>CM024590.1:34428538-35118715 GCA_014182565.1 Eucalyptus marginata
TTTTAATTAGTACTGCATTCATGAATCAATTTTCTCCCAATATTTACCAAAAAATGAAAAGAAATTTCTCCCAATTGATAGAGTGCATCCTTCTTATACAGGGTCTAGATCCAAAAGTGATCGTCTTCAAGTACAAGAGGAAAAAGAACTACAGAAGAAATATTGGTCATCGCCAGGTATGATACAGAATTGCGTTCAAAGCAAGAAGGCTATCAAAACGGCCATATTTGTACTTACTTAGATCATCATGTTCTTTTGACCAAAAAAAAAAAAAAGATCATCATGTTCTGATTTCCTTTTGGTTCAACTGTTTAGCCAAACACCAGGATCAGGATAACGGGCATCACTGGCTATCAAGACTCTCCAGCAGTCACCCTTGATTCATGAACTCCTCCAGGAGGGCCCAAGGTGTCTCAAGCCAACTTTAGGAAGTTATAATTTTTGTAATCTGCATAATGGATTAAGGCTTCTTATTGCGTTTGTGCTTTCCGCAACAAGGAACTGAATATAGTTATTTCTTGACCACCATTCTTATCCATTTGGTTCCTTGAAACAAGTCGTTACTGCTGTTGCTCAACCATTTTTTTTCAGTTGTTTTTGGTACAGCATTTACTTGAGTATTTTGCTTTTGATATCCTGAAGATGATCCTTATTTTAACTTAACCAGGAATTAAGGATTCGCTGATGTGTTTTTCTCACCTGATCCAAATAAGAACTCGTGAGAGAACTCTAACCTCCATCACCTGATCATCATTTTGCAGACTTAAATTACTCACCTCTGAGGGACCCAACTAAATTATGCATCCCAATGGCTTATGGTTGAGCCTTCTTAGCTCTTTAAACCCTCCACCACTTTAACATTTCCCGTGATGGCAACAGTAAGAACTAGTCACTCCGGAGACGTTCAAGAGAGGGAAATGGTGCCGAGAGTATCCTGTTATAAAAACGATCTGGGGTTGCGGATTACTCAAAGAAAGCTACACAATGCTTTCTCTTTTGTTCTTAAGATGTGCCGTTACTTGTATACTCGACCCTTCCTTTGAAATGTGGGTTTCCGCAGCTCTACCCAAGTCTGGATAAATTCAATAACAGCATTCTGCACTTAATGGCATTGTTGAGCATCTAGGAAAATCATGCGGGTCATTTCATAAGGGAAAAGAATGGTGAAATAAATTAATGAAGGAGTCCCTGTTGCATGTCCACCTTTGTCATGGAGATCATGATGCTATTACATTATAAGTCACTACCAAAGCAGTAGATAAACTAGAATCCTTAGCATCACTCCAGACCTAATAGGAGTAAAACAATGAACCTCTGCTAAAATGTGAGGGCTCCAATTGCCTCGTTATACCTTGTAATCATATATTGTTGGACAGACATAAAAGAAGCACTACAAATTACAATTTTACGTCTAGGTTTAATTTGTATTGCTATAAGTGTGGGGGACCGTAGTCAACTTGTGGATCAAAGATGAGGTGCTGCCTTTCTAGCTGAACTCCAACAAAGATGATTGAGACTTAAGCCACTGGATCTTCAGTTCATCCCAGTCTCAGAAATCCCCAGTCGATTGGCAGTTTCCAACAACATTTTCCAGGGGGCTTATCACTCATGACTCATTCATAAGTTCGTTTTCTCTTGAAGAGGGTGGGGATTATAATAAGCAACCCAATCAGGAACAGCACCAACAGCGTCTTCGCATCGTATAGGTCTTTAACTGACTTAAGATCTCCAAGAGCGAGGCCTGCCTGATGATGAAAAGAGCAACAGCAGCAGTAAATAATCATGAAAACAGGAATCTCATAAAGACCAACAAGACATAACAGCAATATAAAGATCTAGCCAAAGACATAAGACCAATTAATAAGATTCCTTCATACGCTCTACCCTTAATATGTTCAGGAAGCAAGAAAAGCAAGGGGAAGCAGGTTCAGATCTGACATATATATCCATCAAATGTGCAATGCAGAATCCAAAAAAAAAAAAAATTGACGCTGCCCAGTGTGCCACTCTATAAGGATCCATCTCCATACAACTTCCTATGTGAACATTTTATATTTTCAGTGAGATATAGTGAGAGTCAATGGGCAGCAAATAAATCTTTTAGATATTATTCTGCTGAGTTGGAGAAACATAATAACAACACGAGGATAAAGTCTTCCTAGTGAGAAGATCCCTAATTTATGGAAGTAACTTGACACCTGGGGATCACCCACAAAATAAAAAGATAAGATTTTCCCTATGTGCATAGAATGGACTTAATTAATCTATTACTAGCTTCATTGACAAAATGAGTACATAAGCTTTACACCATGGTGTACTTTTCCTTTGGAACTGAGAAGAGAAAATGCATCATTTCTGGCACTGACCGACCAATTCACCATTTTTATGACTCCAATAAAATCATGGATTGACAAACAATATTAAGGCACAGAAACTTTTTTGAGGATCAGAAGTAATTTTGTTGAAAGTTCTGTATGGTTGCTGATATGATCAACAGAGTCAGCACCCATCATTTTCCCCAAACTAGATGTTTGGAAAACAATTTCATGAAATTTTGACAATATATTTTACTAGATATAAAGATGGATAAGCCAGCAATGGTCTATCAAACTAACGCCCCATCAAGCAGAGAAAAAGAATTCAAGATAGAAGACAGCCACCAATAAGATCAATTTTTTTGTTCATCCACAGAAGGAACATCTGAAGATTTACAGTGGAATACAACAATGAATAAAGAAGGTTCAAAGCTCCTTCAAGAGTTATCACCATCCAACAATCTCAAGATATTAACCATTAACCCAAACAGAACAGATTTGGAGCACATATGATCTTGTTCCTGTACTAAATCAAAGAGAGTAGAACAGCCTCACTATTAAGCCTCACAATTCTAGCTACCTAATTAAGGAAGGTCCAATGTTGAAACTTACCCTGACAGTTATCAAAGAGGCTGGAAGAAGACCGATTACTGTTGCCAAAAAGAAAACATGAAAGGGTATATCGACAATTGGAGAAGCCAAATTGATAAAAAGGTTGGGCAGCGTTGGTGTTATCCTCAGAAATAACATATAATTCAACAACTTTTCCCGACGCTTTGCTATCTGCATCAACAGAATGTGCATTAGTGCCAACTTGAAGCTATTGTCTGAAACAAAATCTAGACAGAACAAACAATCTTACAACTCCATGATAAATTGAAACATACCTCTCCCTGGAAAAATCTCAACTTCTCAGGCCACAACCAACTCACTAAGGGCTTGCCTATCAATTTGGACAAAAAAAAGCAGGAAGATGCTCCAGCTGTGGCATTGAAGATAACTAGGAAAAGGCCTCTTATGACACCAAAAAGAGCTCCAGCAAGCAAGGACATGAAGATTGTTCCAGGAATCATGAAAGTTTGCATGAAGATGTAAGTCGAGCAGTAACCAAGAATGAACCTTGCTGGGTACTCTTTAGCATACTTTGAGAGATCATCTCTGGATCAACATGAGCATTAGTTAGAGAAGCTGAATCAGATAAGCAGTATTTGAGAACTCATCTGAATGGTTCATTCTGTTCTTGGAATACATTAATACGAATGAAAGAACAGTTACTGAAGCATACATGCATTAAAGAACTAATGTTTAGTAAGCCATTAAAAGGCACCTACAGCTGTAAAATGGGTGCTATAACTTTTGCGATGTGTTTGCAGCTTTAGTCACCACAATATAGAACTACGACATGGCCACAACTATAATGAACATGTAGTATGCAGACAAGATTTCAGAACACACTAAACTTCCAGATTTTCAAGAATGATCATCCATCCAAGACAATGTAGTCATATCTATTATCTCAAGACTAGTGAACATGAAAGCAATGCCGGCGCTAAAGCTCCTTCCAACAAATGCTCCAGACTCTAACCTAGAGCTCAAACTAGAGCGTGAAAGGAGCAAAACTCAGTAGAGACCCCCATTTTCTCATTAACACAACCAAGCAAAACTCAAATATGGAGAAGTCGTCTTCTCGTTTCTACATTATGCCTTTTCCCTCTCTCATCACTTGTTCCCTCTCGCGAAACCATGAATACACATCAAACCACAAGAGTTTAAATTCAAGCCCCAAATCTCAGCAGAAGCTCATTCATGGCGCACCACAGGCAATAAAATTAAGCACGAACAGCGTTCGGCCACACTCGTATCATGATCTCTCGTCACATTAGTCATTCAGTCGTCGAGCAACGCGCACATTGACCCATCGATTCCAAATCCATCCACAAATCGAAGCACAAAGCCCAAAAAAGAAAAAAGAAGCGCATAAGACAAACACCGACACAAGAAAACGCGGAGCACGAGACAATCGAGCCTACTTGAGCACGCGGAGATCCGAAATCGTGCGGGGGAGCTTGATCCTGCCGTACTCGGCGGCGGGCATCGTCTTGTAAATGCAGAACAGCCCCGCGACGAAGAAGACGAACACGCCGACGAACAACGCCAGCTCCCCGCGCGACAGCGGGAACCTCTCGGGCTTAGGCCTCTTGCCGCTGGGGGAGTCGTCCTCCCCCCCACCCTTCGCCGCCTTGCCGGCGGAGGCGGCGGCGGCGGCGTCCTCCTCGTCCCTCAGCAGCCTCGTCAGGTCCACGGCCACGCTGCGCGGCGCCGCCATGGGAGAACGCTTCCGAATCGGGGGCGCGGGGCAGCACGCGTCGCGGAACGCTCACGGAGGAGGGACCCGGAGGCCGATCGGATTCGCGATCCCCGCCATCGTCGGATCGGGATCGAGGGAGCGAGAGGGGGAAATGAGGGTTGAATCTGGAAGGAGAATCGTAGAGTTTCGTGAATTTTTTCGGGAAATGTTTCCAATGGCGGATGGAAAGGAGTTCCCGTCGATGGAGCTCGAACTCGGGGGAGGGCGATTTTGACTTTCGGAGCTCGTGCGTTCGTCGGGGGCGTGAAAGTTGTGAATCGGGCTTTTGCGGTTCGGAATTGAGAAAACGGCAAATTTACAGCTCGCGGCCCTGGATTTACGCGATTTTGCACTTTCTCCCCCAATTCGTTGCATTTCGCGCCCCCCTTTCACGTGAGCCGCACGTGCGGAGGCTTTCGCGGGCAATCTTTTGGGGGGACTATTGAAGAGGGGGCTCGATGTTGTTGTCATTAGATCTTAGAAGTTCGAGATGTTGAGGGATCATTTATTCACGTGCTGATTGAAATTTAGTCATATTCGTAATCATGCTCGCGAAATTTCGATTCCTAATTACCGATGCATCAATTTTGAACTTTTAACTAGAATCTAACAGACATTTTAGGAATTGTTAAAATGATGAACATGTGACTAATTTTTTAAAGAAAATACTTCATCACCAGGTAGCCAACACACCGCCATCTATTGATTGACTTCTTCATTTAAGTGTATTAATCACAAAAAATCAGAAATCTAACTTATTGGATTATTTTATGAATGTCCGTTGATCACATCGAAGGTCATTAAAATTAGCAATCAACAATCATTTCTAGCGACCAAACGTGGACATTTTGTGACCATGCTTTTTGGTCGGTGAAGACCCTCCTTTCTTCTTATTGTAGTGAATAGTGATCAATGGAATTTACTACACCCTGAAGTTTCGATTTTGTTGCACTTTGGTCCCTGAGGATTACATCAGGTGGGATGTGACTTGTGATGATCTTTCTCAGCTTTTTGTAGGTTTCCAATTGATGGAAGCGTCGCATTAACCTTTTTTGCATTAATGATGAGGAGCTTTTTTTTGTAACTTTTTATTTTGGGGTGGTGGGGAGCTTGAAAGGAGCATTTTTCTAAATGGGGTTTTAAGTAAACATTAGAGGTGCACGCCGATTTGCCTTTCATTTTCGCTCTTCTTTACTCTGAATATGACAGTTCAAGTAAAATAAATACAAACATTTTGAAATGGAATCACAAAATGGATAGTCATAATTCGGGGTGAGCATCGATCTAGGATTAACCCTAGATTGACTCTAGACTGGCTTAACTCGACCGATCCTATTCAATTCCTTGGAGACTAGGTTGGTTTTTATTCCTAAAACCCCTAATCTATACATTGTATAGATTAATTCTCGATCTTGGGAATTTATGATTTATCCAACTCGGACCAACCTTGTACATAATAAATATTATATATTAAATACTTTTATTTACTCTAAATTCTAGCGCTCCTTCTCTGTTATCTTCGCAGTTTACTTTGTCATGTGAATTTTAAAAAAAGAAAGAAACCCAGCCCTAATTAAAAAAAAAAAACAAAAAAAAAAAAAAAAAAAAACTCTTCACTCGCCTTGGCCTTGCTTGCCTCGATCACCTTATTCACCACTCACCTTGTAGCTTACCTCTTCTTCACTTACCTCGGCTCTCGCCTCCCATCTTTGCTCCATTGTCTTGCGTGTTTGTTTTTCTGGTCTATTGCTTTTAGGAGGTATAAATTTCTATTGTTATCTTATTTTATATTCATGTTTAATATGTATTGTGTTCATAGTTTAGTTACTCAATATCGCATTGTTGATAAATATATAATTTGAAATATTATGTTTGTCATTTAATGCAAAAAATGAAAAAAAAAGAAGAAGATTGATCCCAAGTTAACCTTGAAACCGGATTGGACCCATAGGGTTGGTTTAGTCCTCAGTTCCAAACACAATAGGGTCAATTCTTGATCCCAAAAATTAGGGATGATCTTGAATTAGGTGCTTGATCAGCACAATTCAAACTATAGTCACCCTTAATCACGATAATCCAAAACACAAGTTGTGAGGTCTCATCATGCACTGGGGAACTCATCATTGCAATACTAATAGATAGGGAAATGATGTCGACCTATTTTTAAGCAATAGGTACATATATATATGTATGTATGTATGTATGTATGTATGTATGTATGTATGTGTGTATGCCATACTCCTACGGATTTGGAAGAGAGAAGGGTTGCAGTGGAGATTTGAAATATTAACAGGTATAAAGGCGTGGATAGTTTCTAACCCTTTCCGACTTGTTTAATTTGGTCTTTACCTTTCTTTTAGTGAATTGGGTTCTCATATTGCATGTTTTTGGTTCATGTCAATCATTCTTAAAAAATACTGATCTGACAGACCACATCAGTGTTGCATTATTGCATAGATATCCATGTTGACGCGACATTGGCAATTTCTTTGATTCATTGTCGACATTGAATAACCGAAAATTAAATAAAAGATACAAAAAGAAATTAAACCTAAGAGATAAAAAAGTGTAGTGCTATGTCGACGTGACATTAGCGATTTCTTTCAAGTCATCGTCAACATTAAATAACTGAAAAATTAAATAGAAAAACACAAAAGGAAATTAAACCTAAGAGATGATAAAAGTGCAGTGCTATGTTGGTACGACATTACCGATTCCTTTTGATTCATTGTCCACATTCAATAATTGAAAAATTAAATAAAAAAACACAAAAAGAAATTAAACCTAAGAGGCGACAAAAGTGCAGTACTCGTGGATGAGTGGAATTAATCAAGATTGAGGCGGTGGCAGCGACACCCCCAATTACAAGTGCTGGTCAATCAACTCTCGTCACTATCTAGGCTCATTGCATATACCACGTCGTCTCCCTAAGATTTAAAAATTTTCACACCATAGAATCTAAGTTGATGAATGATCGAGAATTTACCAACATTAACAATAGATGCTTATCTTTAGACCAATAACTTATTACCTAAAATCATCAAACTGAGCTATAACTATAAACATGTACTTGTATAGGCCAATTCTAATGCTTTGTCCGTGTGAAATGAAACTTCCTTATAGGTTGAATTTGAAAAAAAAAATAGTAACTAGCAGATTTATATACTTTCATTAAATAGCTAAAATAAATCGATCTCTCTATGAAAATACTCTACAAAACAAATCTGCCGAAACTTTCGTCGATAGATCTCATGAGAACTCCATGCTTTGTACAAGGTAAATCCCACTACTACTCTGACCAAAAAAATCAGTTATTATCCATATTATGCATCCAATATTCGTCATTTTCCCGTAACATGTTTGTATTTTCATTTTTCTTTCGATGAGCAAAGTGAGAATTTATATTTTGTGATGGCATTTTCTTTCGATGAGCAAAGTGAGAATTAGCAAAAGTTTTATCTTTCTAAAATGTAGCAAAAGTCATCACTGACCAAATGGCAAATGACAGGAGGGCCAATTCCTGTTACAAGCCCGGTTGTCAACGGAATGCATCAGGACACCATGAAGAAGAACGATATGGAGCCGACAACAACGAATGCGAAACAATATAGTAACAAACCCTCGACAGTTAAATGTAATCAAAGATGGCTGTTATCATTCAAAGCCAGTTTACAACGACTAAGAGTTTGAGGAGCTGTCAAACAAGTAGAACTTAACCTATAATCAGCATGATAAACTGGGTGGAGAACTATCTCCCATTCTTCATATCACAAGACTCGGCTTCGCGGATCTTGCAGAAACCTTTTTATATGACAGACGACATTTCGACGTTCCGTTCAAAAGCAAATTATTTGTAAAGCATGGCTACCTTAGTATCGGATTAATAGAGTGCGGGAAGTAAGGAGATGAGTTCTTGCTAGGAGTCTGGAAAGCACCCTAGGAAATGGCCGACCTGGCTCTCGGTTTCACGAGCGAAACCGAGAGAGCTCGACTGCATGTGCATGCTCGGCTCGGTTAGCCTCGTGGTGTAGTCGTTGCCACTGTCGTTCACGTGCGATGTGAGCAAGCTATCCAAGCTTGTCCACTCATTGATGAACTGGACGCCATCATTGTTGATGTTCTTGCTCCTCCCGTCATCATACTCTTCGTGGGTCGACACGTAGTTGTTAGTCGTTGTTAAGCTCGTCGAGAGAGTTGGGCTATCAAGCTGCGGAAGCTCACTGAGCTGACTGTCCCAGAGAGATTGATGATTCGAGACGGGCTCTTGACAGGGAGCGAATTGGTGCCGGCTGAAAGAGACGGCTTGGCTTGCGTCGGGGAGGAGCGAAGGGGGAGGCCGAGGATTCATGTAGTCTCGTACGTAGTACGCATGATTCCATGCTTCGAACCCTTGTCTTTGGCTGGGGCTGGGCTTCTTGAATGCTCGGCACACGACCCATCCTTCATCCTGCAGTACATTGAGTAAGTAAGGTTATGGATCATGAATTATATCGAGTCCGGCAGAACAAAATTAGATAGGTAAGTTTCTAATCTGAAGTTGCACATATGCCATGTGCGCACTCACCGTTAGAATTTATAAGTGGCACAGAAAGGTACTTTCGTGAACGGCATAAGATGGCTGATGAATGTATAGTTAAAGAACTTCAGGTGGAAGTATTGAATTCTGTATATAAATAATTCTTTACACTGTTTTAATGGACATGATAGGCGCCTACAATTAAACCCATTTCGGATACTTCTAAAGTAGTTTTGATAATAACGTCCATGGCGAAGTAATAGAAACCGCTCTTCTTAATGAAAGAACTGATAACTTGCCTGAGGTGGTGCAAGTTCAGAGGTCTGGAGGCGATACTCATGCATGATCCAATCGCTCTTCCTTCCATTAGGAGCGCGACCCCGGTAGAAAACCAGGGTCTTCCTCATCCCTATTATCTTGTTCTTCGAGAGCACAGCCTTGTCCCTCCCCGTGGCCTTCCAGAACCCCGCCGTGGTGGCCCGGTTTGTCCGGGTTCCAGTTGGGTACTTCTTGTCCTTATGACTGAAGAAGTACCATTCGCTCTGTTCCTCATACCCTAGCTTGCACCTACCTGTACACAGGCGTTGATAAACATAATCACTCCACTCATGCTCATTATAAAAGAGAAGCATCAGGAATCGCATTAGCTTTATGGGAGGTTCTATTTTTCTTGGTTGTTGGCGGTGGCTTTTTGATGCAATTTGTCTCGTGCTTTCGTTGTGCTAGAACCTATCTGAATCGTTTTCCTACCACATCTTTTTGTCCTGTTATGCGGAACATGATTGATCTTTCGTAAAATGTCAGCGGCAAAAAGATGACACTCCACAACTTCTAAGTGGAATTGCATGAGGCATGATGATTATTGCTAGAATAGCATGCGCCAATTTGGCTAGAGGACATATAATTGGACATCACTTTCTTACAAGAAAGTTTTTCATGTGATAGTGATATCATGCGATATGTTATTGAAAGTCATGTGTCGCTGCCCTTAGGTTCTACTATCAATCACCTTGTTGAAAAGTAGGATGAAAAATTGAAGTGCGTTTTACGATACCTTCAATGTCCCAAGGTTCCATCTTGTAGAGATCAAGCTCAGCTATGACATCTATATCCATCTTGATGGAGTTGATCTTTCTGCTGAGGTAGTAGCCTACAAGTTCTTCCTCTGTTGGATGGAACCTAAATCCAGGCGGTACACACGATTCCAACTCCATTGACGATGTTAGCCTGCATTTAAAAGCCACATTTTTCGCTCGATGAGAGATAAAATTGACAATTTTGTATAGGATTATTCACTCAAAAATTATATGATAGATGGAGCTAATGACATCAAAAGGTCACATGGAAATTTTCATAGTTCTTACTTAAAGGAGAAAGCCTTCTAAAGGATAAAATTCTTTAAAACTAAAGTACGTACAACATGATTTTCTCTTATGAATTGCTACAAAAAAATTGAAATTATGATCTCCTTGTCTATTGGCCATTTACATGTCAAGAACTTGTATGATTTACACTTGATCCTATAAAAAGAACACAAGTTCACATATTATTCTGTAATTGATTCTATCTATCATATCATTTATAAAATGAGTCTATACATGATATCAATAGACTATCATCTCATATTGGATGAAATGCATTGAGAGACATTAATACATGGGAAAACCACTAAACAAGATGGAGAAACTAGATGTGATGCCACGGGCCTTGTAAAATTAAAGCTGGCTGTTGTCACTCACTGAATCAGCTCTAGATCTCTAGAGAATTGAGCACACAATACTGAAAAATCATCAATTCAAGAGTCAACTCAAAGGGTCTTTTGGACTAAGCTCTCTCTCTCTCTCTCCCCGTTGATGTTCTTTCCGTTCCTAGTTCTCATCAAATTATCATCAGAAAACAAGACTGGTTTCCTGGGATTCTCGTTCTCAGCTTCAGTTGGAAGCTGAGCATAGGCATTAGGAAATTGGTGAAGACAAAACAATGATGGAGGCACGTTTATTTGTGGTCCTGTAGGATAGATAAATATCGGGCAAGTATAATATGGCATATATGAATGAATGGCAGACCAGGACTGGGATCCACCAGAAGGCATGACAAGACCTTATCCTAAAAGCCAGAGAAACTGTTGTCTAACAGCCTCTGGGTGCATGAACCTTTTGCAAACTGTGTAAGCGTGTGATTTCTATTACATCTAATGTTGGGCGACAAAAAAAAAAAAAAAAAAAAAGTGGCCGCAAAGGTTGACCTTTTTCTGCCACAAAAGGGCATGTGTGCTGGAGTTGATGTTGTGTGTTTTCTTTGAGTGCAGTGCACTCCGAGTGCTTAGGCCTAGAGACGTACTTTTCCTCACCTACCATATGCATAGATCCTTATACACCTTTTCATTACTCCATATGTAGTATTAAATTACTCAAGCACCTAACACCTACGCGTATCCTCTCCTTTGCTCGTAAATTCATTTACTTGTTAGAATCTTTTTGATATAACAGCAACAATGAACCCTTCCCTTTGAATCGCTGGAATGGGTTGAAGGAAGCTCGGTGGAGCTTAACAATGAACAATCATAACATAAAACCATTGCTATTATGATGTGTGGCGCATGCATGTGTATTCAGGAGGCTTAAACAGGGTATAATCTAGGGTTTGCATGAATAAACGTTTTCCAGAAGAGTCGAATTCAGCCAGTTCATTGCACAAACGGATCAAGCACCAAAAACAAACGAAATGAAACATCTAAGGAATTACGGTGCAACAGCAACACCCCCACTTCAGGATCGGTGTTGAACTCTTGACGGATCTCGAAACCCTGTTGTTTCTTTCTGGAAAAATAAAATAAAAATGGAAACATGTGCAGCCAGCAACCAATGCAAATGCAGCAAGAGATTTTTGGCACTCACAGTGGGATGTGGTCGTTTCTGTTTGTGTTCTTTCGTCCTTGGGGAGTCGAAGAACTCGTGGAGAGAGAAGGCTTTTGTGCTTTCGGATAATATGTTGTTGGCACAAAAGGACGAGGGAGCGGATGCGTATATATATATGTGTGTGTGCAGGGAGGGGTGATAGGAGAGATGGAGAGGGGGAATTGATTGCGCGTGGGGTTGGCTGATCAAAACATTGCAATCGAAAGGTGTTTGTTTGGACGGCGGGACACCGAGTTTTTCACGCCACCTTCCCACCGTTATAGTGTGTTCTAAGATTTTATTTTCCACTGCATCACTCCCCCTTTAAGAAAACAAAGAAGGAAAAATAAAAGACAAGTTTGTTGGCTTTGCTTTGGCCTTTGTGGATTATTACAGGAACGCAAGACACATTGTAAATGCCGGATCGCGCACCCAACAATCCAGCGCCACCCCCCTCCCTCTCTTTCTTCTCTGTCTGTCTGTCTGGTGCGCCGCCCTTTGGCATTCCAGACCACACATCCGCTGCCACGTGGATTCCAGGTCCGAGTTCGCAGGTTGTGCTTCCGTCCGTCGTGCGCTGTAAAAGAGAAGCGTCTCGGTGAGTCGGACGTTTCCCTCGCTGGCCGCATCGGAACGAGAGAGATCTTGAAGCGTCCAGGTAGAGACAAGAAAGCCAATCACCTCACATCGGCTTCGAGGTTGATCTCCCGTCCTGTCTCTTTGTATTGTGTATTAAGGAATACAGATAACTCAACATGGTACGGATTGAATAATAAACTTTGTCTCCGCCCAACATGAAAATTCGACGACCGCAGGCGTTGGGTTCTTCGTTTTTTTTCTCTAATAAAAGAACAGCCCGACCTTCCGCCTCGCCACACAGAAACCCTACTTGAATTTAGGTAAATTAGCATAATACAATCAAAGCCGTTGATCATGTGAGATTCACATGAATGAGTGACTTTTCGACTCGTGAGAAATGTCTAGGAATGAATAGGTTGCCTTGCGCTTCTCCAAGTGAGACATGGGATGGACGTGAGGGAGCTCTAGTGCTTCATCCCACACAGCAAGGGAGAGAACGTGATCCGTAACCCGACCCTGTCCGATGTCCAATATCCACTGCTAGGGAGGAGAGCCGAGGATGTGAATCCATATCTATCGCGTCCAGGCATGTGAGACATCGACCGGCCATAAAAAATGATGGGCTTAAATGCACGCTCGCAAAGAGAATTGTTCTTGTAAGTCCTGTTTACATGTGCTTAAAGTGCATGTGATTTTACAGCACAGGCTAGTGATCGGGGCTTGCCTATTGCAGTCCATAATTCGCACTAAAAAAATTTCTTCGAAAGCTTTGAATATAGAAAAGGTTCGGTTGCGTAAGAGCCTAATTTTGGTCCCTGAAATTGTACATTTCATCCGACCATAGCCTTTGAACTTTTGACTCGATCATTTACCAAAAGAGAACGAATAAAAAGAGGGTTAATTATTTCAACGGAGAAACTACGGACCTAGCGATGCCAAAGGCTTTTTTGACCTAGGACGTGTCTTTTGCTGTTTCCGGGGCTATGTCATAGATATGTGCATGCGGTCGGTAGTTAGCTTTTTTGACCCTGGCAAAAATGCGATCCCCAACCCCCATCGCTGCTTTAGTGCTTTATGGTTCAAGACGATCTTTCATCAAATCGAAAAGATTCATCACTAATTGCTAGACGACGAAAACAATGCTTGGAAAGTCTGAGAGAAATATCTTTGTTCCCCTACCAGAACTTATTTACTTTACGCCATGGTCTATCTTGCAGGTAATTCAATGTAAGGAGAATGCAATGCACCGATGCAGTCACAAAGGCGGAAGATCTCAAGGGGTCCCAGTCCCACCTCATCAATGACCATGGACAATTAATTTATATTAGCGGAAATTGAGGAAATCATCACGATCTCATGCCAAATCTACCGACTTCCCCTTTTCTTACAATATTTTATTGCGTCCTTGATGACCCATCTAGGTTTCTAGACCACTCATCGAACATAGAATTGGACGTTGGAGCTGGCTTCCTGGTCGAATAAAAGCTTCCTTACAGAGGTGCGCTTTGGGGTCACCATGACCTTTTTATACAGTTCATTAACGAAACAACAAACCCAAGAACAACATAGAACAATACCATGTAATGGATTGGAGACTATATAAGCCAAAAAGTAAAGGTCGAGAGAGAGAGAGAGAGAGACAGGGAAGGAGGGAGAGGTTTGTGGGTAAAGCAAGGGTGGGTCGCGTGTAAAAAGGGGTTGCCTAGGATCTTGTGCGGAGATTCTGCCATCAAACTGAAGTTTGAAAGCGACCCTGTTCTCTTCTCTTCCCTTCCTCCTTCTGCTTCTTCTTCCTTCCTTGGAAGCTGAAAAGTGCGATTTGTTTATTCCTCAGCCCTTTCCGTTTGGGACATTCTCTTCGGATGGAGGACACAAATGATGTTACCCATCTCCTGTCCCGACGCGACCCGACCCCTAGGGCACTTTCTCCTCGGGCAATCATCCAAATCTAGGGCTATATATTACAGTATTCTGCTTTTGACTTATGTTTTACGTACCTATGATTATGTACTAATTCCACTTCTCACTGTAATTGCCAAGTTATACCCGGTAAGAAAAGACAGAGACTCGAACTTGGGAGGATCGCGGTTGCCACATTAACTAGATGATGTGAGTTTACTTGATACTTGTTAAATGGACGACATTGCGTTGAGACTCGAGAGCTTCTTCGTACACCGGCCGGGACCCTCTCGAAAGGATTGGATTCAGTAGAGAGATAGAGAGTTGCCCCAGCCATGTTCTTTTGGGACAAAGCATGATTAATGGGGCATAGAATCGAATCCACTCAAATGTTGGCAGCCGCACTGGCTCGCTTCCCTATTCACATTTGACGGGTTCAGGTATTTCCGGCTCTTCTTTCGATTTCTTCTCCTTGATGAATCTGATGCTTCTCTCGGTGAGACCAGGTGCTTGGTTATGGCTGTGAAATTGTTGTGAGAACGGTCAAGTTTGGATCTGTCCATGTCCATCGCCTAAGGGTGTGGAATGTAAAGATGCATAAAACTTGATTATTATTCAAACGAAAGGTTTTTCAATTCACATGTAAAGTTAGTCAGAGCACATATCAATCGAGCAAATGATCTCTTGCATTACGTTAGCTCATGTCAATCGATAAACCTAAAATTTTCTCGTACGATCGGGATGAAAGTATATATATGTACGCGATATGAAATTCCTTTTTCAAGTTCAATGCTTCCTCCAATGATAACATCCCTCAATTATTTCCTCCTTATCTTTGTTTATCTTCTTCGCTTCACCTTTTTGTGATTACCGAAAGAAGGGTAGGAGGGCAACATATAGGATTTCTATGGACCGTCAAAATAAGACTATATAAGGTCACCATCGTGGACCTAATGGCCATGTCAATAAGAGTATATAAGGTCACCATCGTGGACCTAATGGCCGGTTAGTGACATGTTCATGTAATGGCTGGACGGTACCATGGATTTGATATGGCTCCGAAATGAATATGTTGCTGAATTCTCTTCTCCTTTCACAGCCATCATTGCCGTGATAATTGCCTCCCCATCCCGCATGTGAGCCACTAATCTCTCACGGAAACTCATGCTGCGGACCAAAACCACATTCTCTCACGTTGACAAGGAACTCTCCACATGGATTCAACTTGATTGAGTACCAAAAATAGGATTAAACTATTGTATTTCTTCTCACCATGACTATAGAATATCATGAGTTTGGTACGGGATCAAACCGAAGGACCGCTCGATTCGGTTCGCTCCGATCTACCAAACCGAACCCGATCGAATCGAATCGAGCTTACCCTATGGTGTGAACATGGTCCTCGGTCATTTGCCATCCAGATATCAAACCCCCACCAAAGGAACATCCCATAAAAACGGTGGTGGAGGGAAGAGAGGTAGGGTATGCCTCAGCGACACCATAGATCGCCCTCATCATAATGAATAAAAAACCAAAAAAAGAGGAAGAAAGCGTTAAGGTTGCTTTAATTAGCAAATAGACAAATCCAAGAGAGGGACAGTGTAGATCACGTAAGTGGGGGTTATCTGGGGCGGTTTGTGGGACTGCCTTGAGAGAGAGAGAGAGAGAGAGAGAGAGAGAGATTGTGTTCTAACTTAACTTGATAGAGACTTCAGAAACCTTCTAGAGAGGAAGGAAAAAGATTGGGGAGGCTTACAAACAAGAGGCTTTGATAATGACTCGTCTCCTCACACGCCTCGACCTGTCTCTCCCCCTCCCTCGTCTCCTTTTTTTTCTCCTCGCACATCGCATGGAGGGATCAATCATTGCCCTCGGGGCCTTATTGGGTTTCTGTCTTCGATCATCCTGGTTTAGGAGTTATCAGTGAGAAGACAATCTAAGTCTTTTTGGGTGGTTTGCCCTCGGATAACATGGGATTTCCCCGTTATCTTTGTCCTCTTTTGGCTTGCCTGAACAGCCATTACGTGTATCTAAAGTATCGCAAGAGAAAACAGCAAGGAGTAGATTGCCATTTTTGGTACCTCCTGAATTATATAGCAAAACTCTTGTGTAGCTTTCCTTGTCACATCATATAAGCATGTTTTTTTTAATGGACTGGAATCCTCTAAAGTTAAGGGATGAGTATATTACATCATAATTTATCTTTCTAAAGAATTGATACGTTTCCACAATTAGAATTGAATGACTCACCTTTGTTTTGATGTTTCTTTTGTTTTGTTTTTTTTTTTTTCGCCATTCTCCACCTTTTGCATGACGTCTATCTCACCTTTTTGAACCATGTGACCCACTACCCGTCACGACTAGCACCACCACTCCTTCATCACCCCCTCCAAAAAGAATGGAGGTGTGACAACATGAAGGAGGGGGAATAACCTCTGTGGACCTATGCTCGACGTCTTTGGACTCAGGCTTGGCCTCGATGGATCCGAGCAAACTTGGTCCCGACCTAGGGTTATTATTTAGGGCTCAAGAACAAGCATTGGGGTTCATGTGCCCATGTATAGAGCTTTTGGTTCAAGTGCGCCAATATTTAGTCATATTTTGTAACATAATTTTTTGATTTTTAAAGAGAAAATTGTTTCCTAAATTTAATTGTAGATTATCCATTGACTAGAAAAATCATTTTCGTCAACTTATTTTCCTAAACAATCCAACCACAGGAAAATGTGGAAAATATTTTTTCCAAAACAAATGGAGCCTCAATCTAAGTGTGATATAATTGCATTGAGGAAAGTGAATCATGCCAAATATTTGTTTTCTACGAAACAAATGGAATCTTAAATTTGGGTTTGGGCCGTGGTTTACTGAGTGAATTCTCTCCAAATCTAAGGCCATTTTCGTCTTTTAGACGTCATTGCATCCCTTCATCTTCGAAGGTCTTAAACTCTCGATCCCTATTGGAGATCACATGCGGTTTGTTTTGGGGGTCGAGGGAAGGAGAGTTATCCTCTTTGGGCTTTTGAAAGGGATATGGTTTTGGGCTTACGTGGAGGCTGTATTGGGTGGGTGTATTTGGTGAAAACACGGGCCCCAGAAAACCAGTTTGGGCCGGGCGGACCATTCCGGGCTTTCGGGCTTCGGCGCGGAGTTTGGACCCTCCCATGCACGTCGTGTCTCCGTCGTCATCGAACAAACCGAGCGAGACCAGATGCGGGCGAAAACGTCCATCGCAGTCCACAGCGTGTGCTGTGACTGCTGTCTCCGCATGACAGCGTGAAGCTTTTCTAGGTCCGACCCGTGCGAGCGGCGAACCGCACTCAGCCGGATAGGGTTCCGAAAGGGACGGGCGAGAGAGACATTCACGATCGCCATTGATGCTTGTCCCAGTTGGTGATTGGGTGAACCAGCTAAGCGAAATGCACAGGGACGTATGACTTTGAGACAGGTTCACGAGCCGTGTTTTAGCGGGGGGACCAGTCACGCATGCAGACACCCACCGGCCGATCCAGAGAATCATCACAGCTGGTCTAGCTCACGCTAAAGCGAACCGACAACGGAGATGAGTGAAAAATAAAAGCGAGAAGCTTCCAAAAAGCTTTGTGCTTTTTCTCTCCGTGCACTCATCCTCAACTTTTGCGATTTTTCCCTTGCGACATACGTCGTGCGTTCGCATGTGATTCTCTGCCGAGGACAAGGACTCGAAGCCCCCATATAAACCCGCTTCCGTCGCGACTTGGCATTGAGGCGTCTCTCCACACCGTGGATCCTCTCCTTTTGGTTTACAAGATGAAGATGAAGCTCTTTCTTCTTTTTGTCGCCGCCGTCCTTTTGTTCCAGGTACGTTCTTACTGCGGCTCCCGCACCCGGTTCTGACGTTCCCAGGCATTGTTCTCCGATGAAGAACGTGCAATCATTAGTCTGTAATTGACCAACGTCTCTGTTATTTTGATGATGTTGCTGGTTTCATCAAGACTTCAACATGTCCCCCAATTTATCGACTCTGATGTTTTGGTGTCTGCGTTATGTACTTGTTCTAGGCTTTTGCAGAGGCTTCGTCGGCAACTGATGCCAGCCGCGCTGTCGCTAGTGTGAGTTCATTTCACTGCTTCTTACTCCATTCGTAAATGTTTCTTCTCATCCTTTCCAATAATTAAGAAGATATTTTGTTTTTGTTGTTCTGCAGCAACCATACAATATACTTGTTCCGGGCTTTCGCCTGTATATTTTCATATAAATCAAACCTTTTTTGATATTTGAAGATCAAAATGTAAAGTGAGGCCAGAAAGAAAAGAGGATTAAAAACTCAGATGAAGCTCATTCCAAATATACCATCTCTAATTTTAGTGTCAAGTACTTCCAAAGCAAATTTAAATATTCTTTCCTTGGCATGATTAGCTAGAACGTAGATACTTAATCACTGAACGAAATCCGAATTTAACAATGGTTTTCTCAGACAATTTTGAACGTGCGCTCATCTTATTCTCTTTCACGCAAGATGAAAAACGGAAAAGACAAAATGGCTTGACGGCATGTCTTTTGCTTCGACCGCCCTTTTGCAGATGAACGGAGGAGGGAGTGAAAGTACCAACATGGACAAACGACATCAACATCATCCTCGCAAGATCAGTAAGTTTGATGGCACCAACAAACCCGACACCATTACTTGGAAGATGGTGTGTACAGATGATGATGTATCGATGCGTGCATAACCACAGAAAACGATAAAGAGCAACTGTATATGCTTGTCTATGCTGCATTAACAGCATATACATAGCTATAAAAATTAGGAGCATTTCATACGCGGTGTTTCTGTAAGGAACACCGTCAATGGAAGGTTTTGTTTTCGCAAGCGGCCTTAAGATCATAGCATGTTTATACTTAATTCATAACCATGATAGCGTGCATGGTCACAAGTCATAACTGAGACCGCCATCTGGGGAAGTAAGACTTTCCAAATGTTAGTAAGCCGCAATGAAACCGTCTATAGGTCCTTCATGTGTAGTACGTACATCAGCGCTTGCGCAATTTGATTGCCGGTTTCATGATGTCTTCACACAGACTGCAGCTACGCGTGCGCGAGGAGATGCAGCAAATCGTCACGCAAGAATGTGTGCCACAGAGCGTGCAAGACATGCTGCGCGAGGTGCCACTGCGTGCCGCCCGGGACCTATGGCAACAAGAACGCCTGCCCGTGCTATGCCAGGCTCAAGACCCACGGAAACAGACCCAAATGCCCTTGAGATAGCAGCTCTCAACGTGTTTGTTCTTGGTTCTACCCAATTTAATGTACGTGCTGTGTAATAATGTGAGTTGAGCTCTCCCTGATTTGTAGAGTGCTTTTGTTTTGCTGTGAATTGTCTTCTATTTGATTGATGATGCCATCAATAACTAAAATCGACCTTCTTTTTATTCCTTGTGCTGTACCATATGGCCCATTGATGCTTCTCCCGGTTTATATATATATTCATGAGATTACTCAGATCTCCCTCAATTTTTCATATTTATCGTGATAGTGTGTATACCTCATTTGATTGTAGCATGTCATTCTCATTTTCAATCACTACTAATATCCTTCTCTCGACATCGGTTCTCAACATCATTTGCTGATGATGACGTCGGCAGCCTCATCATGCAGCCACGCCGACGTGTTGTCGCATAATCTGTACCACAGCCATGTCAACCTATTATCTAGCAGGCCACCACGTTGATATGTCAACTTATTGTCTCGTAGCTTGCGCATATCAGCCGTTTCTGTCACGAATTGGAATTTCCATACAATTTGAACCTCAACTGAAATAGTTTAACCACAAATTATGTACACAATTATATATAATTCAATTTCATAGTACAAAATATGCACCTCTACTTTCATTGCACACTTTGATCCCATCGTCAAAGAGATCTTCGGAAATGTTAATTTTGAAGGCCGTAGAACTCAAACTCGGCCAATGTGTGAAATATTTTAGGGTAAATTTGAGTTCAGTAAATGAACTCTCTAAGTTTAAGTAGGAAATCATTTCACAACCCGACCCAAGAGCACAATACCGCAATAACAACCAACAAGTCATTACATATCACTATAGAAATTATTGTAATTCAAGAAATGTCATTCATCATTTGGCTATAGTACAATATATATATATATATATATATATATATATATATATATATATATATATCAACTTATTCTTTAATCAATTTTGTATTCATAATGGAATGTTTCAATAGATGAGAAGTCCAAGATGTATCATATATGATCTAAGGGTTCGTTCGTTTCGCGAAAAATGACTTTTGGAAAAACGTTTTCCGGATTTTCCGGTGTTCGTTTCACGGAAAATAAACTATTTAAGGAAAATGTTTTCTATCATTGGAAAAACAACCTTCAAACATTTTCCATAACTTCTTCCACCTTACTTCTTTTCACCAACATATTTTTGTTTTATTTTTATGTTTTCTTTTTTTTTTTTGTTTTTCTTTTTTTCCTTTTCTTTCTTTCATTTTTATCTTTCTTCCTTTTAGAAAAAAAAAAATCCTTTTTCTTTAGCCTTGGCTGGTCGCCGGCCATGATGGCGGCCAGCGACCGGCCGTGAGCTAGCTCGAGCTTCGCCCCAAGTCGATGAGGCTTTGCCTTGCTCAATCTGGGGAAGCTGAGCTCGCTCGAGCCCGACGAGCTCGGGCCTCACTAGATCGGGCGAGGCGGAGCCTCGCCGGCTAGGGTGGAGCTCGCGGCTCGCCGGATCGGCGCGATGGAGCTCGCGGCTTGCCCGGATCGGGAGCCCGAGCTCCGCCGCCCGGATCCGGCGAGGCCCAAGCCCCACCCAGCTCGCCCGGATCTGGCGAGCCGCGAGCTCCGAATCCGGCGAGCCGCAAGCTCCGCCCCAGCCATGCGGCGGCGTGTGTGCGGCGGTAGAGGAAGGAGGAGGAAGAAGGAGGAAGGAGGAGAAAAGAAAAAGGAAAAAGAAAAAGGAAAAAAGGAAAAGGAAAAGGAAAAGGAAAAGGAAAAAATAAAAATAAAAATAAAAATAAAATAAAAATAAATAAAAAGAAAAAAAGAAATAAAAATTTAAATTTTTAAAAAATACAAATAATTAAAAATTCAATTTTTTAAAAATATAAAAAATAAAATTAATTTTTTGGTCAATTAAAAATATTAAAATTCAATTCTTCAATAATTTTTCCCAAATAATTAAATTAGCTAACGAACGGTGGAAAATATTTTCCACTCAAAGTTCAGGTTTCAACCGAACACCGGAAAATATAGTCATTTTCCTAGAAAATGACTTTTCGGAAAATATTTTCCGGAAATGGCTCATTTTCCGCGAAACAAACTAACCCTAAGTACTTGTAATCAATCCAAATTTAACATATTAATCATTTCATCTTAAATGAGCATGCATCATAGCATAAATTCATAAATAGGTCAAAAACCACATCTTCATCCACATTCAAAATTTTTACTAAAGACGAAATTACCATGCTCTTGATAAACAATAGTTATTAAAGTTAAATATAAGGCCCACTCTTGATTTAATACTAATGCTTGCCTTCTTTTTTTTTTTTTTGGTTTTTCCTTTCTTTCTCATTTGAAACAAAATTTCTTTACTTCTTCTCTGAAAAATAGTTTATTTGGCGGATAGTTAATTGATATTTTTATATTTCTTTTTTTTTTTTGGAAGATATTATTAAAAATATAACTTAAGCACAAGTGAGAGGAGGATAATCTTTAAGTAAAATTAAGAATGGGCGTAAGGGATGATATAGTCAATTTAATGTAATGGGGGTGTCAAGAGCTAGTGGTGGGAATTGCGCGAGCCTTAAAAAAATAAAAAAACACCTTATTAATTTTTTCCTTTTATTTCTATTTATTTCATTGCCACTCACACACGTCTGGATAAAATTTGTGTCCATCTTTATACTGGCTATATCTTTCCCTATAATATACCTTTGGCTATTTTAATCTCCGTTCGCGGTTCATAATACCAAAATTGGGCAAATGCGATGAGTGTAAATCACAGGGCATCTCTTCAATGTTTCATGTACTTCTCCTTCAGCTTACTTCAAGGGTTTACGCTCTTGGTCTCTCTTCGCCATGGCTGTTTACAAGGTCTTTCTCATATTGGCTATGGCGGGGGTAGTTTCTGCTATAGACAGCAATTGTTACGATGCACGTGCAACCTTTTACGGTGACATGGGGGGTCAAGAAACCATGGTTAAGTAAAATCTCTTAGCAAGGAGAAGAGCCTTGCCCTAATCTTATTATCCTTTCTTGCACTCCCTCGCGGGGATCCATATACAGATGGACAATTAGGCTATTTCATGATGTTTAATGTTTTGTTTCTCGTTCATGTTCATTACTTGTAGAGGGAGCTTGTAGATATGGAGATCTTCACAGACAAGTGTCACGGGTCGGTCGATTACGATTGATCAAAACACTGTGCGGCTTTAGAATTATCGATCCCAAGTTAGCCTTACGCACACACGCTCGAACACAAGAGTTGGATGGACAAAGAAAGTGTATACTACTTGTGAACGAACTGTTACAATGAAGGGGAGGAACTATTTATACAAGTGTGTTGTAATTATGGTTAATGGATCAACGAAAGCCAATAATTATGATATGTCCTTTCTATTCACGTATCTCTTTTGGATTCATGTATTTCCTCGTCTTTTATGTTCACGTTTCTATTGATTTCATGAATTTCCTAGATTCATGTATCTTTCGCCATGTATTTATTGAGTTCATGAATCTCTTGAATTCACGTATCTTTGGATACATGAATCTCTTGGATTCACATATCTCTTTATTCATGAATCTCGTGGATACACGCGTTTATTTAATTCATGTATCTCTTTAGTACATGAACTAAAAAGCTCTATAAATAGATGGAAGCATAGAGCTTCAAAAGAGGTTTTTTGGTTTTGGTTTTTTCCAACTCGATTCCAAAAAGCTTTGATATACTTTCCTACTCTTCTGTTTTTTTTCGAGTGTGCTTGGTTCAATTGAACGGTTCGATTGAGTCCCGTTTGCATAGTGCCGATCCAAACAGTTCGAGGTGTTGTATCTTGGGAGGCATAGTTCGTGAATCTGCGGAGCACCTTTGGCGAGAACTAATCGCCTTAAGGAGATTCGGATATCCGTACCTCACCTCCAATTTTATATTCTGATTACAACAAACAAGTGTGTATTTTCTGGATTAATTTTCCAACAATCTTAAGGCGATTAGATTACTCACTGTGTTTGTTGTTCATGTCAGATTATTGAGATGGCTGAAAACAATCAAGTGCCATTCAATGTCCCGAATGTTTCTGGAGACGTTCCTTTGGTCAATTCGACCGTTGCTATGGAAGATATTCAACCCTCAGGGTCTGAATTTGTAGCAGCTTATGCTACGGGCCCTTGGGCTAACACCAATTTTGGTGGTGCGGGTACAAGTCATTCGACTGGTATACCCGGGACTGTTTTTCAGAACAGTACAGGCCAAATGGCTTTTGGCTCTGTTTCTGGAGGGGTAGTTCAACGAACTTTGCCGATTGTGATGGCAACACCTTGATTCATGCTAATGAGAAACCGGAGAAATTCACCGAGTGGGCTTTAAACAATGGCAGCGAGAAGATGTTCTTCTATCGACCATGCTCAATCTCGACGAAATATTTATCGAGGTGTGCCCGATAATTAGTCCGGATGAGCAAGATGTCACGACGCTTGGTGCGTTGGAGGCTTGGAAGCATGGGGACTTCTTATGCCGAAATTATATCCTTAACTGTTTAGTGAATTCTCTTTATAATGTTTATTGTAATATTGAATTTGCTAAACAAACGTTATGGGAGTCCTTAGAGAAGAAATACAAGACGAGGGACGCTGGCACCAAGAAATTTGTGGTTGCCAAATTCTTGGACTACAAGATGGTGAATTCTAAATCTGTCATGAGTCGTTCAAGAATTGCAATTAATTCTCGAGTGACATCTCGCCAAGGGAATGATTCTTAGTGAATCATTCCAAGTGGCGGCTATGATTGAGAAAATGCCTTCGGGCTGGTCAGACTTCAAAAATTATTTGAAGCACAAACGGAAGGAGATGAGCCTTGAAGATCTCATTTTGCGCCTCAGAATCGAGGAGGACAATAGAAGGAGTGCGAACCATTTGCCTGAGCCAAAGGCCAATGTTGTGGAATCTTCCAAATCCCAAAAGATAGAAAAGGAAGATGTCTTTTCAAGGAAAAGGCAAGCGAAAGGAACAGTTCCGAAATTTCAAGGGACGTGTTTTATATGCAACAAGCCCGGCCATCGTGCTAAGGATTGCAAGAAGCGCCCGAAAAAAGGCAAGAACGATGGTGCAGCCCAAGAATCGAATTTGACAACATGACAATATTGGAAGACCGCTGCTGTGGTAATGTCCGAAGCATCTCGGTGTCCAACACTAATGGCTGGTGGCTAGACACGGTGCCACAAATCACATTTGTGCAAACAAACACATGTTCTCATCTTATGAGAAGGTCAAGAAGATGAGAAACTTTATATGGCTAACTCGCATCGCAAAGATTGCCGGAAGAGGAAAGGTGATCCCGAAGTTTACCTCGGCAAGGAGGTCGCCCGTCGGATGTGCTTTGCATGTACCGAGAGATTCGGAAAAACCTAATTTCTGGCCCCATACTTGTCAAGAAGGGTTTCAAAGTTGTATTTGAATCTGACAAATTTGTACTTTCTAAAGGAGGGATGTATTTGGGGAAAGGGTACTTGTGTAATGACTTGTTTAAGGCCAATGTGGCTGTCATTGATGTAAACTCAAAGTATGTGTACCCAAAGACTATTAATAAAGAAAAGTCTTCGGTTTACACTTTGTTGTGTCTCCTTATCTATGGCATGGTAGATTAGGACATGTAAACTATGGTACAATGAAAAGAATAGCAAATTTGGGGTTAATTCCAAGATTTGAGTTGGATGCCCGTTACAAGTGTGAGACTTGTGTTGAGGCCAAGTTTGCTAAGAAACCTTTCAAATCCATTGAAAGAACAAGTGAACCTCTACAATTAATCCATAGTGATCTATGTGATTTAAAATTTGTAGAAAGTAGAGGTGGAAAGAAGTACTTCATCACATTTGTGGATGACTATACTAGATTTTGCTATGCTTATTTACTAACTAGCAAAGATGAGACTATGAGCATGTTTGTCAAGTATAAAAATGAAGTTGAAAACCAACTTGATAAACGAATCAAAGTGCTTAGGTCTGATAGAGGAGGAGAATATAGTTCAATCAAGTTCAAAGAGTTTTGTGCTAGTTTTGGAATAATTCTCCAAACGATCGCACCTTATACTTCACAACAAAATGGAGTTGCTGAACGATTGAACAGACACTAAAGGAGATGGCTAATGCCATGCTTTTGAGTTCAGGTTTACCTCGAAACTTGTGGGGGAGGCGGTTTTAACCGCAAATTATATTCTTAATAAAATACCCCACAAAAGACAGGTAAAACTCCATACGAGTTATGGAATGGAAAGTTGCCATCCTACAATTTTCTAAAAGTGTGGGGGTGCTTGGCCAAGGTGGCAATTCCTCCTCCTAAACAAACTCGGTTGGGACCTAAAACGGTGGATTGCATATTCATCGGTTATGCTCAAAATAGTAGCGCATATAGATTTTTGGTTCACAAATCTGAAAATGCGGAAATCCATGTCAATACAATCCTAGAATCAAGGGATGCTGAATTTTTTGAGGATATATATCCTGCAAAAAGAAATCAAGGAGAACTTTCTCGAAAAGGCTTAGAGAATCGGAATCTGAGAATGATGAAGTTGTGACTCAAGAAGCCGAACTTCGAAGGAGTAAAAGGTCTCGAATTGAAAAATCTTTCGGACCTGATTTTATAACATACATGTTAGAAGGTGAGCCTCAAACATATAAAGAGGCAATGTCATCTCCAGATGCTCCTTTCTGGAAAGAAGCTGTTGACAATGAAATCCATTCTATCCTAAGTAACCATACTTGGGAATTGGTTGATCTTCCACCTGGAAATAGACCAATTGGATGTAAATGGATATTCAAGAAAAAACTAAAAGCTGATGGTTCCATTGATAAGTACAAAGCTCGGCTTGTAGCCAAAGGGTTTAGACAAAAAGAGGGTCTTGACTACTTTGATACTTATTCACTTGTCACAAGAATAACATCAGTAAGGATGTTGATTGCTATAGCTTCGCTATACAATTTGCAAATACATCAAATGGATGTGAAAACTGCATTCTTAAATGGTGATCTCGACGAGGAGATTTATATGGAACAACCTGAAGGATTCAAGGTCAAAGGACAAGAACACAAAGTGTGTAGACTTGTCAAATCATTGTATGGACTTAAACAAGCTCCTAAGCAATGGCATGAGAAATTTGACTGGGTAATGATTCAAAATGGGTATAGAATCAATGAGTGTGACAAATGTGTGTACACTAAATCCACAATAGTTGGATATGTACTTATTTGTCTATATGTCGATGACTTACTAATTCTTGGAGATAACATTGAGGTCATCAAAATCACCAAGAACATTCTCAAGAACTTTGAGATGAAAGATTTAGGTGTAGCGGATGTTATACTCGGCATCAAAATTCTAAGGAATTCTGATGGCTTAGGTTTAACACAATCTCATTACATTGAAAAGGTAATTGAGAGATTTAAAGGATTCGGCATTAAAGATGCAAACAATCCTTTTCTTTCACACCTAACTTTAAGAAAGAACACTGGAAATAGTGTCGGGCAGCCTGGAATACTCTCAAGTAATCGGCAGCATCATGTATATCATGAATTGCACTAGACCGATATTGCGTACTCGGTAAGCAACCGAGTAGATATACCGGTAACCCCGGTCACGAGCATTGGGATGCTTTGATGAGAGTCTTAGGATATTTGAAAAGGACAAGACTATGTTCTACAATATGGCAAATATCCAAATGTTTTGGAAGGTTATTGTGATGCCAACCGGATTTCGATTCGATGAATCGAAATCAACTAGCGGATATGTGTTCACGCTAGGAGGTGCCGCAGTGTCATGGAAATCCTCTAAACAAACTCTAATAACGCGCTCTACAATGGAATCAGAGTTTGTTGCTTTGGATAAAGCTGCTGAAGAAGCATAATGGCTTCGACAATTTTTAGAAGATGTTCCAGTGTGACCAAAACCTATTCCTGCAATTTGCATACATTGTGATAATCAAGCGGCAATTGCAAGGGCACATAATGTTATTTATAACGGTAAGTCTAGACACATTCGTCGTAGACACAATACCGTAAGGCAGTTGCTCTCAAATGTAATAATTTCTTTAGACTTTGTAAAGTCAAAGGAAAATATTATGGATCCGTGACAAAAGGTTTGTCAAAAGAGCAGATAAACTAGCATCGAGGGAAATGGGTTTAAAAGCCTTAACCCAATAAAGAGATTCCGGGTGGAAACCTAACCTATGCGATTGGAGATCCCATGGACTAGGTTCAATAGGACAACGCAAATTTTGGAAACTCTAGTGTAAGCACCGTCTCCCATTCCTATGATGCAATAGTGCTTTCCTACAGCGTTATTAAGGGTACATTATGCGTTTAATGATTCCTATAACTTGGGATGTAACATCCAAGTGAGATATGGTAGGATATTTTTAATAGGAATGCACCTATATGCGTGGAGTTGGCCGACTCTATGAAAATCTTTAAAGGCTAGATTTTCTAAAGCACGCATGAATGCCGAGAGGTTCAGGGCCGAAAGAACGAACACAACCGAGAACCAATCTTGAATTGGAAGTACTCCGTGTGAGGTTTATTGTCTAGGCTTACACAAACAACGGCGATTCAAGGCTTAGTCCGTCGACTAGTTAAGTAAGTCCGATAGGCTTTCACTAAAGAAGGTTCAAAGCGAAAGCTACCTATCTTGATGCGGTGTATTTCAATAGGCATGCTCAGATTCCTTCGAGTAAAAAATGTTTTGTTGATCCATTAATGTGGGGGATTGTTGTAATTATGGTTAATGGATCAACGAAAGCCAATAATTATGATACGTCCTTTCTATTCACGTATCTCTTTTGGATTCATGTATTTCCTCGTCTTTTATGTTCACGTTTCTATTGATTTCATGAATTTCCTAGATTCATGTATCTTTCGATTCATGTATTTATTGAGTTCATGAATCTCTTGAATTCACGTATCTTTGGATACATGAATCTCTTGGATTCACGTATTTCTTTATTCATGAATCTCGTGGATACACGCGTTTATTTAATTCATGTATCTCTTTAGTACATGAACTAAAAAGCTCTATAAATAGATGGAAGCATAGAGCTTCAAAAGAGGTTTTTTTGGTTTTGGTTTTTTCCAACTCGATTCCAAAAAGCTTTGATATACTTTCCTACTCTTCTGTTTTTTCTGAGTGTGCTGGTTCAATTGAACGGTTCGATTGAGTCCTGTTTGCATAGTGCTTGATCCAAACAGGTTCGAGGTGTTGTATCTTGGGAGGCATAGTTCGTGAATCGCGGAGCACCTTTGGCGAGGAACTAATCGCCTTAAGGAGATTCGGATATCCGCACCTCACCTCCAATTTTATATTCTGATTACAACAAACAGTGTGTATTTTCTGGATTAATTTTCCAACAAAGTGTGGGTCGCATCTCAGCCATTGATCGTCCCTTCAATCCAACGGTGCATTTTGAATCTGTATCATCATTATAAGGCTACACAGCAGGCCACTCAATGGCTGTATAGCAGGCCCTTGGGAAGACCATGGGCGTGTGTCAGAAGTAAAATTAGGGTATGCAAGGTCATCTAACGCATCTGACACGAGAGAAGGTGAACGGCCACAGGTTGCACATGAGCTGGCTGAACATTGCTCACAGGTTGATCATGGGTCGCGCATGGACCTTTGTCCGTACTGTTCCTGGATGGATCGTGGGTTGGCCTTGGATCAGCCCTTGTGCGTGACACGACCTATCACGGACGATCTTGGATCATGCTCCGTCCGTGGGCTGTGTCACAAGGATATGGACTACATACCGCAACACTGAGCATAACCCTTTTCAATGACGGATTTAGTTGCGGCGCTGGTTTCGAGATCTATTGTCATGACTCGAAATGATGCACACCGAACGCCAGTCCAATCTTAGTCACCGGAACAAACTTTTGCCCTCCGAACTACGCTAAGACGCATGACGTATGGTGCAACCGTCCGCAAAAGCATTTTGACCTTGCTATGTCCATGTTCACGAAGATCGCATACTATAAGGACGGAGTCATCCCCGTTCGCTATCGCCGTATCTTGTGTCCCAAGCAAGGAGGAGTCAAGTTCATGATTAAAGGAAATCCGTACTTTACCCTTGTGTTAGTCTATAACGTCGGTGGTGCCGGCGACGTGCACGCCATGAAGATCAAGGGCTCAAACACACCATGGATTGCAATGACTCGTAACTGGGGGCAAAATTGGCAGACTGATACTGTTTTAACGGGCCAAAGCTTGTCATTCCAAGTCACTTAAAGTGACGGGACCACGTTAGAATTTGATAATGTGGCACCTGCCTGGTGGCAATTTGGGCAGACATATGATGGGGAAGGAATTTCTAGTTTGTACCATTTTTCATTCACGTGCTTGTATTTTGTTGTTCACAGGGATCGGAGAGTTGATTTCAAGTTCATTTTTGCAGTTGTAAGAAAGTTGTGCAATCCATCGTCTCCATTTTCACTTTCCATTGTCTATCTGTAAATCTTACTGGCATTTAAACACCTTCATTTTGATTTCGATTGATCTATTATCGGAAAGTTCACGGTATACACATGTTTTTTCAAAGTCGTGCAAAATTGTTTGAAATATATATTTTCTACCATTATCATTATTTATCACATGACAACTATGATCGAAAAAAGACCGATCTCGTGATTAATATGATTGGACGGGGGAAAATTGGTTTAGAATGCACCGAACTCATTTTTTTCCCCTTTAGCTTGTAAAGCTAATTTTTCTAAGTCAAATCCTTGGCTAGAGTTTAGGAAAAATTAAGACTCTCGAGCTTTATTTATTTCAAAAGAAATATTTTTCTAAAAACATTTTCCTCATTTTTTTGCCATTTGGATTTTCCTAATCAAAAGAAAACATATGCACAATTTAGAAAATTATTTTTTCTTCCAAAAATTGTAAATCATTTTCAAAATATGACTAGATATCAGATCTTACAACGAAAACTCTAATATCCCAATGCTCATTCCCAAGTCTCTAGCATTTATGACCGGGTCCCCGGCACGGCACCTGGGCTCAAGTCCATTATGATTAGGCCCACGACCCAAGTGCTTGTGCTTAGGTCTCTAGCACCCATACCTGTCTCCATCTTGGTCGGGCTCGGGACCCCAATTTCAATACCTGGGTGTCCAATGCCAAAGCCCAAGTCCATCAAGCTCAAGCTTGAGGCCCCAATGCCCATGATCAATGCCTTAATGCCCGAGCCTAGTTCCACAAAGGCCAAGCACAAGACCTTGATGCTCATGCTCGAATTCCTCATGCCTTGGTCCACAAAAACAGTGCTCGGGTCCTCGATGTCTGTGCTTGAATCCCCCGCACTTGGGCTTGAATAATTGAGGCTCGGCATCGGACCCCCATGGCTGAGCCTAAGTGTCCGATACCCATGCCTGGGTTCCTAACACCCATGCCTAGGTCTATAGAGGCCAGGCCTAGGACCCCAATGCCCATACTTGGATATCCCACACCCAAGCCCTAGTCCAACAAGGCCATGGCTTGAGACCTTAGTGCTCATGCTTGAGTCCATCAAGATCAAACTCGGGACCTTGGTGCTCATACCTGGGTCCTCAATCCCTAGGCTCAAGTCCACAAAGGCTTGGCCTAGGATCCTCATGCCTATGCTTGGATTCCTCATGCCCAAGCTTGAGGCCTAGGTCCATTAAGGCCAAGCTTAGGACCCCATGGCTATGGTCAGGTCTTCGGTGCCCAAGGCCTTGGTAGGGCTCGTGTAAGGGCCCATTGTTCGTAAAATTCTAAATGCAAGTGAACGTGTCGAACAAGTAATATAATGATGAGAAAGAATATCGTCCCACAGAGATTGATGATTAATAAACTAATTAAATACTAAAATAGATTAATTCTAAAATTTATCTAACAGATCAAAATATAATTGAGAATAAATTTAAAACAAAATTTGGAGACTAAATGCAATAAATCAATTAGATAAATATGTTAGAGCATCCGATTTCACCATAATCACTAGATATGAATTTCAGATTATTGTGAATACAAGAACGATATCAAACATGTGATAGCGGAATTTCCTAACCTATTTACTATCCTATCTCTAGGTATAACAAACCTACTCAGTTTATTAATCCACTATATCTCTATGTGAATTAAAATAAACATGAGTGCATTAAAAACTATGAATATTTCCGGCTTACAATGAGTCTTTTGGATCACCTTATCACCGAAAGTTACACAAATAACGTGATATATCTCTATCCACGTTTAATTCATGGTTCTATATTATAATGAGCAATTGCATATTATCACTTCTCGCCTCAAACATGCACATCGAACATTCAAGTGGTGGTCGAGTCACTCAAAAGCATTATGCACAATAATATATAACTCACATGAATGAAATCAATTGCAAAACATAAAAATCATGAAATTCACATCATCATGGTTAGGCTACATTGTAGCCCTAACAAAAGAAAATTAGAACATAGTAGAAGAAGAAATAAAAATATAAATTAAACTTAGCATCTTGAATCAAAGAACAAGAATTCTGTCACCACTTTTGTCTTCTCTTCAAAATACTTGAAAAAACTCTCAAAATAATGAAAAACGATTTAACAAAAACCTAGATGCTCTCTCTAGCTCTCAATGTTCTCCTCTTCATAAGATAGATCCAAGTTATCTAATCTCCCCACGCTTGCGGATAACATTAGGGAACAAAATCAAGGATTCCCTGATTTGATATCTATCTTCCACTGCTGCTTGATTTGAATTCCTGATTTTTGCCATTCTTTTCCTTATCTTTTCCATATCTCATTATTCTGCATAAACAAGGAACATTCAAATAATCAGAAGGAAATCCAAATATTTTCTCATAGATATTGCATTAATTGTTACCTAAAATAGGTAAAATAACTCTATTTTTATAGAGTTATCACCCATGTTGATCAATGCATGCCCTTAGTTCTAACGATTAGTGGTCCTGGGTTTGGCCTTGATGGATTTGATTCCAAATGTTAAGGACATGAGCCTAGTCGTCGGAGACCTGGGCACAAGTAGTTCCTAGGCCAACCTCGTTGGATGAAAAATGAAGTGTTGGGCACTTGAGCTCGATCACTGGGAACTTGGGTCAACGGGTCTCGAGCTCGACCTTTGTGGACCTAGGTCCATGTGCCGAGGAGCCGAGCATAGGGCACTAAGGCCGAGGCAGAAGAAGTTGTGCATGGGCATCGAGTTCTTAGTTTTGGCTTCTATGGACATCGGATTGATGCTTATGCTTTTGCTTGAGACCTAAGTGCACTTTCTTGAGTGCCAAGGTTGAGATCATCAAGGCTGGACCCAAGATCTTGATGCCTGTGCCTAGTCCTCGATTGCTCGTGCGTAGGTCACTAGCGCTCATAAATTATATGTGTATTTTGGAAAATCAAATCAGATTTCCTTTTTAAACTATAGAAAATATTTTTCAATTCTTTTTCAGATTTCAGCCAAGCACCTTATTTTCCTAGAAAATGATTTATTGGAAAACATTTTCCAAACGTGTAATTTTTTCAGTAAAATAAATGGAATCTTAGATTAAGAGTGTCCAGATGGAGATGCTCGACCATGATATGAGATGGGCTCAAACTACTTGCATCCTTAAAAGTGTGCTCATTTTTTTGAAAGTGTTACAAAGTATGAAAACCGCATACTTACATCCTTAAAAGTATACTCATTTTTTTTTAAAGTGTTACAAAGTATGAAAACCGCATAGTTTGACTAGTGATTTATCTTAAGCTAAGTTTGTTTTGCAAAAAATGAAACATCTCTGGAAAACAACAATATTTTTTCAATTTTTGGTTAAAATTTGAAAATGAACTAGAAAATATTTTCCCCTTTTTTGATATGGAAAATCTGATTTGATTTTCCTTAAAAAATTAGCAAAATATTTGAATTTTTAAAATAATTTTCTTTCTTTTTCTCTTTTCCTTCTTCCTTGGCCGGTCGTAGCCGAATTTAATTAAGCAACAATGAAACTGTCTATCGGTCATTTGTTTTCCATGAAACAAAAGGAGCTTTAGTTTTGCCGTTTAATTATGGCGTGTTTGGTAACGTTTTTGTTTCCAGGGACAGTTTCTTTTCAGAAACACTCATTTTTTTTATTCATGTTTGCGAAAAACAATTTTTAATTATTATAAGATGTTTGGTAACTATAAAAATTTATATTCCCATAACAAAAATATATTTGATACTACCTCAAATATTTTTGTGACTTAGAGTTCATTTAATTTATTAATAATTTTATTACATTTTTCTTTTTCTTTTTCTTCTCCTTCCTCTAACTAGTCGCCAACTTTAGCCATGCCCAGCCGACAACCAACCAAACGAGGGCTAACGAGGTCCCTTCTAGCCTTGCGTTGGCTCGATGAGGCAATGTCGCCTAGCCACCGATGTGACCGGCTCGACCTTGCTTGGCCACCGCGAGGTCGGCCTCACCAACTCGGGCAACGCCAACCTCACAAAGGTTGAGCGAGGTCGAGCCTCACCATGATCGGGTGAGACTCGGCCATGGCGAGGCACAAGGGCGCCTCACCCAACCACGGCGAGGCTTTGGGGGGCCTCGCTGGTCATTGGTGAGCTTGGGCCGACCTCGCTAGGGGCCGACGAGGTCACCGGACTGACCTCGTTTGGCTAGTTGCTGACCATCACTGAGGCCAGTGATTGACTGGGGGAAGAAGAAAGGAAGAGAAAAAGAAAGAAAAGAAAGGGATGAAAGGAAGATAAAAGAAAAAATTGTTTCTTGAGTTGTTTCTAGGAATAATAAACAATTTTATTTTTCTTTCTTATTTTTGTTCTAAATATATTCCCGGAACAAAAAATTACCAAATGTGTTTTTGTTCTAATTCTTTTTCGGTGAACAAAAGAATAGAAATAAGTGTTCCTCGGAGCGTTACGAGCAACACCTTGCTTGTAGGAGATGTTGCGGTTTAGGTAGACATTCGTGTGCAAATCACCGTGATTATTTCATGTTGATAGAGGTTTATATAGCCAAGAAAAGCAGACAAAAGGAAAAGCGAAAGGGATTGTTTATGCAATTTGATCCTCCGACTTTTCTTTGTGTAATCAAGTTCACTGACATTTTGGATATATGCAACTTTGTCCTCTAAGGTTTATTTTATGCAATTGAATTCTGTAACTTCATTGATTTATGCAATCAAGTGTTCTGTTTACAGACTGTGATTAACACTATTAATTTACGAGTTGATTTTTTTCTTGCTTTTCTCATTTGTTTTTTGCTTATTTAGTGACAAATTAGCATCACGTGCCATTTTATGTTTTATAAACATGCCTTGTTTTATATTAGTTTGATGGCTTACTAAGTAAGACTGGTTGAGTGAAGGATTTAAGTGCAGAAATTCAGAAAGTTAGAGAATTTAATTGCATGTAACAAAACTTATTACACACAACCAAAAAAAAAAAAAAAAAAAGAGAGAGAAAAAAAAAACTTTGTCTTTTGAGCAAGTGGGCGTCGGTAGATCACCTTACTAGATCTCCTCTTCTATCGGTTTACCTTTTTCAAACACGGCGAAGCGGTTAGCCAAAACGCATGCCGTTTTCTATCAATACACAGATCGTCTCATTCTAAAACAACGGCCTTTTGCACTACCAAAACAAACCTATATTTATGAAAGCTGCAAACTCCATCAAGGGTTTCGAGAAACCAAATATTTGTACGATTATTGCATGATCTTTCCTGTACTAACCAAAATTTGTTAAAAGCCAGTATGAGATTTGAATATCATCGTACTGATATTCTTTTGAATTTCCATTTGCATCGAAGCAAGTCAACTTGATGGTTTTTATTTATATGTTGATGGGCCTAAGTGGGCCCGTTCCGCCCATGTTGGGCCTAAAAGCCCAACCCGCAAGATAAGGGCCCATGGAGGAACAATTGCGATGTGAAAGGTTGCGTTGTTTAGATACGAGGGGTTGGGTTTTTTGGAGGAACGTTTTACGTTGAAGAGATACGTCCTTTGGAGGAGACGCTTCGAGGGAAAGTAAAAAGGAAAAGGAACATACCTTTTGGTGTACGTATGTAAAAAACACTTTTCCCCCTCTAGACAACGTAAGACAACAGAACGGTCCAAGGAAAAAGAACATACGTCTTTTTCAGAGTTTTCTCACCCTAATAGCAACAGCACGCTCCTCGGTAGATCGGGATCAAAATTCTTCCTCGAACTTCAACATTGGTATTTAAATCTGTGGACAATAAGGTACGCTCGATTCCGTGGTGTATCTTTGATCGGTGATACATGTGATTCCTAGGCTCGTCTTCCGCATTCATTTTAGGGGTTCGATTTAGTGTCGGATCAATTTAGGGAATCCTGTTATTCCCAACATTGGTATCAGAGCCATAACTTATGTTTCCCGATCCCCTTCTTTTTATGTTATTGGATTTGTTTTTTGGTCGAATTTCGAGAAAAGCCACCACCGATCAATTGGGGACGGAAAATCCCGACACCGTACTGTTCCCCCTAGTCTTTTTGATTTTCTGTAAATCAAAGTTCGTTTCTGATAGTGTAGGGTCGAAGGTCTCATCGATATGAGAAAAACGAGTGGCGGGTCACCGTCGGAAGCTGCCGGACGCGCCGCCACGCGCGGTCGGAAGGAACCGGTGTCGTCGGCGTGTGCATTGCAACGCACGCGCGCGGTAGCTGGTGCGTGTGCGGCATGCGCCAGCTAACATCATCGTGACGTCAGCCGTGCACGAGCATGGCGCGTGCCCGGTCGGTCGGTCCGACCCGACCCGACCCGACCCGACCCAATTTGACTCCGACCCGTTGACCCATTGACCTTGACTCGTCTGACCGTTGACCGTTGACTTTGACCATTGACTAAAAAAAAAAAAAAGAAAAGAATGTGTTTCTTTTTTCCAATTAAGTCTATGTGGATTATATGTAATTCCTTATTTGTTTTGCATTTGTTGTGGGAACAATGCCTCCCCTTAAGGCGTGCACACCTATTCGCGCAATTACCGATGAACAAAAGGAAAGGCTTTCTAGGTTAATAGCTGAGCTGACTGATTATCGATGAGAGAGTGGCGACTTAATTGATAATGTTCTCGAAGTCAATAAGAAAATACAAGAGGTCATATGGAATAGTCGTACCATGCCACAATTTGAGATGGTGCGATTCTTCATGAACACTCTTCCACCGATATGGCAAAGAGTGTTGAATTGCCTATGGGAGGTCAATAGAGCTACTCGGTATAGGAGTCTAGTAATGACTTTTATAGATGAACATTACCAGATTGAAGTCACAAAGACTGCGACCTATGGAATGACTTCAATCCGGCGGGGATGAATATGCAAAGGAGAAATCCTAAGGGATACCCGTCTGTTTTACCGAGGTTGCCTAGAATGTCTGAGGAATTTAAAGAAGAAAAGATCAAGAAATTGAACAAAAAAAGAATCTTTCCCAGTTCATGTGTTGTCTTGGCGTTAGATGTTTTTAACTGGTCTTTGTTTAGTATATATTATGGACATTTTATGTAAATGTTTTCTACCTAGTTGTTGTTGGTGTAGCAACTGATATGTTAGTTGCATTATTAAAGCATTATTATTCTATCATTATTGGATGTCAAATATTATTTGCTTCGTTAATTGTTAGTCTGTTGTGGATAGTTCATAGAAATTTTTGTAGTTTCAAAGAATTTATTTTGTATAAAAGATTATATTAATAATAATTCTAAGTTATGATTTTTGGATGATGATTGGAAATATAGTGACATTTTGATTCTGAAACCTTACTTGAAATTATTCATTAATATGATGGGTTTGTGTAAAATGGATGCATAAATGATGATATTAATAATTCGTGTATATGTGTCTAATATGTTCAGATCCATAAAAAGCATAGTCGCTGAGCTGAACAAAGGCGAGAAGTTCAATGGCGATAACTATGAAATATGGCACATGAAAATCCAATATGTGCAGGAAGAGCAAGAGGCACTAGAAGCTCTTAACCTGACCATGGAAGTACCTGAAGATGGAAACACTGCACAACACAAGAGAGATAAGGATGCATTTGCTGCATGGAAAAGAAAGAACTCTCTTGCTCGCATTATATTGCTGAGTAGCATGGAAAATGACGTCATGCGAGAGTTTAGGCGTTTTGAGAATGCTAAGGAAATGTGGGAAACGTTGGCAGCAAGATTTGGTCATACTTCGATGACCGATTGAGATAACTCACTAATAGGTTTGACTCTTACAAGAAGCCTCATGGTCAGACCATAAAGCAACACCTTAGAAAGATGTCAAACATAATTAATGAGTTGAAAGATGCTGACCATGTCTTAACCTGACCATGGAAGTACCTGAAGATGGAAATACTGCACAACACAAGAGAGATAAGGATGCATTTGCTGCATGGAAAAGAAAGAACTCTCTTGCTCGCATTATATTGCTGAGTAGCATGGAAAATGACGTCATGCGAGAATTTAGGCGTTTTGAGAATGCCAAGGAAATGTGGGAAACGTTGGCAGCAAGATTTGGTCATACTTCGGTGACCAGATTGAGATAACTCACTAATAGGTTTGACTCTTACAAGAAGCCTCATGGTCAGACCATGAAGCAACACCTTAGAAAGATGTCAAACATAATTAATGAGCTGAAAGATGCTGACCATGTCTTGATTGATAAGCAACAAGTGCAAGCAGTGATTTGTTCCTTACCTCAGAGTTGGGAGCATATGAAGGTGCACTTGACTCATAATGAGAATATCAAAACATTTGAGGATGTAGTGCGTCATCTTGAGCCGGAAGAGGACCGTCTCTTGGCGGCTAAGCTGGAAACTGAAATTTATCCTGCTGGTTTTAGCTCACATGGAGTTTCGAGCTCCAAGCGTAAACGTCTTGATTGTTTCAATAAAAGGAAAAGCAAGGAAGCAAGTGCTTTAGGGAAGAAACCAAAAATTGACCAACGTGAAAGAGGAAAGTGTCCTTGAATGAAGAAGCTGACAAGGTTGAAGTGTTACAATTGTGACAAGAAGGGTCACTATGCTCGCGATTGTTTTGAGCCAAAGAAAGTACACACCCCCTGTACATTTCAAAACTTTGCTCATGTGTCAAGTTCTGTATTCTTAACTGAGTCTAATCCTTTGTGGACTGTAGATTTAGGAACAACAGACCATGTAGCGAAGGATAGAGAATCCTTTGTGGAATTCCGACAAATACCAACTAGAACTAAGTGGATCTATGTAGAAAACAACTCCAGAGCAAAAGTAAAAGGAATTGGCATATGTCAATTGAACATGTGTGGTGGACGCACTTTGTTCCTACATGATGTGTTGTATGCTCCGGAGATTCGTCAAAATTTGATGTTTGTTTTAGTGTTGGTTAAGCTTGGTTTTAATATAAACTTTCATAATAGTGGTGTGGATTTGTATTTGAATACAAACTACTATGGTTGTGGTTATTTTCTAGATGGTTTTATTGTATTAAATGTTGACTATAGTAATGCCAATGTTTGTTATTCCCTTTTCACATCTTCTAATTCATATGATAATGATGTGAATGTGTGGCATGCTAGACTTGGTCATATTGGTCAACAATGTATGAATAGGTTAGCCAAAGAGGGCTTGTTGGGCAATATTGATAAAGTCGATTTGCCCATATGTGAGCATTGCCTAGTAGGGAAAACGACAAGAAAACCATTTGGAAAAAGGTAAAAGAGCTGAATTTCTTTTGCATTTAATCCATTCTGACATCTGTGGTCCGATGAATGTGAAAGGAAGGCATGGGGCTGTTTATTTCATCACATTTATAGATGATTATACTCGATTTGGATATGTCTATTTGATTTCTCATAAATCTGAAGTATTGAGTTGTTTCAAAATGTTTATGAACTTGGTAGAAAATCAATTAGACAATAAAATAAAAGTATTGAGATTCGATCGAGGTCGTGAATATTTATCTGATGAGTTCAGAAATTTATGTGATGAAAAAGGAATAGAAAGACAATTGTTTATTTCATATACTCCTCAACAAAATGGTGTTGCAGAGAGAAGGAACATAACCCTACTAGAAATGGTTAAGTCCACGATGGCGCATGCTAACTTACCTATCACTTTTTAGAGTGATGCGTTATTAACTGCTGCATATATAATTAACCGGTGCCTTCCAAATCAGTTACTTCCACTTCATATGAGTTATGGATAGGTAGAAAATCGGACTTAAGTTTTCTTAAGTCATGGGGTTGTGCTGCTTATACTCATGAGTCCTCTCACAAGTTTGGGGAATTGAGTCCCAAAGGAAAGAAGAGTATTTTCATAAGATACTCTAAACACTCAAAATGGTATGTGTTTATAGGTGAGCAAGAAAGTGGAAGTATAACTCAATTCGAATCACGGGATGTCACATTATTAGAAAATGAATTTCCTAATAAGGGCGAAATAGGTGAGGATTACTCCCTATTTGAAATTTTGGATCTAAATAATGAACTTAGTGGAGTTCGTCCAATAGTGGAGTTCGTCCAAGTGGGAGTAACATGAGAAGTGATGAATTTATTTCAATTCACTCTCAATTACAACCACATGATGAGATGATATCATCATTATCTAATCCAAGTGGGAGCATGATGGGGAATGATGTATAAAGTGTACAATCTCTCATACGGCGAACAAGTCACAAAAGTATTCCCCGTCGACGTTTTGACATTGAAGGGGAAACTTTCATGTTGCTCCACAAGATGAAGATGAGCCAAGAAATGTTAATGAGGCTCTAAATTACCCTAGTAAGGAAAAATGGATGCATGCAATGGAAGAGGAGATGGAGTCAATGAAGTTAAACCATGTTTGGGAATTGGTTAATCTTCCAAAAGGACGCAAAGCCATTGGGAACAAGTGGGTTCTCAAAATAAAGCATAAAGCTGATGACTCGATAGAAAGACATAAAGCTCGCATTGTAGCGAAGGGGTAAAATCAACTGGAAGGAATTGATTATGAAGAAATATTTTCTCCTGTAGTGAGATTTACCTTAATTCGCATTATTTTGGCAATAGTAGCTAGTATGGATCTTGAGTTACGTCAAATGGATGTAAATATTGCTTTTCTCAATGGAAAATTAGAGGAAGAAATATATATAGAACAACCTACTGGTTTCATTATGGAAGGCTAAGAAGAAAATGTATGTCGACTTTTGAGATCGATATATGGCCTTAATCAGTCATCAAAATAATGGTATATACGTTTTCATAATTCCATAATGGCATATGATTTTACAATGATTGATGAGGATCATTGTGTATATATCAAAAGATCTAAAGATCAATTTGTGATCATATCATTATATGTTGATGATATACTAATTGTCGGAAGCAATATGGAGTTTGTTAATACTGTCAAGAGTTGGTTATCTTCCAACTTTGAGATGAAAGACATGGGTGAGGCTGCATACATTCTTGGAGTTAAGATTTCAAGAGATTGTTCAAAGATGTCATTATCTCTTTCGCAAGAAACATACATAAATAAGGTTCTTGAACGATTTCGTATGCGAGATTGTAAACCCATAGATACTCCTATTGCAAAAGGTGAAGGATTGAGCCATAGACTGTGTCCATGGACTTTACAAGAGAATGAACAAATGCAACATGTTCCTTATGCTAGTGCTGTTGGGAGCTTGATGTACGCTATGATGTATACAAGACCTAACATATGTTTTGCAGTTGGAATGGTGAGTAGATACCAATCCAATCCAGGTCAAGCACATTGGAAAGTTGTTAAAATAATACTGAGGTATCTGAAGGGAACTGCTGATTACAAGTTGAATTACCAAGGAAAGGATCGACGACTTGAAGACTATTCAGATGCTGATTGGGGAGGAGATTTAGATGAAAGGAAATCTACCTCTGTGTTTGCTTTTTTTTACTGAATAATGGCGTCATATCATGGAGTAGTAAGAAACAAACATGTATACCTTGCCCACGATGGAAGCTGAGTTCGTGACATTATCAATAGCAGTACAAGGAGAAGTTTGGTTTAAGAGATTTTTGGATCATTTAGGTGTTAATGGGAATGCTGCAAATCCATTATTGGTTAACTGTGATAGCCAAGCAGCTATAGCGTATACCAAAGATCAAAATATCATGGTAATACCAAACATATAGATACCGAGTATAATTTTGTCAATGATATGGTTGCACGAAAAGATGTGAACTTACAATACATATCTACGCATAGAATGGTAGCAGATCTTATGACAAAACCAATACCTAGAGATGTGTTTTATGGTCATGTAAAATCTCTAGGACTGCGTAGAGGCTGATGTACTGAATATTGTAATTTCCCTTAAGTGTTCACATTTAATGAATTTGTGTTTTTTTCATTATTAATGCCTATGAATCTTTGTTTGACGTTTATGCATCTTAGTGCTCAGTGCATTATATAAAGTTGAGAAAGTATGTCGGACAGATAAGAGATTAGCCCACTTACACGAGTAATCGCCTCTATTTACTATGTGATAAATAGAGATGAGATGATTTTTTAAGCTTATTATCTAAGTGATAATCGAGAGCTCAAGCTTAAAATATATATGTCACCTTAACTAAGTGTTAAGATGAGGACATAATATTTACTATGTCGAGAGTAAAATAACCCACATATTTTACTTTATCTGTCTATGATGCCATATGTGAATTTTGATGAATTCCGTGAAAGAGTAGATACGTGAACTAAAGTTAGACATTGGGTATATCTAAACTATCATCTGTACAGTATTAAAGGTGTAAACATATGCTCCATGGGAAATGAGTTAATACCGTAATACGTATTTCATACTACGTATGCATGAGACGACCAATAAGAGTGGCAAAAGTTTGATCTCAACTTTTATGCCGTGTGAGACTCTTAAGGAAAAGAATTCCTCAATTTAGTGCCCTTATGACTTTTACTTATTCTCAAAATTTCTATTTAGTGTTTGTTATCTTAGGATGTTGCCAATGATCGTGAATTATTCCGATCTAATGGGACATTTCTAGAAAAGTAAGTTGAACTGAAATTGAGAGTTTCAAAGAAAGAGGAAGATCGAATTTGGAGAATCACATTCTAATTTTGTATTCACTGGTCAACCAATTATGATTGTTTATGGGATAATCATAATTGTGAATACAATAAATCATTATTTAAAAGAGATCAAAAGAGATATAAATGTGATCGATCGATCTAGGGTACTGCATACTAAATCTACTCAGAGTGTGATGCCATCATGAGCTGCTATATATTCCTAACAGATGTATGGCAACGGGCTCTCAAAGTATGATGGTCGCACGGATTATTCACTAGTATGAATGTTGTAGAGAGGTAAAGAGGATCCTGTTCGCCCACCATGTGCGAGTGGGAGATGATGGTTTTTATTTATGTGTTGATGGGCCTAAGTGGGCCCGTCCGCCCATGTTGGGCCTAAAAGCCCAGCCTGCAAGATAAGGGCCCATGGAGGAACGGTTGCGATGTGAAAGGTTGCGTTGTTTAGATACGAGGGGTTGTGTTTTTTGGAGGAACATTTTACGTTGAAGAGATGCGTCCTTTGGAGGAGACGCTTCGAGGGAAAGTAAAAGGGATAAGTGTTCCAGAAGTCCAAAAACTTATCGTGAAAATGCATTTGAGTCCTAAAACTTGCAAAAAGTGCAAATAAGTCTTAAAACTTATCAAAATGTTTCATTTGAGTCCTAAAATTGACGCCGTCGGTTTTATTGATAGAAAATGCTGACGTGGCGCCGACGTAGTATTTTAAATAATTTTTTTATTTTATAGCTGGTTTTTTAAAATAATTTTTTATTCAATTTAAAAAAATTATATCTAAAAACTAAAATTCAATTTTTAAAAACTGTTAAAAAAAGAAAAAAGAAGAAGAAAAGGGCGAGAGGAGGTGGCCGCCCATCGTCGGAGGGGCCGGCGACGGTCACCGGCCGTCGCCGCGACCAAGGAGGCCTCGCCGCCCCGGCGAGGGCCGGCGACCCTCGGCGCGGGCGAGGGCTCGGCGGGCCTAGGCGACGGCCGACAACCCTCGCCTGACGCGGGCGAGGGCGCCCAGATCTGGGCACGCCAGCCCTCACCTGGGGGCCGGTGACTGTCGCCAGCCCTAGGCGAGGCCTCGGCAGCTAGGGGTGTGCAACCGGACCGGGTATACCTTGTTCCACGACCGCCCACCCAAACAGGTCGGGAACCGGTTCCCATTGAAACTGGTTCGGGAACGGGTTCCCAAAATTCGAACCGTTTAAACCGGTCCGGAACAGGTCCAAGTGATTACCCACCCGAAACCCGGTTCGGGACCGGTTTTGTAAGTAGAGGTACAAAACTTTTTTTCCTCTCAATATCTATTCTTACTCGCAATCACACGATATTTTTCCTCTTGGCTCACTCAAACACGCACGACACTCCTCCTTTGTCATTCCTCTTCCTCACTTGCTTCCCTTCCTCATCGGCTACCTCTCACACCATTTGATGGACGAATGGTGTTCGTCGCCGCCAAATTCTTGTGTATCACATGGATTGGTTTGCCTAATTTTTCTTTTTTATAAGGAGTTATGTTTACATAAACGAGTAGCTTAATATAATAGTTGTGGGAATAAAACTAATATTAGACCCATGTTTGTTGCTAATTCTTTGCCTTATGATTTTATTTATTATAATTAGTCATATGGATCATTAATTTTCCGTTTAGTAAAAAAGTTCATGTATTAATTTATTATCGGTGTTTAATGTTTCCATATAAATTAGGAAGATTACGTTATTTTCTCGCTTATTAATATAAAATTCGAAATTGTATAGGATATCAAGAGATTGCAAAACAGGTTCCAATGGAAACAGGGTTGACCCTGGAACCGGATCGGAAAAACCGGGTGGGTCGGGTATAGGGTCCAATACAAACAGGGTCGGATATAGGGTCCAAAAAATGGGAACTGGTTATAACAGGGTCGGGTACAGGGTCTAGGTCTAGACCCTACCCACCCTAGACCCGATCACCCCTATCGGCAGCCCTCGGTTGGGGCTGGCGGGGCTCGCCTAGATCTGGGTGTTGCCGCGGAGTGTGAGGGCCACGCGAGTGGCCCGCTCCCGTGCTTCCCTGTGCTCGACGCCAGTAGATCCGAGCTAGTTGCCGGGTCACTAGTCACCGTTGTTCCGAGTTCCCTCGTCGATGACCTCCACCCACAACCTAGCGACTTCCGCGTCTCTATGCCCGGCCAGATCTGGGCGAGCCTTGTTGGCCCCAGGCGACGGCCACCGAGGCCTTGCCCAAGGGCGCGACGCGCCGGCCCCTAGCGAGGGCCGGCGTGCCCGGATGGGCTCCCTCGCCCGCGCCGGGCGAGGGTCGCGAGGGCTCGCCCGTGCCAAGCGAGGGTCGCGAGGGCTCGCCCGCCCTAGGCGGCGGCTGGTGACCGTCGCCGGCCCCTCCGGCGATGGGCGGCTGCCTCCTCTGCCCTTTTCTTTTTTTTTTTTTTTTTAATAGTTTTTTAAAAAATGAATTTTAGTTTTTAAATATATTTTTTAAAAAATTGAATAAAAAATATTTTAAAAAGCCAGCTAGAAAATAAAAAAATAATTTAAAAAGCCAGCTGGAAAATAAAAAATAATTTAAAATGTCCACGTCAGCATTTTTAACGGAAAATGCTAATGGTGTTAGCTTTAGGATTCAATTGAACTATTTTGACAAGTTTTAGGACTTATTTGCACTTTTTGCAAGTTTTAGGACTAAAATGCATTTTCGCAACAAGTTTTAGGACTTTTGGAACACTTATCCCAAAGTAAAAAGGAAAAGGAACGTACCTTTTGGCGTACGTACGTAAAAAATACTTTTTGCCCCTCCAGACAACGTAAGACAACAAAACAGTCCAAGGAAAAAGAACATACGTCTTTTTCAGAGTTTTCTCCCCCTAATAGCAACAGCACGCTCCTCGGTAGACTGAGATCAGAATTCTTCCTCGAACTTCAACATTGGTATTTAAATATGTGGACAATAAGATACGCTCAATTTCGTGGTGTATCTTTGATCGGTGATACATGTGATTCCTAGGCTCATCTTCCGCATTCGTTTTAGGGGTTCGATTTAGTGTCGGATCGATTTAAGGAATCCGTTATTCCCAACACAACTAAATATAATTTATGTCCAGATTTGTCGGGCTATATCTTCCCTAATAATCCATCTTTGGCAAGTTTTGTCTCTGTTTCCTTTTGAAGTGCACAATCCAAAATTGGGCGAATGCGTTGAGTACAAATCACTGGCCATCTCTCCATTGTCTGATGCACTTCTCCTCTAGCTTGTATTTCAACGTTTGGCACTCTTTATCTCTCACTGCCATGGCTGTTTACGAGGTTTTTCTCGCATTGGCTATGGCCATGGTAGTGTCTGCCATAGACAGTAATTGGCACGATGCGCATGCGACTTTTTACGGCGACATGGGCGGTGGAGAAACCATGCGTAAGTAAAAATCTCTTGGCAAGGAGAAAGTAGGAAGAGCCTTGCCCTAACCTTATCATCCTTTCTTGTGCTACTTTGCGCGAGGACATATGTACAGATGGATAATGAGGCTACTTCATGTCGCTAATGTTTGTTGATTTGTTTCTCGTTCGTGGTCATCACATGCAGAGGGAGCTTGTGGATATGGAGATCTTTTCGAACAAGGATATGGACTAGAGACCGCAGCACTGAGTACGGCCCTTTTCAATGATGGACTTACCTGTGGCGCTTGTTTCAAGATCCAGTGTAAGAACGACCCGCAGTGGTGCATTCCGAATGCCGGTTCAATCACAATCACTGCAACAAATTTCTGCCCTCCGAACTACACTCCAAATAAACCGGACGCTTGGTGCAATCCTCCGCAGAAGCACTTCGACCTTTCCATGAAAATGTTCACGAAGCTTGCGGAGTACAAGGCTGGAATCATCCCCATCCGCTATCGCCGCGTCCTATGTTCCAAGCAAGGAGGAGTCAAGTTCGAGATCAACGGGAACCCAAACTTTAACCTCGTGCTAATTTACAACGTGGGCGGCGTCGGGGACGTGAAGGCCGTGAAGATCAAGGGCTCGGACACTCAATGGATCGCAATGAGTCGTGTATGGGGGCAAAATTGGCAGACCGGAACTGTCTTGACGGGGCAAAGCTTGTCGTTTCAAGTGACCGTGAGTGACGGGAAGACAGTAGAATTCGATAATGTGGTGCCTGCTGGGTGGCAATTTGGGCAGACATACGACGGGGGAAACAATTTCTAGTTCGGCCATTTTCATTCCAGTGCTTGCATTACGGTATTTAATCGATGCAATAAATTCCGAGTTTAATTTTCCATTTGTAAGAGAGTCGTGCCATCCATCCTCTCCATTTTCACTTTCCATTGTCTGTTTGTAATTCCTACTGGCATTCAAACAAGTTCAGTTCGATTTCGATTAATCTATTATTCAAAAGTTCATGAAGTTTCCATGTTTTTTCAAAGTCATGCATTAATGAAAAAATTGTCCGAGATTATATGTTTTCCACCATTATCATTATTATCATCATACGAGGCTTATGATTGAAAAAAGAACGATCTCATGATTAGTATGATTGGACAAGGAAAATCTACACGTACTCAATTTTTACCCTTTAGCTGGTAAAGCTAATTTTTATTAGTGGAGATGCCCCACCGTGATATGAGATGGGCTCAGACTGCCAGCATCGTTAAATTGTACTCGTTCTCTTGAATATGTTACAAAGTTTGAACAACCCACGGTTTGGCCGGTGATTTCTCCTAGTTTCACCCGTGAATTACTTGTTTGTAGGAGAGATGTCGTGGTCTAGGTAGACATTCATATGCAAATAATTGTGATTATTTCATGTCCATAGAGGTTTATATAGCCGAGAAAAGCAAAATAAAAGGAAAAGGGAAAAGGGTTTAGTACCGACTACGTCGGTTAAGTCCTCTTAGTTTCATATTTATGCAGTTTGGTCCTCCGACTTTTCTTTGTGTAATCAAGTTTTCTAACTTCTTGGGTATATGCAACTTTGTCCTCTTTAAGTCTTACTTTGCGCGATCAAATTCTGTAACTCCCTTGATATACGCACTCTAGCGTCTTGTTTACGCACTGTTATTAACAATGTCAACTCAAGATTTCTTTTTTTCTTGCTTTTCCCGTTTGGTTTTTGCCTATTTGGCGACAAATTAGCATCTCATGTCATTTTCTATTTCATAAACATGCCTTGCTTAGACTGGTTGATTGAAGGATTTGATTGCACAAATTCAAAGGGTTAGAGAATTTGATTGCACATGATAAAACTTATAAGATCTAATTGCACAAATTATAAAAATCAGAAAACTCGATTGCATAAAGCAAAGTTTCATTTCCGCAAGCAGCCTCGAGATCATAATATGTGTACATTTGATTAATAACTACGGCAACATGCGCAGTACACAATTGACGATTGATAACGCCATCTGGGGAAATGAAACTTTACGACCCTGATTGAGCCGCAATGAACTGTCTTATAAGTCCTACATGTGCAGTACGTACATTAGCACTTGGCACAATCATTAGCACTTGCACGATTTGATTGCCGGTTTCGTGATGTCTTAACACAGATTGTAGCTACACGTGCGTGAGGAGATGCAGCAAGCCGTCGCGCAAGAACGTGCGCCACAGAGCATGCAAGACGTGCTGTGTGAGGTGCCACTGCGTGCCGCTGGGGACCTAGGGCAACGGGAGCGCGCGCCCGTGCTATGCCAAGCTCAAGGACCCACGGAAACAGACCCAAATGCCCTTGAAATAGCAGCTCCCGACGTCTTTGTTCTTGGTTCTACTCAGTTTTGTTTTTGGTTGAATGCCCAGATTAATATACGTGATAGGTCATAATGGTGAGTTGAGTTCGCGCTGAGGTGGGAGTGCTTTTGTTTAAGTCTGAATTATCACCTCTTTGATTCATTATTCACTCAATTAAAATTTGACAGTCTTATAAGTTCTTGTGCTGTACTCCATAGACCACTAATGCTCCTATTGGTTTCAAAACATGTTAAAGATATATTCAAGAAATTCCCCTGATCTCCCTTGATCCTCCGTATCTGTCATGAAAGTCCAAATATCTCATTCAAATTGCGCATATCTTTAATTGATTATAGTTGAGACTATAATATCTTGTTATGTTAAATAGCCATCTTGTTATTTAAATCTTGAGAAGATGGCTATTTATTAACATAACAAGATGTTATACTATCAACTATAATCGATTAAAGATATGCGCAATTTGAATGAGATATTTGCACTTTCATGACAGATACGGAGAATCAAGGGCTATTTACAATCTTGACAGGATGGATATTTAAAATACCAAGATATTAGACTATCAACTATAATCGATTAAAGATATGCACAATTCGAATGAGATATTTGCACTTTCCTGACAAATACAGAGGATCAAGGGTTATTTACAATCTTGACAAGATGGCTATTTAAGATAACAAGATATTATAGTATCAACTATAATCGATTAAAAATATGCACAATTCAATTGAGATATTTGCACTTTCATAACAGATATGGAGGATCAAGGGAGATAAGGGGAATGGGTGCAGTTTAGATGACTATGTGACAGAGGAATGGTTAGCTAAGGACCGCATCATCCTTCACTTTAAAAAAAAAAAAAAATCTTCTCCAAAAAAGAATTAGTGAGAATCCTACTAATAAAAAATTACAAGTGAAAAATGAATGATCGAAGTGATAATTTCTTATGTTTGTGCGCATAAGACTCAAGGCCATCCTCATAAAACCCTCCAAAATTCCAATACAATCCAAACATCGTTAATTACAAGTAAAAAATATTATCACCTATTATAAAGAAATAGCTAATGTCATTATGTAGATCTATTAAATTTAAAAGATGAAAAACACTTGAAACATTGGTTTCGCAATTAATAACAAGATCATTGTGCAATAAATTGGCTTCTTAGTTCTTTCGACAAAATCAAATTGCAAGATTCTCCGGTGAGCTAACATTAAGATGAGTGATATCAATTACACATAAAACAAAGGGAAAATTTCAATTAAGAGCCTAAAGTGGAACCGTTTTCTCAAAAAAGGACCTAAAATGGACATTGTCCCAAAAAAGGACCTGAAGTGACCAACTTAATTTCAAATAAGGGCCTCAACGTAAAAGCCAACCAAATCTTATTTGCATCTAGGGGTATTTTCGTCTAAAGACTTTTTTTTCCTTCCTTTTTCAATTTATTTTCTCCTTCTCTTTCTTTTTCTTTATCATCATCGTGCCTTCGCCTTTTCACTCTTTAGATCGCATTATCCAAAGTCCATCTCTATCTTCCTTGCCGAATTAGCCATCAACGCCATCAACCTCATTTGTCATTGCCCTCAATAGCAATTCCGGTACCTTTGTTGAAAGATGGAGGTCAATCCAAGCCCTAGATTGAGCACGAGTGGACCAAGATGTGTCGCTTAGCTTGATTCGATCCCCATATCTTGTGGTCGTGGTCAAGCACGAAGCATGATGAGGTGTAAGCCATTAGCTTGCTGCCCTTGTTGTCATCGATGCTTGAATTCAAATCGGTGCTCACGCAGGCCATGATCGATCTTAACAAGGAGAAGCTAGATTGAAGTGCCTAAGCCAAATTTATTAGAGGTTTTTGAGGAATCTCTGTGATACTCATGTGCATTGATTTGTTCAGTGAAATACGTGGTTTTGGGAATTTCTGAGCGATTTTGCACTTTTTTCATCTTGTTATTCTCTCTCAAATCTGTGTAGATAATATTTCAGAGTTAGAGAGGCAAATTTGTTTGAACATGTGTGTAGACCAGAGTCATTCGTTTTTTAGATTGAGTGATGTCTGATTCGAATCGCCACCAAAGGCGAGTATCTTCAATCACGGGTCAAAATGATTCAGTGGCTTTTAAAAATAACCAGCATGCACGACAAAATTAGACCCTCTCAAGAAGCCACATATTCCACCTCAATGCAAGCTGCGTTTATGAATGTTATGAATAATCCAACCCGGACCCAATAAAACATTCCCAAGAAGCTACAAGTGAAAGTTATCATAGCATAGCCAATTTCATCGGCGGGGAGAGCATGAAACTATTACTTTAATTGCCATAATAAGTTTTTACAAGCAAATTGAATAAAAACAAAACCCACTGATGGATATTTCTTGATTCTCAAGTTCATTATCGTCATTGGAGAAGGTGAGTGGTGGCGAATAACTTAAAAATCGGCTTATGCCGAAATCGATAAGTTCTTGGGTGAGGATGCAAAATTGCATAATGTAGATGCAAAATTGCATAATGTAGAGAGCATGTGCTTTGAAGTTTGCTGATGGGGAGGCCGCAAAACTGAAGCACGCAATTTGCAGTTTTGCAACACTGCATAACTTCTCAAATATCTTTTTGTTTTCTTCTTTTCCTAAATTGTTCAAATTGTCTTGCATCTGTGCAAGCTCGTGCGTGAGGAGTCTGATGCATTTGTTAAGAAGGAGGTGAGCAAGATGAAAAAAGAAAAAAAGAAAAAGAAAAAAAAGTCTTTAGACAAAAATACCCCTAGCCGCAAATAAGATTTAACCGGCTTTCAAGTTGAAACCCTTATTCGAGACTAAATCGGTCACTTCGGGCCCTTATTTGATACAATGTTCACTTTAGGCCCTTTTTTGAGAAAACGGTTCCACTTCAAGCCCTTAATTGAAATTTTCCCTAAAACAAATGAAGTAATAAAAGAACAAAATAAGAATAATAAATTAGAAGAGAAGAAAATTTACGCTATTGATCCAAATCCCATGGATAAAGATGTGTTGGGACCTAAAACATTATAAAATCAATCTTAAGATCTCACGAGTCAAAACTAAGCCAAAAAATGATTTTTGATCAATTTGTATACATATTTTACCTAATGTAGCTTCAACATTTGGTTCATTGAGAAGATTCATATGACCACGAGATATTTGACCCTATATCATTTTATATAGATAAAAAAATCAATTTAAGTAAGGTATTTTAATTCAAAATAAAATAATAACATGTACTGGCAATGATTGAAAATCCCGATTCTTTCCTGATTGCAAATCTAATTTTGAGAATAGCTATGGTGACTTATCTCATATGAATTATCAATTGTGTGAAAATTAATGAAATTCCTTATACCTCATCTTGGTAGATGTATACGTTAATTCAATTGGCAGACACTATGATATAAATTTCCAAATAATTCTACATAATTATTGAAATTTTTTTTGGAAACACCATACTGTACCATTCAAATTCACAGGAGAGTTAATGTGCATCAAGCAATCGGGGATTTCTTTTTTCTACAAGAAAGTTCATGTGCATTAGTTTAGCAAAGTACTATCAAGCTGATAACAAATATATGAGAAAATTACATAGTGTTAACTAGAATTATTAGTGATAAATTTCTTAGTGTACAAAAATAAGAAATTATTACTTTGATTGTTCATCCTTTACTTGTAATTTTTTTATTAGTAAGACTCTTAGTAATTCTTTTTTTTGGAAAAAAAAACCAAACCGACCTCAATAGAAACTTTTTGGTTGGATTTCTCCAGTTCAAATAATAGGTTTAAAACGGGCATTTTAAAAGTTTCGATTTGGATGGGGTACTGAATCGAACCAAAACATATCAAAGTTCAAACCACGCTCCCACAAATGGTGAATCCCCCAACCCGAACCAAACGCATGGAAGTTCAAATCATACTCTCAATTTCTCAAAGATCTTGAATCTCTCCCAGAGCTGTCCCTCTCCGTTGTCATCCGTATCTTGATCTCCGTCTCCCTCTTTGTCTCGCAGTGGCTCCTCCAGCCCTTACACGATGTCGTCGCACCACTTTGTCTTCCATCGCTCGACCCCATCTATCTACTCGCGCCCACCCCAACAAGGAGTGACGCAACTAGACCCAAGATAAAAGGCTACAACAAGAAGCGAAGATCTGTGGCTAGCCTCCGATGAAGATGTAGGTCTCGACTCGGCATTGAATTTGTTGACAATTTGTTTGTAAAACAAACGAATATGTGTGTTGTCCCACAATAAACAGATGTGAGTACGTGGGCCAATAAATACTCGTGGAAGTATTTTAGTCTCACAATTGAAGACCATGGGCTAAGTGGGTTGAACCAACAGTACCTACGTGCAGGTGTGCATATAATTGCACGACTTTGGCATTTATTAAGTGTTATTTTTTTTCGTTGCGGGTGCGCATATAATTGCCGTGACTATGATGGAGCCAGCCTTCATTGCGGGTCATTGGTAAGGGCTGACCTAAGTCTGTTATTATTGAAAATCAATCGGGTTGCTACCTAATGGATTGCTTGATAAAATTTGATCAATTCCAAGACAGAATTTGCTAAAAAATCCTAAACGTATTGCAATTGTGCTAATAAAGTAATAAATATTTTTTTTCTTATCACTTTAGTCATAAACATTTTGTTATTGTGCTTGGTTGGAAATAGCTGATGTGGGTGCGGGTCAGCCGTTCTACGTGACACCGACAATGCTGCTATTGATCATTTTTATAATTTTTTGTAATTTATTTATATATTTTTTTTCATCTTTTTTCCTTCTTCCCCCGTGGTCATTGGCAAGGGCTGACCTTGCCCACTGAGTGAGGCTTGCTTCGTAGGGGGAGGTCACCTTATGGATATCTAGCGAGGCTCGGCAAAGATCCTCTCTGGCTTCTTCCTCATTTCTCAATTCTCTTGAACCAAAGGACGACGAAGGCAACTTCAACCCCATGCCCTACGCAACGGGTGAGGGTAAGGCCAACCCTCCAGTATATAGGGAACGAAATTTGAATACTGCTAAGAGCCTTGAGTGCTGCATTAGGTGAGTGTGAGGCTGACCCTTCCTGGTTCTCGTTTATGGCCCGTTGCAGACCTCAATAGTCAACAACCCTGGAGGAAGAATGAAAAAAAAGAGAAGATAAAAAAATTATTAAATTACAAGCATTATTCACATTAGTGTTGCTGGTGTAACGTAGGATGGCTAGTATCCACGTCAACAATTTCCGATCAAAATTGGTCGGATGTATTAGATTGACATAATTGCAAAAAGTTTAAGACTAAATTAACAAAAAAATGTATAAGATTTTTTTGGACACAATTGTAATAGGTTTATGACTTTTTTAGTAATTTTCTCCAATTTCGAGCTCATCTACTAATTTTAGCGTATTCGAAAGATTCAAATGTAAATATTTTGCGCTTGATAACGGGAGGAATCTCATGTACTAAGTGCTCAATCCTCCACATGATCACGTTTTCATCTGCTTGATGATATTATAAACCAAGCATGCAAGCCGACGCCTATTGTTAGGAAGGAAAGAGGAGCTGAGGAAATATATTCACTTGAAAGGAATATTTCCTCTCTTGTTTTTTTTTTGTTCAGAAAATATCTTCTCTTTTAACCATCGTGAAATAAGAGTTTCTAATGTTTGCTGAATCCAGACCCTTGTTCTATCTCTCTCTTCCCAATTTAACAAATAGCAATATACTTGTATATAATTGTAAGGATATTCTCTTATAGAAAATTATTCACACATGGAATGGTTCCTCAATTTTTTAGAAAGTTTAACTGATTAGGTGGCAATGTGGGGAAATTACTAAAAAAGTCCTAAACCTATTGTATTTATGCCAATTTAGTCTTAAATCTTTCGATTGTATCTATTTGGTCCTAAATATTTTGACAATTAGTCAATTTAGTCTTAAACCTTTTGACAATTTATTAATATAATTTTTCCAGTAATTTTGATTGGAAATTACTGACGTAACAGTTTAGTTAGGTCGATTGTCCTACATGACATGGTTGCTGTGGACTTAAATAATTTTTGCAATTTTTATTTTTTTCGAATTTATTATTATTATTTTTCCAACCTTGGGGGTTGGAAAAAAAAAAAAAAAAAAAAAAATTGAAATAATAAAAATTCAGAAATTTTTTTAAAAAAATCTAAAAATTTGTAAAAATTATCCATATCAGTACATTATACAATGTTGAGTGGACTATCATATCAGCGATTTCTAGTTAAAATTGGCTAAAATGACTAAATTGTTAATTAGTCAAAAAGTTTAGGACTAAATTGGCAAATCATGATGACTAAAGTTGCCCAATTGAAATATTTATACTAAATTTGCAAATTATTAGAAAACTTAGGACTAAACTCTATCTAGGGTTTCGACAAACTAAGTATGTAGCGAATTTTAAGAAGGTTTTATTTTGAGGATGTTCTCTTATGGAAAAACACTCACACATCAAATGGTCCCTCGATTTTCCGACCTCGCCCCCGGCCCGGCGAGGCCGGCCCTCGCCTCGCCGACCAGAAGGTTTAACTAATTGGGTGGCAACATTCCCATTTTCAACTAATTGGGTGTTCCCATCTTCAACCCGTGCTACCAAAGCAATATATTTAAGTACGACAGCTGTAAACCTCATTGGAGGAACCTTATCTTTGCGGGAGTATTGCGTGATTTTTCTTGTATTTGCCAAACTCTGCGAGCGGCTGGTATGGGAGCATTGTATTGCTAAAGCTATTAAACGGGTGGGTCGGGTCAAGTTTGGGTCGGGTCATTAATGGGTCGACCTAAATTGACCCATTAACCCATTATAATCCATTTATATCTAACGTAAATTTTTTGACCCATACCCGACCCGATCCATATTAATAAAATATTTTCATATTTAACCAAATTTAGGAAAACTTATTCTTATGTTTTTTTTTTAAAAGATTATATTACTAAAAAACTTCCAAACAATACAAATCCAATCAATAATTTTTCAATTTTTTTTTAAATTTTTCAAAAAAAAAAAAAAAATATATATATATATATATATATATTTAAAAACTAAAATATTTTTATACAACACAAAATTAATGGAAATTTTTTATAATTTTTAAAATAATTATTTTAAAAATCAAATTTTAATTATTTTTCTTTAAAAAATTAAATTTTAATTATTTTATTTAAAAAAATTTTAATTTTAATTATTTGTATTTTTAAAAAATTAAATTTTTAATAATTTGTATTTTTAAAAATTAATTTTTAAATTATTTTTATTTTTAAAAATTAATTTTTTAATTTTTTTATTTTTTAAATTAAATTTTGTTATTTTGTTATTTTTAAATTAAAAATTTTAATTTTTTTTTTTTAAAATTAAAATTTTTATTTTTAAATATAATTTTTCTTTTTTTTCTTCTTCTTCTTCTTTTTGGCCGGCCGCCCGCCACGACGACGGCGGCGGCCCGGCCACGGGCGAGCCTCAAGCTCGCGGCTCGCCAGATTCGGCGAGCTCGAGCTCGCCCGACGCCGGTGAGCTCGTGGCACATAGAGAGGTTTTACAAAAACACTCACTTTACTTCAGGGGACTTTGGAGGGATATGAAGAGTAACAAAGTACTCATTTTCAGTAGCAGGAATGGGATGCTGGTTGAATTTGGAGGACTGGACGTACTCCTTTACTTGCTTTGGGGTTTGGTGAATAAGTTGGTGAATAGAGCGGATAGGTGAAAATGACGAGTTGGGTTTAGCAAAAGTGGAGTAAGGGTTCATGAGAGGGAGCTGGGTTTTAGAGATTTTAGTTTCATCACTAAGAGAGACTTCATAAAGATAATCTATCTTAGAAGCATTGGAAACACGAAACTCTGGAGGGGTTGAGGATGATGTAGAAGGGCCAAGGGAAACGGGTGCTTCGAGAATTTCAGGTTCTGAAGACATGATGTAAAGAGTTCTTCTCAGCACTGGATTCACCTACTAAGCGCATGGAATATATAATATCACAAACGAAACCATGGCTCTGATACCATAATGGACCTAGACTTAGAACCAGGGAAGGAAGAGTCAATTTTCTTTCAAAAAACTCTCTTCTTTTCATTTCTATGAGGTCGGTGGGTTTTCCCACAAAGAAGTGGTATAAGAGAGTAATGGCATGACTAAAGTCTGGTGACATCAGAAAATGAATCTGGTCTCGTTCTAACATTGATTTCCACCAAAGTTTGAGGTTTCCTGTGAACCTAGTGACAAAATTGTAAAGGACATCATTCATATCGTGATTGGTGATGGACTGAGTGTTTAACCAAGTATGAAATTCCTCAAGTCTTTCTGGCCATTTATGGTAGGGGATATCATCGATGGTGAAAAACTGTTTTGATGCCATGGACACATGGTTTCTTGGATTGTCCCGAACAATCTTTGGGTCTGAGTAATTTGATTCCATTTCCTGATCTGGAGGATCAGCCATGAATATAGATGAAGTTCTGGGTACAATAGGAAGGGAATCAGGTTCAGGAACTGAAAAGGATGAAGAGGATGAAAAGGATACTCAATTGGATTTAGTATCAGAAGTGGTAGGATCAGTTTGCTCTTCTGAAAATAGAGTTTGATCATTTGGAGGGGCTGGATCAATCTTTTGGACATGATCAGGATGTTCCTGGACACTCAAATCCTTTAGAAAAGATTCTAATGGATTTGCTAGCATCATTTGATCTGGCTTTTTCTTATGACAACCGAGCATGATTCTACAGGAAATTTCTCTTTTCCTCTTTCCTTTTGGATTCGATTCAACTTTTTGAGACGATTTCGTACTTCTGCCATATCTGGTTCCTTTCTGAAAGGATCTTGCGGAATGGCAACAAAGATAGACGTCTGTGGTGGTGGAGGTAAGTATCCAGTTCTTACTGGAGTTGCGAGTGGATCAAAAGGTCTAAATCTTCCTTCTTCAAGGAGCTGGATTTGTCTTTTGAGCTTTTCTATCTCTGGTTTTGGGCTTTCTAGATGATGATACCTAAGATGTTGTCCTGATTCCAAGGCATTTAGCCTCTTCTGGAACTCAGAAACCATTTTTTTGGTGGTTTTATCATACTTTCACAAATCTTATTGCACATTTCCAATCTTGGAATCAATTGCTTTGAAAGCATTGTTTTGTACTAACAGAGTTTTTGTTTGCCAATTTAGAACAGCTTCAGCAGCAGGAGTCTTTCTCTGTCTCCCATGTTCATCCACATCAGTGGGAGTAGGTATTTTAGGAACATGGCGATATCTGCCTTGTGGATCAATGAATTCCTCTGGGCAAGAAACGAGAGTTTAGAGCATTCTCTAACAAGAGGGGGAAAGTCAGTATCATGAAACATGGCAATGGAGGAAATGGGTGGTGTTTCTACTGGAGCTTCAAGTGGGTAGGAGTGCTTCTTGGCTCACTTTAGGATTGGTTTATAGAACGGAGAGAGAGCTTGTTTTTTCTAGGGAGGAGATGGTGGAGGTGATCTTGGTGGATCTGGTGAAACTTGGGTTGTAGTACTGACCTCTAGTGATGGGGGTGGTGCATAAGAAACCATGAACTGGTATTTATCACACTCACCAAGAGTGTCAACGGAGGAGTCTCCGTTTAAGTATCTTTAGTACATCTTATCCTTTGGCCTTTTCCGTTGAGGCGAAGGTCTATCGTATGGATTTACTTCGTCAGGAGAATTCATACAATAAGAACATTGGCAAAAAGGATCCCGAAAACAATTACCATACTTGTCTTTATAGTAATGGACAAGATGTCCATCACCGTTAAAGTGTCGAACAAGCTTTTTTGGATCTGGCTCAGAAATTGATTCAAGAACACATGGTTCAATCATAAAGAGGGTCTGGAAGATAGAAGGACTTTCTTCCTTTTCTTTGCCAAATTTGATGGAAACAGTTCCATCTTTTTTGGACGAACTCGAGTCCGTAGACCGGAAATGCTTGTTATCTTTGGTGTAGCTTTTCGTAGTTGGTAATCCAGGTCTCTGGAAGGAGCTTGGCCAATGTATCCTTTGGGATCTGCCGAGGAACATGGATACATGATGCCTGATCATTCCGCATGGAGATAAACAAAGCATCTTCATTACCATTGTTGAAGTTTAGATCAAGAGCATGGTTCTATACTCGATAAACCATCTGGTAATGCAGAGTTGCAGCTACGAGTCGGCGGTTTGAGGGGCTCCAGTGAGCTGGACTTGAACTTTTAAGAAAGAGAGTAGCTGGGGGTCTGAAAGAGCGATGTTGAAGTTTGGATACAAAGTCACAAAGATTGTTCCAGCATTCAGAGTAGTTTGGACAGTACCGATACAAACATGCTGGTACTGTAGAAATCTGGTATCTAACAACGCAATTCTTGCCACAACGGGCAAACCTTTACAACCATGAAAGGTGAGAGCAAGACGAACAACGCCATAGTGAACATGAGTATATCCCTATTGAGCCCATTGTTTGGGGAACTCTTTTGAGCAAATTCCGAATGAGATTCTGAACAAGATTCTAACAGCTTTTGCATGATTGGGTCTAATAAGCTCATCTGAATGGAAAAGAGTCTCTGAATGTTGACGAACTCCGAGAATTGATCCTTATACCTAAGACCTTTTCCAGGAATGATACGAAGCTGTGAGATCTGAGTCATAATGTCCCAACCAATGATTAGGTCTTTGTTGGGAAGATTGGATCCCAAGATTTTTGTGGTTATAGAACACTGGGGGAAGAACTGAACAGTCACATGAGTGGTTCTCACATTTGTGGAGAAAGTATCTCCAGAGGCAAAGTTGAAATATCGTACATAAGGAGTCCAATACTCTTTAGGAAGAACTTTGGTATCCAAAATTGAACAACTAGCTCTGGTATCAATGAGGGCAATAACGGTGATAGGCTTGGCAAACTTTGAGGTGAGGATTTTTACAAGAAAATGGGGACAGTGAGTTTGACTTGAAAATATGTCAAGGTTTGGTTCTGCAGATGTGGGTGATATGTGAAAAATGTCTTCAGATTCTGAATTTGAATAAGTTTCACTGGAAGTGTGATAACATGGAATGACACAAAGAGTTTGTTTAGATGGTTCTTCATCAGCAGAGAACAATGATTCGATATCATCATTTTCAAGAGAAATACCGTTTCATTCTCCATTTGATGTATCAAATGATGCGACCTTTTCGGCTTGGGGACGGTTTTTGGCAAAATGTCCTTTCTGGTTGCAGATGTAGCAACGATTCGACTTTTTATGGCCCGTGCGATCCTTTCTTTTTCGTAAGTATCGCCATCTCTTCTTTCTTCGGAAGTTCTTGTGGCCATGTTTGGACCTTTTCATCCAGAACTTCTTGAAATGTTTCTTCTTCCGAGAATACTTTCCACAAGTACCATCACAGTCTTGCTTGGAGCATTTGATTTTTAAGTTATGGCGAGAGTAGGCTGTCTCGAGGCTTTTATCATCTGTGATGTAGGAGCGGATCATCTGGCGCTTTAGGCATATTTCTTCAAGGCATAGATGGATTTCTTGTTGTATTTCTCCTAAGGGGATATCCTGTACTCTCCTTTGTCTTCCAAAAAAAGATCTTTCGACCATTTGGGATAGCTCTTTAGGGATGGAAGTCAAGCCCGCCTCGTCGAACGTTGGCAAGCCGCGAGCTCGTCGGCATAGGCCTCGCTAGATCGGCGAGCCGCGAGCTCGAGTCTCGCCGGATCGGCGAGGTGCGAGCCTCGCCGGTCTCGCCGGCGGGCCTCGCGAGGCGGCGGCGGGCCTCGACGCCGGTGAGCTCGGGGCTCGCTTGGCCGGTCGCCGGCCATCACCGTGCCGGCGACCGGAGGAAGAAGAAAGAAAAAAGAAAATTAAAATAAAAAATAATTATATTTTCGGTTTTATAAAAAAAAAAAAAAATTGTAAAGTTAAAGAGAGAAGAGACTAGAGAGAGATGGTGAGGTTTTGAGTTAAAATAAATGGGTTCCTTTTTAATGGGTTGATAAATAGGTTTTAAATGGCTAAGAGAGTTGACCCATTTAAGATTCATATATCTTAATCTTGACCCATTAAAACTCATTATGGGTGTTTTAGGAAATAAATCTTGACCCATTAACGACCTATTTAACCATAAATGAGTTGCACAACCCATTTAACACCTCTACGTATTGCATTACCATTTTATATCATTGTCGCTTAGCCAAATATAATTTTTATTCCAGTTATATCCTGGCCTTATCCTTCGGTGTGATCATTCATCTTTTGCAATTTTCTCTGTTTCCTTTTGAAGTTCACAGTCCAAAATTGGGCGAATAAGACGAGTATAAATCACTGGCCATCTCTCCATTGTTCGATGCACTTCTTCTCTAGCTTATATTTCAACGTTTGGCACTCTTTATCTCTCTTTGCCATGGCTGTTTACGAGGTTTTTCTCGCATTGGCTATGGCTACGGTGGTTTCTGCCATAGACAGTAATTGGTACGATGCGCATGCGACTTTTTACGGCGACATAAGCGGTGGAGAAACCATGCGTAAGTAAAAATCTCTTGGCAAGGAGAAAGTAGGAAGAGCCTTGCCCTAATCTTATCATCCTTTCTTGTGCTACTTTGCAAGCACATATGTACAGATGGATAATGAGACTATTTCATGTCGCTAATGTTTGTTGATTCTTTTCTCGTTTGTGGTCATCGCATGCAGAGGGAGCTTGTGGATATGGAGATCTTTTCAAACAAGGATATGGACTGGAGACCACAGCGTTGAGCACGGCCCTTTTCAATGACGGACTTAGCTGTGGCGCTTGTTTCGAGATCCATTGTAATAACGACCCGCAATGGTGCATCCCCAATGCCGGTTCGATTATAATCACCGCGACAAACTTCTGCCCACCAAACTACACTCCAAATAAACCGGACGCCTGGTGCAACCCTCCGCAAAAGCATTTCGACCTGTCCATGAAAATGTTCACGACGCTTGCGTACTATAAGGCCGGAATCATTCCCATCCGCTATCGCCGCGTCCTATGTTCCAAGCAAGGAGGAGTCAAGTTCGAGATCAACGGGAACCCGTACTTTACCCTCGTGCTATTTTACAACGTGGGCGGCGCTGGGGACGTGAACGCCGTGAAGATCAAGGGCTCGAACACGCAATGGATCGCAATGAGTCGTGTATGGGGGCAAAATTGGCAGACCGGAACTGTCTTGACGGGGCAAAGCTTGTCGTTCCAAGTCACCGTGAGCGACGGGAAGATAGTAGAATTCGATAATGCGGCGCCTGCTGGGTGGCAATTTGGGCAGACATACGACGGGGTCAAGAATTTCTAGTTCGACCATTTTCATTCCGGTGCTTGTATTATGTTGTTTAGAGGGACCGATGCGTTGATTTCAAGTCCATTTTCCCATTTGTAAGAGCATCATAGAATAAAAAGTTGAGCCCCAAGTTAATGCCATCATCCATCCTCTCCATTTTCACTTTCCATAGTTCGTCTGTAATTCCTACTGTCGGTCAAACAACTTCGAAAGGTTCATGATATTTCCATGTCTTTTCAAAGTCAAAGAATCGTCTTGGATTATATGTTTTCCCCCATTATCATTATTATCATCATCCTAGGCTTATGATCTAGAAAAAGAACGATCTCATGATTCGTATGTTTGGACGGCGGAACATTGGTTTCAATTCCCCGAACTCATTTTCTTTCCTTTAAGTTTTAAAGTTAATTTTTCTAAATCAAATCCTTGGCGAGAGTTTGGATGTGGAAAATTAATATTGAGGAAACTATTTTCCTAAAAACAACCGCTTATATTGATTAAAATAATTAAATAATGTAAAATATTATCATTACCAATAACAATTTATATCTGAATATTTTCATGGACGGTCATTTTTTTATTTTTCAAATTATTTATTTTTTTCTAATCCAAATGGAGATGCCTGACTAAGATATGAGATGGGCTTGGACTACTTGCTTCATTAAACTGTTCTTATTCTTTTGAATATGTCACGAATATCAAAACCCCATAGTTTGGCCAGTGATTTTCTCTTAACTTCAACTGGTGAATAACTTTGATTATATCATGTCAATAGAGGTTTATATAGCAAAAAAGAAAAAAAAAAGGTGAAACAAAAGGGTTAAGAACAGATTGAGTCCTCTCAGCTTGAGCGATTGTCCAATTTGATCCTCTAACTTTTTTGAGTTTATAAAATTTTATCCTCTAAGTTTTATTTTGCACAAGAATCCCTTGACTTGTTGGATTTATGCAATCAAACATTCTGTTTACACACTTTAATAAATACTGTTTACGTGTCGATTTCTGTTCCATAGATAATGCCACGTTGTTAATTGATTCAACAGCTTAGTTAGGGTGGTTGATCAAAGGATTTATGCAAATAAATTCAAAAAGTTAGAGGATTAGATTGCACGTAATAAAACTTATAGATAAAAATGACTAAATCCAAAAAATTAGAGAACTCGATCTCTTAGAATAATATTTTCAAAGAATCAAATCGCACAAACGCCCAAACTTAAAAGGGTTAAATATGCATTTATCCCAAAATGAAAAGATAAAATAATTAAAAAAAAAAAAAAAAAAACACCCCAATTTGCTTCTAAGCAAAGGGGAAGTTGGTAGATCGCTCCACTAGATCTCATCATCTCCCCCATCGGTTCAACCTTTCCGGACCACGGTGACTCGGTTTAGCCGAAAAGCGAGCGCCGTTTCGGCCCATCAAAACGAGGGGCGTTTCCGTAATTCCACCTCCATTCTCTCTTTTACACTCCTTAATGGCGAGCATCTCCCCCCATCGTCATCATCGATCCGTTCCGGACTCCGAATTAAAAATCGCACACGCTCGCTCGCTCTTTCGCTTACGAACGCTCAGATTCTCTCTCTCTCTCTCCCTCTCTCGATTCACCGAAAGCTGCTGGAGTGCGAAATTCCTCCATAGATCATCCTCGCCGGCTCCTGCACTCGCTTGCTCGCGGGCGTAGTCCCGTGCACACGCGCAGGCGCAGATTCGGGTGCTGAGCCGCGCAGATTGACGACGACGGGAGCCCCGCGGGCCGAATCGGGAATGGCGGAATGAGACCCGCATGGCGCAGTACAGGCAGTTCGGGTACCGGGATCACGACCTCCCCCACCCCAACGGCGCGCCGGATCACCACCCGATCGGGATTCGCGGCGCCCCCGCCGCCCACCACCACCACCACAAGCCCGGCCGCCACCGCCGGTTCGCCCGATCTGAGAAGGGCCGGCGGTGCTCGATCGGCGCCGTCGCGGTCGTCCTCTCCCTGGGCCTGGCCGTGACGGCGTTGGCTTACTATTGCCTCTCCAGGGAGGGCAGAGGTCGGTTCTGGTTCCCGGGGCTTGCAACTCTCTTTTTTCTTCCTTCGATGTGGTTGGTCTTTGATGATTTGTAGTCGCTGGTTTGTGTGTGAAATTGAGGCGCTCGAAGCGGAATATCTGTTTGCGACTTCAGTTCGTTGGCATTTAGTGATCTAGTAGTGGCTTCGCTTCATCGAGCGTTGCTCTCTTTGGTTGCGGGGGTCGCATTAGGTGTTTCCATTTTTTGATTGATTCGATTTGAGGTCGTGCAATTGAATGCCTGACGACCCTATCGAGTTGATAGGCATTCGAAAGAGTTTATGTTTCCTCCGGAACTGAAAAATGTATCTCAAGCTGTCATTCCAACAGCACTATCTGGCTCAAAATCAGGTTGATTTTTGCCCTTGGTAGCAAAGATAGAGACAAGGGTAATGTTGGTTTGCTTCGATGTTGGGCTCTATACAGACGATCAGCAATCTTTCTTTTTTTATCAGCATACTACCTATGACATCATTTATAGTAATACTGTGAAAGCACTATTTAGGTAGTTTAGTTTGACCATATTGGTTACTCAAATTGTGCCTTTAAGCATTTGTTTCCTTTTAATTTTTTGGCAGATAGAAATAGTTACCGTGGCGAAGAAGATGACTTGAAAAGCGACCTTGACTTCCTTGCAAATGTAACACGAACTGAGAATGTCAAAGTCCTTGGATTTGGACGGGGTTCAGTAGCGCATGGGCGGGATTCCAGGTATTGGGACCGGGATGATAGGAGAAGGGATGAGGATTACAGTGAAGAAGCGGTGGAGAACACTAAAGTGACTTCTAACAATGCATCTTCAGATAAGAGCCGCATGTCCACGAAAGGGAAAAATGGTAGCAAGAAGTCCTCTGTTGACGATTCTCGAGGTGTCGATCGAAGAGGAGTTGGACTATATAACGAGGCTGGGCGCAATGAACTGAAAATGTATGAAGCCGAATATGAGGCATCGCTGAAAAGTTCTGGCCAATCAATAAAGCAGACTGGCAATAAGAATGAGTTATCTGATACTGGGGATGAAAATGAAGAGTTTGATGCTGAGGATGAATATGATGGTATTGATCTCCATGATGCACATGATAATGTCTTGAGTGATGATGGAGATGATTCTGATTTGACCATAACTCGTGAAGTAAATAAGAAGTCTTACCAAGGAAATGGTCGAGAATCCTCAAATAAGTTTGAAATTGGTACCAAGGGTCGAAATGTTGCTGAGGTAGCTGATGAAGTATCAAAGAAATCATCTAAGAAGGAATCCAACAATAGTTTGGATAGTCTTGCAACAAATTCCAGACGTAAAAGTGTCAGTGATGGTCGTGCAACTAGAAAGTCAACTAAAAGAAAATCAAAACGCCGTAAGTCTTGCTTGTCTACCTTCCTCTTTTTCAAGTTTTTTCTTTTCATGTGAGCCTTCTGGTTTTTCATCACCAATACATTTTTAAGAAGTTGAGTGTGTGCTCGTTGCATTGTATTGAGTACTTTGACCCATTTTAATCAAGATATATAGACTACTTCTTTGTGGAAATAATGCATATCTAAATTTTAATTTGTAGCATAGATGTTGCATGCTCAAAAAGCCATCAAATTTGTGATTCGTTACACCTTCCACTACAGCATTGAGAAGTAATTCAATGATGAAGTGATTATAGACAGGATGTTTCATGCTGCCTGTATTTATAAGATAAGTGAATTCATATGCACTGTGAAATTTGAGGTTTGATGGAACTTCAGTTTATTATTAAGGAATAGAACAGTTGGGCTTGAAACCAAGGTTATCTACATTTGGAAACAGAGAGTTGTTCTTTAGTCATTGATGAATTTGCCATCTGTTGTTTTGAGTGCCATGGTATCTTTTGCCTGACATCATAAAGAAATGATCAGGTTCTTGTGAGATGAAGCTATTGAATTCTACTGCACAGCTTGTTGAGCCATTAGAGAGTCGAAAATTTGCCAGATTTGCGCTGCAGTATGTAGAGATAGAGGAAAAGCCTGATTGGCAACCAGAATGGGAGCCCAGGTTTGCAGGGCATCGAACTCTACAACAACGAGAGGACTCATTCTTGGCTCGTGATCAGAAAATGCACTGTGGCTTTGTTAGAAGTCCTGATGGATTCCAAGTACAGGATTTGACTTATCAGAGGACGACGCAAGTTACATTAGTAGATGCCACATTGCTGTAAGCTCTTGCATCTTTGGGAATTCTGACCGTTTGAGGATACCTGCTAATAAGATGGTGCGTTTTTCTCCTCATTATTTTCCTATCATAATCTGAAAGTTTGCTGCTTAGCCTGTTTGTTTGGAAGTTTTCTCAACCAGAGGGGGTGTGTTTGTGCATCTTTTCCTTAGAAAGAGAACCCAAAGTGATTTTCTTCTGTACTTCTACTTGAGGTAGCACTCACCACCCATCATAGTTCAAAAACTTGATGTTTTAGTTTTTATGTTACCTTTCTGTCAAAGGCCTGTATGAATATATTCTTGCTGGTTCTCTCATATGGTTATAGATGAAACATATTCTCAGTGACACTGCTTTTTGTATTCCCTTCCACTTGTGTAAGAATACGGTTGGAGGATGATGCAAAAGAAAGAAGTATATATGTTGCATTTGCCTGTTCCTTGTCATCCCATCAAGTTATGTGCCATTTAATATTTTCTGACATTGGCTTTGATTTCCTTATTGAAGTACATTACATACATTTTAGTGGTTGCTTTAGTTTACGTTTTGGTTTTACGATGGTCTTGAAAAGATTAATATTATTGTATATAAAGTATTATCAAAAGGCCCTTTTGGGCCAATTGTAAAAACATTATATTTTTAAGCAGATAACATAAAAAATTTGAGATATAAACTTGAAATGTTACTCTTTATATGTTCCTAAAGACTTAAGGTACCCCATTATACTACAAGTATGATTTTAAGCTATAAAAGGAACGAGCGGTAGTCCAAAATCTAAAAGCAAGAATCATCTTAAACACCCCTTAAGTAGTATCAGGGGAGAAATGCAACGTTTCAGAAATAATTTGGACTTTGTGTATGTACATACATATGTACATATGTATATATGTGGAGAAATGCAATCTTCTTCGGACGACTGCTATTAGAGATTGGATGGGTTGCCTAGAGAAAATTATGTAAATAAGAGGTAATGTTCAAATTTAAAATAGATTGTTATATGAAACATTAAATGGCTAAGTGCTTTCGATGATATAACAAGAGATAGAATAGTTACTTGCCATTTACCAAAACATATTCTTATGCATCATTTGAAGGACCAAAGCTAAGTAGAAGCCTAGAAGGTCAAGAGAAACAAGAGACAGGCTTGATGAAGTTGGATGGAGAATGAAGTTGTGTGATGTATGTGTTCTTCCACTTTCTTGATAGTATCCCTTATAGTATAAAGACTGTTTTGCCACTATTGACAGAGGTCGTCCTGAGCTCTCAACTTTTTCACTAAATTTGTGTGCGGTTATAGAATGCATGGAAGGTTTTACTGGTCCATTTTGATGGGCAAGTTTTCCTACATTAATCCAAAGCTTCCTCCAATCGGCAATTTTATTGATCCTCTAGGATAGGTTCCCTGTTCTTTCTCTTCAAAGTTTGTCTTAAAGGAAGGCTATTTTGCTCAATTGGATGCCTTTAATCCCTCTGGTTAAGGCATTCAAGCTCCATCATCAGTTCATCAGTCAGTGATACCTGTTCAGTTTTGTCTGTACTGAACTCTGAACCAGCCTGAAGCTATCGGAATTTCTGGTAAAACTGAAGGAATACATAACTAAACCAGATAAACAGTATTTACAAAAATAAAGCACAGACCTGAGAACATTCAAAACAGACTAACATCACAGGCACAGCCCACATTGGAAACAACAGCCAACAACAGACACAAAATTATACATCTCACGACAAAAGAAGGCAATTCTGAGCAGAAGAGACTATCCAGGGTAATTCCTGGGTTCCATATTCCACTTCATCTCAGGATACAAAAAGCCTAGCGAATGTTGGAGTTGATAAGTAGAAGATACTGTTCTCTTTGCTTCCTTCCTTGTTGGCCAATTTTGCAGCACCTCCATTACCTTCCTAGGACATGTGGCTCACATATATATTGAAGGAAAAGTCCCTAGGAGTTACCTGCTATCCAGAATAAGAGGAATAAAATCTTCCGTACCATGGTTCTCCCATCTAGACTAGACTTTACTGTTACCCTTGCATCTACTTTGATATTAAGGTTGAAATATACCGCGTGTTTACCTTTAAAACAAAAGGGAAAAGAGAATGTTCTGCAAGCTGGCTACATCAAAAAGAGCATGCTCTAAGCCTGAAAGGAAAGATGAGCAGAAGATTGATCTTTCATGAAAATGAAGAGCATGCGTGTCTGGATTATTAAGTGTTCATACCATTGAATAGTTAAATCATACTCCTCGACAGGGAATCTAATGGGGAAGGTGATGTGCTTTTGTTATGATTCCTTTGGTGCGTCATCCCCCACTTCAATTGAAATCTGATGGCCAACTAAGGTGTTAGATTTAGGTAAATCCTTTCTTGTAATGCATGGATCTTTTTAAGTTACCTGGAAATGCACGATGACATGCCAATGGGGATTGGTACTTAATGCTGTTTCGGATGAATGTTCTTAGTAAGACAAAATACAGGCATTTGCTTTCACCAAATGCCTATGGATACCAACTTCTTTACTTGTCAAACTTTTAAGAACTATTTTGTAGGTCATTTATATTATCAACATGTTATGAATGCTATATGACCAGAATCGCTCTAGTTACTTGATATATTTATGGGAATTTCAAAAGTGTTTTGTGCTTCTCATGGCTGATTCTACTAGCACTATCTGTTGCAGATCACTCGTTTGTCTAGGAAAAATGTCTGCTTTGTTATGTTCGTGGATGAAGTTACTGTGCAGACGCTTACTTCTGAGGGCCATATGGTGGACACAATGGGTTTCATTGGTCTTTGGAAAATTGTGGTGGTAAAAAATCTACCATATGATGATATGCGGAGAGTTGGCAAGATACCGAAGTTTTTGTCACATCGGCTTTTTCCATCTGCAAGGTAAGCTAAAATGGTTTATGTAATGTGAAGTAAAGTGATCGGGTAGTTTCATCTAGGGGTGATTGATTCCTGGGTGGATGGGTTTCCTGGCACCTTCCCAGTTAGAACAGGTTCTTAGGAACTTGGAACCTATCCTGTTTGCTCTGGAACTGGTTCTGGAATGTAACCTGCTTTTCTGGTCTGGTTCTAGGGTCTACTCGATAACCTATTTTATTTTTGTTCCTTTTTCTGGTTTCATTTTTTTACGACAAAATAATTTGAGCAATAAAATGATTTAAAGTAAAAGATGAACAACAAAAATTCCTATCTGCCAAAAGCAGCAAGTCATAAGATGAACACATAGTCATGTACAATTATAAATGATAAAAAGTTCAGACACGTAATATAAAACATAAATTATATAACTAATCCCTCATTCATCCATAAAAATATTGCTCCAAATTCTAACTACCTGAAAACAAAACAAACAACTTAAATTTGCAATAAATTTTTATAAAACCTCAGCCTAGAAACCGGTTCTGAAACTAGTCCAGTCGGTCCAGATCCTGGGTGGGTTTTCAGTTGGAACCGGGAACCAGACCTGTTTTCAGGGCAGTCAGGTCCGGTTCCTGGTAGAACTGGTCCGGTTGCATTCCCCTGGTTTCATCACTGTGGTTCTTGTTTGTTGTCCTTTGCAACTTTGAACAGTTCCCATGCCCCATAAAACAGATAGTCTATAGTGACTATTATAAAATATCTGGGCCCTTGACTTATCCACTGCATGCTTTGACAGGGATTTAGGCCATCATTTTAACTGTCTTGACAATTGCAGTTGAGCAAAATGTGGCCAACAGATTCAGCTGCATATTACTAGGCAGCATGCTTTGACAGGGATTTAGGCCATCATTTTGACTGTCTTGACAATTGCAGTAGAGCAAAATGTGGCCAACAGATTCAGCTGCATATTACTAGGCAGCATCTGTTGACCTATTTCCTATATTTCTGCAGCTATATATGCAAAGATTAAGTGTTCTTTCCTTGGAAGCAGACGTGAACATTTTTTAGCTAAAGATGATTTGGCTATAAGTTTCAAAGAAGTAGCCTATTTACTCTCGCAAGTTCCTTCCAAAGGAACTGTACTTGAATAGTTTCTTAGTGAATCTTACCCTCAGTGCACAATAAAAGAGGTGCAAACATAATGGAGCATCTCAATGAGATTATTCATGACAGTATTTTGCTTGGTGTTGGTTTGTCCATGAGAAAATGTTAATGCATTTTAGTGCAAATTTTAAAGGAAAAAGATAGAACTGCTGCTGTCTAAGTCGAAAACAGTAAATAGAGCTAAGACTTATTTTGGGTTCTGTTGTCTGTGCATATGACGATGATCATAGAATCAACATGGTGGGACTGGAGGTAGGGGTGTTGAATGTTTGCTTTTTAATGGAACATTCAGCAATCCATATGTTGTGTGTGTTTCAATTCGCAGGTATTCAATTTGGTTGGACAGCAAGCTCCGACTCCAATTGGACCCTTTGCTCATTTTGGAGTACTTCTTGTGGCGGAAAGGTTATGAATATTCAATATCTAACCACTATGATCGGCATTGTGTTTGGGAAGAAGTAGCTCAAAATAAGAGGTTGAACAAGTACAACCACAGTATCATAGACCAGCAGTTCACATTCTACCAGTCTGATGGCCTCAAGAGATTCAATCCATTGGATCCAATGAAACTTCTCCCTAGCAGTACGATTTTTTCCCCCTAATGATCATTTGTATCTTCAATTCTTATGTGGGTCTAAGTTGCTGCAAAATTCATTAATTTGGATTTGTTCTCACTATTTTTAATGTATCACTTGTAGATGTGCCAGAAGGATCTTTTATTGTCAGGGCGCACACACCAATGTCAAATCTGTTTTCCTGTCTATGGTTCAATGAGATTGATCGGTTTACTCCTCGTGATCAGCTTAGTTTTGCTTACACATACCAGAAGTTGAGAAGGATGAACCCAGAGAAACCATTTCATCTTAATATGTTCAAGGTAAGTAGCTTATTCTATATAAATCTGTATTAAGATTGTATCAAGGCTTGAAATCAAATGAAATCCTACAAGCGTGTCGAAATCGTGATGAAGATGTCCCTGCTTCTAATTGTCCAATTACTTATGCCTTTTACAGGATTGCGAAAGGAGACGTGTAGCTAAGCTGTTTCGTCATCGGTCAGATGAGCGGCGGAATACCCATCAAGTAGAGATTGACTGAATAGCAACATGGTAAGACCCTCTCCACCCAGTTTCTTGGCGTCATTCGTGGTGGCCTTCTCTTTTGATGCATATGAGGATAAAACTGCTAAATGCCACACTTTGGAAAGCGGTGTTTGTCGTCAGGAGACGCTGCTTTGCAATTCGGACACAAGCAAAGGTCTGCAACGGTTGCTGGCCTCAGTGCCCGTGGACCTGATGGAGTAAGCCCAAAAATATGCCATTGATTGTGTAATTCTATGTAGAATAGAAAGCTACGACTCCTCAATCATTCATCCAATTTATTACCATTCTTTGCTTCATCACAAGGCTGTGAGGCACCCACTACTTCACAAGGTTTGGTTACACTACGGCTGTCAATTTTCTTGGTTCTTTTTGCCTCGTCAATGACTCATCATGTTCTTTATCTGTAAGAAACTTTAATTCAATCTTTATGTGAGCGGACAATGGCATCATCTCAAAGTAATATTTTTTTATACGTTGCTCAAAGCTCTAAACAAATCCATTCCCTCGGCATCTTTCTCAAGCTTCTCAGGAAGGTTGAGTCATCGTTTTTGTTCGATTGGGGCCGTCTTCGTTATTTATTTTCTTTCAGTTTTGTTCAAGACCGAGAAAGCACAAGAAGATGGGTCTTCTGCGGCTAACCTACAAAACTTAATTTAACGCAAATGACTCGAGCCATGAATGAATTACGGGCTACTTTTCAAAGAATAATGAATTTTCTATTGCGTGACATCACTGCCTATGTTTTTAAGCTATGCTTTAAGGCTAAAGTGTTGCATTTCAACACTAGATAGGGACACTTGGACGGCGCCTTTAAGCAGTTTATTCGTTCGAGCTTGGCTGGTGGTCGAGTGAGCATAATGGTGAGCCACATTTGGGCGCTAAAATTTATTCGGACAGGCATTTAGCTATTTCGAGCCAAATATGAATGGTATTTCGATTTCCAAATTACTATTTATTTATTTATTTGGTAATCGAGGATCCGCCGGGCCTGTCGGGCTTACGCTGGGTAGCCCACAGCCCATAGAGTGCGCAGTGCAACCCTGAACCAAGCGTCAATACATCGGTGGGCTGGCCTAGTAACCCACTCCCGGGACTCCCACTTAAGTCGTATTAGTGCCCGGAGATTCGAACATGTTTCCTCGGCGATAAGGTAGTAAGGCGCAAACCATCACAGCCACCCACGGATGATTTATTTCCAAATTATTATTAATTCTCACTTATCTAGATTAAATTTTGTATGACTGAACGCTCTTGTGGGGGGACAAGCTAGGTTCAAGTTCAATCAGCTCTTCCAGGAATACGACAGAATGCTGTTCTGCAGTACACGGCACTTAACGACCTTCATCACGGATGTGGGCACAGGGCAGGGGTCAAAGTCAAGTTGTAGAGCCACGACTTTCTTCCCACCGAACTCGACGTCCGTCCTTTGAAAGTTCAATCCTATCGCGCTTTCGGCCTGCAAGTTGTGCTGAATATTGAGTGCGTGCCCACCGCCTTTTCCTCGCAGTCTACCCACGCCCATTTCCGTCATCAACGGTCGAAATTTGACTTGTTTGTCACCGCCCCGACTTTGGAATCTGATGCTGTTCCATGTTTTGGGCTGGAGTTTTGGATTTTGTCTGCGTCTTACTTTTCTTGTGGTTAAAAGATGTTTTCCATTTCACTGTCGCTCCTCGCTTTCCCTAATCTTCTTCTTTCTTAGTTTGTCAAATTTGTTGTTTTCTTGAATTCTTCTCTTTCTTTCTTTTTTTTTTAAATGGTTTTGTTTTGTATTTTGGAATTTTATTGATTTGGGTCGCTTGCCATATAAGAATGTGAATGTCGCATTTTAATGGCAAATTGCGACGTCCTCACTTTTGTTGAACTTTTAACAGATGGACTATTATTAAGGAAAAAAATAAATCACATAGCTCAAAGACTCAAATAAACAAAATAAAAATTTAGAGACCAGCAGGATAAGAAACTGTTGGTATTGTTATACCTAACTCTTTATATATATATATATATAATTGAGCTGTCACATTGTTAAAATGAATTGTGAAGCCCACTATAGTTGAACTAGAATAATGAAATGATGACACCTCTCCGCTCTATGATTGGCCTTCACAAAGCTTTACCCTGTTCAGGGGAGACCCATCGATGACTATTAGCATAAAGGCAAGACATGGAAAAAGAATTGCAAGAAAGATGGCGACATGTGAGGAGAAGATTGACTGAACTTGTCAAGTTAAAATATCTTAGGATATGACATATCCAACGTAAGCAATCGACAAAAAATCAGTTCAATATCTAATAGGGAGACGGGTCTTGTAAATTTGTAAATCAATCTTAATATATATCGACATTGTCATTGATTAGACAATCGGGACACACGAATATTTTATAAATTGTGTGCTTTTTGAAATATATGTCCACTAACAATTCGTAGTTGGACAAAGCAAATGAGTGGGTACACCAGTAGTTGATGGGAGATGAAGTGATAGAAACAAGTTCATACAATCGATTTAAGATCCACCATTCTAAAATACATTGTCATGTTTTTGCCACATGAGTTAAAAAAACTAATTCTGAAATTTCATAGCATCAAGAAAATATTAATGCCTCGCTTTTATTCAATAAATGACGTAGTTTATTTGATAATTGTGAATAATAAATATATAAAACATAAACACTAGAATTAAAGGGGAAAATTACCAAAAAAATCCTAAACCTATTGCAATTGTGTCAATTCAATCCTAAATTTATTTATTTTTTTTACCAATTGAGTCCTAAACATTTTACAATTATTCTCGATCGGTCTATCCAACCAAAATTGGCCGGCCGATGACCCTTTTCTAATAATATTTTATTTTTTGAAATATGTTATTAAATTTTTTTATCTTTTTTCCTTTTTTTCTCCCTCTCCCTCCTCCCTCCTCCTCCCTCCTTCTTCCTTTGGCTTCGATGACCGGCCAGAGGGAAGGGCTAGCCAGTTGCCGAACTGAGGCGATTGGGCTAGCTCGCCTCGCTATCGTTGGGCGAGGACAAGCTCGCCTAGCCTTTGGTGAAGTGAGCCCTCGCCAAATTCGGCGAGGGGGGCCTCGTCGTCGCCCGGGTTTGGCGGCGAGTCCCATCGGATCTGTGAGGGCTCGCCTCGCCGGTCGGCGAGCTTGCGCCCAACGATGGCGGGCGAAACCCCACCGGATTCGACAAGGCGATTCGGCAGGCTCGCCTTGCCAGTTAGCAAGTCTGGTGAGGGGGGCTTGCCGTCACGTCTGGCAAGGCCCTCCTCACCAAATATGGCGAGGGCTCTCCTTGCCCAGCAACCACGAGGCGAGCCCTCGCCAAATCCGGTGGGGGCTAGCCCCGCCATAGTTGGGCGCGAGCTCGCCGATTGGCGAGGCAAGCCCACCGGATCGCCTTAGTCCGACGACCGGCCAGGTTGGCCGATCACCGAAGCCAAAGGAAGGAGGAGGGAGGAAGAAGGAAGTGGGAGAAGGGAAAAAAGAGAGAGAGAGAGAGAAAAAAGGAAAAAATTAATAAAATATTTCAAAAAATAAATATTATTACAAAAAGGTCACCGGTGTCACCATTGTCATGGCGGCGTCGTCCGGCTAATTTTAGGTGGATGAACTGATTGAGAATAATTATAAAAGGTTTATGACTCAATTGATCAACAAATAAGTTTATAATTGAATTGTCAAAATTGCAATAGGTTTATAACTTTTTTTGTAATTTTCCCGAATTAAAGTGCTGATAACTTTAAATGCTTAAGATGGAAGAAATAGAAAGGTATTTTTGTTTGGCAAAAGCTCTAAATTGTATTTCGAATGAGACTAATCCTTAACTATACTAGAAATTGTGAAAATTTATATACTTCAACAACACAACTCACGGTTTTCTAAACTTCAATTTTCTCAGTCGAGCAAAATGATATGGGCTCGGCATTTCTCTATTTTTTAGTGAATATTTCGTGCTAAATTTATTCTAGTAAGTCAAACGTAGAATTGTCTAACATAAGGGCTGGATGTATTATTTTACAATATTTAATAGAATTCTCAAAAAAAAAAAAAATGAAATGAATCGTTTCCTCCAAATGGACCCATATATAAATATGTATGTATAATAAGATGTCGCCCTTATATTAATCTAGATAATATATTATTACAATGTGAATGCGACAATCATCAAATTGTTGATCGCCTAACCAGGTAATCGAGTCATTCTAATTGACAATACGCACAAACTCTTGTTAAAAAATGGTCCTTCTAGAGAAAGCCAGCCAGTGTGAACTATTGACTGATTGTTGCAAAGTTGAAAATTCCTTCGAGCAACATCCAACGTCATGAAAGCATGCGATGCAGTGAGAAAAACATACTTAAACTGAGCTCTTTCACCTCCACAATCAGACGAAAGGAGAAAACCATACGTATCATATAACTCCTCCAACAGCACAAAAATGGCTCCTGCCCAGAACACCATGACACCCTCCATCGCTGGCGATCCAGAGGCGGCCGACGACACATGGGTCCACGCGTTGCTCTTCGCGAGCTCCCACGTCTTCCCAATGGTCCTCAACGCGGCCACCCGTCTCGGCGTGTTCGACATCCTGGCCCGAGCCGGCCCGGGGGCTCGGGTGTCGGCCTCTGAGGTCGCCTCTCAGCTCGCCAAGCAGAACTCGGAAGCCGCTCCGAAGCTCGGCCGGATGCTGCGGCTCCTCGCGAGCCGCTCACTCCTGAGCTGCGAGGTGCGTGAAAGGGACGACGGCCGGGCCGTCGAGAGGCTGTACAGCCTCACGCCGGCAGCTCGCTTCTTTGTGAAGGAAGGGGAAGAGGGCTCGTTGGCTTCGTTATTGGAGCTTTCCTTCCATCCGGCTGCGCAGCAAGTTTGGTATGTCCTACCCAAGTGAAAAATATTACATAGGCTAATTTTATGTCTCGCCAAAAAACCAGGGTTCCATCGTATTTTAGTTTTGTATTGCAATATCGAGTGAAATATTAGAGATTAGAGAGATTGCAATCTAGGTTTTGCTTAGGAGTGATACGGATCCCGATTCTCAAAATTGGAAATGAGAGGCTGGACCAATTGATCCTAGGACTGAGAACCGAACCGGTAGAGCCTATCACTTTTTTTTCCCACAACTTGATACTATATGTAATGAAGAAATAGATAAACAAAAATGGTTACTTTTATTTTTTTGAAGAAATTAAAAAATATGTATGTAGTTGGTCACGTTCGGTTCTTTCTTGGGATTGAGAATCGGATCACCCGGATACTGGTTCCACTTTTAGGAATGAAAAACCGGAATGGATCGGCTGGTTCAGTCTATCCAGGCGGTTCTTGGTTTGAGCTGTCCATTTTGTTTTAATTATATATATTCACATGCTAATGGAAGCGTGAAATAACAAATAAGTGCTGAGGTCCATATTTTTGGGCCCAAACGCACCATTGATCTACTTCGTTGATAAGCGTGCGATTTGACTGGGCTAAGTTGAGTTTTAGACTTTTATGCAGTGATTCATGGCAAAACTTTGATATGATCACTCTGTTGGACACATCATGTCATTTATCTAACGTTAGACATCCTCACGTTACAATTTCTCTATGTTCAGGGAAATGATCAAAATTCAGTAAATCAGAGCATCAAAACTTCCTCTATGTAACGCATATCATATTTTCCGTTCTCAATGCTTCCTTCATGTAATGTTCTTGCCCCCGCATTACTTGTGCAGGTTGCAATTGGACGATCACATACTTGAAGGGGGCAACCAATTCAAGAAAGTTCATGGAATTTCGATTTTTGAGTTCATGGATATTGATCCGGCATTTAACAATACGTTCAATAAGGCGATGGCCGCTCTGACGACAATAGTCATGAGAAAAATTCTCGAAATTTATCAAGGTTTTGAAGGTTTGGCAACATTAGTCGATGTGGCTGGAGGAACTGGCAAGTGTCTCAATATGGTCATCTCCAAGTACCCTTCTATCAAGGGCATCAACTTTGATTTGCCCCATGTAATAGAAAGTGCACCTTCTTATTCCGGTAACCCTCTCTCTCTCTCCCTCCCCTCATACAAGCTGGTGGTGCTTTTATAAGTGGATCATGTTTTTTCTCCAATCCTGATTAGAGAAATTCTCTTCATTAATTTCATGCTTTAGTTAATAGGGACATATAGTTTAACTGAATGCTGGTCACAAATTTTTTCCATGATGCGTAGGGATCCAGCATGTCGGTGGGAGTATGTTCTCCACCATTCCAAAGGCAGACGCCATCATGATCAAGGTGAATATAGGATACCACCTGAAGAAAAGATGATTTTACAAATTTTGAAACTCATACCGAAATAGTATCTCATCATCGTCAATGATAACTGTGTGAAAGTATTACGAATTTACAGGATACCTTGCATAATTGGACCGATGAGAACTGCATCAAAATATTGAAGAACTGCTACGAGGCATTGCCGAGTAAAGGTAAAGCGATAGTGATAGGTGTGGTGCTGCCGGAGGACCCGGAAACAAGTGCGGCGTCCCTGTACGCCTCGACACTCGATAACACCATGTTGATGCAACCGGGAGGCCAAGAGAGAACGGAGAGAGAATTCCGGGCCTTGTCCAAAGCTGCCGGTTTCTCCGAGTTGAAAGTCGCTTGTGTCGCTAGTAATCTTTGGACGGTCATGGAGTTGTACAAGTGAGAGACTATCTTTGTGTGTATCAAATTTGTTGGGAGTTTGCTTCCAGAAAAAAAAAATACATATATATTGACTTTCTGTAGACGAGAGCATGTGTAATCTAAAGAAACTCTTATTGGTTAAATAATGTGAGGAATAATTATAGGTGAGCTACATGAAGTTGCCCAACTTTTCTTGTTATTCGAATGAGTAGCTAGTAAACTTACTTTGCATGTACCCATACAATCATTCCGGATGTAGAAAAGAATAGGATTATGCTTTTTCCACTCTTCCAATGACTAAAATACTCCCCCTCATAATGTTTTGACAATATTAACAATTGTGGGTCCCACCTTTTTTGGAGCATTCTTCAGCTGCTTTCTCTTTTCTTGCTGTGCCACTTTCCTTTTAATCATTTATTTTTCTCTATTCTCTCTATAAAACGCCCCTCACACCAATAATAGACAAGTTTTTGACATCAAAACGGCCGTCATTAGCACACACAAAAATAAAAAAATAAAAGACTTCGTCACTAACACAAGCAACTCTCAAAGTTGAAGTCGAGATTTGCATAAACCTCCTCCTCACCCAATTAAACCTCTTCCATCTTCATTTCTTTCACGAAGACGAGAAAAACTCCCATAAAAAGATTCATCTCCAGGAGTTGAAGTCCTCACCAAAATCCTCATGAATATCGTCGGTAATGTATGTTTCTCCATTTTCGACTTCATGGTCCTAATCATCACTGTCATCACTGATTGGCCATCATCTACCAACCTCCAGATCCATAGTTTGAATTCGCTCCTGCTCTCGTCGAGTTGTTTATGCAAATTGAAAATATCGCCTTCAAGAACGACAATCTCATCCTTAAGATTGGTGCGGGATTTGCCCCTCTTCTCCCTCATTGTCTCTCTAAATTCCATGAGAGAAACCGAGAAAATGAAGAGAGGATGGAGAAAGTGTATCGTATTCTCCTTAATTGATTAGAAGATGTACAAATCTCTTGTAAATATAGTACAATGAATATGTAATTAAAGTAAGTAAATAATTCTATGTATCAATCTATATCTAAATCTAATCTTGATTGATATGTACATAATCATAAATAAATCAAATCCAATCTTCAAATATTCTTGCATATCTTCTAACACTCCCCCTCAAGCTGGTGGCTTGTAGATGTCCAAGACACCTAGCTTGTTCAAAAGATATGCGTGCTGTCTCTGACATAAGGGTTTTGTAAAGATATATGCTGGCTGTTCTGTAGTCCCAATTCCCTTTGTCTCAATCACTCCTTCTTGGATCTTTTCCCTTGTGAAATGACAATCCACTTCTATGTGCTTGGTTCTTTCATGCACAATAGGATTTGCAGCAAGTTTGAGGGCTGCATCATTGTCACAGTGCAACTTTGTTGGTCCTTGTACTTGTATTCCGAGATCTTTAAGAAGGCCTCGTAACCATACTATTTGACAAGTAGTTTTTGCCATAGCTCTATACTCTGCTTCAGCTGAGGACAAGGATACAGTAGGTTGCTTCTTGGTCTTCCATGAAAGAAGAGATTCTCCCAATTTGATGCAATATCCAGTGACTGATCTTCGACTCATGGGACATGTTGCATAATCTGCATCACAGTATGCTGTCATTTGCATGTCGCATTTCTTGGATAGAAGTATCCCGAGTCCTGGACATTTCTTCAAATATTTCACAATCTTCAAGGCAGCCTCCAAATGCGATTGCTTTGGATTGTGCATGAACTGACTAATTGTCTGTACTGCATAAGAGATATCAGGTCTGGTCATAGTCAGATATATAAGCTTCCCGACAAGCCTTTGATAACCTGATGGATCACTGAGTGTTGGATCATCATCTCTAGATGTACCCTTATCATAATCTGCAGTAGTTAACTTAGTGTTCTGCTCGAGGGGAATTATTGCTGGCTTACATCCTGACAAACCTGCTTCTGATATAATCTCCAAAACAAACTTGCGTTGACTAAGGGAAATTCCTTGTTCAGATCGGGCAATTTCGATTCCAAGGAAATATTTAGGTGCTCCTAAATCTTTAATATGAAAGGTAGCATGCAAATATTCCTTGAATCTTTCTATGGCAGTTTTGTCATTTCCCATAAGGAGAATATCATCGACATATATCATCAAATAGATAGATGACATACCTTTCCTTTGTGTGAATAAAGCATAGTCATGCTTGGATTGTTTGAAGCCTGCTGTTGTAAGAGCATCTGCAAATTTGGCGCACCATTGCCCGGATGCTTGTTTCAATCCATAAAGGGATTTGCGAAGACGACATACTCTATTCTCCCCCTGTCTTCATAAGCCCTGGGGAATATCCATATAGATTTCTTCGTCTAAATCACCATGAAGAAAGGCATTGTGTACATCCATCGATGTAGAGGCCGAGTCATTTATTGCGGCAACAGTTAAAAATGAACGGACCGTGACATCTTTGGCAAGCTGGAGAAAAGGTTTCATGATAGTCAAAACCTTCTCGTTGGGTGTAACCCTTGGCAACCAATCGTGCCTTGTATCGTTCGATGGAGCCATCGGCACGATATTTAGTCTTGTAGACCCACTTGCATCCAATTGGCTTGCGATTAGGAGGCAAGGTAACAAGATTCCATGTTTGATTATCAATCAGTGCCTTCAGTTCTGCCTTCATGGCTTGTTGCCATTTTGGATCAGTGAATGCTTTGTCATAACTGGATGGTTCTCTATCCTCTGATAGACGACTAATGCAACATCTATGTTCCTGTGATAATCTATGAAAGGAAACATAGGATGAAATAAGGTACTGGATACCTGGAGAATTGTGAGTGGCACAAATAAAATCTTTGGTCCATGTGGGAGGTCGTGTGGCACGACCAGAGCGTCTTGGTGGATCGACTGCTATAGGATGTTGGACTCTCTCATGAGAGGGCAGTGTTGAAGTATCCCGGATGTCCTCATTGTTGTTGGAATCTGCTAAAATATGCTCCAAGGGATCTTCTGAGGAGGGATCTTCTGAGGAGGGCAAATTCTCAGCTACATGTTCTGTTGTTGCTGGAAGAAAGGTGGGAACAAGAATACCCCTTGTCTGCTCTATGTAATTAGAATCACTAGGTAATGTTTCCTCAGATAATAAATCACGAGGATGTGAAATAGTCCCTGTATCCTCATCTGAAGATGTTTCTTTAGAGAAAGGGAAAATGTTCTCATGAAAGATAACATCACGACTAATAATGAATTCCCTTGTAGAAATCTCCATGACTCGATACCCCTTCTGCAGATTCGAATATCCCATGAAAATGCATTGCCGAGCACGTGGACTGAATTTATCACGAGGACCCACTGTTGCAATGTAGCATAGACATCCGAAAACCCTGAGATTTGTTAGTTCAGGTTTCTTCCGAAATAACAATTCAAATGGCGTATGCCCATTGAGAACCCGAGTGGGCATACGGTTGATTAAATAAGCAGCCGTGGTGACGCAATCTCCCCAATATTCTTCAGGGAATTGAAGCTTGGAATTTCAAGGCACGTGCCACTTCTAGTAGATGGCGATGCTTGCGTTCAACCACTCCGTTTTGTTGGGGTGTGTAAACGCATGAACTTTCATGTTGGATCCCATGAGATGAAAAAAAAAAAAAGAGAAGAGCAATTGTGACTGAAAAATTCTGCTCCGTTATCGGTTCGAATCCGCTGAATGGATTTTTAAACGATTCTTGGATAATGTGATGAATGTTTTTAAATAAGGGTAAGTCTCGATCCTTAGACTGCATCAAAAAAATCCATGTTGCACGAGAATAATCGTCGACTATAGTGAGGAAGTAACGAGATCCATCATGATTAACGGTACGATGAGGACCCCAAATATCCACATGAATTAGAGAAAAATCTCACTAGTACGGGAATTACTAGATGGAAAAGGAGTGCGAGATTGTTTTGCAAGTGGACATATAGGACATTGATGGCAGGGGAAAAGAAGAACTATGACCCAATCTCAAGTGCATAAGGGAATTTTTGTCATTCATGCTCAAATTACATAAGGAAGATTTATTCAATGAATTGCATGGTAAACCAGAATTACTTGGAAGATTGGACCAGAAAAATAATCCTTCTGAAACTTTACCCCACCTATCGGTCTCCCGGTCGAAAGGGCACCGAAAAAACAGGTATCGGCATTGAATAATACTTGACATGAATTTTCTGTGCAGACTTTTGACACGAAATGAGATTGAATTGGAATTCCGGGACATATAGGACATTTCTAAGAATAATCGTGGACTGAGGTTTACTTGTTCTGTCACATTAACATGGGTGATATTGCCATTTGGTAATTGGACGAAACAGGAAAATCGAGTTCCTCATTTATACTTGAGAAAAAACTTTGTCACAAATAATGTGATCACTTGCCCCCGAATCAATAATCCATGCTTTCCTTGATATAGAATTAATCAAGGAATATGTGATACCTGAAAAACTCCCTCCTTTGTCAGATTTATCCAATTTTTGCATTGCTTGAATCAGCTGTTGATATTGCCCATAAGTAATGGGAGGATCAGAATTTTGACCAGTGGGTCCACTGACTTGATAAGCAGTTGAGATTTTTTTTTCCTTTGTCACCTGGCCTTCCGTGCAATTTCCAACATTGTCAATTACATGGTTAGAATGTTTGCAATATTCGCAAAATAATTTACCCTTTCCTTTGAAATTTTGCCCGAAATTCCTTGATGACGTGGCAAGAATCTGACCGTCGATCTCTTTTCCCGCGGACAGATCTCCACCGTTCGATCCGATTAATGTGTCGCCCATCTGCAAGCCGTCGGATCCTCGCGCTCGATCTGAGCCGTCGAATCCTCGCGCTCGATCTAAGCCATTAGATCCCCGCGCTCGATCTGAGCCGTTGAAGGACTCCTTATTAAAGGAAAACGACTCGTTTGCTCCGCCAAACCCTAGCGTGCCCCTTCTTTCTCTCTCGCGTGCTAGGGTTTTGAACCCGTCTCGCCGATCGCCGCGAACCGCAAGAGCGATGCTCTCGCTGCTCCTTGCATGGTCCGGTGATGCGAGGCGCTGGCTCTCCTCCTGCACCGCTAGTTGAAAGATTCGGCCGATCGGTGGCATGGGCTCCATGGCAAGAATCTGCGATCGAAAGGTAAGAAAACTGTCGTTCAAGATGAGGAGAAAGCGTGTGGCTTTCTCCCTGTCCTTGATAGATCTGTATTGCCTGATCGTGGATTCTGGACCCTCGAGCTTTTCTTCTGCCGCCTCGAGGTTGTTCCACAGTGACGACAGCTTGTTAAAACAAGCCGTCACTGACATGTTACCCTGTTTTAAATTGCTGATTTCCTGCATTAGGGTAAATATCTTCGCTTGATCCAGTTTTACCGTACATTTCTTCAATGTTTTCCACATATTTCTGGCATCCTCTGTCGGTGGTAGTCCAGCCGAGACCTCTGGGGAGACGCAATTTCCGATCCAAGTTCGGACGAGTCGATTGCTCTTCCTCCAGAGTCTGGCTAGGCGCTCATCGACAGTATGGGAATAGATCCGTCAAGAAAACCGTCCTTTTCCTTTGTTGCTAGGGCGCGCCGGAACTCCTGCGACCATTTGTGGTAATTTTTCGATCCGGTCATTGGGCTGATCGGCCGCGGTCCCCAGTCCGTCGGTATTGGAAAGAAATAGAGGGTCGCCGGGTTACGTCGTCCGGCGAAAGTCCCTGGCTTGGAAACGGCGGGGAAACCAGTGCGGATCGGGTAGGGATTCGTCCCTAGACCCGATTCACTCGACCCGATTGGGAAACCCGCATTGTAATATCCCGGGTAGGGATTTGTTCCCATACCCGTTGTCCCGACCCGTTTGTCCGCTCCAAGCCTTCGGATGTGTTTGCCCCACTTGTGGTTGGCGGGCCTCCGTTGGTTTGGGCGTGGCTCTGTGGCCCACGAAACCGGGCGATGATGAACTGGGCTTGGCCCAAGGTAAAGTGGATAAGGAATCCACTGGTAAGGTTGGCCCATCATGGGTTGCCCCATATTGGGCCGAGCTGCGTGGGTTGCCACTTGGATGGGTTGGGCACAGGCAGTTGTTGTTCCATTGCTGAGGATTCTTTGTTCGATTTGAGGAAGAATTGCGGGTGAATTCCGAGCTGCGAAATCTGTGGAATAACTCCTTCGGTGGACGATCACGAGCAGCGAAGTTTCATCTTGCGGCGTATCCATGGTAAGCAAAAAAAGGTCTTCTTTAGGAGTGACACTGATGCTATTCTGTTTTGTATGACAGGACTTTGGCAAAAGGTCGAGAAAGAAGATTGAAGCGGAAGCTAAGATCAGAAGCCTGGAGGCTCTGATACCATGAGAGAAACCGAGAAAATGAAGAGAGGATGGAGAAAGTGTATCGTATTCTCCTTAATTGATTAGAAGATGTACAAATCTCTTGTAAATATAGTACAATGAATATGTAATTAAAGTAAGTAAATAATTCTATGTATCAATCTATATCTAAATCTAATCTTGATTGATATGTACATAATCATAAATAAATCAAATCCAATCTTCAAATATTCTTGCATATCTTCTAACATTCCACGCTGATCTCGGTCGCCAAGCTGCCATAGCCGATGATTAAGAGGGCCACAGGGGTGATTGAAAACTCGATCCCCAAGTCTGAGCCCGTCAATTATTTGAATCCCCATGTTTTAATCGTAATAAGGAAGTTCGATGCAAGATCCTTTAGTTCTCTGTTGTGGCAGCCTTCTTTGTTTTTTTTGATTGATATTACCAAGGCTTGAGCCATTATTGGAATTAAGAGGGAACGGAGAGAATCACAGGAGGAGAAGAAAAATGGACCCACGAAAAAAGGCAAAGAAGAAAACTAATGCTACACTACGACCAAACGAAAAGGGCTGCTTATAAAAAGGGGGACCTACAAAGATTAATATTGTCACAACACAATAATAGGGAGTCTTTGTCGGTGGGACTGGAAAAAGCACCATCCATAAGGATATCACCCAAGTTCTTTGCATTTAATACACCAAATTACTTCCCTACTAATCTATTAAATAAAGTATTTATATTTATAAACACTAAGGTTTACCCCAATGACCACCCTTTCAACATGGAAGGGGAAGGTGGAGGGTTCGAATCCCCACCTTCTCAGAGGGGGTTAGGGGGTGGGGACGAATTAGTTTTAGGAGTGGGTTTCGACATGTCAAAAGTTTGAGAGTGAGAATTAAAATAGGAGTAGAGTAGGCCGACCAAAAAAAAAAAAAAAAACGAATTAGTTTCAGGAGTGGGTTTGGACTCCCACACCCTGTAAGAGGCATGCCAAAAGTTTGAGAGTGAGAGTTAGAATAGGAGTAGAGTAGGCCGACCAAAAAAAAAAAAAAAAAAAAATTAATTTCAGGAGTGGGTTTGGACTCCCACGCCCTGTAAGGAGACAGGGCAAAAGTTTGAGAGTGAGAGTTAGAATAGGATTAGAGTAGGCCAACGAAAAAAAAAATATTAAGTCTGAGAGTGAGAATTAGAGTTAGAATAGGAGTAGAGTAGGCCGACAAAAAAAAAGTATTTATGTTTATAAAATCTCATATATAAATATATATATATATATATATATATATATTTTTATTAGTCTCGACTCTCACGCCCGGCAAGAAGACGGACGAAAGTCGAGTGAGAGTTAGAATAAGAGTAGAGTAGGCCGACAAAAAAAAAAAAAAAAAAGTATTCATGTTTATAAAATCTCATATATAAATATTTCTTTTTTTTTTTTTATTAGTCTCGACTCCCACGCCCTACAAGGACGCGGGGCAAAAAATCGAGAGTGAGAGTTAGAATAGAGTAGAGTAGTTTATAAAATCTCACAAAAAAAAAATATATTTATGTTTATAAAATCTCATATATATATATATATATATATATATTTATAAAATATATATAAATATATATATTATTTTTTTTTAGTCTCGACTCTCACGCCCGCAAGGAGGCAGGCAAAAGTCTGAGAGTGAGAGTCAGAATAAGAATAGAGTAGGCCGACAAAAAAAAAAGTATTTATGTTTATAAAATCTCATATATATATTTTATTAGTCTCGACTCCCACACCCCGTAAGGAGGCGCCGCAAAAGTCTCGAGAGTGAGAGTTATAATAGGAGTAGAGTAGGCCGACAAAAAAAAAAAAAAAAGTATTTATGTTTATAAAATCTCATATATATATATATATATTTTTTTTTTTTTTTTTTTTATTAGTCTTATTCTACTTCTACTCTAACTCTCACTTTCAAACTTTTATTATGTCTTCTTATAGAGCGTAAGAGTTGAAGCTCACTCATAAAGTTAAATCGTCAACACCCTAACCTCCCTTAGAATGTAGCAATTTAAACCTTTTACCTCTCAATTCCTATATGGAAATGGTGGCTACTGAAGTAAATCTCATTGGTTTATATACACATTTAGGAACTAAGTAGTGGAGTAGTTGGTCGAAATGAAAGGGAAACACTTAATGGGAGGAACCGGAAAGAATGGATAGAATTAAACGGGGTTATCTTGGCGCATTTCTTAGATTGATGGAAACAGCACCTGATGGAGTGAACCCAAAAGTTGTCATCGTTAGCATGAGGAAGACTCCAATTTCTCTCTGCCAGCGAGTGTACCTCCCCCACTGAATGGCTACTAGCTTGCTTATAACTGGTGTTGAGTCAAGAATCTTTCTTCGTTTAATAGAAACGCTAGTGAGAAGTACCCTAAAAGATGATGTCTAAAAGTGAAATCATGTATCCTGATTCGTTCTTTGAAAAGTAGGCTCGATCCCAAAGTCGCATCGTGCAAAATTATCTTCGCATAGTCACACAAGGTATTTCATCCTTTTCCGGCAAGCTGTCAGTCCAAGCTTGGTTGGTGGCCGAGCAAGGATAATGGCAGCGACATTTTGGCACAAATTTATCCGGACTTGCTTTTGTCTATCTAGAACCGGAGGTGAGAAGAACAATCGTATTTAAACTCGATTGACGAATTTATCATACTAATCGAACAATACCTACAAATCGCTATTTTGACATTTCAGTTCAGTAATCCAATCTCAACGCACGTGGTGGTGATCAAAGGGAGAATAAGTGGCAGAGCCGGAACTTTCTCCCCCGCCAAAGTTGACAAAAACTCCCTCTGGAAGTTCAATCTTTAAGACACTTGACCCGTAAGAAGTTGCGGTGAGTACGGAGTGACAAAATTTTCTCAATCAGATATTGTTTGAAAGCAATGCAAGACCACCGTCATCTGACGTTGCTCCAAGCTTTGGATGGACGTCAGTGTCTATAGTTCAGATTATTTCTCATTTGTCCCCCGAATAAACATTCAATATTCCGGCAACGCGGTGTTGCACGCCATGTGGCGACGTATCCTTTGTTATTATTGATATGTAGGACAAGGATATGATATTGCTCGAGGATAGAGAATTTAAAAGAAAGAATGTTCCATCTTCCGGCAATCCTGACAGGAAATCAAAAGCTACCATTCTCTCACTCCCGACTCTTCCTTGGTCAGAACGAACCAAATACCGGGACAAAAAGGAAAAGTAAAGTTAACATCGTAAAGAACTGAGAAAGACGACAAAAGGTGCCCTAAAGTCCATGTTAGGTTATGATTTTCTATGAGCGAGCACTCTAGACGAAGCAATGTCATGTCCCAAGACAGAGGGTTGTGTTTACTTGGGCAAGAAGGTGGTGAGTCCCTTTCAGTAAAAGGGAAAACTCGTTCAAGGGTTATGGCACAGTGATTATTTGTAGTGCAATCAGGCAATAAGTCGAGAATATGGTATCTTCCGACGATGCCATCAGGAATGGTTTTTGAGGAAAAGCTATTATGCATCGAAACTAGTTTATGGAGGAGGACCCTGCACATTCCATTTTACAACAGCTTATCTCGAAGTGTCTGGCATGTGATGGCGATATATGATATTGTGTACATGACCGTTATGATTTGACTGGAACGTTCCGTTGCATCCGAATCAAGTCTTTGAACCCGAAACATGCTTTTAAGGGGCTGAGGTAAATGATGCTTAAAGGATAGAAGTGAGCAGATATGCTAGTAAGCTTCTCGATCTCAATGGTAGATTGCTCAGATTTTACTTAGATTCTAAAGTCAGATTGGACTAGGTAGCTCGACTACACAACCGAGTCGAGCTCCAATGTGAATAAAGTTTACTCGAGCAGGTTGCTGTCCCAATCAAGCAATTAATTTTTTTTTTTCTTCTTGTTATATGTAGACTTTTGGTAATTCATATATTCATCACCGGGTGCATGAAATTTTTTGCGGGTAATATAGTTATGATGAGATTTTTTGCATTCAATTCGCAAACACTGTTTTATTACTTGTTAAGAAAAAGAATTAAGGCTAAACCAGAAGAGGAAAATCTTAATTGCAGACATTGAATTCCACAATATCTTATTTGCTGCTTGTACATAAGACCGCCTGGAAAAAGAAAACAGAGACAGATCGAGTTTCATTCAGGCTGGAAAAAGAAAACAGAGACAGATTGAATTTCATCCAATCACTTGGTGAACTCAATCACTCCCAGTGCAGACACAGCTCGGGCAGCGACCTTAAAGCCCGTGAATCCAGATTCTTTGCACAAGTACTCGAATTGCTTCTCGGTCCTCTCCTTCCCTCCTGGCTGAATCAGCATGGCGTTGTCGAGCATCGACACGTACTTAGACGCCATCGTCTCCTCCGGCTCGTCCGGCATGATGAAGTCCATCACGATCACCTTCCCGTTCGCCGGCAGAGCCTTGTAACAGTTCTTCAAAAACTTTATGCACGACTCGTCGCTCCAATTGTGGCACGTGCCCTGCCCAATTTGCGGAGCCATATAAAGTTAGGACACAGCTCACAAAATCGACTTCAATTTGAGTAGTGTAACTAACGGGAAGGATTCAATTAGCTTGCCTTAATCATGATCGCGTCGCCCTCCGGGACGCTCGCGAACATATCCCCTCCGACATGCTGCACGCCTGCACGCCATTTTTTACCAAACTTATTAGAGGCATGACTAATTTCGGGTGCAATCATGCCTCTAATTTTTTGCGAACATGACTTCGTGCTAAATATTATGAACCAAAATAAATGCGACTAAGCCAGGGAAGTATGTGATAACTAATGTACCGGGATAAGGAGGAGCGTGTTCGATGACTTGGGCCAAATCGAAGTTGATGCCCTTGATCGAGGGGTACTTCAACACGATCATGTTAAGGGTCGCGCCTTTTCCACCGCCAACGTCAACGAGAGTCGAGATCCCATCAAACCCATGGTAGACCTCGAGGATCTTCCTCGTCTGCGTCGCGGAGAGATCGGCCATCGCGTTGTTGAAGTACATGTTCAGGGTTAAGTCCTCCTTCATGTACTGGAATATGGTCTTGCCATGGACCTTCTGGAACAAGTTGCCTCCTCCAACCATTGCTTCCTTGACTTGGAGCCTATAATTGCCAAATAAAAAAAGCGGGGTAAAGAAGGATTTGTTTGATTCAATTGTTTGCTCAAATTAATTTCCTCACGATGATAGTGTTATCTTGAACCTGTCCCGCATCTTTTCTTTGAAATCATAGGTACGTCATGTGTTCATAGGTTAAGGAATTAAGACTCGATTTGCTGTTTGATTAAACAACTAAAGAAACCAAGTAACATTCGGATATCTGGCCAAAGTCGCGGACGGAAATTTCCGCTCACCAGACGTCGATGGTGGCTCGGTGGAAGGCGAAGAGAGAGAGCGAGCCGATGGAGCCGCCATCCTCATCCTTGACGTAGTACTTCCCGACTGGTGATATCGCGTACCGCCTCTCCACGGTCCTCCCATCGTCAAACGTCTCGGACTTGTACGTGAGGAGCGAGTGGGTGGCGAGGCAACGGAGGACCCGGTCGATGATCTCGGGCGACTCAAGAGTCTGGGTCGGGAGGTGGGCGACCACCTCGGCAGGCGACACGTAGGCCCCGGGGCCGGCCCGGGCTATGATCCCGAAGAGGTCGAGCTCGACGGCGGCGTGCAGGATCACTGGGAAGACGTGATAGCTAGAGTACAGGAGGGCTTTGAGGCATGGGTCTTCTTCTTCGTGGCAGGGTTGTACTTGGTTTTGAGCGGAGCTCATTTTTCGCTTCCTATGCTTTTTGTGTTGGACAGCGTTTTGGATGGGTGCTCGGTCGCTTCCTTGAGGTGATAGGAATCGACGAAGGAAGTGATTCACACGATGTGCGTAGGATCGCAGACGGCGATGGCCACTTATAAGCTAAAAAAGGTGAAGATGCAGGCCTGACTAAGTGGCCGAGAAAGAAAGACTAAACAATGTATCGGAGTAGTCTTGCTCTGTGGTCCACAATGGCGACGCTTCCACGGGACGTGGCTTTACAAATCATCGATAGCCTCAGGTCGTAAAATGGGGTTCTACATATATGGGATCCCTTACATTTGTTGAAACACAATATCTGATGACACATCATTCGAGGGAAAATTATCAAAAAAATCATAAATTTATGGGAAAAAGACATCAAAAACCCTAAACTTTGTCTAAAGTGATAAATTTATCCCAAACTTTTTTTTTTGACATGAAAAACCCTAAAGTTTGCTAACCGTGACACATTTACCCTAAAATTTTATTTGTGATACAAAAAACCCTGAATTTTCATTTTTGTGACACATTTACCCCAAATCATAGGGGTATTTTGGTCTTTTTACTTTTTTTTTACTTTTTTATTTTTTTATTTTTTTATTTGTTTTTTATTTGTTTTTTTCTTTGTTTTTTTCCCCTCCGCCGGCATCCGGCGAGGGCCGCCCTCGCCGGCGTCAGGCAAGGGCTCGCCATGGCCGATGGAGGGAAGAGAGAAGAAAAAAAAATTTTTTAAAAAAAAGAAAATGAAAAAACAGAAAAAATAAGACGAAAATGCCCTTAATGGGGTAAATGTGTCACAGTTTGCAAAGTTTGGGATTTTTGGTGGCTTTTTCCCTAAATTTATTATAATTGTGACAATTCGATCATAAACTTATTTTTTTTATCAATTGAGTTCTAAACTTTTTACAATTATTCCCGATCGGTCAATCCAATCAAAATTGGGCGGGCAGCACTAATGTGACAGCCAGCTGGCGCCGATGACCTTTTTTTAATAATATTTTATTAATTATTTTATTTTCTTTACTTTTTTTCTCTTTTTCTTCTCCCTCTCCCTCCTTCCTCCTCCCTCCTTCTTCCTTTGGCTTCGACAACCGGCCAGAGGGGAGGGCTAGCCTGTCACCAGACTGAGGCGGCCGGGCTAGCTCGCCTCACCGTCGCTGGGCAAGGGCGAGCTTGCCCAGCCACTGGCAGGGCTAGCCCTCGCTAAATCCAGCAAGGGGGGCTTGTCGTCACGTCTAGCAAGGCCCTCCTCACCGAATATGGTGAGGGCTCTCCTCGCCTAGCAACCACGAGGCAAGCCCTCGCCAATCTGGCAAGGGCTCACCCCGTCGTCACTAGGCGCAAGCTCGCCTATTGGCGAGGCGAGCCCGCCAAATCACCTTAGTCCTGGCCAATTGGCCGGTCGCTGGAGCCAAAGGAAGGAGGAGGGAGGAGGAAGGAAGAGGGAGAAGGGGAAAAAAAAAAAAAAAAAGATAAAGAATTAATAAAATATTTCAAAAAATAATATATTATTAAAAAAGGTTGCTGACGTCGGCCAGCTACCATGTTAATGTCGACTGGCTAATTTTGGGCGGATGAATTGATCGGAAATAATTATAAAAGGTTTATGATTCAATTTGTCAAAAAAATAAGTTTATGACTAAATTGACACAATTATAATATGTTTGAGACTTTTTTGATAATTTTCTCCATCATTCGATTATTGAATTTGACGGTGCCTTGTTATATGCCGGCCGTTTTTCTCCATTTAATAGTTTAATAATTAGGTTTGACTTTTTCACTCGGTTTTTAAATCATGAACGGTAAACTTTCCCTTTTTAGGGGGAAAAAAAGAAAAGAGTTAGGATGTCTAACATGAAATATTAAAACGAGAGAGACCATGGTGCATATAAGATCTTGTCAAATTTCATAATTTTGTGATGGGGATATACTTTATGGAACTGATTTGCTACGGGGATACTCGCAAAGTACCTTTCTTTTCGTCAAATCTCACAGCTTATTTTACTTTCATGATCTGGCCGGCAGCATGCGCTACCGTACAGTCCCCTCCCCCCCTCTGTCCTTGTCAACATCCCGACATATCCGACATGAATATCTTTTAAATAAAGATTCCAAGATCTGATGCTTCGATAATTATTTATGCCGAATTCATACGTAAGTAATTTTGCCCGCATCGAGAAGAGCAACTTGTGGCAAATCTTGCGCTGATCCGTCCTGTACGATGATGTTTCTCTCGGAGTTCATGGAAGCGTTCAAACTTGAAACTGAGCTGCTGAAGTTTGACTCGACAGTTCAGCCACCAAAGTGAGAAACACTACTTCTTGGAGTGCCCCGATGATATTGCAGTGCCTCGGCTGTGACGCTCCCTACTTTTTTCCATTTCACCAGAATTTGGCTGTCGACTAATCTGAGGAGTAGAATGTTAGGTTGTGCACTTTGGTCATACGAGCTAGCATGAGAGGAGTTACGACAGCCTGCAAAGTCGGACTGAGACATCTTGGCGGGCGTGTGGAATGAGTTAGATACCTTGCAAGTCTTCTGGGAAAAGTTTGGAAGAATAGGAAGGAGAGAGAGATAAATGGTGATAATAAAAAAGGAGGAGAATCGAGACCGAGGGATAGGAAACAACTTTGCCGATTGAGAACAACACTTAAGTATATATCTGTTGATCACATAACTTATTAATGAGCATTGAGAACAAAATATATATATACACAATCAATCTTAAATTTATTATATGGATTTCTCAGTTGGAAAAATTATATAAAAAAAGTCAGAAAAATATTACACTTTTACTAATTCACTTATAAAATTTTTAATTTATTCGATGTAGTCTCTAAACTTTAATTTAATATATAATACTATCCCTAAACTTTTATTTTGTTCAATGTAATTCCTGAACTTTTTAATCCATATTCACTTAGGTTCATGAATTATATGAAAATATATAATTATTATCCTTTCATGTTGAATATTTTCATTTAGTTTAAGGATTAAATTGAATATAGATTTATGGACCATGTTAAACAAAATAAAAATTTAAAAATAATATTGTATACTTGATTAAAATTTAGAAATTATTTATGTTATTTTTCGTACTTCGGAGGGATTGAGGAATATTCCTAGTGCTCTTGGGACTCCGATTTATCCCTTGTGAACTTGATCCATCATCTGGGGTTCTTCATGAGCTGCAACAGTCATTTCCTTTCCGTTTGTCTTCATCCACCCTCTTTTCATGTCATGTCATCAATTATCTTTCCTATCATCTGGGGTTCTTCATGAGCTGCAACAGTCATTTCCTTTCCCATGTCATCAATTACAGGGAATGTTCAGTACCGATTTGTATAATACTGTTCGGGAAGTTGATAAGCTAATTTCTGTAGATATCTATTTGCCAGATTGTCCGCTTAAACCAGAGACAGTTATAGATGCTATAACAAAACTTCGTAAGAAAATAGCTAGAAAAATCTATGAATAGTGAATTAGGTCTTAAGAAGAAAATCAGTGTTTTACTACCAATCACAAGTTTCATGTTAGACACAATATTCATACTGGAAATTATGATCAAGGATTACTCTATTAATTACCATCTACTTCAAAGATACCTCCTGAAACATTTTTCAAATACAAAAATTCAGTATCTTCCCACAAATCAGTGAATTAGGCATATGGGGTTCTTCATGAGCTGCAAAAGTCATTTCCTTTTCCATAGTCTTGATCCACCTTCTTTTCACGTCATGTCATCAATTATCTTTCCGTAGCGGCAAAGTCATTTCCTTTTCCCTTGTCTTTTTTTTTTTTTTTTTTTTTTTGGATGTAGGATGAACCAGCTTGCACCGACAGTGCGCCGTAAACCCCCTGGTGACGCTAGCAGGGAAACCACCACCTCAACGCCACGCTTAAATCGCCTAATGATCCACCAGGCTCCCTGCAACTTACGTTGCAGGGGCTTCAAACTCCCGCCCTTCCCGAGGAGGACGTTGTAGAGCCTACCCAACGGAACCACCTGAGCCGGTGGTTCCTTTTCCCTTGTCTTGATCCACCTTCTTTTCAATAATGCCATCATTTTTCTCTCTCCTTCCTATTCTTCCAAACTTTTTCGTAAGAAATTTGCAAGGTCTCCAACTCATTCCACTCGCCCAAATAATATGGCCAGATGATCTCGGTCCACAATTTTAACTTTCCAATCAACTTTAAATATAAAAAAAATAAAAAATACCTCGACATGACTAACATAAAATATTTAAATATTAAATTACGCATTCATCTAATAATTCAAAATTTTAAAACAATTAATATTTATCTCACAAAATCTAATATGATATAAGAGTCCCGAGATCAAATTGCCTCTTTAACTTTTTAGAATATTGCTCCACAAAAGTACTATAATAAGTACGTTATATTCAACTCTAAACAGACAATGCAATGGAGATACAAATAAGACAAAATATACAAAATCATAATGAGAAGAACAATCCAAATTTGAAATCAAAATGGATTCTTCGGTACTATGTTATAAGATTTTTGACATAAAAACTCAAGTTGTCACGAAATGAGTCCAGTGCTTATTCTATCCACATTGAATTTTCTAATACTGTGATCAAACTTCACGAGTGTCTCATTGCATTAGGCTGGAGGATAAGAGTCTTTGGCATCAAATGCACACATGAAGAGCATAAATTGAATTTGTTTAAAATAGCCAGAAAAAAAAGGGGGAATTACATGAAGTTTTCATGTAGGATCGATCAATATATGGTATATTATTTTCACCAAAATTCACTAAACACTCGTGAAATCCAACTGAATTTCTTGTAAGTCATCTCTCCAAGAACTCCCCCACTGATCTTGAAGTTGGCTGCACCAACTGCTAAAAGTTAACTCTCACCTGTCGGTCCTCCCCCTTTTCCTTGCAAACGAAGTACTTTATGATTTGCGCTCAAGACAGGCACAAAAATCGAATTTCACTTCCCTGAAGTAGTACTCTATGCAAATCGAGTTTCGAGGCATAAACTAAAAAGAAAATTTTATGATGTAATTAGAAATAATAACCAATTGAAGCTTTTCTTTTAGGTCCCGTTTTCCTTTTATCTGGATGTGAAAAAATTTCCTCCAAAAAGCCTTCCGATTGATAGATTACAGATATGGATGTCACACAAATATGTATTAAGCTAAATTTATATGTTAGTAATGTTCATAACGTGTAATCTATTTATCATAAATATTACCAGAAGAAATCTTGGATTGGTGGGAAGATATAACTATCCCTATCTCTAATCATATTTATTCCATTTTCTGTTCTTCTGAAAAGCCATTTGATTGATAGATTACAAATATGGATATTACACAAATATGTATTAAGCTAAATTTTATATTAATAGAGTTCATAATGTGTAATCTATCTATCATAAATATTACCAGAGAAAATTTTTGATTGGTGGGAAGATATAACTACCCCTATCTCAAATCAATTTTGTATTCTTCCAAAAAGCTTTTTGATTGATAGATTACAAATATGTATTAAGCTAATAGTGTTCGTAACAAGTAACCTATCTATCATAAATATTACCAGAGGAAATTTGTTATTGGGTGGGAAGATATAACTATTCCTAACAAATCTCAAATCATATTTATTTCATTTTCTATTCCTCCAACTTTCCTCGATACTTTTAACTACCCCTAATGTAGGATTCGGCTTTCGTGCATTTATATATAAGATGAACCTTAAGTGCCGTTCTTGATGTGGAAAAGCTAAATTATACATTGAAATAATATACTTGTTTAAGAAATATAATACGGGATCAATATCAAATGGCTTAGGATGATTATGAAATATGTTGGAGTTTTATTTATTTAATCTAGATACATTGAAAAATATAACCCTAACGTTCCGCACGTGGAAAAAGAAAATCTGATTAAACAATAATGAGGATCGAGTATAACGTGATAAATAAACTAATCGCGAACGTGTTTGGACTGCATCTAATTTTCGGCGTGACGACCTGGAATTTTAGTAACTGATGAAGATCTATATAGTTTATTCAAATTTGTTTATTATTTCGTGGCTTGGCAATCCAGTCTGCATGTGGGTTGGCACGGAAAAAGGGAAAGATAAAGGATTTTTTATATGAAAGAAAATAAACCAAAAAGCATTAGTCACATCGTATTTTTGACACTCAGCTAATTTGATTCTCATAATAGACTTGCGGTACAATGACTAATCTACTTTTGATGCTTTGACTGCCAAAGAGAATATAGAAAATTGCTTGTCGTCTTGTCAGAGTAGAATTGAATACGGAGAACAAATTGATAAAAAAGGACGAGGCGTGCTGGATTTTTTTGACAAGTAAGCAGGATATCATTACTAGGCAATAGTCTGAGCAAATACAGCATGTGCTTCATTACAAAGTAAATCCAAAAGTGCATAGGGGGATTTTTGACCCAGTTTCTAGGAAAAAAATCCATGTGCTAGGCTTTTGCTAGCCAATCAGCCACTTTATTAGTATTCCGATTACAGTGGGCGAAAGTCAAACCCGAGATAGTCTTCAGTTTGTGCTTGGCCCAGTCCACGAGAGGTTGCATTGACCAATTTAAAGCGGGTGTGGAGAGAACACTTTCCACTAGCATACGGCAATCAAACAAAAGTTCTATTTCTTTTTCTAGGGAATTTGGGATGAGCTCAGAGGAGATGAAATCTAGGGTTTCTACCAAAGCTATGGCCTCCGCTTGTTCAGCTGAACTTACCTCGACATTCTTTGCGAACCCAGCTCTTATTCGGCCAAAGGAATCTTTGCAGATACAAGCCACAGATGCCCGAGTTTTGGATCTGCTCTGCTCAGAATTGAAGAAAGGCCCAGTCGTTGCTCTGGTCGGGTCACAGCGTGTTGCCGAAACAGAGTTCCTTTCAACTATGATGTCGGTGAGAGAGCCACTTTTTGGACCTTGTTAGCAGAAAATGTCATGCAATGAGAGCCGTCTCAAGAAATTGTATTAGTGCGACCTTTTGTACATCAGTAGCATTATATATGTGGCTCGTCATCCAATATCATATGTCCGATTTATATTTGTTAGGGTACACAAGTGCGGGCATTAGGCAAAAGAAATCCCACATTAGAGATATTCGACGCAATATAAAAAAGTTATATCTTAATCGGCTCATAATTTATTAGTTTAAGTTTCTCAGTGAAAGTCAATCTAATCGGATATGTTGGCAGGACATTTTCAGAATTGAGCTCCCTAATGAGGCGGATTACTCAGTCAATCAGCGATGTGTTCACTCAGCGTTGGGGTTATTTGACCTACAGTTGTTAGGGCCTGGTCTAGATTGGGAATATTAGGAAATCGAGATCCTGGGACAAAAGGTGCGCAACGAAAAGCTAAGTGGATTATTTTGGATGTCTCATGGTACGTTCAAGATCAAGGCTATATATTTTACACTATAATAAACACGAAGATAATTCTACTATCAATTGTGATAATCTCATTAGTTAAATTGAATATACCAGGTCATTATATGTCATCACCCATCTATCTTTTCTTTTGGATATCACGGATATTAGACCATCCGACTCTATTAGCCCCGTCGAACGCAAAGAGACCCTTTTTGTGACTTGAATCGCATGGAGGTTCACCAACCGGATAACATGCATAATTTATATGAGGGAAAATTATCCAATCAGTTGTAAATTTATTATATGGATGTCAATTTAGTCTTAAATTTTTCACTTTTATGTTAAATTTTTGCATGATATTCCAAAATAGTCATTCGAGTTGATTTTCGTCGAAAATCGATGATGTTGACGATTCAATTATCGCCGGCTTTTCATTATTCAACACAACTCGAATACTCTCTGGTCTTCGGGTGCAACTGTGAAACACCTAAGTCTAGTCAGTGAGCACACACATGTTGACATAGTTTTGTAGATTTTGTCCAAAGTCTAGTCAATGAGCACACTCATGTTGACATAGTTTTGTAGATTTTGTCCATATATGGACCCACTATTCAAATTATGATCTCCTTTGTCGATTTTTTCCATATGTGGACGCGCATTGTTCACCTATGATCTCCACTGAGCAAAATGGATTAGAATTCCTATCCCGCCACTATTCTCGTTTGAGAATGACCTTCTTGCTAGTTGATAAAAGAACAGTCTTAGATGCATTAAGAAAATACGGAAAAAATTCATGTATAAAATAAATACAATGATGGTCCCTGAATTTATTCAGTTTCTTCAATCAGGTCCTTAGAGTATTTTTACCAATCAAAAACCTGACCTCTTTTTAGTAAATACACAAGTGGAGTTATTGACGTGCACTGCTACATTAGCACGATCTCAGTGCCAAAGAAACTAATTAACGGCTATATGGATTTCCTTTTTAGTTTTGATGATAACTGGGACCAAAATATTTGGAGAGAGAGGGGGGCAAGGTGAAAGGGGTGGCACAGCCGCCGCCTAGGCACCGGCGAGTAGGCCCTTGCCGACCTTTGGGGACCTTGCGCGGCCGCTGCCCATCAAAGACACCGCTTCGAAGACTGAACTTTTCCCGTCCAGACTCAAGCTTTGGCTCATGCAGCCTCCCATTACACTAGCTTTTAAATGAGTTCAAGGTGAATGATTGCTTATGTTAGTGATGGAGAGAGGGTACGAAAGATTTAGTGACTAAGCTGGAGAAATTGTTGCCCGAAATCCTGAATAATTGCTCAAGCTTGCCCTGCGTGCAAGATCGTTGCTCAAAGACACGGTTCTGCAAAACAAGTGCTCGAAGCTTGCTCTGCGTGCGATATCTGCAGTACCGACTTCGACGTGGACCATAACATCGACAATCATTGCGATGAGATTATAATTTGAACGCGATTCTCGTGCCATCTAGATATCATCATCATCATCATCATCATCATCATCATCATCATCATAAGCACCGGCCACCGGGCACTTTCAAAACTTTATTGCATGATTTTTAAATAGAAAATTTCATCGACGATCATTGCGATGCCACCCCAGTATGACTCCCCGTTGAACAGTGGTGCTTCTGAAGCAAGCAAACCAGGGTGAAAGTTGACTGATCGTTGGGAAAGTTGAGAAAAGCTTTGAGCACCTCTCCAATATTATAAAAGCATGCATGCAGCGAGAGTAACATGCATGCTCTGAGCTTAATTCCACAAATCTAGGTATAGAAATAAAAACATGTCTCTTGTCCTAGACACTACGACGCCTTCCAGTGCCGAAGGTCAAGAGGCGGTTGTCGACAACACATGGGTCCACGCGATGCTCTTTGCGAGCTCCCATGTCTTCCCGATGGTCCTCAACGCGGCCACTCGGCTTGGCGTGTTTGACATCCTGTCCCAAGCCGGCCCAGGGGCTCGGTTGTCGGCTTCTGAGGTTGCCTCTCAGCTTGCCACACGGAGCTCGGAAGCTGCTCCAAAGCTCGACCGGATGCTGAGGCTCCTTGCAAGCCACTCGCTCCTGAGCTGCGAGGTGCATGAGCAGGACGATGGCCAGGCCGTCGAGAGGCTATATGGCCTCACGCCGGCAGCTCGCTACTTTCTGAAGGATGAGGAAGAGGGCTCGTTGGCTTCATTGTTGGAGCTTTCCTTCCATCCGGCACCACAGCAAGTTTGGTACGCCGTATACGAGTGAAAAACATTACATACGCTCACTATATTTCTGGCCATAAAACCAATCAAAATGCAAGAAAACACATGGAGTTCGATCTTCTTCTCTTTTTCCTATGTAGAATCTTGTTAAAACACTACTAAAAAAAGAAAATTTTTCATAAGCGAAGTTTAGATCGTTGAAAACTGCTTAGTACAAATGTCACCTGCAAAAACCCGCTTGCATTTTCCATGGTTGTTGCCCTTATAAAGTAAAACTAGCTGGACGCTGTAAGTAAGAACTATGCGAAACGCATGGCGTCGGTATTTGTATTTTGTGGAATAGATTTTCGTTAGGAGCATTATCAGTGAAAAAAATAACTATCCATTGATACATATCGAAAATACAGCTTAAATGTGTATGCATCATTAAAAGATCTGCCTATGGAAGTTTTCTTTTTCGTTATTAGTGTTTTTAACAAATACTATTCTTTTTAATATAGGGTTTTCTGTATATAACCAGAGCACATGATCAACTTTCTCGATTGAGATCTTGATTTACTAGAAACAAATTGATACGTCAACTACGAATTAACCCTCATCCATGTTATAATCATCGTATCCAACTCATCTAGGCGGACCAAACCCTTTTTTTCTAAGGTAATGTGTCGGAAGATATAAAATTTAGTGGAAGCACGTGACACAATCAATCAATTAATGGAACCCGGAAACAATAAATGAGAGCGGAGGTCCTTATTGATGGGCTTAAAAGCAACATCAATCTACTTCGCTGATAGGCTTGCGATTGACTGGGTTGAGTTTTTAGAATTTTATGCAGCAATTCATGGCAGGACTTTGATAGGATTAGTCTTCTGGACACATCATACCACCATATATCTAGCATTAGATATTCTAACGTAACAAGTTCTCCATATTCAGGTAAATAATTAGGATTTATTAATCAAAACATCATAAACCTCATCTATCTAATGCATCCATCATTTTGCCTTCTTAATGCTTCTTTTGTGTGATGGTTTTGCCCCCATGTTATGTGCGCAGGTTGCAATTGGACGATCACATAATTGAAGGGGGGAACCAATTCAAAAAGTTCACGGAATCTCAATTTTCGAGTTCATGGATATTGATCCAGCATTTAACAATACGTTTAATAAGGCGATGGCCGCTCTGACGACAATAGTAATGAAAAAAATCCTTGAGATTTATCAAGGTTTTGAGGAACTGATGACTTTAATTGACGTGGCTGGTGGAACCGGCAAGTGCCTCAATATAATCATCTCCAAGTACCCTTCCATCAAGGGCATCAACTTTGATTTGCCTCATGTAATAGAAAGTGCACCTTCTTATTCCGGTAACTCTCTATCTCTCTCTCTCTCTCTCTCTCTCTCTCTACTTATACAGCCTTTAATAATATGTTTTGAACTATTGGTGGTGCTTGTAGGAGTGGGTCAAGTGTTTCTCCAACCCTGATTAGAAAAATTTCCTCCAACTAATTATATGATTAATGGGTTGCAAACATGGATATTACTCCCATTTTATTTTTATTTTTGATATGGTACTTTAAAAAAATAATAATTTGCCCGTAGCAATCCTTATTAAAAAATCAGGCGTGTAGGAAATGTTAAAAGTTATTCTAGAGGAACACTTGCATAAAGTTGGACTATTCTCATGTCGTTATTTGATCCTGTTTTCACCAATAATGAGCTTTTGAACTCATTAGTATTCGTGTTTTAGTTAATAGGGGACATATGGTTAAACTAAATGCCGGTGACAAACTTTTCGACGATGTGTAGGAATCCAGCATGTCGGCGGGAGTATGTTCACCGCCATACCAAGGGCGGATGCAATCATGATCAAGGTGAATATAGAGTAACACCTCACGAAAAGATAACTCAATTATTTTCAAAGTCATGCCAAATAATATTATTTCATGATCGTCAATATGATATGACGAACTTACAGGATACCTTGCATAATTGGAACGACGAGAACTGCATCAAAATATTGAAGAATTGCTGCGAGGCACTACCGAGTAAAGGTAAAGCAATAGTGATAGACTTAGTGTTGCCGGAGGCGCCGGAGGCAAGCGCGGCATCGATGTATGCTTCGAGACTCGATAATACCATGTTGATGCAGCCGGGAGGTCAAGAGAGGACGGAGAGAGAATTCCGGTCCCTGTCGGAGGCAGCCGGTTTCTCCGAGTTCAAGGTCGCTTGTGTCGCTAGTAATCTGTGGGCGGTCATGGAGTTCCACAAGTGAGAGACTCTCTTTGCGTGCCCAGTATGTCGAGAGTTCGCTTTTGAAAAAACGAAATACTGTCTTTCCATGGACATATTAAGTAATTTGAACTGCTGAGATCGCATGATAATCTTTAGTTTTGATTTATGGGTATGGATGGTTTCATCATTAGTGAATTTTTCTACTGAGATTGCATGATAATCTGTAGTTTTGATTCACGGGTATGGGTGGTTTTATCATAAGTGAATTGAACTGCTGAGATCACATGCAACGCAAGTACCTAGCCTCTCTATTGCGTTAAGACTATTTCGTCATCTGATCTAATTAAAAACATACTTTGCATGTACTCATGCGGTCATTCCAAATTATGAAAGAGTATTACCGAAGTTCTTTGTATTGAACACTTTGAGTTGCTTTCCCATTAATCTATTAAAAAAGTAATTTTATTTATTAAAATATACATTAGGAAGCAAATTATTGGGGTAAAATACCCAAAATGTCCTAGACCTATTGTACGGCAGATTCAATCCTAAATTTTTCAATTTGATCAATATATACTACATCTTTTGATTGATTATCTAGTGTAATCCATTTGGTCATTTTAGGCTTGAAAATTCTGACGTGGAGATCCTGTTAAGGCCAACCATCCTATGTGATGCGGTTGACCGTCGGCAATAGAAAAGGATGCCATTTTGTAGCTTTTTTTTTTTTTTGAGGTACTATTCATCTCCGTCCAAGTTCGTCGAACTCTTGGGAATGCATAATAATCCAGTAGGCGGCTTGCTAGAGCTTATTGGTAATGTAACAAATCCTCCCGTTTAACCGTGCCATCTTCGAACAATTGCCTCAAAGCAAGTCCAATCTACAAACAAAAATGTTTACAGAATCGTAAAAAGAAACTTTAAGTATTCGGAAAGAGAATCCAGCCTAATATGATGTTTTAGGAACCTTGAAAAAACAATTGTGAAACCGCAGAACAACAAGCAGAGAAAGCGAATGAAGATCAATTGGGCTACAAGACGAACTAAATGAGAAGAACATATTCGCTCAAGAAAACGACATTATTTCGATGCAGTTTTTACACATCAAATACCGACCCTGCTAAGTAAGACGGCCATTGTTAAATTGCGATAAATTTGCAAATTTTTTTATGAATAAATGTGACACAGGTACACTAGTCTAGGGTAAGTGTGGTACGGGTACACCAATATGGGTAAGTGTGATACTGGTGCACTGGTTTGGGAGTTTTTGTGATACAAAAATTATTTTAGGTAAATGTGGCATAAATATAGTAGTTTGAGATTTTTGGTAGTATTGATTCTTATAAAAATATCATTATCAAGCAATGTGAGATTTTTCAACAAAAAGATTTGAGATGATCGGTATTAAATAAGATTAAATCTTAAACTATAAAGGTAAAAGCTATATCCGAAGGTTAACCGGGAAAAACATACATAATGAGTCCTACGGCTTAAAATTATAAAGGCAAAAAACTAAAAATAAAAAATCCCAATAAGTTCAAAGGCCCATTCGTTGAACCCAACAACTATGTGTGCAATTAAATGGTTTTTGTCGGCCCATTTCTTTGATTGATTGAAACCTATTGATCACGTCCATTTGTTTGCGTGATAAATTGGAAAATCGTTCAAAAAATCCTAAAATTTTTCCACTTTTATCAATTTAATTTTAGACTCCTGCAAAAAAAGAAAAGAGTCATAAATATTTTAATCGTACCATCCTACATGGCCCAGCGTAGGAAAATAGAAGGAAAAAAATCAAAAATATTATTAAAATATTATTAAAATTATCAATGTCAATGTCGATTATGTCATATTAGTGATTTCCAACCTAAGTGCCGATCGAACTCTCCCAACCACCTAGACCAAACCCAATAGTTTTTTTTTATTATTTTTTTACAATTCTCTAAAGATAAGTGCGTACATATGTGTTTAGGAGCACTCAAACAAAAACAACGTTCATTTGGATATGCATGAGTTTATAGGAGATGAACCCGAGACCCTGCTATGCTTGAGCAACTAATTCCTTTTTTCAGACTTACTTCAAGTCATATGTTTTGTTTTAACAATCGTTTTGCTGAAGTTTACTTCCAAACAAGTGCGAAACATGATAATTACATAGGTAGGACAACTACTCCGAGGATGACAACTTGCATAGAGCAAGACACACCTGTGGCCTTGGAAGAACTAGAAGGGAAAAAAAAAAATTATCCGCCACTCCTTAAACCCACTCGAGAGCTGGAATAAAATGATTCCAAGATCAGGTGGGCCCATTCCCAATTCCACAAGTATGGAACTAACCTAGCCCCATTCTATTTTAGATTTTAGGTGGAAACCGACTCACTTTGGAATCGATCACCCTAAGTTATCGAGGATTTGAGTGATCATGAACTTAAGCTTGACATAATTTTTAAGAGAAAATTTGATCAGAAAGCCCAATTCGTCTAACCCTAAAAATTTTGAGGGATTTGAATAGGGATTGTAAATACAACAAGGATTCGACCTTTGGGACTACGATTCCTCTACCTCATGGCGTGATCTTCTAAAGCAGCCCGGGCAAATCGACTAGCATGCACTACTGGACCATCCCCAAACGTCAAATTGGACCCGTGAAAGAAGAATGCCATGCACCATCACGCAACCACGCGATAGGCTTTGGACGACGAGAGAAAGAGAGTAGTCGTAAAGCACGTCAACCCTCGACTTTAAGTTCTCTTCTTCTCCCTAATGGAGACGACCACATTACAACGGTTATCTAATAACTTATGCATAACATTTAATTTATAGAAAAAATATTCGTCCAAAAAAAATTAAATAGAACCTGCATGTCTTAATTACCAAAAAATAAGATAGAAAAAGTTTTATTTACACAGTAACACGTCTATAGCAGATCGGTACTTAACTTTTACACCGGATTTGTGCAAAAGAAAAAAAAGTAACAATTACGCAATAAATTCGTGTGCATCTAAGTGTGCATAATATTCCAAACTTGATTAGCCTTTTTCTATGTTGGACTAAAACTCCAAATGTCGTGTCTCCAGTGGAACCCCAAGTAGGCTTATTTTGAGAGCTATATGACAAATTCTGAATTCTCGCCAGACTTGAAGTAAGCATTCTGGACTAGTAGCCTGTGGGGGCAACACTGTCTATGCTTTTACTTCAACATTTTGAGCTAATGTCAAATTGATTAAAACTCGAACATCTAATCTCCTCTAAACATATTACATGGGATTAGTAGACCAACATGATCTAGCCACTGAATGTATGAGCTGAAATAAGTTTTCGAGTTCGAATTTTGTTGGATTTTGAAATTTACAAGCGACATATTCTTCCATCCTTAAGTGGAAGAACTCCCTCTTACTAGCTCTAATTAAAATGTGTTACATGGTAATCTTAAGGTAATTTTAACATGCTAAAACATTAGCAAAAGAAAATGGAAAAAATAAAATAAAATCATTCCCACTCGCTTTCTTTCTCTCTCCAGCTCGCTTGCCCCTCAATTCAATTGCCATGTGGTGAGTTCTAATGTTCGAACAAATAAGAACTTGCGAATCCTATATTCTCAATTTCTCATTGAAATGACGATCTGTACGTGTAAGCCGAACTTAACAGACTCTTCAGAGCTCCAGTTACAGACCCTTTTGAAGTCTGTGAGTTGGTCGAAGAAGCTGGAATCTAACTCTAGGCGAAACGGAAAGACACTACAAACCAGACCAAATCAAATATATAGTATTTCGACACTTAGTACGTAGTGTATCATTCTAAAAATGTCATAAAACTTGCGACAAAGTGGTCAGTTCAAGGATCTCCATCCTAAACCTACAATTACGCAAGTATCGGATAGAGATTAGAGACCCTTTACGACGTCTAAACCAAGGCTTAAAATGGCAAGTCGGATAGCAATGCAGGCAACCGCCCCGGTAAGACTTTGTGGTGAGAATTGAAGTCCGGTCAGCTATCTCTTAGGGATTCCAGTATGGCATGCGACTCTTGGAAGGTCAGCTATTCTTTACATTGAGTGGAGTCCTTGGGATCTTATTATCATTATAATATATATGCGCGAACCTTGGGAAACTCATATCTAGGAATCGATCATTATTCGAGATCAACGGAAGCTCGTAAGTTGTGGCTGAAATATTCAATAGTTCACGTATCTTTGAGAAAATGCATGCAGTCGAAGAAAGAGACGTCGTTATTGTTGGCGGTGGCATTTGCGGCCTAGCAACTGCCCTCGCTCTTCACAAGTCTCTCCAACATAATCCAGTCGTCATTATTTATCTCTTTATCGACTTAAAAATCCAGCTTGCGGGTTTTCTCGACGATTTTTGATTCATTAACTTCTGTTGGTTGCACTTTAACTAATGTGTTCGGACTTCGTTCGGAAGGATATTTTCATAATTGATGCATGTCGTTCATTGCCATCCTTATTATTAGACGATAGGTTTGTTCAGCTTTTTTATTCCGGTAACCTCGATAGTCAATAGCTTCTGAGAGAGGAGAAAATGCAGGAAGGGCATTGAGAGCCTAGTGTTGGAGAGCTTGAAGTCTCTTCAGTCAGCTGGAGCCGCCATTACCATTCGAACTAACAGATGGCTTGCACTTGACCGTCTCGGCATCGACGAAGAGATCAGGAAGAATGCAGTGCCTCTTCAAGCGTACGACTCTCCCTCTCTGTCGATTGGTTGCTGTATTTCATACGTAGCATGCTTCATCCATGTAAAAGGAGCCATTTAGTCTTTAATTTCACAAGCTCGACCCTTTCAAACACCGAAGTAAAATCACCTAAGTTAAAAGATTATTGTCACAGACAAATTGATACCGATGTTTTGTTTGCACATACACTTTGAGAAGTTTCATCTGCACTCATTGACACGAAGTAGCCATTAAAAAGAAAGCAAGCTTTCATCAACTGGGGGAGTTCCATTGGTGTTTTCTTGTGGCAGAATAGATATCAAAGAATAAGGAGGAAAAGTTCTCCATGGAGAAATGCATATAAAACCTGAAAATGATTATTACGAAATTAAAGTTTGTAACTATGTTCTAATAATACCATTACTACATTTTTCTTTTAGCTAATTAAGTATTACTTAGGTTTTCTAATTACTATTAGATGATATGAACAGATTTCGGGAACCAAGGCTTGACAGCAGATCAGGCATGCTTATCAAGACCGAGGCCCCGCTCAGGTAATGCTGTGATAGTACCATCGGATGCAGTCGATGCAGTGAATGATGCAAACCGTGCTTGATAACACCGCGATGAACAACTCCTGCATGCCATGAATGACTGACTTTTCAATATTTGAAATTTTTCAGTAAGGGAGAAGTTCGATGGGTTAAAAGAAATTAGCTCATTGAAGCTTTGGCCAGCGATCTGCTGGACAGAATGGTTCATTTCGGATATCACGTGTTGCATATGGAGACGGATCCGGTTACTTCTTTTCCAGTGCTTCAGCTTAGTAACGGATCCACATTAAAAGCTAAGGTACATCAATCTTCACTTCAACGATAAAATACAGCTTGGGGTTCATGAAAAACATCTCCAATTGCTATTGAAAAACGGTGATATTATTTCGTTAATCCACTACATTAGCTAGATTCAGCAAACTATACTAAGAAGTAATCTCATGGAGAAAATATTGTGCATCTTTGGCAGGTTTTAATAGGATGCGATGGGGTAAACTCGGTCGTGCTGGATTATCTAGAAATGGACCCTACCAAGGTTTCCTGTACATCTGCAGTGAGAGGATTCACCAGTTATCCCAACGGCCACAAGTTCGACAACGTGTTCGCCATTGCCAAGACGGACCGTGTTATATTAGGATCAGTCCCGGTCAATGATCACTTGGTCTACTGGTTTGTAACTCGTCTTTGGACCTCCCAAGGTACTCCACTACTCCTAGTGATGAAAAATACCATGAAGTTCAATTCTCCCCGCGACTACCACGAAAGAATCATAGAAACTTTTGAAAAACTCCCATTAGATGATGTTCATTAAAGTTGATATACCACGTTATCGACTAACGTAGTGTATGATAATCAATCACAATGAAATTGTCGCCGGTATGCATGTAATATGCCATTACTTGCAGCACTCCATCCTTTGCGTGGTGTGCCACCGTCACTCAATTCAGAAAAACGTACGAGGGATATCAAGGGATCTTGCTAGGAAATGATTTACTTGGTCTATCGATAATTTGGAGTCGACCCTTAATATGATCTTGTTAATCTGCTTCGTTGTCACAAATTGATGCCACAGATTCGACCATCTCAAAGGATCAAGAACTGATAAGGATGCTAAGCTTGAAGTCAATCCAGAATTTGCCCGCACAGATGACGGAGATAATAAAGAGAAGCGACAAGAGCTCCCTGTCGAGCATGTGGTTCCGGTACCGTGCACCCCGGGACTTACTCTATGGCAGCCTAAGAGACGCGGACCCCTAGAGTGCCATAACTTGGCATAAAGAAACATTTAAGTGCCATAACTTACGAAAGTGACACTTAAATGTCACATTCGAATAAAATGGATCACTTAAGTGCCACTCCGGCCAAAACGCTGACGTCTCAAATTTCAGGCGAAGCGAGTCCAAAACGGCGTCGTTTTAATGCTGATGTGGTAAAAATTTAATATAAAAATTAATTAAATTAAATTTAAAACTAAATTTATTTAAAACATTTAAAAATTAAATTTAAAAAAAAAAAAAAAAAAGGGCGGTGGCTTCCCGCCACCATCGGGCCCCGGCCGGGGCCGACAAACCCGGCCGATCGGCGGCGAGGACCCATGAGCCCTCGCCGAATCCGGGGAGGGCCACAACCCTCGCCCGGATTTGTGGCGAGTGGCGAGGGCTCGCGAGCCCTCACCGACCCTCCCCCTCCATCACCGGCCCTTCCCGGCAACGGCGGGGGCGGCGGCGGCGGGCGAGGGCTCACCCCTCGCCGCCTCCCCCACTTTTCTTTTTTTTTTTCTTTTAATTTTTTAAATTTTTTAAAAATATTTAAAAATAATAATTTTTAATATTAAAAAATTAATTTTATATCATTTTTTTACCACGTCGCACCAAAACAACGCCGTTTTTGCATTATTTGGCCACATCAGCATGCAAAATGGCGTCGTTTTGCACTTATTTCGCCGGAAATTGCGCACGTCAGTATTTTAGCCGAAGTGGCACTTAAATGATCCATTTTATTCGAATGTGACACTTAACGGTCACTTTCATAAATTATGACACTTAAGTATTGGGATAAGTACACTATTAGTGCCAAAAGTTGTGTACGGCACTCACTTTGGTGTCAAAAGTTTCCGTCGGATCACTTAAATGCCAAAAATTTTGAAAAACGATCATTTCAGTGCCAACGCCGATAAAATTGGCCGGAAATCCGACGTGGCCTTCTTTTATTAATTTTTGAAGCCGGCGTTGCTCTTCGGAGAGGTGAGTCAGCATCCAAACACCAAAACGACGCCGTTTGGCATCTTTCCCCCAACTTAGAAACCCTAATCCCCAAATTGAGAGAGAGGGAAGGCTTGTCTTCGTCTTCTTCTTCCTCGAAGACCCACACCAGCAACAGCACCAGCACAGCACCAACAACAGCATGGGCAGCGCACCAACAGCAACACCAGCAACGCACTAGCAGCAGCAGTGCACCAGCGGCACCTTCGACTCATCTTCTTCCTCCTCCTCCTCCTCCGCCCTTGCCTCCGATTTTTCCTGTCACTTATTGCTCGAGCAACAATCTCAGTCTCTCCTCGCTCACCTGGTCGAGCAACTACAATGGTGGCCGAGCGACAGTGGCCGAGCGACGGCGGGCGAACGACGGTGGCCGAGCGGCGGAAACCCTAATTTCGATCCGCATGTGAGCTAAACGGCATCGTTTTTGTGAGGCCATCCATGTAGGACAGCAAAACGACGTCATTTTTCTTAAGGAGGACCGAAAACAACGTCGTTTAAGACCTTGTCGATTTTTATTTTTATTTTTAAAAAGCCACGTAATCATTTTGGCTGGAATCTTTCGCCGGTGGTCGGAATCTTTCGCCGGTGGCACCAAAGTGATCGTTTTTCCTCCGATTTGGCACTTAAGTGATCCGACGGAAACTTTTGGTACCAAAGTGAGCGCCGTACACAATTTATAGCACTGATAATGTACTTTTCCCCTTAAGTATCCCTTTGTGCTAAGTTATGGCACTTGAAGAGATCTTTTGCCGGCAAATTCTGCAAGGAGACCATGAAGGTGGTGGGCGATACACTGCATGCCATGAACCTGTTCATCAGCCAAGGCGGCAGTGCGAGCTTGGAGGACGAGATCGTGCTTGCAAGATGCTTGTTGAGGAACCTCTCAGAGGTCAAAGAAGGAGACGGAGAGGGGAGCCGCAGGAGGAAATACGAGGAGGCGCTCGCGAATTACGTGGAGGAGAAGAGGATGAGGCTCCTTGGGCTGTCCATTCTGTCCTCCGTATTCAACAAGCTCAACGAAGGTCCGTGCATGGTGGTGAAGATTGCCTGCGTTCTCATCTTGATCGTCTTCTTCAAGGACCGAATCGCTCACACGGCATATGACTGCGGGCAACTCTGAAGAAAGAGAGAGTTCTTCTATATATAGAGGCCAAAAGACTTAATATTTTATGTGTGTTAGTAGGTTTGTCAAAGTTATTTTCTGGTAGTTTCATGTAATGCCGGTGGTAGACCCGTGCTGAAGACGGAATACCAACACATATTGTAGTTTCAAGATTCGTAAAATATAATAAAGTTGTGTCGTGAATAATCTTTCGATGAACATCTAAAAAGCAGAAAATAATATGCAAGTGTGTAATTGTTCTTGTTCGAAGATATTTGGTTATTTACAATGATCTATCGTCTAAAGAATGCTTATTATCTTTGTTAGTGACACGATATGCATTCAGCATATCATCTTTTAATCTTGTGAACGAAAATATTCGAATACTTGCAAGTCGACCAAAGCTATTCAGCTACAGATCAACCACTAGGCCATTAGGGTTGGTCGTGGGACGATCACGCACCATCATGGACTAATCAATGGATGGTCATGGATCAATCCCAAGTAGTGATGCACTAGTTGCGAGTGACCATGGATCAATCCTGTGCGACCGTGCGTCGATCGCAAATCGATCGGTCCCACGTGACTGCATGTCAACCAAGGGTTGGCCATGGATTAGTTATGCTCGACCATGGATTCGTCACAAATCGACCATGTATCATATGCGATGGATCATAGACAAGTTGCGGATCAGTCGCTGATTGATTCAATGATCCAATCGCTCAATCCAGTCAACCTAACTAGCCAAACCAAGTGCTCGGCTAGTCCCAACCATGCCGATCGTGCCCGGCCACTCCCAGTCATGCTCAGTCATGAGCCCAACCACGAATCCCAATCCGAATCGTGTAGTCGACTGTAGATGAACGTGAGAAACTCTCATCCGATGATTTCGGTGCTTACATCAACTTCTCTTTCATGCTCACGTAATGTTCCTTGGATGTCAGTGAATAAATGAAGTGGGTGAATCATCAACTTAGGTGGCAAGAAATCCAAAGCCAATGATGACCAAATCTAGGCAATTAATGTAGACATTTAATGAGAGGGTGAATCATCAACTTATATGACAAGAAATAAGTGACATAATCTAAAGTTAATGATGACCAATTTTTAGGCAACTAATGTAGGCATTTAATGAATGAATGATTCATCATCCTAGTTGGCAAGAAGAAGATTTGGTCATGATTACATAATGACTCATCAGCACAATGAGAAGAATACCACATGTCCTCAATCCTTTTCCTAGAACTTCAGGGTGCCACAACATCATTTCCACCACCCCGCCATGGGAAAGCTAATTGGGCCACTTGTTAGGGTCATTAAATGATGGTAAGTCTATAAATAGAACACCACCTCTCATTTCCACCACCCCACCATCTCTTACTCACCTCTCTCTCTTTCTCTCTCGGTCTCTCTCTTTCTTTCTCGGCTCCTCACTCGCCTGCTCACCCCTCATCGCTCGGCCACCTCTTGGCCACTCGCCGCCGTTTCGGCGACAATAAGTGGAATCCCTAACTTTCAATTAGGGTGATAAGCTTCGATATTCGAGCTTGGCTATGTTCTCATTCGAGCTTAATTGTGTACATGTCAATGATTGCTTTACATGGTTTGCTCGTGTCTCTATATGCATAAGTCGAATCACGTCCCAAGACATGGATGGGTCTTGCTTGGCTTTGGATTGGTATTGAGACGTGTCGGTTCAAGCCATGAGTCACGTGTCGTGCCAGGGATATTACTGTGGTTATGATGTTATAGGTCACATCACTCACACACTTACGAGCGTGCCCATAGGCCTTGCTTGTATCGGCTAAGATAAAAAGTTAATGAACAGGCTTGTGTGATGCATGATGTGTGGTCACATAGAGGAAAGATAAAAGTTGTTGCCATTTGATGATGACAACGATGCCTTGTTGATGAGAATGAGATGCTCCACATCAACAGGGTGCCCTGGGGAGAGTTTTGGGATGCCACCAAGAGTGGGCAATGCCTCATAAGGGAAACAGGAGGACCCCAAGTCGGAAGTCTTGGGATGTCACCAAGTGTGCAATGCCCGGTTGATGCTAGATACCCAATTTGAGGTTGGAAGCTCCTAAAAGTATAGGATGCCCGGTTAATTTTGGATGCCAGCTTAAGGCTGGAAGCCCCTAAAATTATGGGAAGAACTGTATGAGAATTATAAAATGAAATTCTTTGTACATATTCCTATGTTGTTTAGTAAGCTTGTTCAATAAACAGAAGGTAGTTCATGCATTGACGGTAAGCCGAAATTGTTTATATGCATATAGTCGAGTTACGACAGTAGTATTGCTATTGATCTGCCATTGATGCATTAATGCGAGTGATGTTGATATGCTAGATTTGATGACAAGATGTTCTCCTATTTGAGGATTAGTAATTCTACTTACTAAGTCTTCGACTCATTCTGTTGTTTTCAGACTTGTAGATATGGATGTCTTACCCCCTTCTCGTCATGGCTTACATATGTCCTTAGATGTGTTGGTCATCAATGTGGTCGATGTAGAGAATGCCATCATCTATTGTAAATACAATTCCATCGTATGGGTCGAAGAAGGCTTGGACAAATGTGCCCCTCATCGCTACATAGTTTGGTACGTGTGGTTTGACAACAATCTCGTAGGGCCACTCCAAGGCTTCGATGGACCACTCGGGTTCACTGGTGGGTCCATGCCTAACGAGACACTACGTGGCAAGAGGGATACCAATTTTGGAGCCGCGGCCACGCTAGAGGAGATAGGAATCCCTCGGCCTACTTGGATAAAAGGATAATGCAAATAAGGAAGTGCCACTAGAAAAGAGCCGTATAAATATAATGTCGCATAATAGAAGTAGTGTGTTTTATAACATGTTTTTCTGACTACTTGATTGTTGTCTAAGTGATTGCTTTTGTACATGCTTTTGCATGCTCGTGAGAACAAGATGAATCGAAAAGAAATGGGTTGACGACATGCTTGGGACATCGCATCTCCACTGGTTATGGTGTCAATTCATCACACAAATAGTGCCACGGGAAACTTGCTCCTCTAAAGATACCGCGAGACGGGCTTGTTGATCCGTGGTGGGGCAGCGTGTGACGTAGCATCTTCCAGATTTGGATCGTTTGAGGGTGACGAGTCATTTGATAGTGGTGTTGGCTTCTTGAAACGACGCGTGAAATGTTGAGGATTAGGGTGGAAACAGCAAGCGGCCAATGTGGCCAACTTGCCAAATAGTAATTGAGCGATACTGCCTATACGACTAGCGGCGTAGCTTCAAGTGGCCTCTACGGCTGGTTCAGGAAGATAGTTACTGAGTGATGCGGCCTATGTGGCTGGGATCGAAAGAAAGCCTCCTCCATGAAAAAGGCTTGACCATGCGACGTAGTCGCTGTGGATAGTATCAAAACACCGACTATTATGGAATCAACTCGATTAAGTGCTTCCTCAAATAAGACTTCTGCGCACGAAGTGAACGCTATTAAGATATGGGGATGACTCTATTTGAATGTGTAATGAGAACACTCGGTGCACGCACTTAGGTTTCCACAAGAGCGAAAGCTCTGATACTAAGTTAAAAATAAGAATGTAAAAGAGAGAATTGAGATATTTTAATATATTTTTATATGTATATATTTATATATAAAAGAGTACAATGACAACCTATTTATAGGTTTAGATAGAGGAAATCAAGGGAAATCAAATCAAATGTGCATAATTAAAATAGATATAGAAAATTAGAGAAAATATCCTATATATCTCTAAAAGATATTTTAATTTTGTTAACATCCCTAATATCGCTAACATTGTTAGAATATTTAAATAATAAGCCACGCATTCATCGAATAGCCTAAGTTTTTAGAATAGTTAGTAATGATTCCATAAAATTTCACATGATATCAGAGCTGAAGATCTAAGTTCAAATCTTTCCAAGCCCCATCTATCTCTCTAATTAAATTTCCATGCCTAATACTAAACAAAAGATTAGACTAAGCGCAAAGGGAAGTGTTAGAATTTTTAAATAATGAACTACTAGGCAAAAAACCAAACTAAGCGTGAGGGGGTGTTAGAATATTTAATTAATAAATTGCACATTTATCTAATAGCTTAAGTTTTTATAATAGTTAGCAATGGTTTTACAAAATATCATATAAAGTACTTTTATCATTGATGAAAGATATTTAGGTATAAATGTTATTGATAATGAAAATTTGTTTATTAATTGATTTTTATATGGTATATAGGCAATTACTTTTATGAAAAGTTTTCCAAGATCATTTATATTTCACTAAACAAATAGATCTGTGTGGAATAACCATTATACAATTATTGCTTAGGAATATATTGGTATTGTTTCTCAGATACTAGCATTATATGAATTAATTGATACTCTAGTTTAACTCACCAGATATTATCTGTTTTGATCCATCCAATATTGAGCACTGTCCTTTAACTTACAGACAATCACTTTTCTAAGAAGGTCACTTATCTTGATAGAACCCTCAAGTTGAGCACACTTAGCATTGGATTTTCAATGTTAAACAATGTCATCATGTCATTGTAAAAAAATTTCAGTTCCACAGTCCATTAAAGTTCTCTCCATATTTGATGTGTAACTCGATTTATTTATACCTACTTCATTATCTTAAAAGTCTGCCAAGAGATGCATTTTATTTGGGTTTTTTTTTTTTCTTCCCTTTGTCTCGGCATCTATTCTCTCCCCGCTAGATTCGGTAGTTACAATTATATTTTATAGTTAAAATTTAAGGTCAGAAAAGATGTTGGTTTCTTTACTGATATAGAGATATAAAAAAATTTTCATATGTGCAAAGAAAATCCTTTAACATTCCGACTTCAAGAATCACTAAGACTACTAATATACCCTCCTTTATATAAACTTTTAGTAGCTCTTTGCTTATGAAAGTTTACAAAATATTGATAGTAATTATATCCACTTGGAAGTAAAAAAGAGTTGCTCCAAATCAAACGTATTTGATTTGAGAGAAACCTGTTGTTTTAGTTATGTTATAAATTAAAGGTTACTTAGAGCTTACATAGTATCATGTTGTAAAATTAGTTTATCCAATGTGTGGTTCGAAAGGGACAGGCATAATCGATGGCGATTTATCAAGAACTCAAAGCACCTTGAATACGCTGTTAAAATAAGAAAAGAACATAACAAAAAAGTCTTTAAAATGTTCATTGGCGAGAATAAATGTTGAATGTGAATTAAAATGTTTTCATTATTAATAATATTTTATGTCTAGAAATTTTCGCGAATGATGAAAAAAAATTTCATTCATTCATTTTTGTAAGTAATACCAATTATTATTTTAATCGTTCATTTTTTGTAAAACAACGAAAAAAAAGACATATAAATATGGAAAAGAAAAAAATAAAGAAAAAGAATGGGGTTGAATTGGAATTTCAATAAATAAATAAATAAAAATACTGAGAACTTGATAATTGAATGGCTCGCTGGCTCGTATCCTTCTGCTTCAACCTCCAGTTGCTGAAGCTCCCATGGCGGACCGCGCTCTCTTATCCCTCTCCCCATCTCCCTCCTTCTCCTCCATCTCCGACCGGATACCACCTTTCCATCCTTCAATCCTCTCGCGCTCGACCATCTTGAAGACCAGGCTCAGAAGAACAATCAGGTAATAAAGTTCAGCACACAAATTTTGGAAATTGCGAAATACCGTTTCTGCTGTATAATTACGAGCTTGGCATCGCAAGGACTCCCGAATTAAGGCCTCTGCAACTCATTTTGGTCGCACCCATTATGGGTCGTTTCGTGGTTGTGATTTCTTGGCTACTTTAGCTCTTGTTTTGGATCGGACTATGGAAAATACTTGTGACGGTGAAGCCACCGTTGCTATATCTTTGATTAGCAAAGTTATTTTGCATTTTAAACAGCATAAGGACAATTCTTCATCCAAGTCTCGCTATATCTTAGATGCCCTTGTTTACTATTCATAGTAAACTATGAGTAATTTCACTTTGCATGAAAGCTGTTAATTTTTTTTTTCCGTCTGTTGTGGATGAAGGCAGATATGTCAAAGTGAATTGACGGCAGAATCACGGTCATTGCCACGGCTGAAGGGTAATGCTTCTTTCTATATCTCAACTTTAATGCCAAGAATCAAGAACTTGTGATGTTGGAACTGTACTCTGCTATGTTTTCAGAACAGTCTGCTTGAGTATCAGTCTAAATACCACTTTTAGTGTCATGATTCATCCCAGGATATAGGGCTCTTGCTTAGTACTGATGTTGGGACAAGTTGGGGCTTGTAGTTCTGCTATTTCAAATGTAGTTGGGATGATTTCAGAGCTTAGGAACTAATGGGTGTAATATCGTACTTAAGAGTAGCATACTCTTGCTAACTTTTACGTACAAGGTTATTCCATTTGAAATATATTTTAAATGGCCATAGCAAATCAAATGCAGTGGGGTATACTTGACGGAGATACTTTTTGACCATCGGTGTAATTCCATTTATTCTGCAAATGAGTTCGACCTTGTTTTTGGACTTTGGAGCAGTAATCTCTTAGGATGACAAAATGGAACCCATGGTCTAGTAACCAACAATGTTCCTGCAGATTTGTCAAGAGACAGACAACAATATTTACTTGTAATTCAGAAACATTAACTATCATTTATTAAGGCTTTCTACATCTTAAAGTTTCCATCTGGTTATTTTAGGGTCTATCTGGACTCTACATGGATCCACTCATCTTCGCACTGATGTAACTGTTTAAGCTGCATATGGGTTTAATCCCTTATCTTCTCTGGATTCTCCTATATCTATAGGGATGACTTGAGGGCTTGTGATATTATGTACCACTAATTATCACGCTTTCCCTGGTATTTTTTCTCTTTTAAGTTCCTTTAGGGTAGTTGGGTGCTAATATGATGCAAGTTCTTGTGTTAATGTCTTTGAGAAGATTAATTTTAGTAAACTGTCTCATTCTGTCATTACCTTTCACATACCTCGTTTCTCTCTTCAACTATGTTTTGATTTCATTGTTTCTCTCCTGTTAGCTACAGAGATGATCTCGTTTTTTATTTAATTTTACATTTGTTTCAGAGTCTTTGGAGAACCCTTTTATTATCAAAAAGATTTTAAAGGTGAAGGAGCCATCAGTCTGGATATCTGCACTATCAGTCGGACTTCCCTCTTGGTTGGCTTGTGCACAAGTTGCAGTTGCAAGTGAAACTACTCAAATAAATGCTGTTTATGAGATTGGAGAGTTGTTTGAATTGGGAATCCAACTATCCTATTTGCTTTTGCTCTTGGCCTTGCTTGGTGTGGGTTCTTTCTTTGTCATCCGTCAGGTCTTAGTCCGCAGAGAACTTGACCTTTCCGCTAAAGAGCTGCAGGTGATTTTTTTTTTTTTTTTTTTTCAGAGTTCATTCCTGGACGATTTCATGACATTTTTTATACACAGAACTGTTGCATGACTCCTTTATTGAGGTTGGGTAATTTCATCCATAGGATGTGAAATTGGGGTGGGATGGGTATGGTGACACTTGACTTCACATCAATCACGCTATGTTCATGTTATTATAAATCTGCAACAATACTAAACCATCATAAATTCATAAGAAAATTATAATGTCGCGCATAGAGCACATTTCTTTTGAGAACACTTAGTTAATGTCTGTTCATTTCTGCTGGATAGTATTCTAGTCTTATATACTTTTATGCCCTGTCCAATCTTGTCACATCTAGACAAGTGAGACACCGGCACACTACCAGGCCCCTGCACCTCTTATTCTGGTCTTGAGAATCATTGGTTTTGCTTAGTAGCGATTTGTTAGAAATTGTTGTCGCATGCCATATTACTCTTGGATTTGATTGTCTTTGAGCATTTAGTTACAGATGTCATCCTGTGTTTTCCTTTTTCATTTCTTTTTGGCTATTTGCGGAGGATTATCCTATTATGTTCTCTTTTTATACTACAGGAGCAAGTAAGAAGTGGTGATGCTAGTGCAACTGAGTTCTTCGAACTGGGTGCAGTGATGCTAAGAAGGAAAGTTTACCCAGCCGCAACTAAGTACTTGCTTCAGGCAATTGAAAAATGGGATGGAGATGATCAAGATCTTGCACAGGTACTAAGTCGTTGTAATACTAAATTAGAAGGACAAGTCTTGGTTCTTAATCAACTACAGTTTTTCTCCTTTTGCCATCCTTCTGTGTGTGTGTGTTTTTTCATGTCAATTCTTTGAGACATTGGAAACTAGGGGTGCTTGGTTACTGATCCGGTCCAGTTCCAAGGTGGAACCAGGAGGACTGGTTCCCAATTGGGAACCAGGTAGGTGGTCCGGTTTGGTCCAATGGAACCAGTCACTTTTTTTTTCCCACTACTTAATGCCTTATGTTATGAAGAAGTATATATATTTATAAAAAATAAAATAAAAAAAAATGGTCACTTTTTTTTTTTAAGAAATTAAAAGATATAGATAGTCGGTCCGGTCCAGTTTCCCTTGGAATCTGGAACCTGGAACCGGACTGCCTAGATACCAATTCCACTTTTAGGAACTGAGAACCGGACTGACACTTCCAGCAACCAAACCAAATCGGCTGGCTTGGTCAGGTTTGGGCAATCCGTTCTGTACACTCCTATTGGAAACTTACCAAAGTCTTGGTTAAATGACGTTCAGAAGAGGCTATAGATACAAGGCCATCTATTTGAGCTTCTGGTTTTGCTTTACTGTTGAAGTTTTCTATAATGTATAAGCTTCCTTTGACTAGATACCATCATCTGAATAGCCCTTGAAAGTAGAATGGAATAGAAGCTCGTGCAGCATAGGTAGGTTAGTGGAGAAAGATTAACTTTAAAGGTGCATAAAAGGATAAAAAGCCTATTCTATGATAAATTTTTCTTGCTTCCTTCATAGCAGCACTCCTGAGCTTTGTACTGTTCCCCAAAATAGACATTCCACAACTAGAGATCCTCTCTGTTAACTCTTTGTGCGGTCAACTGAATCCAGGAACCATTCATTTGACATGTAAGCTTTTACATTGCGCCGTGAATGCACATGTACTCCATTTCTTCCTGATTATTTAGATATCATTTGAGCTTTGTGCAAGTTATGCTGATATCTATCGCACAGACAAGAATAGAAGTTTGCATTTCAAACTAATGAGAAAATAAATAAGATTTTCTCGACGTTAATCATAACTCCTTGGGGATCTAGATAAACTGGGGCTCTTCTCGTCCATTTTCTGGGTCTGTAATTTGGTTTCCACATGTCAGGTATACAATGCCCTTGGTGTTAGTTATGTTCGAGATGGCAAGCTTGAGAAAGGAATTACGCAATTTGAAACTGCAGTGAAGCTTCAACCGGGATATGTGACAGCTTGGAATAACCTTGGTGATGCATATGAAAAGAAGAAAGACTTGAAGCCTGCTCTTAAGGCATTTGAAGAGGTGCTGCTTTTTGACCCTAACAATAAGGTAGCTAGACCACGGCGGGACGCGTTAAAAGAACGTGTGACCATGTACAAAGGAGTTCCCGTGAAATCAAAAGAGAGATGATTGTGATTGATGGGACCAACGTCGGCTTTTTTTTCTATGAGTTGGTATGATCTTTCTTTTCAATTCATCTGATGTCATCCAATTTTGGGACAGAGTATTTCTTGACATGAAAAGGGCCGCCACCATAAATTTGTGAGCGTATCATAGGAATCAGAGCCAGCCTCCTGTTAAAAAACTCCGCAATTCAATCATTGGAAGGGCAGAAATTAAGCGTTTATCTGACGTTTATCTGAGCTCATCAGATTGTTTGTGATGGGTGGCAGCTTCTGGTGGCCTACTCTCTTTGTTTTAATGATTTCAAAGTCAAAAGTTTGGGTTGCATCCTGAAGATTTTGTTCGTAAGAATGGCAGTGTTGACAAATTTCCCTTTCTTCTTTTGGCCAGAAAGTCTCTAGTCTCAACGAATGTGATTGTAGAAGGTTGAAGTCTCTCACATGTCGTCACTGCATCTGTCACCTCTTTGAAATACATGTTTTGTTTCGGAGCGGCTGCGTCCAACAGAACAGCCTTGCAAAAATGCCATCTTTCTTAATCAGTGAAGGCTATTGGTGTGTCGGTAGTTTGACCTCGAGGAGAAGAAATAAAGCTGCTTGCGTGATGGGCTGAAGCGTGGCCTCGCGGCCATGCTGTGTAATTCGGCCTCTCGCAAATTCTATTATCGGTTGCTCGGTTTCTGGGTTTTTAGCGTCCCTACATCCATTCATGAGATCTTTTCTTGGGAAGTTCAAGATTCATTTCATCTTGCGAAGCAGTGTTTGGCCACCACAAAAGCCATACTATTCCAAAACACACAATTTCATCTTGTACATGAAGATAAAACATGATGTGTACAGACACCTTCTAAGTGGCTTTCACGACATCTTGAGATGGCCGCAGGTTCCCAACACACAAAAACACGCACTCCTTGAAACTTGAATCCTAAAGGATAAAGGATTGTGCAGAAGTCTTGACACCATCAAGATCTGCACATCACACTTCACCAAACGTGTTGCGACTTCGGCACTCGGTTCAAGGACATGGCCACGACCGTGGGAAGTAAGACAACCCCCCCACGGCTCTAATTTTGCACGTGGGTTTCGCTCAGTCATCGCATCCACATCCTGCTTCTGACTGTAGCACCACCGATTCGACAACTTGCTCTACTAGAAAACGACAGAAATCCTCCCAATGAGGCAGGGGTTGGTCATAATTACAATCGCAATCACCATCGTAATCCTTCCGGCGGTAACCCGGATGAGGTTCGAATTTTCTTTTTCGGGGGGGGGTGGGGGGCAACCATAGCTTCTTTTGACGTTCAAGACGCCTCATGATTCAGGACTGTATTTTCTATGTCGTAACGCTCCGCGAAATCTTCAAAGATGTAGATGTGAACGCTACTGCCCAAAGTCAAAACGAAATTTTCTATCGTGTCCTAAAGAAGTCTCTGATGGCCAGATGCCAAAATCACTGGCCAGCGTCGAAAGCAACACCGAAACACATCGTCAAGCTTCTACCGGGTCAACCCGAGAGTCCCCCCCCGGGCAACATCGAAACTCTCCCTCGGACAGAGTCAGCAGGTTGACCCAAAAGTTGGCATCTTTTAATCTTTACAAGTTTACAACGACCCTCCACGCAGCGAGATGAATCTCGCGCACATGGATAACTCCATGTTATTGGTTTGGCTTCCATGCAACACGTCCCTTCCTTCATGGAAGCAAGCTGTCAAGCGTCACAGAGAGAGAGAGAGAGAGAGAGTTTGAGAGAGTCGTTGAAAATCGCAGAGGCGTAGCTTCCTGGTAGTCCTCCACTCCACGCAGCTCCCCATTAAAGAAAAGCTCCAGAGCATCATAATGTCCCCCCCCGTCCCCACAATTATTAGCAATTTTCTATTGCGCACACTCGCGACTCGAAGGAAGGAGCGGGGGAACAAATACAGGGGAAGCTGGTCAAAATGCCTCCCGATAAAGACACAGATGACGGGATGTGAACGAACGGGTTGTCCTGTGGCGAAGCGGTCGGACCCACCTCCACGTCCAGCCTGACGTCATCCCTCGAGCTTGGCCCCGCCGCAACCAAACCCCGGTCTCGATCCGAGCCTGACCCTCTTGCGTTGGTGGGTTCAAGAGTGTCAAGATCGGTGCTTTGGGTGGGGTGGCGATTCTTCACGGACGGCAAGGATCGATTTTGACCTCGCGATCTTGGTTGAGTTGGTGTTACTGCGTCCCTTCCCTTTGCCCGAAAGGCGTGTGCTCCGCTCCGCCTTTTTATTTATCGGTTTTTAAGCGGTTCTTGAATTTGGCTTTTACGACCCCCCCTGCCTTTTCTCTCTCACCTCATCTCTCTCTCTAGAAATTCAGCGACCCGAATCGGAATAGACGCCCGAGAGGATCTGGGGAAAGATTTCGATTCCCTGTAAGTCCCTCTTTTCTCGTTCATTGCTCGCATCTCTTGTTAGGGTTCTTCCTGGGTTCCTGATGTGATGATGAGCTGTTCAAATTTGTAGGAGATTGTTCCTTCCCTCTTTAGCTGGGAGCTAGAACGCTCTGTTTTTGTATGTCTTCGGAGGTTCTGTGGAACGTGGGATTTTTGTGGTGTTTGAGCTCTGTGAAGTGTTTTAGCTGTTTCGTCTATCGATCTTGATTATCATGATGAGTTGGGTCGTTCTCTGGGTTTGGTCACCGCCACCAGCACCGTACGGATTTTTGTTAGATTCATTTTCGTTTTCGAAATGAAATTTGGGGTGTCCTAAGTGCTTCATGGACATTAGAAGGAATTGCTAATTTTCCTTGTAATTTTGAGTTTGATTTAAGTCTGTTATTTGGGATCATGAGTATGAATTAGAAAGAAACCTGGGATGCATGATGTGGAGGCGATTCGAGTGCAAACTACACTGAATTGGAGGGTGCTTCCTGTGCTTCAGGGGGTTGTGTAAGTTTGAGATGACTGGTGATTTGTCATGGGGAGATGCTGGTTTTTCGCTATGATTAGTTGATTTGTGAAAATGCGCCTGGAGAAGACTGTGTATAGTCAAATGTGTGAAATGAATTGTGGATCAAATTCTTGCTTGCATCGCCCTTCCGGCAGAATGTTATTCTTTATGAACCCCGGATCATATGTTTAAATGGGATTACTATTGGGGCAAAAACATGATCTAGTTCTTTTGTTTGTATTGATGCTTTTTCAAAGACGATTTTGCATGCAATTTTTAACATAAATTCTCTGGTGGTCAGCTTTTATTTGGCGGTGATCTTTGATTCGTTATGGACTTAAAGATGGATCTCGAAGAGAGGTTACGTGCTGAAACCTGGGGGAAGCCTTCCTCTGTGAATGATTTACCCCAACGTGTTCCCCCGGACCGGCAGACACCATTCCCGAATTTCGCCTCACACAAGAATCTGCAAAAGCGGGAAGATCAAGACCCTTCGATCTCAAATTACGGCATGAGGATCGAACCTTCATTCTCTGAATTTAATCGTCCTTCTGAATGCCAGCCACCTCTTCCCAGCAACCCCATTAGTCAAGATCGAGGTGTCCAGATGAATGATATACTCCAACTCGGTAAGACCCAAGAGTGGGACCCAAAAGCGATGCTGAATAATCTCTCCTTCCTGGAACAGAAGATTCATCAGCTTCAGGAATTAGTGCACGTTATTGTTGGAAGGAGAGGGCCAGTTTTGGGACGACCGGATGAGCTGGTGGCACAACAACAGCAACTCATAACTGCCGATCTCACTTCAATAATCATCCAGCTGATCTCTACTGCTGGTAGTCTTCTACCATCAGTGAAGAACTCCCTTTCTTCAGCATCCACGCCACCCATCAGGCAGCTCAGTCAGCTGGGTGGGATTTTAAATAACTCTGGATCTGGAATTGGTCTCGACAGCAATCTTGTGCTCCCAAGTCAAGGCGGAAGCAAAGTCCCTGATCAGTCTAACCAGGTTGATCCAATGAGTCAATCCGCTATCGATAATCTGGAGGATCAGGAATCAAAAGATGATGATGATGGGGATGAGGGGGAAAATCTTCCTCCGGGATCTTTTGAGATCTTACAACTAGAGAAAGAAGAGATCCTCGCACCACATACTCACTTTTGTACCATATGTGGGAAGGGATTTAAGAGGGATGCTAATTTACGCATGCACATGAGAGGTCATGGGGATGAATACAAAACACCTGCAGCACTAGCGAAACCCCACAAGGAAGCTGGTTCTGAAATGATGCTCATTAAGAGGTATTCCTGTCCATATGCGGGTTGTAAGCGGAACAAGGATCATAAAAAGTTTCAACCTCTGAAGACGATATTGTGTGTCAAAAATCATTACAAGAGAACTCACTGTGACAAGAGCTATACGTGCAGTCGTTGCAATACCAAGAAGTTTTCGGTCATCGCTGACCTTAAAACGCACGAGAAGCACTGTGGGAAAGATAAATGGCTTTGTTCCTGCGGCACTACATTCTCCAGGAAAGACAAACTTTTTGGACACATCACTCTCTTCCAAGGCCACACCCCAGCGATTCCCTTTGACGAGAACAGGGGCGGGCTATCTTTGCAAGAACATAATGAAGACACAAACAAAGTTGGTAATGTGAGTTTCAGTTTCGGCTCCAGCACTCCTAGTTCGGGCGGAGCTCAGAACATCATGGAAGATGTCAAAGGGAATGTTGATGATCCGTCGAGTTTCTTTTCCCCTTTGAGCTTCGAGGCCAGTAACTTCAGTGGGTTTAATGAGTTCACGCGATCTGCTTTTGATGATTCGGAAGGCGCGTTCTCATTTCTCCTTCAAGCATCTTGTAATTACCCTCAGAAAAATGGAGGTCAGTCGAGTTCTAATAATCTAGAGTAACGGTGTCGGCAGAGCATGCGCCAGGGTTTGTGAGTTTCAGCTTTCTTTCGCAATTGTAGAACGAGGTGGCCTGATTTTAGTGACCGAGCTTTAATAAACTCCTGTTTACTGATAGCTTTCGTCTGTACTCTATGGTCTGTTGGATTGATTTCGGATGTTGTGAGAGCCAGAGATGTGCTTCATTTCCTGTGAATCCATTTGCACCCTTTATTTTTCCTTGTACCTTCTTATAGTTGTCTTCAATCTTGTAATCTGTTCTTTATCCACGCGTTTGAAAGAAAATAATATGCTAGAAGCTATGGTAATCTCATTCGACATCCCTAATTTCATCCTAATGGTTAGGGTAATTATTTACAATCCAACCTCATCAGTGAATCCCGACGACTAGGATTTTTTTTTTTTTTTTTGGTCGAATCCCGACGACTAGGATAACCGTAAGCTTAAATCACATCTAGAGGTTCATCTAGCGTGGTGTGACAGGTTCCACCACACATTCGATCTAGACAAGACGAGAATGATTTGATCAAATGATATGCTTGAGGATAAGGATGTGGGCTCTCCCATCTATCTACGTCCTGCTGCATTGATATTTTTGGACTAGATCATTTTCGGGAGACAGATTTGCAAACCGCTGGCCTTATTTTTTCCCGAAAATCGCTGGGCCACCCATCAAGGTTCTCATCAATTCTCTAGAAGCGCTAGATGGCAACAGCTCTAAAGTTTGCTCATTTTATCCTTCTAGTTGCCAAATAGAGTACTTGATGTCGATTGGGAAACTAAATGGCCGGCCAAGAGACAACTATTCATCTCATATCAACATCATCAGAGACATAGCAGATCATGTGCCGACAATATCACGTGAAATTCTTTTTTAGCTAGTAAGTTTTGAAAAAGCTCATCGAGATTCAACTTTGAGTGCATCCTCGGCAAAACAAGGTGTTGAGATTTCAAAAAACGATGGCGATACTCAACCAACCGATCGGATTTGCTGCCCGTACTGAGAATTGTGCAGGAGAATGAGCTTCAGTCCACTCAGGCCTTCTCCTCGTGCGGATTTCTTTGATGGGCGTGAATAGTACTTCTCTTTCAGAACAACATCGTCCAAGCACGACCAAGTCTGTCCTCTGGGAGAGCTATCTGCCCACAAGAACCTGTCAGAGAAGGGATTCACCAAACTCTCGCGAAATTCTTGAGCAGTCTCACATAGTATACCCTGAAACAAGCAGCAAAGTACGGTTAAAGTTGGACTGTTTTCTAGTGTTTCGATAGCTGCAAGCGTAAGTGCATGTTTTTGGAGCATGAGTGAGGGAGCAAGCGAGTGAGTATGAATGTGTGCACAAGTGCATGTGTTTTGAGGAGTAGAGATGCGGCCATACCTCTGCCATGGCTTTAATTTTAAGCGAGATATCATTGCTAAGGAGGACGAGCTGTCCATTGGGGTTGGTTTTCCTATAGAAGAGTGCAGATTCAAGGACATGGTCTTCTGTGGTGGGCGAAATGATATCCATTACACTCCCCCCGGGTGTAGCAGCAGAAAAAGTCTCGCTCACATCGCCAAATATACAATGAGGAGTAGCAGGAGGTGTTGGCGCAACTGACATTCCTTCCTCCATGGACCTTTGCACGTGAATCCACCATTTCAAATTAACCATAGTATCTTCTATCCACTCTAAAGCTGAAGAGACCTCAGTTGTCCTTCTGAAAACGCTAGCACGTCGCTTCAGACAGTCCAGCTCTCTTATGACTGATAAAGGGGAAATTGTGGCAGTTTGTTAATGAAGATATGAACTTATGGTTACATAGTTTCAAAAAATAAACTGAGTATTGAGTAGTCGGGATACAATCTTTACCAATTCGTGGAATGAATAACTGAGTCCCTTTCAGACCCTGCAGAAGCTGCAATGACTTCATCGACTCCTTGTTGAGAAAAGAGGTAGTATCAACAACCATGATCCAACTCTTGTTTGGCTCGCCATAAGATTTGTTCTGCAAATTACCCTTTTATTATTTATGTTTATTCATGGAAACTTTGGTTGATAAGATGAAAGAAAATATAGAATCGAAAGCTAAAGAAGATTTTGTGTCAACTTACAGCAGACAAAGCAGAGACTTTCCTTCCCAGTGCTCGAACACCATCAACAGAAAGACCGCTTTTCATTGCACCTCCTGAAGCTGTTGATTGACTGCCGGACCTGACATTCAAGGACTTAAATGCAGACCTTTCTGCTCCCTGCTTCAAGCCCAACTCTATTCTTAGTCTTGAAGAACTTCCAGAGGCACATCTGACCATTTTCTGCTCTCTGAGACCCTCAGGGGTCTGATTCTCTTTATCCGAGTAGAAAACATCCTCCTCATTGCAGATATTGGCCATAGGAGAGAGCTTTGAAGTGGATCTTCTAAATGATTTCCGCAGGTCTAGCCTCTGTTACTTCCATCTTGCTTATCTTCTTCAAGGATTTAAGTAGACGGGTATTTGGCGTTAAGTTCTCTTTGTCCGGAGTAAATATCTCTTCCTCTTCCCCATCTAAACTTAAAAACGAAACCACACTCAATTGGTTTTCGTTATTATCCTGGTTATGTTGCTTGTTTCTAGAAGCAGTAGCAGCACTTTTGGTCATTCCTTTTCTTCTGTTTGTCTGAAGCTGCAGAACAGTACTGGGCTTCCCTCTTCTTGACCAAATGCTCGAGCATTTCAATTTTGTGCAAGACTGTCTTAAAGGGCTGCTTTCTTTACCACTTTCAGACAGCCTCCCAGTAACAGATCCATATTGTGGCCTCTGGTTCTCATCATTAAGATGCTGATCAGTGGTCTCCAGTAGGATTTCCCTATCAGACTCAGATGATGTTATTGTATCTGTTAAAGACTTTGCAAAGTGATGGCTCAAAGTATCTCCATCTTCTTGGTTGTCTATATGTATGACTTGATTTTGGCTTTCTTCATGAATTTCAACTGCAGAACTGCAGCCTTTTCTAGGTTGTGCATCATCTATCAACATGGATGTAAAGGGTTTCTGCTCTTTCCTGAGAGTCCTAGTCTTTCCTCCAGAAGAAGGCAATCCCGATGTATTAAATGGTTGTTCTGCATGATCCTCTTGCCCTAACTGTTGATTTTCCATCTCTGAAAAAATCTCTGGACAGGATGAACGGGGATAATAAGGAGCAGAAGGATGGCTCAAGCTGTCTCCTACTTCACTGTCTATTGATAGGGTGCACTTGCTTTCTTCAAAAGTTTCAGCTACTAAACAGTTCTCCGGATCATCATGCACTGATCTTATGCTTCCTTCATCTGCAGACACTAATTCAGTGGCAATGCCAACTTCCATACTCCATTTTTTTTCATTGAACTTCCGGTTACCTTCAAAAGCTCCAGCTACTGAACAGTTCTCCAGATCATCATGCGCTGATTTGATGCTTCCTTCATCTGCAGACACTAATTCAGCAGCAATGCCAACTTCCATACTCCACTTTTCTTCATTGAACTTCCAGTTGTCTTCAAAAGCTTCAGCTACTAAACAGTTCTCCAGATCATCATGTGCTGATCTCATGCTTCCTTCGTCTGCAGACACTAATTCAGTGGCAATGCCAACTTCCGTACTCCATCTTTCTTCATTGAACTTTTGGCTGTCTCCAAAAGATTCAGCTACTGAACAGTTCTCCAGATCATCATGTGCTGATCTTATGCTTCCTTCGTCTGCAGACACTAATTCAGTGACAATGCCAACTTCCGTACTCCATTTTTCCTCATTGAACTTCTGGTTGTCTCCACAAGCTTCAGCTACTGAACAGTTCTCCAGATAATCATGTGCTGATCTTATGCTTCCTGCCAACTCTTTCTTCATTGAACTTCTGGCTGTCTCCAAAAGATTCACTACTGAACAGTTCTCCAGGTCATCATGGCAATGCCAGACACTTCCAATGTAATCCCATTTTTCTTCATTGAACTTCTGGTTGTCTTCACAAGCTTCAGCTACTAAACAGTTCTCCAGATCATCATGTGCTGATCTCATGCTTCCTTCGTCTGCAGACACTAATTCAGTGGCAATGCCAACTTCCGTACTCCATTTTTCCTCATTGAACTTCCGATTGTCTTCAAAAGCTTCAGCTACTACACAGTTCTCCAGATCATCATGTGCTGATCCTATGCTTCCTTCGTCTGCAGACACTAATTCGGTGGCAATGCCAACTTCCGTACTCCATTTTTCTTCATTGAACTTCTGGTTGTCTTCACAAGCTTCAGCTACTAAACAGTTCTCCAGATCATCATGTGCTGATCTCATGCTTCCTTCATCTGCAGACACTAATTCAGTGGCAATGCCAACTTCTGTACTCCATTTTTCTTCATTGAACTTCCGATTGTCTTCAAAAGTTGTCTACGTCAAATAAAATTCGCAGACACTAAAAGGCGATGCCAACTTCTGTACTCCATTTTTCTTCATTGCATCCATAGGCTAAACAGTTTCCAGATCATCATGGATACTTCAGCAACACATTTAGAAAAAATCATTTTTCCACTTGAACTTTTGAGCCAAATTTGCCACTCAGCATCACTGTTTCTTTTTTTCACCATAAGTGGAAGCATATGGATTCTCAGGAATTGGTAATTGCGATGGACTCTGACTCTTCGCAGGCAATTCTTCACAATCATCAAGAGCCAGAGCTTCAACGCCTTTCAATAATGATTCTGTTGAGTGTATCCCCTTATTCTCATCATGGAAGGAGTCCTGTTCATAAACAGAACAAGTAAGAAGAATATTCAACTTCGAGGGAAAGAAAAACAGTCGACTTCTTCAATGGATTATCAAATATTTTCTGCCCTTCTCTAAAGCAACTATCATTTCAAGCATAGATTATTATCACCTGATGTACATGCTCCTCATCTTCCAGGACAAATGAGCTTTCCAAGTCGTCGTCATCTTCAGATCCAATCTCCAAAGAATCGTCATCCTATCAGAAATCAAAAAGGAAGAGAATGAGAAAGTGTGTGGACAACATAGAAATAATGACAAACGACTGGCATGCATTTCTCTGGATGTCAAGAGAACAAAACAGAATTTCACACCTCACGTTCCTCTTCTACTAAATCTTCCTCTTCTTTCTCTTCATCGGCACCCGATGCATCCAACACCGAAACGAACGGATGCTCGAAATCATATGCACGGCTCAGAGGTACCCAATGCAGTCTATACACTCTGCTCGACCCACCGACACGCAATGTGTCGCCCTCGCTCAGCTCCACTACGACTCCAGGCTCAATCTTCTTCTCGGAAACCCAGGTCCCATGCACTAAATCCAAAAAAAAACGACCATCGAAATGAACAAATTTGACATCCGAATCCGCATTTGCGCTCATGCACCCAACCACGGTTAGCCCTAACAGCTGGAAATCCGCCACTATCTTCCGCCGAACAAAAACCTTACGCACAGCACCTACCTCCCAGCCAAAAACGAAGGAGAGAGCAATCGATGAATACCTGAAGACAAGTCCACGACGGAGAGCTTCCGCCGCGACGGATCCGAATGAATCTGGAGGTGGAACCTGCTGATGCTGGGGTGCGTCAACATGATGTGGCAGTCGGGGTGCCGACCGACGATCAGCATCTCGCCTCGGCCCTCCCGGCCGCCCGCCGCGGTCTCCGCGCCGTCCTCCTGCGGCGGCGGCGGCGGCGGCGACGGAGGAGGGGGCTTGTCGACGACGAAGATGTTCTTGAGGACGGCGCCGTTCTTGACGACGGTGAACACCGGGATGCGGGGCTCGCCGTCTCCGTCGACCGTCGCGCGTTCTCCGGGAACGGCCATTCTTCCGCCGGGGCTCGAGCTCGACCGATTTCTGCGGGGAAGGAAGAGAGGAATCGCGAGAGTGGAAACGGATGGCGGTGCTCTCTGGATTCGTGAAAGATTGTTGCCGAGTTTTAGAGAGAGAGAGAGAGAGAAGGAGAGGGGGGAAGGTTTGATTTTGAAACGTGATGCTTGGAAAGACGACCGTTTGGAATTTTCACTCGACTCTAACGGCTCCGGCTTTCTGACCGAATTTTTGTTGTATATGATAGGCGTTAATTCCCTAAAGAATCGCAAATTTTAAATCCAATATTCTTCCTTCATTTAAAATATATATATTTCATATTTTCATCATCCTAATCCTAAATCTGTCCACATTTTCAAAGGTCCTTACTACTTCCTTCAAGAGTATTGACACGATGAGATTGATTGTTGTTTCATATGAAGGTAAGGGTGTTGATGAAAACGCATGGACAAATTTTGGATTAAAACGAAAATTGGGGAATTTTTTTTTTAACAAAATAAAGTTCTAGACAAAATTGAGATTTAACCTAAACTTTAGGTTTTCTTTACTTTAGAGAATTAAGACTATATGATAGAGATAAACTATAGTAAGGTTGAGCGGAATTCGAACCGCACCATCTAGTACGATTCACAAAAGGGTCAAAATGAATTGGGATTATCTATATTTAGAGATAACTTAAAGTAACTCTCTAAATAACATTATTCCTTTTTCACAAACCGTCACACACTCACTTCCTCTCTTTTCCTCCACCACAACTAGGAGTTTGTAAAAAAACCAAGAACTGCTCGAACCGCTAGAATAGGATCAAATCAAAGCAAATCAGATCGAAACCGACTGTTCTTAAGGAAGCCAATCTAGTTCCAACTTCTAGGCTTGGAATCTTCTGCCCATCCACCAGGACCGAACCTATATATATATATAAAGAAATTACATCTCAATTACTTAATTATTTTGTAGTTTTTCGACCAAATAAATATATAGTTATTGAACATTATTGACTATTTTTGTCTCTTGGATGTGTGATAGGATTAACCCCTACTCTCTTTTTTTCATTCTAATAATCCATTGACTTCCCTTTCTCAACCAAAACAAAATAAACAAACGTAAAGAAAGGAGAGAACCAATTGAAGATGTCCATAAGAGCCAACGGCTTGTTTTAATAGTATAAATTAAGTCTCTCCTTAGCCATTCTCATGATTAAATTAAGTTGACGTTGAAAAAAGATGAATTAAGCGATAAATGTTTTGATTTTCGTGGAGGTTAGAACTTTTAAAGTGGAGTCTAATTCTCTACATGTTTTTGTTGTCAAGTAACCTTAAGAGGACCATACCATGATCTTCGAAGAAATTAAGTTTTTAGCCAACGAATATTGTCTATTAGTTTTGCTTTATAATTTTTAATCCTTAATCAAAATTAATGGCTCGTAATTCAATCCAAATATAAGACCGAACAAACTTTATAGGGATTGGGGACTGATTTTATAGACCCACCCAAGAACCGAACCGCACCGGTTCTTACCAAACCATGGAACCAACAAGCAGGTCTTGGTTCCCATTTTTCAGAACCTATTCTTAGTGGATGATTCTCGATTTCAAGGTGTGAACCGCCTATCCCGGACCATACTCACCCTTAACCACTACCACAACAATAATGCACTCACACCGCTAGAATCTCAATCACGTCACCGCCACATGCCCATGCCACCGGTCAACCACCTCATCGCTGTCACTCAGGCTCAACCCACCAACGAGGCCTCCTCCACCTCCCGTCACCTAATTTGGCTTTGCAAGCCCAGCTTGACTCGATACCAATAGTTTCATTGTGGGGGAGGGAGATGCCATGGCGTCAAGTCCTCGAGACGAACCCATGGGAACGACAGTGCGACAGTGCCTTATGTGGTGAAGGGGTTTGGTGGTAAAGGTTGTGCTGTGGTCAGTGGTCGAGGTCTATAGCTAGTTAAATTCTAAGGGTGCGTTTTAGTTGGACTTTTGAAAAAAGTATTTAGGTAAATATAAATGATTTTAAATTAAAGAGGTTTTCCAAAATGCTAATTGTGTTTATTAAATTGTAATATGAAAGTCCATTGCAAAATACCGTTGAGCAAAATAGTGTTTGGAGAGATTATATTTACAAAGGACTTTTGTGATTAAAAAAAAAACAGAGAGAAAAAAATTCAATCAAAAAAAAAAAAAAAAAGGTTGGTCGACAAAGGGAGGGCAGATGGTCACCAACGGTTGAAATCTGTCACCGACTGTTGACATTTGAGGTTGCAAGACCTCAGGCGGCCCTCGGACACAATCGGCTAGGGCCGCCTAGGGTCAAGTGAACCCCGATGAGGGTCATGCGACCTAGGTGACTTTGGCAAGGGCGGCCTAGTCGCACGACCCTTGCAACCTCTCATGAAGGTCACGCAACCTATATCTGGGTCGTCGCAACAAGCAAGGGGTCGCACGACCTGGGTGACGGCCACCTCGTCGCGCGACCTCAGGCGACCCTTCACAAAGGTCATGCGATCCAAATCTAGGTCGCCGTGACTTGCCGAGATCACGTGACTAACTAGTGACGGTTCTCGAGGTAGCCACGACCACACCAGGCCTCTCTCCAGCCTGTCATCAACCCCTCGCAACCACACCGACCAACTCAACAGAGAAGAAGATGAACAGTGATATCACGAAAGCAAAAACGAAAAAACAAAAATTGAGTGAGGATAATTTTGGAACAAAATTCTTATACTAAACCCTAGAGAGAGCATGTCGAGAATGCTGAAAGCCCAAAGCAAGCTGCTTTGGGCTTTCAACTTTGTGAAGACCAACTTTTTCTTAATGGGGTTGGCAAAAATTTTCTCAAATACTCAATATTTTGTCAAATGGGCTTTAAACACTCAAAGCGCCATCCAAGACCATCCCCAAAGGGAGCCTAGGGGTAAATGTAGCTAAATGTAGGGAATGTCAATCATCTTGAAATTATGGTAAACAAATCGAGCTGAACTTTCAGGCGAATTGAGAGCCCAGATTACTTTTCAAAATACAATTTAATAATTTATTTATACTTTCCATTGTCTTCTTATAATAGAGTTTCCTAATGTGATTAGATCGATTCAACAGGCCCATCTCTCGACATCGTTTGGGCTTCAAAAGCTATCCTTCTTAGTTCTTCCAATTTTTTTTTCTTTGGTGAAATTTTCGCCTAACTAGTTTGCCCAGCGTATCACAGATTTGATAGTTACTAGTTAATCACATGGTGTTACTGTGTTACTGTTCTAGAATCGAATATTTTGAAAGGTTTGAAGATTTAGATAGCTAACTTTCAATAGAAAGATTGAATGGAAGATCAGACATACATGACCAATAGAATTCAAACAGTTCTGTTTTAAGCCCTTACTTAGCAACTCGGTTCTCTTTTCACAAGCCAAACTAATTTGGTTCGATTCTATTTGTTCCGGCAACGAAACCCAATCGAATGAACCATTCTCACTCACCCCGCATCAAAACCGTAAGGGTGTAACATAACATACGAGAAGGTTGAAAACTCGAATGGGCGGGTTTTCCCATGCCTAATTAGATTGGTCGGTCTTTCATAAATAAAATAATTTTCAGGCTATGTGAAGCTTCAAGCAGCATATGGACCAGCTCGAAGGTATGTAGAAAATTAAAAAAAATAATAATAATTATTATTATTTTGAACAAAAAGTATAAAATTAGGAAAGAAAATTTGTTTCTTCAGAAAACTAACGAAAAATCGTATAGCGGCTGAAGTTAAAAATTTAACATAAAATGGACTGAAGGTGCAATAGGATGTTATAGGAGTTGAAAGGAGAAGACCATGATTATTGCTTCAAAACGTATGAAAGTCGTGATATGCTCGTGACATGTCCACCTCAAACCTCTTGTATTACAGAGCATAAATTGTAAGGTGAATGCCAACATACATGTTTACGTATCGACACTTGCAAGTGCAAATTCGACGAGATCTTGAAGCTGAAGAACATAAGGTACGTAAATTGTAGGTACAGAGACCGAATAAAGCAACCTTAAAAAACAATCTTGCCGGTCTTTGGTCATTAGTTGCTATCGCAGTTACAAACAACAATGACAACGAATAATCGATGAATGTGTTAGAAATACTATAGAATATATAATCAATCAATCTCTTTCTCTCTCTCTCTACCATACGCAATGCCATGCAGAGGCTGTTATCAAGGACCTATCTTGCCACCCTAAAGAGATCGCTCTTCCCTCATCTCTCTCGATCACTCTAAACCCGCTGTTCTCGCCCTCGAACTGAAGAGGACGATGGTGTGCCCTAATTCTCAGCAGGAGCTTCGCTTGCAACATGGACTTGGAGCTCAGCTTGACCCCCGCGAACCCATGAGCCTCCATCCTCCCCTTCCACGTCTCCATCCTCTCGTACCGCGCGCAGCGCCTGTCGTCCTTCTCGTAGTTCATCCGGGTCTTGATCTCCTTGCCGAGATGGTTCTTCTCAATGCTCAGCCTCTCTGAGCTCTCCAATGGAAGGCAGTCATCTAGAGAGTCGAACATGGCCGCGAAGTAGTGCAAGGACTCCATGAATCTCGAGAGGAAGCTCCTAGGGCTTCGGTTACCCTCTTGCTCCACGAGCATCACGATGGACGGCTTGAGCGAATGCACTGACTCGAGAGTCTCAGAGATTTTTGCGAAATTGCTCAGCATGTTTAAGTGGAAAACTAGGTTTACTGCGAGGGTCTCTTGTTTCTTTTTCCTTAGGTTAACAAGCTTTGATCCTCGTAACAGACCTTGGAACTCAAAGACTATGTTCTTGAAACCCTTTGAGAAGCTAACTAGCCTGCCCTCAGTTTCTTGTAGCTCCTCGGGGCTTCTCCCAAAGCCAGTGATCCGTAAGGAGATTTTATACCCGCTGGTTGCCTTCTCGGATAGAGATTGGATGAGAGAAGGCCACTGGAAGCCATACGACACGTCGAAATCGATGACGTGCAAAGCACGGTGGTTAACTTGTTCCTCTCTCTCGAAGGCCTCGAGAATGGCTTGGTTGGCCGTGAAATGCGCGAACTGGTAGTACGGCGAGACCCGGTAGAGGTAGGTGAACGCGACGAACTCCTCTTCGCAGGTCGGTCTCTTCATGATCATGTCATGGAACGGGGACTTCCTGGTCAGGAGCCTGGCGGCGAGTCCGTCGGCGAAGTAGGCCACGACCCGCTGCACTGAGTCGCCGGTCAGCGAGACGCTCTGGTACAGCTCGGCAAGGTTGTCAAGGGCCAAGCCAGCGTTGTTCTCATCCACTGCGGTGGCCGTGATGAGCAACAGATGGATCAAGTGGAGCCCCTTGCCATCTTCATGGTGTGGGCTCATCTGCTTGGATCTCTTGTGTTCGGTGTGGAGCATTTCTTCTCTCATCTGGAGAAGCTTGAAGATCTTGCCCTCACATCCTTCGAACGCATCGGAAGAGTTGGAGATAACATCGTTATCATCCCTGGACATCGATCTCTTCCTCTTCCTCAACCTGGCCTCATCACCACAGCCTGATGAAACAATGGCCAGGCTCAGGTTCAAGAGTTCTTCCTGATCTTCTGTTTCTTCCATCTTGGGAGGTTCACAGAAAGAGAGAGAGAGAGAGAGAGAGAGAATAAATGTAGTAGGTGAGAGGAACAAGAACGGGCTAGACCTTTTTATGGAAGTGTGGAAGGGGCAAACGACTTTGAAATTCAGGGTTTCATTTTATGTTTTCCCACGGGAGAGTGAAGCCAAATCAAGAGAGAGAGAAAGAGGGAGACAGAGAGAGGGTTGCATTCTTTCTTTACACCTGCTCCACTGACATTGAGAGACAGAATGGCATCTTCTTTTTTTCTTTTCTTGTTACTTCTAAATTACGGTCAGGGCGACGTCAGGTGACGACACATTTTGATGCCGATGTACTTTAGGGAAAAGGTATAAATCGGGGGTATAGATTCATGATGAGGACAAGGACGGGGGATTTTTTGGGGGATGGCGGTCCATTGGTAGTTAAGGAAGGTAAGAAGATGCCATACGCAGTCGACAAAAACCAGCGGGAAAAAAGGGGAATCCTAACCCTACCGTCCGCTTCGATGACTTTCGTCCTCACTCGCCATTTCTTTTCTAGATGCTTGAACAAATCCCTCTCCTTTCGCCCTTTTTCAGTCTTAGCCCCAGCTGTCCGATCTCCGCCTTCTTTCACCGTGCTTTGAAAGTTACTTTGGAGCTTTCTAATCCTTCATAGAATGAGAAGAAGAAGAAGGGAATAAAAACTCGATACTCCATGCAAAAAAATAAATTAGAAGCTTTAGATGTGATGGTGAATCTCTCCCGCACAATGAGCTAGGTAAAATTAGGGTCACGCACATCCGTAGAACCTAATCCTAGATATATTGAATATGACTCCACGCTATTAATCATTGCTTGAGAATTAATTTATGAAGACGTCACATGCCGGTTTCGGTCGAACCTATTGGGGACAAAATCATGGTGAGGAGTCCAATTACCTAGAAGCATATTCGAACTTCACAAATATTCCCAATGCTTGCAAACTATACTTCACACGGTCTTGTTGTGATCATTATCAAATGGGTGAAAGAAACGATGATCTTTGACTTTAAAGACCTTCTTCATGTCCACTTCAATTTGCTATAATTAATGCGTCTTTGATGCCGCTTCTTGTTTCGGGCATGTCCTTTGAATAACAAAAAGGAGGGGATGATGTCGAATCGTAGGATTATTCCATCTCTGTTATGTCTCTGATAAGGAGGGTCAAGGGAGGAAACTTCCTCCGCATTGAAAAGGCCGTTTGAACGATTCCTAAAGGAGGGAGAGGGGGCGGTGGTGCATTGTTTTCCCTGTTTTCTCGACCTTAAAAAGGACGGAGCAAAGCGTCGGGAGATTTGACTTTTGAAGGTTTCGTGATGGAGGACGTGCGTGTACTTTTATTAAGTCACTCATGACGTGTTCGTCCCTCCCCCGCCCCATGCTCGATTTCTTTAGGGTTATCACTTATCACCCAAACAAAAAAAAATATTTTCCATTATATTCGACGCACATTGCTAATAATTTTGGCAGGGGGAAAGGTCGATACGAGCTTCTAAGGTCGACATATGGCAGGTTTAGGTTCCCCTATGTAACCACCGTTACTATACCTAATATATATATATATTTCTGGAAAGAGAATATACATTCAACATGCTCGAGATAATCATATTATAGAATCTCATTTTTTGTTATTTATGTGAATGATGTATTTCATACGTCTTCCTCTATTGGGTTAGGTTCGTTTTCCGATTCAATCGAAGATAGCCATCCCATTTCCACGAGGGAAATAAGTAAGTTATGGTTGCATATATCATACGAGCCTCGATCATACAAAAGAGAAACAGAAAGAAAATGCAAATTATTTGAGGAACTTGGTGATATTATTCTGTTGCTAGAACATCAAATAGGTCTCGGCCCTTCTGCTAGTCTATGCGCCAATAACATTGAGAAATTGTTAATATTCTTTGATGTTTCATCAACGTGGAAATTGAAGCCTACTTCCTCGATTTTCCCTTCCGACCGGACAACACGTTACCCCTACATAATGCATCTCGTCCTTTTCCTTTTGGCATAGAGATTACAACATTGCAGTGATGTCGCCATGCAGATATATACGTGAACCATACTTCTGTTAAGTCATATTCGCGTGTGCGTGTCGTGTGTAACTTGTAAGTTGTAACCGGCCAATTTAACGTGTAGTTGGAGGGAATTCTCTCACCCGAGGATGATAGCCCATGTTGACGATTCGGCTTTCTCATTCGACAATGTTAAATTTCCAAAAGTCCACTACAAGATATATGTGCTTTTGCGAATACTAAGTAAACGCATGCTAAATGAATCTGCGTGAAATAAGATTCCCAAGTTAAACGAAACCGCGTCTGACGATTTCTTCTGCAAATGAAAACAATTTATGAGGTACATGTAGATGTTTTGACAAAACTCTAGAATTGTATAAGGTTGAATTATAAACTTTCGAAAAATCTGTTTTCTGAAATATGGGCATGGAAAGTATTTGAGCCCTGCTTTGAACAAATTTAAAGCATAGTCCACAACTTTGGATTAATTTAATGAAAAGAAAGTCTACAAGTCAAGTATCATCCCAACTGCTACGATCCTCGGATCTGCTACCTTGTCTTTTGGCATCCCCCGTTTTCCTCCTCAACCTCTATTTTGTTTTAACTTTCTTTCTACTTTTCCTTCTATAATTAGAAGCCTGATGCTATTCTCGATTTTTTAGATACGCAAGCTATTGCAGAGGCTCGGAAAGACAAGTTCGATCCTATCTTCACGATGAAACCACGAGTAGAAAATTGGGGAACAAGTTTTGGAGACCGGTTCAAACGCTAGGAGACAAGGAACCTTATTATAATATGAACAGTGCTTCGGACAAGTCTTGAACAGCCTGTTGAGAAGAGGGGGTTGGCATGAAGATGCTTCCTCGCGACAAGAGTCCAAAGGCTTAAGTATAAAGAAGGCTGAGGACGCAAGGCGATGCCGATTTGGATTTTGCCATGTCCTTGTCCGGCCTTTCTTTCTTTCCTTTCTTTTCTTTTCTTTTCTTTCTTTATCTCCTTCTTCTTTTGTTTGGGCATGGCCAATGGGGGGTTTTGAATATTAGTTCTCCACGAAGGACGTGCGCACCGTTCTTGATTTAGTACAGAAGGTTCGATTCCCCCCACACACCCTTGAATTTGGAAGCCAAATAATGATAAAATCCCGCAAGTGGGTAGATTCTGTTTTTCTTCGGTTCTTAGCTAGATCCGTGATATTGCACGCGAAAAGAAAAGAAAATGAAAAATGATGATGTCGCTTTCTCAACCTAAGATCTTTATCCTAATTAAAAGCGACGGCAGATTCACCACCCTTTTTTGTAAAATATCCTTCCTTTCTATCGTATGCAATCCGTCACCATCAGCTCACTCTTGGGAAAACCCTAACTAAATCCGAAAGTAAATCCGCTGAATTTACCTCGTGGAAGATGACCGTGATTGGTTTGTGTATACTAGTATTAGAGATCGGAGAACGGGCAAAAAAGTATGGACAAAATAACAACCGGCTGACTAATGTATGGTGAGTCTGAGATTAAAATCGATTCGATTAAAGGGAGGACCGTGATATTCGAGGGACAAAATGGAAGATTCCGTTTGGGGGAGATTCAGGGGAAGTATTCATTAGCTTTTTGTAAGGAAAGGCCGGGCCTACTAGTCAAAGGGAGACACCCGCCCATACGAATCGACAAGTCCTCCGCCTTTTTCTTTTTTTTTTTTGGACCAATTCAAGTTCAACTGTGCATTGAATCGGTGGGACTAAAGCTCACGATCCGAGGAGAGAGAGGGAGAGAGAGTTTGAGAACAGGGTCAGATGTTGCTGAGCTGGCACGCGCGGAGGCAATGATGTCCCGGATCAACCCCTCTACTCCTCATCGAGACGGGCACATTCTACTTCAAGACCCTTCGGCCGTACATTAGACCGTCACTGAATTCCAGGGCCACGGTCATGAAAAGGGTAAAGAGCGAAGTCCGACCGCCTGACGAGAAACGAGGGATCATATGGGTCCTTACAAGGCCAGTCTCACATACATTTTTGTGTATTTGTTCCCAAAAGCCCGTGGTCGGGAGGGAGAGACGCGCTTTGTCTACCGACGTTCGTGGTCAACGAAGGGCACGCGGCAGTTTCCGGCTTAATGAGCTGCCGTGCGAATATTCATCTTCCCCAGTATTAGGAGTAGAGAAAAAGTCGGGTTTTCCCAAATTATGTTTGTCTTGTTCCGGCAGTTGCATTCACATAATCTGAGGCATCCAAATATCCTATGGACCGAGGCATAGAATGAAGCAACCGTGAAAAACTTTCGGGAGATGAAAACTATAAACTGCTTTTGTATAAACCATGAGAGCAGAGAGAGAAGATACCGATGCATGTTATTAGATCTCATCGTATCGTCCGGTAGATCATTATTGATAATCGGTTTATACAAAGACGAAGCTGCTCTCGAATTTACCCTCGATGCAAACATGAGAGGCAATCCAACCCTTTGAATCATCCTTGTCCTTTCAGACTCGCTTAAATGGCCGGTTTCAAAACTGCAGGGGCATTGAGAAAGTAACCCGATGATCTTTAGGTCAGATGGTTCCGTTGTTTCGTGAATCTATTAATAATTTTGCATTTGATAGATAATCACTGTTGACGATGAATAACCTTCTCAATGAGTGAGAAGGGAATGAATCATGATACAACTAAGTTTACACAGGAGCACCGCGGCCAATTTATCTTCCACGCAGGACTGCAGGTAACATATTTTTAAGCTTCCCTTTGAACACGACGCCAAGGGCTGAGCCGACGATTGGCCAACTTGTAACTACAGCAATATATGCAAGCAACCAAATAGATCTTCTAGTCACTCGTGTGATCTGATTTATACTCCTCAAGACCGAGGGATTGACATCCATTGGCTTGACGTCTTGAATGCCTGCAGGATTCTGAGAGATTTTGGAACTGCCATTCGTTCCTGCTATATGGGCGTTCTTTTCCGCATCTAAAGATGTTTCCTCGGTTTTCGCTTTCGGGGTCTTTTGTATTACCATTTCTTCTTCGACCAGAGCATCTTTTGTGTGCTCATTTCCCATTGCAGCCACCATTCCATCAGCCACATTCACGTAAGGACCCTGATCGATTGAAGACTCCAGAGCCGAGTGCCGAGCAGATGTTTGACTCTGCAGTGAGACATGAAGACAATAATTGAGTGTGCCACTCTCTCTTATCTTCCCAAGGTAAAAGTAAGCACAACAAATCGGTGATTTGTACCTTCTTTACATGCATGCATGGACTAGAATGTAGAACGTGAAGAAACTCGTTGACAGCCCTTACCCACCTGATAAAAAGTGAAACAAACAACGAAACAAGAATCCATCAAACCAACACAAAGATTTTAATGGGACGCGAGAAGGATAAACAGATGATTAATGAAGAAGAAATCTATATTCAGTATCAAGGTTCTCTATCTTTCATCCAGCATCTGACAACCAATGGCTAAAGTTTGCCAAACAGAAGAACAATGATTGGCCTAGACTGCATAGATCCAAAGAACTAAAGAGACGCCTTAAATACAAAATGTTCCCAAAAGAATAAATGTTGAGAGTAAATTAGGAAGCACTCAAAAAACTTCAGTTCTGGTACGACAACAAACTAACTATTCTAGCACAGAACAACTTGAGTTTTCCCAGAAGCTAAGTGATTTGATGCATTTGGAGGAAGGCTGGCATTTCAATGACAGAGAGTCAAAAATATGAATATAGAATTAAAATTGGACCACAAAGTACCATAGGCTTGTTGCAGTTATTCCTTCAAAAAATGCCAAGTGCCCTCCATGTCTTGGAGTAACCAAAACTATATTTTTGTTAGCCCTGCCAAACATTAAGTTTTTAGGACAGGTGCTAAAATAACAAGTCTAAAATATACTGTGAACCGCATAATTTCAACCTGCATTCATCCCATGGAATGGCTTCTCTAGTACAAACAGGATCATCCAAAGCACTGATACACAGCAGTGGAACTGCAACACTTCCTACATAATTAGCACTGCTACAACGCCGATAGTATGTATCTGCTGTCTGAGTACAAACGATGAAATATTATTGAACTCACAGAAGAACAACCAAAATGGCAAGGATATGAAGAGCACAATATTAGTACCTCAAATTTCCCAACCAGGCAGGTAGCATAATTGTCGAAATCTCGAATAGAACGTGACTAGTGGAACATGAAGAACATCAAGTACTATTAGCCAGATGAAATCAGACTAACCACGAAGAGACAAGACATTATCTTATGTACTGTGCACAGTGACAAACTGCGAACTTGAAAAGTCGAGTTAGTGCTGAATTTGGCATTCATAAAAAGCATAAAAAGATGCCAATAAAATTGATGTCCTATGAAGTCTGGCAGTACAATGCACAGCCAAAGCTTGCCTTCTTAATCATGTGAAGACATTGAATATCTCAAGAATGTAGGTATATTATTGCCCATGCCTACTGCAAGAGCTGTATATTAGAGTGAGCTGACATTGAGATTAGTTGTTGCTGTCCAAGCACAAGTTGATGAAAGGGTTCCTCCTAGAGTTTGTGAAAACAATAAAACTTAAGTAGAGAGTGAATAAATTACATATCTTCAGAGGTATAGTAAATATTATTAGTATTGTTGGACTGAAGAACTGGAACTATGTGCAATCAAATGTTTCCCAATGCCTTAAAATATGCAAATCTAATTAAAGGCATCACCCCAGCTTCAGCACAGGAAAAATAAGCCCTTTCTCAATGAAATAGCACTATTTGATCAAAAGGAAACCCTAGATACAAAAATAGACAACCCAGATAATGAAGCCAGACATAACCACCATGATCATAAACGCACATTGAATCACGAAAAATTGGTATCCAGCATGCAGACAAACGATGAAGATGTCATCTCTCACATGTCCTGACCTTCATTATGCTTGGTGCTAAATAACACTTTAGTTTTATCTATCAATTGATAACTCCAATACATAAAGCATGCATACCTTAGCATGCACACAGACACTTCCCTTACTCATCTTCTCACACGCGCAACAAATAATATGAGATTGAATTGGATATTATTATTAACCTATTTATAGTCAGCCATAATGAGCCAATATTATAAACTAGTCTTTAGACTTTAATCAAGTTTGGTTGCCCAAAAAGTGAATTTCTTTTTTAGTGAATAAAGAAGTTCTGATTGAGCTCAATTTGTAATTGACATCATACTGATTGGGCCCGGTAGTTTGACTATTAAGGACAACAGAGACTAAACTGAGTTCTTTTAAATCAAGCAGCATCCAGAAGTTCTTGCTCTTATGTTTAGAACAAATACAGAAATTGTAAGAAAAGGGAACCTTTCTGATGCCCTCCCAATCAGCAAGGCGAGAATAGCGAGGTTGATGTCTGCAAAACCATTTAAAATATGTCGACCCGAGAATATGCAGAGATCAATATTATTGACATTAATAATGCTCAATTATATAGAAAGATTCACTCGATTTAGATGACATACAACTGTGCATAGCCTTGAAGGCCAATGGTAAGTGCTCTATCGTAGAGCTTCTGCCGCAGTCCTCGACTAATAAATCTATCACCTATCTGCATCAAAAAAAGAAGAGCATACAGTTCCTTCCAGTAATATCAGAAACACTGTTATCTACTGATAATTCTAAACTGATCTTCAACAAGAGATAAGAGCAAACAGCTCCTTCCACTTGTATACACACGATCGAGAAACTATCTATACCGCTTTTAAATAACTGAAATTGAAGAGAAGAAAGAATTGTGTATGCCATTTCTCATCTCATTTTCCCTGGCGGAAATTATCAGCCGTTGGGCAGAAGAAATGATAGTAAGGCTTTCTTACTTTAGGCACGCAGAGAAGCCAATAAGAAAGTCCAATGTCAAAGGACAACATTTTAGAACTTTTATAGTGATTGACAACATTCCAAATAAAAGGTATAAATGGACTTAGAAAAGATGAAAAATACTAAGGCAGTGGAAGAGAAAGCAAAGAGTTGAAAACAGGTGAGACACAACAAGACAACTCAGACCATTAAGTCTTGTGAAGGAGCAAGATAACTTTAGCTGTAAAAATGCACTCAAAACACACAAGTTCAAAGACCAGCAATACCTACATTTCTTGATAATAAAAGGCATAATTATTGAAACGTTATAATAAAATATGGTCCTGTAGTTGAAACATAATAGTCAATGAACCTTTTGAATCTATGTTCCGCCAGCATCCAACAATTTGAGGTCAATAAAAAGATAACAGCTAGTAAGAACGGCTTATATTTTCTGTTGTATCTAAAAGCAGAAAGAGTGGATCTTCCAAAATTCCATTCCACAGTCTCATAAACATCACAAATACAATAGAGGTAAAACTCTCCCACCATTTCATATGTCTCAGGAGACACATAACAGGAAACTCTACACTCCTGCAGTAGTACAGCCATAAAATATGTAAGGGCTGTACATGTTCTCAAATGTTGCGTCATGATATGTTGTCAACCAGTGTCCAATAACATTTCATGTGCTCTTTTCTGTTTTCAATTTTCAATTTTGATAGCAAACTATAAGGTCTTCGTGCCAAAGAGAGTACTACTTTTGCCTATTTTGACACCAGAAGAAATATAATTGCTCAAGGTTTAGTAAAATTAAGTCAAGTTGAAAACTAACCAAAAAATCCCGTGGCGAGCCAATTACCACAGCATCACCAACAGGAAGATTCTCTCCATTCCAAAAAGACTACTACTTATTCCCTACTTTGATACCAGAAGATATATAATTGTTCAAGTTCTAGTCAAATTAGGTCAAGTCGAACACTAACCAAAAGATCCCATGGTGAGCAAACTGCAACAGCACCAGCAACGGGAATATTCTCTCCTTCCTCTCCAAGATATTTTACCTGAAACAGTTGTTGTGTCAAGATACTGCTGAAAATTGCTGTAGTACATAGTATAAACATTAATCCTCAGAGAGACCCTAAAAATGAGAAATATTCTTTTTCCCAAGGATAAAAGCTAGAGATACTCAACTGGAAACCACTGTGAATATATAAAGAAAAGAAATCCTTGGATTGAAAAGAAAATTCTCATCATAAGAATTGTGCAAGCTTTAATGGAAAAAATAAACAAAAAACAATGAATACTGCAACTTCTTAGTACAAGGGGATCATGTACAATAAAACACTCCCAAAATAGACCTTTGGTGATGGAAATTGTTGAACATTTTTAGAGTAACATGCAAAAGTTGGAATTCAATGAGAAATAGAAGTTACCAAAACGTTGGCCCCAATGCTAGTTCCCACAACAAATAAAGTAGCTTTTGGGTACTCATTATGCAGATAGTCAATGACAACACGGACATCCTCGGTCCAACCAGCATTGTAAAAGCAATCAGACTGCAGATGTTAGAATCATATTATAATCAGCAGTTTATGAAAAGTTGTTAACAGGGAATATGCTGTAATGTATCAGGAAATGAGAAATGAAATCTAAACAGAATAGGAGAGTAGAATCACTAAGAGAAAGAGAAACAAAAGCTGGCTTAATACTTTGATGAGCTAGCATCTATTACCATAAAACTCAAGATCACAGTATAGCAAATTTCTTACATGCAAAAACTGACTTGTCCAGGCAAACCATGAAAGTTTAACAATTTTTCCACACTATATCAGAGAACTACCTCAGGTAATTTCTATGGTTTAAGTATATGATAGATTGAATACAGAATGTCTCATTGCAAAAAGGATATAGATATTGAACAACGTGAAATTCCTTGACTTCACTCCTTTAATAGCAAATAGTTACCTGTCCAACCTTTGGAACAATAGGACTTGAAAGAGACTAAGCTAGTGCAGCTGAATGCAGAATTTCATTTAAGAGAGAAAAATAAGAGAAAGCAGAAACAAGCAAATTAGACAGACGTTAGACTGCTGTCAAACTAATAAGTATCAAGCGTCATGAAGCCACATCATCAATTGTACAATCTTCCTTCTACTATGAATCATTAACCTTCTAGCTTCATTAAAACTTACCGTAACTGACACACCACCTAGTCCCCGATGGTTGCTCACAACAACATTCCACCCACTTTTGGCAGTGTTAAAAGCAAGATGCTTTAAATACTGCAAGAGAAATCAAAAGACATAATATATACTTGTTCATTTAATGCCAATAAACAAAAGCTTTACAAGTAAATCTGTGTTAAAAAAGCTTCCTTCCCAATTGTTAGGCAAAGTTAATGGTCCAAGGGCATGAAAGAAGGGCCACTTGGAAGCATTATGCATGTGCTGTCACATAAACTTTTTTCGTCTGATACACGGTTTACTGTGAAATTACATAATTATTTTGGGTTACCATTCTGCAATTACAAATCAGGCAAGCTTCATTCACTCGATTGAAAAGAATCAGAATGGCTCTGCGTAAGTTGGTTCAGATTGCAGACTGCTATAAAAAATTTGCCAACAAATGAGCAAGAACTACTCATGATCACTACCCAAATAAAGCTGCTACTGATTGGCGGACCTAAAACTATAATAAGCAATGGCACTCGTATTATCCATCAATCAAAGGAAAATTGGAAGCCACGCACATCATAGAGAAATCACCCATCCTATGTAACCACTATACTGATAACAGAACAACAAGGATATTACCAATTGATAATTAAAGTAAACAATTGTTCTAGCAACACCAAAAGAATCCACATTCTTGGAACTCAATTCTTTGAGATCCTTTTGCCATTTAGAAAAGTTGACGAGGTTCAGAACTTTAAGTCCTTAGATAGACTTCAACTGATCACAGATTGATAGTACAAGAACACTGTCAAGAATTTTGGGTTTCGTCTAGGGAAGGTACTTACAGCAGAACAAGAATCACTTGTTAAGCCAGGAACCACCACCACAATGGGAGTCGTATCATCTTTTGAAATGGAACTTCCCCTGTGAAAGGCACCTCCAGACACTGCAAAGATTCATCAGCGTCATTTGCTGAAGGAAATCAACATGTGCAGTGACTGCACAGTGTTGAGTTGGTTATTTAGTAAATGAGCAAGAATTACAGGGTCTGCACTTGACTTAAATTAAGTATTTAGATTACAAGGAGAGGCATATAACTAATTAATAAGGGAAAGTTGATCGAATCTTCTGCAAGTTCTACCCCAGTTTGAGATGGTAAATGGCAAATAGTTTATTTTTATTGGCTGTGGATAGGTAACAGCTGAATATGCCTCATATTGCTTCCGTATAAGGAATGATACTTATATAGTTTAGAGCAACGACCTGGGAGTTGAAAGTGCTAGACAATCGACCAATCCAACTGAAACAATATAGTAGAGATGACAAAAGAAAATGAAAAAGAAATTATTCCAGAAGTGCAAGGAACTTATGATGTTCAACAATAAGATCCTCGGACTCACCATCTGAACTCAATACCCAATCTAAAGCAATTGTCCCCCCATCAGAAGTACGAAATATTTGCCTGCAAGGAAAAGCAGGTGTAGATTTTTTAAATCAGACTGACACAAACGTAATTGCACAGTTTACTTGTCACTGGAGTTCTGTTTATCAAATAATTGCAAAGGGATCTATGAAAGAAAAAAAGCAGAGATATGATTTAAGATACTATCATGGTAAACAATCGGCAAAGCTCCCCTACTTAAAAGAGTGACCAGGAGTAAAATAATCAGCAACGAAAAACCAAAAGCATTATAGAAATTGCAGTCAAAATCTCTAATCAATCTTACCTAGATGAGTTTGAGTAAAAGCTTAAATAAAAAAATTATTGAAAACTAACAACAATTGAACGACTGTTGTCACATATCAGCAACAACCACTAAACCTCCCACTCAGCAAGTTCAGCCACAAGAATTATTCTTGCCATTGCACTCCATCAAACACCACATCCTCCATGGTGTCTTCAAGAGGCCATTATTATTAAGCTCTTGTTCTTTTTTTCCTGGACTTCAACAAACTCCTTCCTAATTGAACATCTTTCGCAAAATCATTCTTCTTGACAGTTTATCTAAAGCTTTATTTTGTCCTCAAAAAGACCAAGCCAACTCTGTGACATTTATACTGAATTATGAGCATGTGAAATGTAGTAAATATTGGCACATAAAAGCTCATGAAATCAGAGGCAAGTTATTGAAAGTTCATACATTTGCACCAGCCATTCTCAGTAAACAAGCACATTATACCAGGGCTGCTGCATTATCTAGAACACCAGCAGAAAGCAACCCCATCAGACAGAGGTGGTTGATTCTATCACTTGACTCCAGAAATAAACTATTTTTTAATCATCGATACTTGCTTCGGTGGCGTAGCACAACACTACAAGAGTAAGACATGTGTATTCGACAGCGACTGCTCCACGAAGGAGGCTTCACCTAGTAAAATGCTTAGTTTGCAGCTTCGTTCTGGATAACATAATAATATGATTTCACAGTCGCATCACCTTCTGTAGCTGAAAGACGGAGGCCTCCCAAAGAAATTAAGAAACACGGTCTGAAGATGAGGACTCGCAAGCCATGGAGTCGCCAAGTACCTGCGTGCTTTCCAAATTAGTCAAGGCAGCTCAGCAAATCTTCCGCAACAGAGTTCCGTTTCTCAACGCTCACGTTCACAATCCACATCAAGATCGATCGAGCAAGTTCGTTCCCGCTTCTCTCCCCCCTCGATTTGTCCGCCATAGACGGAAAAACGAATCGCGACATCCAAAAATCTTTACAAGCGCATTCCGTCACCAAATACGAAACATCGCCATCGACTCAGAGAGAGAGAGAGAGAGAGAGAGAGAGAGGGGAGGGAGGGAGAAGCGAGGTGGATTACTTTCCGTGAAGAATCCGGCACTTGGAGACGACGGCGGCGTAAACGTCGGAGGAGGAGTTGAACGTGAACTGAGGAGGGGAGGATCGGAGGCGAGAGACGAGGTCCTCGAAGACGTGGCACTCGAGGAAGCGGTAGAGGAAGACGGCGAACCCGAGGCAAGCGCCCAGGGCGTAGTGCCAGATCGGAACGAGGGAGAGCGCGCTGAGCAGGAGGCCGTAGGCGCACGCGCCGCCGCAGCTCTCCGCCGAGCTCGCGCAATCCATCGTCGAAGAATGACGGAGAACGACGAAGAAGGGGAGAATCGCTCGCGCTCTCTCTCTCTCGCTCTCGCTCTCTCTCTTTCCAAAACTTTTGGGCTTTGGATTTTGTGCGCATCTTGTGTCGGTTAGGCTTGAAACGGCGGCGTTCGATGGATGGACGGTTGGTAGTTGGAGCTCGCCGAACCAGGCGTCTTTACGTTCGGCAATGGGGATCGCCACGTCAGCAGCATCGAATGAATACGAGGGACATCGAGGGGGAATGCGGAATTGAGCTCCCGGCTATTCCATCGGAATCATCGCCCAAAAAAGTCGAGCTGTTCCCCAGTTTCCATAGGCCAAAATGGGCGGGCCAAGTCGACGTCGGCACCGGGCGGAAAGCGGATTCCGGCGAGACCCCCACCGTCCACAGCTCGGTTTCGAACCCGGTTGAAGCTCGGAGTTTTGAGCCCGAGCTATCTCCGCTCTCTGCTCTGGCCGAGTTCGAGTGCGCACATCGGTACACCCATCAAGTCGCGCCTCGTGCCCAGTTGGTTTTCGCTTTGCTTCTGCTGAGATCGAATGCGGAGCAGGCTACTCCCAGCTCCGTCATCCATGACATTGTCGACGAGCATCGGACGTCGAGGAGTTGTGGATTTGTTTAAGAGATGTAACGAGGCAGAACAAGGAAATATATATAGAAAGAGAACCATGAGCTGAGAAACATTTGCAGAATGACCAAGTACTTCTCTGTCTCTGTACATCCAAGGGAGATTGACAAAATTATAACGCTACCTCCTCCAAAGGACAAGTGAGATGAAGCTGACACCGAGGTTTTTACACAGAAAAAGCGGCTCATTGCACCGCTAAAAGCAACTCCTTGGGCTCCATCTTCATCTGCAGACTAGCTTGAGCAATGCAGACTTCACCATAGACAAAGCACCCAAAACAGAGAGGCGGCAGACTTACCACCCCATGAGGCAAAAGACCTCGACTCGGCCCCCTTGTTCGCTTGGCAGAGTCAACCGCCTCGAATGGTGTCCACGCGGTCAATCACATCCAGTGCTTTGATCCGGTCGATATAGAAATCGATGATAGGAACAGAAGACGGCCTCCGAAGGGGAAACGGATCTTTACGGCTTTCCCCCGTCGGGGACTGGCTACTGCTTTTACTCAGTCTATGGTGCTTGGCTAGCCTTACTTTTGCAGTCTCGAATTCTTGGCTCTTACTTATTCCCGGGGTCAACAGTTTCCGCTTGTTCACATCACGAAGCATCTCTTGGTCTTCGACTGTCAAAGCAGACGATGGAGATATGGGGTTACTGTGCATAGACATTTGGACTGTACCTTGGTTGGGAGACCGAATAGGAGATTTAATAGGAGATCTGAATCCACCATTAGAAGCCCTAGCCTGGCTTACAAGATGGTGAAGCCACACCACCAGCTCAAGAATGTAGACATCAGTCTTTTCCTTATCTGCATGGTGTAGAGTCTCAATGCGGAGCAAGTCATTCTGGCCAGTAGGTTTCCTGTTCAGGTCGGACCTGAAAATCACATTAAAAGATTGACTATAAAGTCATGGTGGAAGAGAAAAGGGCAGAGCTTTAAATTGTCGAAACTCACCCCGTGTTTGCCCATTCTCCGACCCAACCAAAGCCATGATGGGCTCTGTCGACAATGTTTGAGATAAAGAAATGAATCAAATGAGAATAACTGCTTTGCCAAACAAAAGTGAGTTGTGGAGAACCAAGAGAGTGTGCATTGACACCATTAAAACAGGACAACCGGAAAACGACAGCATATAGTATCAGATATAATGATTGATGGTACTCCAGAAACAGCAGCTCCAGCACAACTGAGAAGGCATGTAGACATTCGACATTTTATACCGAGGGGACCCTAAGCTACTGCTTTACAAAATGGTAAGCATGCCTCCTAGGTATAAGACAGATTCAGGAGAATATGAGATGAGCAACCATGAAAACAAAATGATCACTTTTCTACAATAGTCTTACTTTGTAGTATTAGTGGCAAGAGGAGCAAGCCACTGCAATGTCTTTTCCATTTCTCCTTTAATTTGTGGTATAGAAAGCTGCAGTCAACCATTGGGAATAATCAACGTAGCTTGTAATAACTATGAAAGGAACGGGAAAGCGACAAAATAACAAGTTGATGAACAATGAGAGATTCTCTCATCAGTGTCCTCAGGATTTTAAGGGACATTCCCACCACAATGTAGGAAGTTGATACCTCTTCTACAGATTGAAATGACTGTAACTTTGAGCGAAATGCTGTCTTCACATGAACAGGTAGACCTTGATATAAAGCCTCTCTTGAATTAGGAGGTACGGAACCCGAGCGGGATACCTGATTTAGTCGAGGTTTCAGTTGGTAACATAAAAATAAACCTTTTTTCCATTTCTATTTACTGAAAAATGCGAAACAGTATTCAATGTTCAATTATACACTTTTCATAGAAAAACACAGGGAAACTGTATATTAGCTAATAATACAACCTAATGCCCTAAATGATCCCCAACTTTAAGTCTAGTCTGAATTCTGCCCTGAATTTTTTTGGTCTAAAAAAAAATCTACACTTCAGGTCAGTCCAAATCTGCCCCAAAATTTTGTTTGTCTAAAAAACAAAAAAATCCCCAACTTTATGTCCAATTCCAAATCTACCCCAAACTTTTTTTGTCTAAAAGAAAATCATTAACTTTATTCTAGTCCCAAATTTGTCCCAATCAGCCCTCCATTTAAAAATCACCGTTAGTCGTCTCTAATTTTCATATCCTAAAATGGTTTCATTTTGGCAATAATTATCCTTGTCACCTTGCTGATGTGGATTTGTTATCGACATGGAATTGCCATGTCAAGTTAGGACGGGACCACAGGGTAGATTTTAGAAAAGATTGGAAGTTTGTGATTTTTTTTTAACAATACAAAGTTCAGAGCAGATTTGGGACTGAACCTAAAGTTTTAGGTTTTTCTTGAGACAAAAAAATGTCTAGAGCAGAATTGGGACTGGACCTAAAATTTGCTAGAAATATGCTTCTTTATCAGAATAATGGTTCTTTTTAAAACTAATTCTATTAATCATGATTCAAGGTGGCTCATCTACATCAACTGTTTTTACATCTTCATTTATAGTCCATTGCTATATAATATTTAAATGAACAGCAACATCATGAAGGGTTTTCCTAGGTTACCCTCTTATACCAGTTTGCCTATATAAATCTTTGGTACAACTATGGCTGAACAAGTTTTATTGATTATGTGGAGGTCGTATATGCACGTTTGACAACCCACACTAGCCATGGGCAAACAATAAAGAGAAGTTTCTGTTGGTGTCTTATGGAACAGCTGAAGACGGCAACCTCCATTGAGAATGCAACTTTTTTGGCAAATGAAAAGCAATACTCAGCAAGGACCTAGTTTTCTCTTTCCTGTTTGCATTCAGGGTTCTTGCTAAGGAGCACAAACACAATAATAGGAAACATGAACGATCAGAGTATTCAGCATCAGATTGAATTGTAAACTCACAAGAGTATCGATTTGACCAATAATATTCGCATAATGTAAAGCAAGACCAGCAGAACCCAACGTTTTAGAGTTGCTTGCAGAACCTTTTGAGGATTTATCAGAATCTGCAACGTCATATGAGAGAAATTACATGAGTGACCAATCCCTCCCACAGAATAACTAAAATTGACTATAAGATGACCTTGCTTAGAGCATAAGAAATAATCATTTTAAAGCATACCAGCAGTACCAAAGGCTTCGTGAATCTCTGAATGTAGGAAATGAACTATATCAACAAGCTTCTCCATTACCTACAAAACAAAGACAACTTTGTCTTCTCATACCAGTATATGATGCATAGATAATTGCACGAGATGAGAATGTCCATTTGGAATGTCATGGCAAGAATTTCAAGCACAAGGAGTTCAAATCTTTGAAAGTAATTAACAAACATGACTGTACGAGCTGGTTTGAAGACTACTTCCAGCCGACTGCAGAAACAAGACTTTGATTCTTCATGAACTAAAAAGACAACTTTTGATCTTAGCTTCAAATATTGAACTATAGCATAATCATTATCAGTTATGACAACAATCACAATCTGGACGTCCCCATAGGTACAAAGAGCAAAGTGAATCAACCATTACATTAGTACCAAGAACTCTCTTTGTACTTATAAGTCATCCAAGAAAGTTAACGTTCCATTTGCATACTTGATGATTGATATCATGAGGGGGATGAGAAAACCTCCAGCATAAAATAGAAAAAGCTAAAGCAGTACGAACTCACACCTCTTCCAAAATCCTTGACCAAAGCGATTTTTTCTTCAAACTCCTTACATGCTTCCTCTGGCTCTTCAACTCTGCCCTCAATATTGTCAGGCTGTCTCCTATACGTCAACCACAAAAAGTAAGTCGAAAATAATCTTGCACAAGACATTTTGTATTCCAGTAGCTCAGATCTTCAACAGGCCAAATTGACACAAGCCAAAGCATTTCTAGGAAAGCAAAATGCATGTATGACGAGAAACTCATATTGATGTGATCTCATTCAATTGCCCCATCCATGGAAATATTGACTTCAAAAACCATAACTGAACAATAAGGTAGACTCAAAATGACATCCCGTTGAGTATAGATGCAACATCAGAAAGAACATCCAACAGCCACTTTAGACAAAAAAAGGCATTTGATTCCAAACCAACATGTGACAAATTGCCAACATCAAAAGTCAACTAGAATGTGTGAAACTTAGATAGATTAAAGTAATGCCTACAAATTCTCAGATAAGTGAAAACCAACAATTGTGTGATTCCAGTAAGGCGATTTTCTGTTTTTCTGATCATCAGTCAGGCAGTTTTATGGTAATGATATTTCGACGTATGACTTACCTTTTTGAGTAGCATTCGGGTTATCCTCTTCCTGGAGCTTGCGCTGATAATCTTGCTCAAATCTGTCTAAGGCATGCAACTCATGATACAATTCCTGCCACCAAATGTGAAGGACCAGTCATTGTCATTGCTTCCTCTCAAATTTTATTCTAAAAGATGAATAAAAAAAGACCAGAAACTGAATCATACAGAAATCTAAGAGTTCACCGATTACAACATTGCACCAGGGTTTGGGGAAAAAACTAAACAACAACAGCCAAGGACATCATGCATGGCCAAATATTTTAGTTCAAAGGAGTCGCAGATCAGTTCCATGATTAAAAGGAGAATACATCACTTATTCTAAGCCTTTTAGGCAGGAAACATTGAAATCTCCTCACCTATACTCGGTTGGCATTAAGAAATATCCTACCAACTGCATTCCTTGATCCCAGTAAGTCATTGTGACATAAAAATCATGACAAGAGAGAATTCTTACGGCTAAATATGCATTGTTCATATTTCTTTTCACCATCGAAGTAGCACATTGACAGGTAAATTCGATATTGGAATACTCACAGCTGTGTACTGAACTAGATCCATCAGTTGCTGCATTGTCCTCTCCGCCTCCTCCTTCGTTAACTTTTCGGATGTAAACTCTGAATCCAACCTAAGCACAACAAAGAAAGAGGCATTGTCCCACATTTGCAAAGATACTATACAAGCCAAAATAGCTTGATGCACGGGGATTACTTCTCAAAATATCGATCTAAATTGTGCCACTGAGGATCTTTACAACGATTGCCAAATCGAACCACCTCTCCAGAGAAAACTTTCAGCTCCTCTCTGTTCGATAATACGAAAAGAATCACAATTGTGACATCTGTTAGCATATAAACTACTTAAATATGATATACAGCAGGATCTTGAGAAAGCAAGCATTGTCAATGCAGCTCCTACCTTTTGTCTGCTGCAGCGATCCTTAGAAGTCTATCCATATCTTTTGATATTAGATTTTGCACACCTTCCGAGGGAAGCACCACTTCTTTCAAATGCTTGATGTTATCCTTCGAGAGGGATAGCATAAGATTAGCACCCTTTACAATTGTATTCGCAACCTCAAAAGCCAAGATCGCTATTTTGTTTCCTTTTGTAGTCACTCCCGAAGTAAAACCGCTATTAAGATTCAGGTTCGTCATGCTACTTCCAAGCGTGTCTAAAACTTCTACTGCCTTCCCTCCAGCTTTTCCTAAAAGTGTGCCAACTTCTGATACCTACCATCCAAAGAATACAATTCATTAAAGGACATGCCATAAGATTGAAAGCCCACAATCCAATACATGCATACATACAAGCAGGAAATAAAGCAATCACTGGCCTAGTGAAAAGGGGGAAAGCTGTAACCTGTAAATGCTTACCCATGAAGTCTCGGTATGCCATGGAAAAGGGGGGAGAGAAAGAATAACAGCGATCAGAAAACACGAAATTGACTCACCGTAGCAACCGCCACTTGCTTAGGCCTGGTCGATCTAGATTTCTGCGATGATGCCCTCGGCAAGGGAATACCATCGTAAAGTTCTTCCGAGCTCAAACTATGCGAAACCGCATTCTCCGCAGAAGACGAGAAGGGCTCCCGCAATTCCCCATCCCCATCCCCATCCTCTCCACCTGAGGACGGAATCGGAATGTTGTTTCCACTCTTAGGCATTGCACCAGACCGATGGACATTGGAGTCATTACTAGAACTACCGTCTACATTCGCAAGGCTTCCACTGGGAGCATTATCTACACTGGATCTCCTCGAGCAAAAACCACCCATTGGGAGAAAGCAAACACTTAACTCCGACTTAATCTATATCCGCCTCAGTTCTCGAGGCCGAAGCTAGAACTCGAATTACGGACGTATTTACAAGATCAAAGAGGCCAAAGTCAAGACCTTTCCCGAACCATCAAGCAAACAGAAATCCAGTCCAATGCGCTTTCCGCATTTACACCCAGATGATCTTATCGGGGGCAGCACCGATTGCGGATCGCCGCCTCCGCCTCAGCCCACTGGGATCGAATCGCCAGGCTGTCGACAAACAAATCGCCGCGCCACGAACCCATATGCAGAAACAAGCAGAGAGAAAGCGGAATGAGAGTTCAGGCAGCAAGAATCCCAGAACACGATCGAGCGACGACACGCTCGACCAGCGAAAGCAAAAAAAGCCAAGAGCGACGGACATTGAGAAACTCACGAGACCGAGTCAAAGGGCGCCGTCAGAGGGACGCCATTGGAGACCAACGAGCCCAAAGAAAACGGGGACGACGGGAGCAAAAAGAAAAAGAAAAAGAAGGAAAAGACGAGAAGATTTCGATCGAGACGAGAAGAGAGAGCCAGAAAGGAGGAGAGAAAAGGATTCACCTTTGACGACCCAAAAGAGAGAAAGTCGAGAAGGGTCTTCGGAGCAAAAGCGTTTGCCCGGGCGACGACCGACGAGAATGGAGACGGGCGGACGCAGGAGAGGGAAGAAGACCAGCACTGAGCTGCCACACCCCCCCCTCAGACTCTCTCTCTCTTTCCGGGTCAAAGTCCACTGTCCAGCGTCCACGGCGAGAGATCTTCACCGTTCAGACGGTGCGCTTTGGGCTGTCTGGGCCGGGCCTAAATTCGCCACCCGAACAGAACACGACTCCCTTTCGGGCCTTGCGAGGGCCGATCACGAGCCCCGGCCCACGCCCGCCCGCCCACTCGCCCTTCCGGCCTGGTACGGGCCGAGTCGCCATATTCAAAACCCACATCATGGCGAGCTCGCAAAATCTCCGATGGATCGTCCTTAGTCCTTTTTAGTGCGCTCGTGCTTCGTGGTGAAATTCCTACTTTTTGAATCACAAGCTCCAAGTCTAGTGCGGATCGTGGTGCCGTGAAGAAAAAAAAAAAAATTTGGTTTTCACGAAAGTCACTGTATAAACTCAGAATGAACAGTTCGCGTCACGTCCTCGGCATTAATTTCATCAAAGACGTAGCTAGCCGTGGAAAATGCTGACATGAAATTTCCAGAGGCGATCGTACGGTCGATACGGAGCGATCGATCGTACCGAAAGCAACTGAAGCGAAGCCTCCTGTTATTGTCTACAACAAATCTGAATGATTGATTGAAATGGGGACCCCGTGTTGCGCTAGTGTCCACGTGCAAGGACTCTTCTTAGGTGATCATGTAGAGCTAACTTTGCCGGAGCAACATATCACAAAAAAAACTTCTTATCAATACCTTTACATGTACCGGTACCCCGATCGGTCCACTGAAAAGGGTAGTGGAATCGCGCCGTCGCCATATTCGACCTGCCTCTGAGCATCGAGAACTCGATGGCAATGATGACGAGACGGCTCGCGGCGGAATTAATCCAAGAAGGGTGGTCGGGGTCTTTGATTGGCCGTCCTATGACTGCATTTAGTTGCGCTTTCGCTTTTGCAAAGCTTAATTTCTCGGGCCATTAGAGAAAGAGGACGGGGCTGGAAGCGTCCGGCGATGGCTTGGGGTGCCCAATAAGCGCTGTGAATCTTGATTTTCATTATTAGGTGCCAACAGTGGGACGCATGGGACTCAGCACCCACAGACGCAAAAAGACACAAAAGTGGAGGCTCAAGGAATGAGGGATTGACTCGTGTTTGTCCTCTTGCGTCCGGGCTCTTCGCCACCTTCTTGGATAACCTCTTTTTTCTTTATAAATAAAGATGGGGAATGAAAGAGGGCGTGCGTCATGGGGCAGTGACTGATGCGTGAAGCAACTCTCAACCTCTCTCCCAAAGTCAAGGGATTTCTTGAATATTCTAAAATATCCCTGAGAGCGAGTGGTACATTGTACACATAATGGTCGGCCTTATATAATTTGGGGGCCTCATCTCCCTTCATTGATATCTCATTCACAGATACAATGCATTTCAAAACTTCTCTCTTTAGAGTTTATCTGAGTTAGGGACAAGATGAATATAGTCAATCGTGACAATATGAATTGCTTAGTTTATTCGTGAATTTCTGATGTGAGGATTTGATTCATTGCGAATCATCATACAATTGCACACACCTCTCAAAAGCTATAACTACTCGACACTATCCATATCTTGAGAGTCAAGGTTGCCGAGCTTGCCAATAGCAGTTCCCCTTGCACGTTCATAACCCGCGACTCTCTCCACAAGATTATAGTGCTCAAGTGCACAACAGCTTAAATTTACAATCTCTTTAAAGAAAGATGGAGCGCTTGATCACTGAATCAGTCATGACCGTTTGGCTTAGTAAGTTTAGGAATTGGTAAGTGAAGGAGAGAGAGAGAGAAGGTATTTAGGATTTGAAGCCATGTGTTGTTGGCCGACGGAAAAGTGGGGGTGCTGAAGGCACTTGTGCCAAAATTCGAATGACCAAATGGAAGTAGGCCCCCCAAATGGAAGCATCGCAATTCCAAAAAGCCACTAGTGATCTTCCCCATCCACTCAAATCTAGAAAGTCTCTTTTTCCACAGGACCACGCACGCTCACTTCACTCCGTGACAAAACGAATTTGGCCAGCATGAATATGTTCCTATTGTCTTCCTCACAAAAGGAAAGGGAATAAAACCTGCGTGAAATGATTGGCAAAAGAAAAGAATAGATCATGACGTGCAACAGTTCAAGTACGCCAACATCAATTTAGGGATCCCTGCCCAAAATTACACCTTCTTACTCTAAAATATAGGGAAGATTTCCACCTCTCTCTATTCTCTAATGAGATCCCGTTAACATGTCTTAGTGACGAGGAGTGAGTAAGCCAAAGAGTGCTCCAAAGGAATTTTGAGTGATGTACTAAATTGAATTCTTAATTACGATTACCAACGATAATGGATTTGGAGTGAATTATAAGAGATCGGCGACTGCTCTAAAGTTTGATCTCACTTTAGAGAACTTCTTACCAAGTCTGAAGTTCATGGATCACCAATCCATGCAATGACGCCACCGTTTCTATTGAGGTTCATTCAAGCATTTCACATCGAGTCTGATGGCTGGTGTGCTCCCACGTCAAAGGACTCGCTGAGTTCAGGGGCGATCAAATATACGCAACGCAATTACAGATCAAGTCGCGGCCCGGGCAAAAAGTTGCTTATGAGGGGGAAAGAAACAACCTCGGAGAAATCTACCGTCCCCACAAAAACGTTGTTTTTTCTCCTCTGCTTCCGACCGCACTCCTCCGAGAGAGCTCAGGTGACTTTACACTTCATCTCCCTTCGTTAACAACCCTCCAGCCTCTTCGCACTCGCCACCCTCCGCTCCGGCTCCGGCTCCGTTGGAAGATCCCATCTCGACGGTGGTTAGCTTCTTCGCCTTCAAGGCCTCACCTTCCCAGTCGGTGCGACCCAGCACATTGTAGAGGATGGACACGGCGCACACCGCCTGGGCCGAGAGCAGCCCGAACCACAGCCCGCTGAACCCCACCTTGAGCCAGAAGGCCAGCCCCACGGCCACAGGGGTGCCCACGAAGTAGAACGACCCCAGGTTGATGCGGGCGCCCACGGCAGGCCTCGCCGTGCCGCGCAGGATGCCGCACCCAGTCGTCTGGGGGCAGTTGCCGAGCTCGCAGAGACCCATGATGGGCATGACGGAAGCAACCAGCGCCGTGACCAGCTCGTCTTTTGTGAAGAAGCTCGCCCATTTCTTTCTGAGGAGAATCGTCCATGTGATGTTGACGATGCCCATGATGAATGCACATCCCAATGCGACCAGGGCTGCTAATTTGGCCTTGTATGGCTTGCCAGCCCCGAGCTCGTTTCCTACCTGCAGGATTCGGCAATCATGCTGATAAAACATTGATCTGATGTGCGATGCACCTATCTACTTCTGTCCCGCTTGCTGATCGTTCTTAATAATCCATTGTGAAGAGATTGATAATCATGATTAGAAGTACAGGAGAACCTAAAAACACTGACGCGACATGTGTTTCCGATGTTGTGCTCGACTCCAACAAGTTCTAATGAGAGGGAAGCAAATGCTCGAATGATGGTGAAGCCTCGCCATGCGCAGTGGATGAAACAGTGAATTTGAGTGATGCAGTCTCACGACACATCCGATGCGAAAACAAAGACGAAAGCTTCAAAAGCACGAGAGAGAATAGTAAACTTTGCACTAAAGAAGCGTTGCACCAACTCCAGCCACTCCGAAATGGTAATATATCCATAGGATAATGAAAAGAACTTACCCTGGCAGAAACACAACCAGCTAGGGCCATGGGAACAGTGTACATCATGCTGGTAGTTTGGATCAGAACCCCGGTGGCAGCCACCGCCACCGTGGGGTTCGGCAAGTACCCCGACAAGACCGTCACAATCTCGTACCACCACCACTCCAGGCAAATCCCCAGGCAGCTTGGCACCGCTAGCCTCATCAACGGTCCCAGCCCGTCGCAGACCCGCCTCAACCCGGCCGTCCACCGAATCTCGCGCCGCCCCGACACGTACACGTACGCTGCCATCAGCACAACCATGTTCACGTTCGTCAGCACGGAGGCCACCGCCACGCCCGGCACACCCATCCCCGCACCCACCACGAGCACGTAGTTGAGCGGCACGTGGAGGGCGACGGCGGCGAGGGAGCAGTACATCATGGGCTTGGCGATGCACTGGGACCGGAGGAAGACCCTCAGGGGCTGCAAGAGGGTGTTGGTGAGAAGGTCGGGGAGGGAGTACATGCAGTACGTGGCGGCCACGGAAGTGATGTGCCTGTCCTGGCCCATGAAGAGCATGATGGGCTCGAGGTTGACCCAGAGGAGGCCGATGGGCACGATCGCGATCAGGAGGATCAGCACCATCCGTTGGAGGGAGAGGGCGAGGAGGTCCCAGTTCTTGCTCCCGTAGGCCTGAGCGCAGACCGGCTCGAGCCCTGAAGCTAGGCCGAGCAGAACAGAGTAGCCCGTGATGTTGGTGAAGCCGATGGACAGTGCTCCTCCTGCGCACGGCAAGCAAGAAAGTTTGTTTCTTTTTTCCGCACGAATCGACGCGTTCTTGAAAACAGATATTGATTTACAAGAGAATGAGTACGAATTTAGCACGTTAATGCAAAATCATGGCGTTTGAGAATGGGATGAACTGGAGGCAGGGCACAAGTCGACGAAGGTCACCTGCGAGCTCTAAGCTTCCGAGACGACCCAAGAACAAGACCGACACTACTTGTCGGACGAAGGCTAGTAAGTTCATGCCCGTGATGGGGAACACCATGCCTAACAGTTCTTTTAGCTCTTCAACGACCTGATAAAAGAGGGAGCAACTTCTCCATGTTCATTGCTATGAAAAAGAAAATAACGAGAAAAATGAGAGGAACCACCTTTTTCAGTGTGGAACGACGGTGCTTTTACCTGAGAAGGAGATGGGAGCTTGTGAGGAGAGAAATCTGCGTCTTTCGCTGCCATCGGTTCGGATTAAACCAGAAGTCTCCGCGAGTAAAGCCAAATGCAATCTGTGCAAGAGGTTGAAAAGAACAAAAGGAAGCTGAATCAATCTAACAGTGCAGAGAAGAACAAAATCAGGGAAAGTGGATTCGAAAAGGCAGGTCCTCCGTAATGGTGGTAACGTGAAGAATCGACATAACTATGGACCAACAAGCAGGAGATAGGAAAACCAGGTAACACGGAGAGACTGCAGAAGAAGAGAAAAGACCCACCAAGCTCTAGCTCTAGACTACTCCGTGGAAGAAGGAAACGGGTCGCGCAAACGGAGACTGCGAGGAGGCATTACCCGGGCAGACAGCAAAGCAAGAAAGAAACCGCAGGAATAAAGGACTTCGTTCTGATTGGACTCCGTTTTCACAGGGTCAGCCTAGCTGCTGTATGTCAGCGAGGGGACGTTTGCGGCCGGCAGGGGGAGAGAGAGAGAGAGAGAGAGAGGCAGAGCAGAGCATCCTGATGGCGGCGAAGCAGAGAGAAGGGAGTGAAGCTTTTGTCTCTTGTTTTTTCCCTTTCTTTTTGCTCGTCCGAGCAAAGGAGAAGGCGAAAGGTCAGGGGCGAGAGAGGACGGTTTCAGTGCGAGGGAAATGGAGGGACGATCGGCTCATCTTCCCGATGGGGCCATATATATGGTTTGGCCAGAGAGACAAGCAGAGGAGCTGATTCTTTGCTTGTAAATTTCAATTCAGGATTTCCCCTTCAGGTTAAACAACCGTAATCGTGACGGAGAAAAGTGCCAAACTGCCCTCACAAACTGGAAAGGCTTTATTCCTGTTGCCAGCAAGGCCCTGACGGCAGGGGGGCACTTTGTCGAACTATAGTTATTCGTTTTTTTTAAATGATCGAATCACTATCTTTAATCTATTATGGAAATTACAGTATGTTTTAAATCATAAAAAATTAAATAACAAGTAATCATAAATTATTGTGGGGCCACTCCTTCAAAAATTTGTGACTCACCGCTAGTTATTATTCTCATAGTAATCTAAAGCTATCAATACGGAATTGCTTTAAGATGAAAAATAAATAATTTCACTTGACTTTCTTATTCAGATTGGATGAAGATGGTATGAAATTGCACGTTTTTCTCCCACAAATTTGGACATTTCGTGATTTTCTATGATAGGTTTGTTATGTTCTTAGGAAAAATTGATTTATAATGAGAACTAGTTTGCTTCACACATACATTCTCGGTTGGAAGTAGGGGGTGTGCAAAATGGATTATTTGAAGTAGGAACCAGCCAGATCGGACCAAAAATCAGACTAGCTGGTTTGGTACAAATCCTGGGATTATCGATTTGGTTCCCAATTTCTAAAAGTGGAATCGTTGTCTAGGTGATCCAATTCTCGGTTCCAAGAGGGAACTGGATCGAATTAAAGGGAAAACTGGATCAAACCGACTAAATATACTTTTTATCTTATTATTTTTCAAAAAAAAAATAGTAAAATATGAACTAAACACTATCTTGGTCCAGTTCCAAGTAGTGGGAAAAAAAGTAACGAGAAAAAGATAATGGGAAAAATAAGTAATTAGTTTAATTGGATTAGATCGAAAATGGAATGGACCAATAGTTTGGTCCAGTTTCCGTTCCTAGGACTAATCGGTCTGGTCCCCGGTTCTAATTTTTGGGAACCGATCCTCCCGATTCTATCTTGGAATCAGACCAGATTGGGAACCGCTCACCCCTAATTGGAAGTGGATGTTGGTGGTTTTTTTAGATTTAGAATGGCGATAGATTTTGAAAGTAAGGTAAGTGTTATATGGAAGCAAGAAATTTTTAGTTACCTGTCTATGGATGCATCAAATTTCCATATTATTAATGTCAATTTTCCCTCTACTTTTTTAACATCGAGAAGAATGTTATTGCGCTCATTTAAAGGGCGGACACTAAATTGAAAAGTTAGCTCATCTTGGATATATGAACAATAAACAACAATTTTTTTTTTTTTGGAGACAGGAGGAACCAGCTTGCAGTCAACAGCCGCGCCATAAACCCCCCGGTGACGCTAGCGCAGGACCCACCACCACGGCGTCACGCTTAATAAACAACAATTGATTACAAGTATATCTAAGATGTTATAAACAATACACTAAACATTCGAACTTTCCTTAGTACTCTACATGGATGAATGTTGTCCAATGGCCATGTGCATCGAATCAAACTTCAAAGCGCGCATGACAAAATTTCTATTTCTCGATTTCTCTCGTTTCTACGTTCTCCAGAACAGGTTTGGAACAAAACCGTTTGGTAACGCAATTTGATTTCTCTATTTCGAAAAGATTTCTATTCCGAAATAGAGAAATTGAAGAAATCGTAAGCTGAAATTTTTAACTTCTCGGTTTACGAAATAGAAATCGAAAGTCTAAATCAAACCATATAAAAGAACCTTGCGCTTTCTTGCTAACTTAATTCACTCATAATCACAACTTCACAAATTATCGCTAATTTTCTTTTTTCTTATTTTGCTCGTGTTTTTTTTTTCATTTTTTTTTCAATTTTTTTTTTTTTGATAACTTCCTCTTTAGGATGAAAGGCAATCGAATGGGTCCCCAATTTTAAAAAACGACCAAAGTTCTTAAATGCTTACTTAAAAACAATGGGGTTCTTTCCTCCTAGAAAAGGGGCACGCACATGGCCGATTGAAGAAAAGTTCTTACATAATAGATGAATAAAAAACGTGCCTATAAATTTAACATTGTTTCTTTACGGATTCAAAATTCTTGCAAAATCAAAATAATTAGATTGTTACACAATCTTGAATTTTAATTCGAAGGCAAGAGATTCAAGAGAATCTCTCTCTTTGCTATGCAAGGGCCATTAAAGGTTCATTGAGCAACAATAAAGAAATTAGGGATGAGCAATTGGACTGATTCAATTCGAGAATCAAAATAAACCGACCTTCCCCGATTGGTTCCTAATCATAAATGTTACTTCAAGGTAGAATTCTCATATATTCCTTTACACCATCAATTTTATTTTGTTGATAATTTTGTATAATACTAGTCTTTGATAAAATGACATGGCTGTATAGGCGCCATTGATGGCACCCATATTCATGCTTCCGCATTACTTGTCTGAACCTACGTAGGATGAGCTTGCAAACGATACATTGACCGAGGAGGGAAACCAAATAAATACGCTTAGGAAAATCATTGCCAATGAAATAGCAAGGGATAATAATATGCCGGAAATTCCATGGAATTGTATTTTCAACTTTTGTAATGTATTAATATTATTTCGACTATTATTTTATATTTGAAGATTTCCTATGTTGTTTTAGTATTATTTCGATTATTATTTTGTATTTGAGGATTTCCTATATTGTTATCTAATCAATTTCTATTCTTAGAAATAGAAATTTTATTCTGTTATCAAACGGATTTCTGTTTCAAAATAGAAATTTTGAGTCGTTATCAAACGGGTTTCTTTGCTAGAAACTTGTCCTAGAATAGAAATTGAGAAATTGATTTCGGCCGAAATCAATTTACATTTCAGAAATTTTGTCATGCGCTCTCCATGCATAATGCGGCAGGCTTAAGTCCAAAGTTATTACGAGTGAGGAACATTGGAAATCAAATATAAAATCCATCACATCAAAATTAGGCATGTGATCACTCAATCAATTCGTATCGTCGGGTGTTTAATGACCATTATCTCAAATGATTAATGACAATGCGAATTTTTTATATGAAAAAGGAAAAAAAATTGGCGTGAATCAATTCTAAGTTGAGAAAAGAATCGAATATTCATTGATTAAATCATTTTTTTTGTCGGTCACACTCTATTTCTATTATAACGCTCACTCTCAGATTTTTGCCCTGCCTTATTGCAGGGCGTGGGAGTCGAAACCCACTCCTAAAACTACAGCGTCCCCACCCCAACCCCCTGAGAATGTGGGGATTCGAACCCCCCACCTCCCTCTTCCAAGTTGGAAGGGTGGCCACTGGATGATTAAATTATTTACTCCGTGGTATGATAAATCTTTTGAAGAACTGATTAATCGGACGAAAATAAAGATAGAGTCCCATTGTACATGTCAATACTGACAACAATGAAATTTAGAGTAAGAGGAAAATCCGTTGACTTTAAAAATCGTGAGGGTTCAAGTCCTCTATCCACCCTTACAACGATGTTTTTATCTTTTTCACATTTCTACTTAACAATATGAACTGCCAACAAATATTTTGGACATTCGAACTAAAGGACTTCAATTTCCTAACACTACGGCAAATTCTTGAATGCACCGGTTGCGTATGAACCTAGCATACCCATTAGGGATGTGCATGGTCCGGGCGAGCAATTCCCGACCTAGAACTGGGAACCGCTCGCTAATGACCGATTCTGAAAAATTGGAACCAAGATCCACCCGTTAGTTGCATGGATCCACCCAGGAACCGGACCACCGGTCTGGTCCGGTTCTCGAGTGGATCCATGGAACCGATCTCGGAGATCTTGTGGTGGATCTTGTTGGGCAGATCCTTCCACACGAATATGTTGCTAACTTGCTGTCGAGGGCGATGGTGCCGGAAAATTGACACCGGAAGGCCGAATAAAGAGATAGCGAAAGGGACGAACGAACGGATGGACCATCCATGGAACCGGGAACCAGACCGGTACCCACCAGTTCCCATAAATTGGAATCGAGAACCAGATCGATTCCCTCAAGAACCACCGGTTCCGGGCGGTTCCGGTTCCGGTTCCGGTGGGTTCCGATTCTTTTGCACACCCCTAGTCAGGGTGGTGACCCCGTAACGCTTGGAGTGCAATGTCAACATCATGAAGCTAGAGTATTCTCCTTATTTCAAAGACAAACCAGGAGGAAGTTATATGCGACCGCGGATAAAACAATGAAGGATATTTTGAAAAGTTAACTACAAAAAGGGTGTCTTTAATCAAAGAAAGTGTAGAACTAGCACCACCGTAAAGTGTAGAACTAGCACCACCGTTTCTGTAAACAAATTTTCATAAACATAGTAAGTTTCCTTTTTAAATTCATTTTTTCGGCTTATTACTTACAAGTGGGCCCAACACCTTGGTACTAATACATAATATTTATATGCCTTCTCTAGTTAGGAGAAAAACTTATATTAATTATTGATATCTAAAACTCTTTAGCTCACTAAAAATTAATATATTATTTTAAAATAGTCAGTCCGGTCCGAGTGGGCGGGTGGATGGATCTGCCCATGGAACCGGGAACTGGACCGGTACCCACTGGTTCTCATAAATTGGAACCGGGAACCAGACCGATTCCCTCAAGAACCACCGGTTTGGGGTGGTTCTGGTCCAGTTCCGGGCGGGTCCTAGTTCTTTTGCACACCCCTAATACCCATAATCTCAGATCAAGTAGATTTCACGTCATAGCCATGAATTCATGTCAGGGTTTTTTTGTATTAGGCGGGCATTTAGGCTTTACCAAAATTTGAAAGATATTTTACCTCTGCGGGAACTTGGGGTTGCGAGCTGCGGGGGTCAATAGACATTGTTTCGCCATTGCCTGTCTGAAAGCACGAGGTTTTCTTTTCGGTTTGATCGAACGAGAGGCTAGGGTTTCACGTCCGAGTCGACCCTTTTAGCTTTTCGATGAACAGTGATGGAGGGAAGTTAAAAAGCTTTGGAGGCTGAAAGATGGTGACGAAGAAAAGTATACCTCGACTGCGAGAAAAAGGAGGGTGTCGCGCGCAGGTAAGACAGGACAGGGCAATTAGGAGGAGCACCATGCTCTGGCTCTCGTCTAGAAACGAGAAGACGCAATTCTATGTCAAGAGAAAGTACGCTTTATTTTGCTTACTTAAATCCCACCAGGAATAAGATAATAACAAAGAAAGTTATTATGCCGAAACGTAATTTAAAGTTGCATCTGATAATGCCCTTGACAAACCGTTCATAGGCTTTGGTTTGGAGAATTCCTCGACCACTATAAAAATGCTCGATGAGACTGTCCATGTCCCATACAATTTTGACAAAATGTTTCGGTTTTGGTGACGGGCTTTGCGAATGCCTTCTAAAAGCTCTTTGGAATGAAGATCTTCTTCTATCTCTTCTTATGTCACGCCGATGTATTGTTTATATAAGATGGTGATATATATCACTTGCTTATATGATTAAACCAAACGAGTGACGAGATACATGACGCCCATTTAGGTACTGTAGATGATAAGAAAGTTTTAAAAATTACACGAATACGTAGGTGCAAAAGGAAGAAAAAAATTAACAAAGAACTATAGAACAAAGCTAAGACAAGCACAGCGCTCATTATCGAACACCTCGCGCGCAAATGTCAACCAGCACATGGATGTGAAGTGGATGGTAGCAAAAAAAACTTAAACTAAGCCTCCAAGTCTAGCCTTCAGATCAGACTATGGCGGATGCCCAATGAGAGTCCACCGAAGTTTTATATGAGAAAATGCTCCTTTCAAACATTTCGCTATATATGTATTGCAAAAGGGACGCACGAATTCTTCTAATTTCTTGCTGAAGCAATCAGTTGACGAGAGGAAAGGGCGGCCTAAAACAACAGAGAACGGCAGCGTGAGCGGACGACATCATGGAGCCTCGGCAGCGGAGGGCATAAAATATGACGACATAGGCTGTGAAGGAGGAGGAGGATTAGGACGAAGAAAAGAGATGCGACATGGAGCTGCGAAGGGGGTTGTTAAAATTGGAGACCAGGGACCTTAAAGAGTAAAGAGAAAAGACCGGTAGAGGGTCAAGCATCGTGCAAGGGATTGTCTTATGCTTGGAAAGCACCCCTCGAGATACTGGTGGAGAGAAATTGGTAGATATCGAGTTTTGAGAGAGAGAGAGAGAGAGAGAGAGAGAGAGAGAGAGTACGCGTGCGCACGGCACCAAAACCACGAATATGCGCAATCTCATACATAAAAAAGGACTTACGACCAACAATGACGACTCTTGTTTTCTCCTTGTACTCAACCATCTACACTCCCAAAACCGGGAAAATTACCAACTAGTTATAAACTTATTGCAATTTTTCCAATTCAATCATAAACTTTTTTTTTTTGTTAATTCAATTATAAATCTTTGTATTTATATCAATTAAGTCCATTCAACCAATTTTATCTAACCCTCACTGAAGTAGACGCCAACAAGTGCCGACTATCCAACCAATGCTGACATGTCAATTTTTAATATATTTTTTTTAATTTCCTCTTTTATTCTTCCTCTCGCCAATCTTGCAACTGGCCAAAGGCTAAGTTCAGCAAGGTCAACCTCTCCGACCATTAGGGAGGCTCACCCTTGCCGGCATTGCCGAAGGCGAGCCTTGGCCACCCATGGCAAGGACCTAGCGTCGCAGGTGAGGGTGAGCGGTGCTGGCTAAGGCTTGCCCAGCCCAAATTTGGTGAGGGCAAACCTCATTGTCCGCAAGCCTCGGCCACCCCTAGCAAGGAATCACCATCGCAGGTGACAACAAGCTATGTTGGCCAAGGTCACCCAACCCAAATTTGGCTAGGGCAAGGACTAGGCTCACTGTCCGTGAACCTCGGCCACCCCTAGCAAGGAATCACCATCACAGGCAAGGGTGAGAGGCATTGGCCAAGGCTCGCCCAGCCCAAATCTGGCAAGGGCGAAGGCGAGCCTCAACCACCTTTGAGAGGACTTGCCATCACAAGCAAGGGTCGTTGGGCGAGGTCGAGCTCACCTAGAGCCGCGACGACAAGGGTAAGCAACACTAGGTGAGGGCAAGCCTTATCGTCCACAAGCCTCGCCATGGCTGGGCAAGGTCATGCTTGCCCAGCCATAGCAAGGCTCACCCTCACCCAACCCTCACCGTCACGGCATTGGGCGAGATCAACCTTGCCCTATAACCTTTTCTTGCAACAACGAGTCCTCGCTAGGGGTGGTTGAGGCTCGCCCTTGCCAGTGTCAGCAAAGGGAAGCCTTCCCCTCTAGCCAATCACTGGATCGGACAAAGGAAGAAGAAAAGAGAAAATAAAAAATAAAAAATAAAATAAAAATTGACACGTCAATGTCAACTGGATGGCCAATGCCAACTAGAGTCCACATTAGCACCAACCAGCATCCACGTTAGTGTCGGCTAGTTAATTTTGACCTGATGGACTGAATTGGCATAAATACAAAAGTTTTAGAACTAAACTGGCAAAAAAAAATGTCTATGATTGAACTGGAAAAATTATAATAGATTTAGGACTGTTTAGATTAGTAATTTTTCCATCCTGGTCCATTAAGAACTGGGAGCGATCATTGGGACAAGGAGATCCAAACAATGAGGGGTTCTTATTAGCATCTAAGATGACGAAAAAAAATAACTTGAATTGCACACCAAAACACGAAGAAGCATTCTGTGATCCCATATGCAAAATTAGAATTTATTCAAAAAATGTGCATTTTGATGTAACGGCATCATTTAGTGTTAGAACTTTCATGCTAAGTGTGCTCAGGTGAGAGTATTATTACATTGGTAATCTTTTAAGAAACTACTTACCTATACGCCATAAAATTGTGAGACTCGATATAGAACAAGTCAAAACGGATATTACTACAAGTGAATGACTCCAAGAATGTCCCAATAGATGACAAAGTGGGATCCTCTCTAATAGGTGTGCGGTTTGAGAATGAAACATGCAAAAGTTGGTGAGCCTATAACAACTCGGTTGAACAAGTGCGGGAAGTGATTGTTTGGGCAGAGGATCTAGACAAAGAGAAGCTTATGGTAGCCTTTGAGGATGGCAAAAAGGAACCAAATTGACACCAAACATGGGGAAATGCTTCTAGATTATATATAAAACTAGAATTGACTTAAATAAGATGTTCTTTTTTTTTTAAGTAAGGGCTTGTTTAGCTTTGAAAAATCCATGCTAACTATACTCAGGTGAAAGCACCATTAGAATGGATAACCTTCTAAAAAAGCGCTCACATGCATGCAAAATCACAAAATTGCAAAACTCGATTTGGGATCGATCAAAATGGATAATATCTCTATTTAATTGATCCAATGATGTCATAATATAATATCAAAGTTCAACTCCCTCTAATAGGTTTATAGGTCTGAAATGAACCACGCAAAAGCTAGTGAGCTATAATGACCCCATTCACTAAGGGTAGAGAGTGATCATTGAGGTGAGATGGTTTAGACAAGAAACGGATCCTAGCAAACCTTTAAAATGGTGATTGGAAGGGAAGCAAGAAGAACCAAATTACACACCAAGCAAGAGGAAGTGTTGCTAGATAGTATATGTAAAACTCGAGTTGACCCACAAAAGCCGTCTTTTGACATAACGACATTATTTAGCATTGAAATTCCAATATTATGCGTACTTAGGTGAAAGCCTGGTTAAGATTGATAACGTCATGGGAAAGTACAATACCATGAGATTCAAGATGAGACAATCCAAAATTGACAATATTTCAAGTGAATTAATTTAGGAATGTCACACTCTTGTTTCTAGACGTTCATGATTGCTTTTAGAAATATACTCCATTCATCTTCAAGTAATTTCACTTTTAAAATATATAGGAATAAGTGCATTAGAAGTCTTAAAATTTGTCATGAAAATGCAATTAAGTCCTAAAACTTTCAAAAAGTGCAATTAAGTCCTAAAACTTGTCACAAAGTGCAATTAAATCCTAAAACTTTTTAAAAAAATGCAATCATGTTCTAAAACTTATCAAAGTTATTCAATCTAAGTACTTCTATTAATTGTGTTTTTTGAAAGTTTTAGATATCGATTGCACTTTCAAGACAAGTTTTAGGACTTTATTGAACATTTTGAAAATTTTAGGACTTGATTGAACTTTCGTGACAAGTTTTAAGACTTAATTGTACTTTTTGAAAATTTTAGGACTCAATTGTATTTTCATGATAAGTTTTAAGACTTCTAATGTACTTATCCCAAACATATATTACCAAATGCAGGCACTTCAACTCCAATACGGCTACAACAGTAGGAAGCAGGCAGAGGTCTTGAAACGCACTTGACACCTCAAGAGGGACTACGTTCCAATATTCAACTCTAGAAGCACTTACATTGCTAAAAGTAACTACACTGATTAGGACACTTTCTGAAGTATGTACATTATATTTCTTATGCGTTGATGACCAATCCCGTTTCATAATCCCAAAATCATAGCACAACACAACATGGCTGGAGCGCTAAGAAGTTACATTGAGAACCCAAAGAACAAAGTTCCTTTCTGGGAAAGGGGATTGGCTTGTAAATTAAGCATTCGGGGCATGTCACCACTTTTTAATTGGAATCCGACAGTTGGGGTTTTGTCTCTTTCTTTTCTTGCCATTATGAAGTCTTCCAACAAAAGAACTCTGCACAGTGAGATCAAGGGTGCGGCGACCTCTGGAGCCCCCATCAACATTTGAAAAGAAAAGTAGGAAGAATAGGATTCTCCTCTAAATATAATACACAAGCTAATCGTGATTAATTAACCCTTTCATCTTTAGTCGATTACAGAATAATTAGGTCGTGTAGTAATGACAATAAGCAGCAGAATATATGGGGCAAGAATATTTGATAAACAGTCTAATAATCCAAAGTTAATCCATGCACTTTATGGGTATAATTACCTAACTAAAGGGAATAAGGCTTTTCATTGATCTTTATTCGATGCATTTTGCGGCTGCTGATTTGGCTTTTAATTGCCTAAGAAAAGAAGGAATAATACATATATTTCATGGAGATTTCCCTAGAAAAAAAGAACATTCTTACGATTTCGTATGCAAGATATTCAGCCTATTTAAATAGAAGTTAATGATGGAATTTATATTTGTCGTGTCCTTTATATGGAAATCAAAGGACAAGGGGCCATTCTCTCAGCGCATACCAAAGAGAATTTGATTAGTAAGTGCAGAAGTTTTGCACGACCCAATTAGGGATCTATTTATCTCAAAATGGATATTCTCTATTAAGTGTCATTAGGTCCTTTACATCACATCTAATCTCTAATGTATCTTATACTTAAGGATGAGTGCTCGCAATATATATATATATATATATATATATATATTAACAAATATCGAAAGTTAAGAGAAATCCAACATTAAATAATTAGATACCAAATACAAAGTTGACGTACGGAAACAACGGGACCGCTAGTGTGCCAAGCACTTGCATAGAAATCGACGTGCCCCCACAGAACAAATTCATGCACTATTCAAAGAAGAGAGGTTTCAATCATCAGCATCGGAGGTGATGATCAGTTAGGTAAAGTCTTCCAACGTCTGTTAAATAAAACCCTAATTAAATAGCGTATCATAACGCACATGAAAGCTTTATATAAAGATTAACTTTATCCTCTTCTTGTCGAGATCCTTTCCCTATTGCTACAATACAACGAGCGCCATCGCACTACCGCAATGCATGTGCAAAAATAAATTGAATGGGCCATACTTTATACCTTAATCAAAAGCATGTAAAGTATATCCGTACATACATTTTCATCGGAAACATCGGATGTAGATCACTTTATAATCCATAAAGTGAGAAGTTAGGCCCTTTGCCTCCACAATGGTCAGTAACTATCTTACATCGAATGTAGACAACTTATTGTATTTTTTTCCCTGAACGAGTTCGATTAGATTAAGGAAAATGGATGCGTGGTCCCGCACCTTCAATAGGAGTAATGATGATCTACACAAAAGTTAGCTATAAAGCTAGGATAATCGTTAATCATTTTACCCATTAACCTCTATTCCAAGCTCTTGTTTTGATCGACCGCCGGTGTAATGAAATTCTTGCACACTCATTGTTAGAAAATCGACATGTGTATTGAAAGATAAATATGTAGTTGGAATCTTCCATATGTGCCAATTATCCAACAGTAAATGTGTAAATCAATTCTCACACTAAAAAGTGGTGCAAATCATGATTTGCACACGAAGCCAATTCCTTTTATTGCTCAAAGTATAGGGGCCTCCGGAATCATTTTTTTAAAAAGTTAATTGGTATGAATTCTTTAATGTGAATCGCAAAGTTTTCATGTAGAGCAACCCAATTTAATTAACTCAAAAGTAATAAAAAATTCTTCTTAATTCTTGATTAAGGTCAAAAAAGACTAATTGTTTCTCCATGATGGACTTAAATGAAAATGGAAAGCTCATTGGGGATTGTACTTAAGGACTTGTTTGCAAACAAAAAGGTACCTTTTAATCCTCCATCATGCATACAAACTAGACCTCGAGCCCACAAACCCCTTTAATCCAGGAACTGGTCCCAAAAGGCCACCATCGCAAGCAACTCTGGCCTATCAAATCACGTTTCCATCAAGCATATGATTAGTGATTAAAGAAACAAGTCCGCTCGCGTGGCTTTAATGCACGATACAGGCAAGAGTTTCCCACGGCATCAAGTGCGAATAATTTTTAGGCTTCGGCCGGCTACTCCGGTTCGGACACACGTCTATGGAGATAGTGAGGTATTTCATGGGCCGAAGGCATGCGTCGGGAGGCAAAACAAAATGCTCCCACTAAACATTGGCAGACTATGCTGTGGACGAAATTGCGACAGCGTTATTCTCTCCGCCAAGCTTCCAATTTACTTTTACTTTAGATGATCAGATCTTCTAACTCGTGCCGTGATAGTGCTCTCCTTCCGGCAATCGATCAAGCCAGGGAGCTCCGACAATGATAGTGTTGGGAATAAAAGTCACGATCTTGTTTTTCAGATGCAATTTCCTGATTGCTCGTGGCTAACTCCACTGTCCGCGGATTGTTAGGCCTTGTTTGATAACCATCCCAATAGTGACTGAATCTGATTTTTTGTTCCCGAGAGCAGTTGGAGAACAAAATCGCGTTTGATAAAAATTTTGTTCCCAGGAACAGATTTGGAGTAGAATCAAGAATAAAAAAAAAAAAAAAAATTGATTCTTGTTTCGGAAACAAATTTGAGAATCAAAAAACCAACTTTTCTTCTTCTTCCTTCCGCCATCCCGCGACCGCCGTCCACCACCGCCCGCCGTTGTTCGCCGCCACCGGTCGCCATTCGCCGGTCCGATGAGCTCGCCAGGCCAAGGCGAGGTCCGACGAGCTCATCGGTGGCCAGGTGGGCCTTGCCCAGCCCCGGCAAGGCTTGCCTAGCCACTGGCGAGGCTCACCCAACCCCGACAAGGCCGGCCGAGCCTCGGCGGGGCTGGGCAAGCCTCGCCCAGCTACCGGCGAGGCTCGGCCGACGAGGGCCAATGAACGCTCCGGTGAGGTTGCCGGTCTCGTTTGGCCGGTTGTCGATCTAGCGACCAACCACAAGAAGAAGAAGGAGAAAAAGGAAAAAAAAAAAAAAAATTATTTAAAAATTAAAAGAAATTGATTTGGAACGTAATCAATGAAGATGGCATTAAAATGCAATTTTATTCTAGAATAAAAAATTTTGGACAGTTACCAAACGCATTCTTTTACTCCGAATCAGTTCTTGAGAACAGAATAAAAAAAAAATCATTTCTGATCAAAATTTGTTTATGGGAATAAATCGTTACTAAACGCACTCTTATTCTTGAACTTTATGTTAAGGTACTTTTTTTTTCTTGTCGAAATATTAGGGTTTCTTTTTTTTTCAAAATATCAGGGTACTTTGCACCCTAAATTTCAACCCAATTTCGGCTCTGAAGCTTCAAGAAATGACAAGCTGATGTCATTAATGATCCATATTTGTTCGCCCAAAGAATGAATGCCATCCCTTTACTCTTCTTTTTTTATTTTTCAAAATTCAAACCATTTGTATACTTTCTTAAAGGTGTCATTGGTCGTCCATGATTCGGTTCAGTGATGGAATTTGCCTTGAGGCTGTTAAATACTTGCCAATGTGAACTTTTTCTTATAAAGAAAAAGGGGATAATGATAAAAATGGCTAATGATCTTTGATCCAATGTGTAATATGATTCTTGAACTTTTAATTTTTTCAATATGATCCCTAAACTTTAGCCTAATATTCAATATGGTCCCTTTTTTTTTTGTACATGTTCAATGTAATTCTTGGACAAATCCTTCCATTAATTTAAGATCAGAGATAAAATTAAATATTTTTATATAGTTTAGGGACTAAAATGAACATATATCAAAAGTTCATGAATTACATTAGACAAATTAAAAGTTTAATAATTATACAACAAATTGGACTTAAATTCAATGATCACATTAAACAAATTAAAAGTTCATGTACCACATTACATATTGGGTTAAACACTCTCTCTCCGGTGGTCATTCGAGCAAGAGCTAGCGGCCAAGGGCATCAATTCAAAGCGAGACGCCATTGGTCGGCATGTCGATGTTAGTCCCGACGTCGGTGAGGTAGTCCAAGTGCCCAATGGTGGAGGAGGGCGGTGACCGACGCTGGGAAGGATTCGGAATGGGGTTGATTTAGGATTAGGGTTACTATTTATCATTCAAATTTCGTATGATCTGAGACCTTTTGTAGGCCCACATGAAAAGTTCCGAGCATATCCTGACACGCCACTTGCAATCCAACGGTCCATGTCAGCAATCCGACAATCCTTAGCAAAAATAAACCGACAGTAGAGAAAGTAAAATGGAAGGACCAACAGTGGAAGTTTTTCAATGGAAGCTCTTTTTTTTTTTTTTTTTTTTAAAGTAGAGATAATGTTTTGATCCTGGGCGAAAGTATACAGATCACCGGTGACGTGAACTCATGATTGATGATTGACCTGTTAACCTTCAGGCCTAAACCATATCCGTCAAGGAATGTTTTGATTTTCGATGAAACACAAGATAAACAGTCCATAAAAATGACAAACTTTTATTAAAGGACACTTTTTAAGGAAAATTATACGGGCTATGAATATTGATCCCATATATAATATGATTTTCGAACTTTTAATTCATTTAATATAATCCTCAAACTTTAATCTAATATTTAATATTGTCCATAAACGTTTAATTTGTCCAATGTAATCGCTGTACTTTTATGTACATGTTTAACTTCATGTATTTGGATTATATAAAAATGTTTAATATTATCCTTGAAATTGAATTAATGGAAGAACAATATTAAACATTCTCAAATATTCAAAAAATAAATTGAACATGTACCAATAGTTCCTAAACCATATTAAACAAATTGAAAATTCAAGAACCATATTATACACTAGGTCAAAGTTCATGGACCATTAGTGTAATTATCCTTACTTGTTAATAAGATCCTTTTTAGGATAGTATATTTTAGAACCCTAACTAAAAAAAAAGGGATAAGTATACAGAATGTTCAAAAACTTATCATAGTAGTGCAATTGAATTCTAAACTTTTAAAAAATACAATCTAATCATAAAATTCATAAATTTCGTGCTATTAAGTGTTTTCATTAACCCTAATCAATTTGATTACGTGGAAAATGCTAACGTTGTTTTTTTTTTTTTTTTTGTCAATCCTACTCTGCTACTGCGCCTATTCTAACGCTCACTCTCGGGACTTCTGCCTATTCTAACGCTTACTCAGACTTTCGCCCGCCTCATCGGGCGTGAGAATCGAAACCCCACTTCCGAAATTAATTGCCTCCACCCCAATCCCCCGAATGTGGGGATTCGAATCCCCCACCTCTTCTTCAATGTTGGAAGAAATGGCCACCTGGAAAGAAACCCTAGTGGTTAGCTAACGTTGTTTGTTTTCCTATTTATTTATCAATTTCTCTCTCCTACGTGGCTTTAATGTTACTAGGACCGAAATATAAGATGAAAACAATTCAAATCATTTTTGTTTTCCACGTCACCTACTTTCTAACAAATGATAACAAAAGAAAAATCTGCTGTACGAATATAAATTTAATGTCTTTCGTGTTACCAACAAAAAAAAATGAGGATCAATGTATTAAAGTAGACATAATTTAGAGTTTTTGGTAGTTTTTTTGTCTGCTTTTTATTTTTATGAGTAAAATCGTTATGAGATTGATTTAGAATCGAATTGGCATGATTATTTATTTTGGGGTAAAAAAATTGGCATAATTAGTTTTTTTTTTGTTGGAATAATTATAATAGTTGGGGGGTAAGCGACGGCCGCTCCTTAAACCCTGGACGCTCTCGAAGCCCCTGTTCTTGCATAAACCTCAGCCTCTTCCTCAAGAACACCCACCATCTTCTTGCCGCGAAGCGACCCAGATCTCCTTCCGCGCCTCATCTAGCCATGAGATCGGCTCTTCCGAAGCGTATCGGCAGATCCTCTCTCGACGGCCACCCCCTTTCGCCGGCCCCGGGCCGAGCCCCTCCCGGCGACGCCGCCGCAGCAAACCCCGTCGTGTGCGTCCGCGACCGCGGCCTCGACCACGCCGTCGAGAGAGAGAAGTTCTTGATACCCGTCGTCAACCTCAAGAACCTCCTCAAGTCGGAGCCCTCGAAGTCTCTCCCCATTTCCGCCATCGCCGAGGGCAGAGAGGACCTGCGCATCCCGATCCGTCCCATCGACCTCGTCCGCCGGTACCCTTCGGTGTTCGCGGAGTTCTTGCCCGGGAACGTCGGGGTCCACCCCCATATCAAGCTCACGGATGAGGTCTTGGAGCTGGATGCGGAGGAGCAGCTGGTTTATCAGAGGGAGAGCTACCGGCAGGAGGCTGCGGATAGGGTTCTGAAGCTGCTGATGATATCGAAGGTCCTCAAGATGCCGTTGGACGTGATTGATCGGCTGAAATGGGACATGGGTTTGCCCCAAGATTTTGTCCAGAGCATAGTTCCGGAGTTCCCTGATTGTTTTCGAGTAGTGGATGGCGAGGGAGTTCGAGTTCTTGAATTAGTTTGTTGGAGCAGCGACTTGGCGAAATCGGTTATGGAAAAGAGAGCGGTTAATCAAACGAAAGGTAAGCCGGTCGAGTTCACTATGCATAATTCAAAAGGTTTTGAGATGGATAAAAAGCTAAAGAAGTGGATTGACGAGTGGCAGAGGCTCCCTTACATTTCCCCTTATGAAAATGGGTCGCATTTATCGCAGAGTAGTGAGGAATCTGATAAATGGGCTGTTGCCGTCATACATGAGCTTCTAAATCTCTTTATTTCCAAGAAGACAGATAGGGATGATATGTTTGGTGTAGGGGAGTATTTGGGGATTCGGTCGAGGTTTAAGAGAGCACTGCTTGATCATCCGGGCATATTTTATGTTTCGAGTAAGAATAGAACCCACACTGTGGTTTTGAAAGAGGCATTTAAAAGGGGTTCCTTAATTGAGCAGCATCCTTTGATGGATATGAGGAATAGATATATTCACCTGATGAACAAGGTGAAGGAAGAGAAGAAAGTGATCGCTACCTCTGGTTCTAAGCAAAAGAAGAAGGTCTCTGATGGTTCTGACCATCAAAGAGAAGTCGAGGATGAAAATGGGGATGAGGATGATGCTGAAAGTATGTCAGGTTCTGAGGTCGAGGATGGTGATGAAGATGAAGATGACGATTTTGAAGGTGATGAAGAAAATGGCAATGTTAGACAGACTCAAACTAGAGCTCATAGAAATGCCTCACCGAGAGGAAATGGGAATTAGGGAGTCAAATTTGTCTCTGAGGTACAATTCTAGAAGAAGTCGTCCTGGGGAGAAGTCAGCTGGAGAATCGCATAGTAAGAAAACTAAAAGAGTTTTGGCCAAACTTTCTACAAGGAAAGTCTAAAGATGATTCCACAGGAGATCCTGGAAGAGTCAAATGTTTCTGAAGGCAGTAGCCAGTCAAAATTTCTACGAGGAGGACATATGTGCAGGTTCCCTTCTCACTTGAGTCTGCCTTCTCAAGTTGTCATATGACTAGGAATTTGCAGCTATTAGACAAATTTCTTTGTCGTTTGTTCCACCCATGGATGATTATGCTTGCTCATACTCCATCTAGGCATAGCCATTTTGTGGTTTAGGTATTGGTTGTGCTTCAACAATGATAAATAGAGTAAAAGACAGAAACAGTTATGACAAGAAATGGAGTTATCATGTAACATTGTGGATTTCCATCGGAGGCATATGTCATTATCTGGTTCTAGCTTCATTTATCTGGAAACTAAAGACGTGGATCACCTTTGTTCTTTGAGATTCAATGCAACGTGATGAGACTCAAGTTCTTTGCTTGTGGAGCTAACGTCGCCTCCTCTGGCTCTAAGCCTTCTTCCTCTCTCTTCTTGTTCTTCTTCTCATCGTATGTCTGCAAGAAAGTTCACAGCTGCTCTTTGGGAGTGCATCACTAGCTGTCCTATTTCAGAATGCACCACTACAATGCCAATCTTGGTAATTTCCCCCCCGGGCTGCGCTGCCTTTAGGTCAAAGATGGCAGCAGCCGTGGTGGTGGTTGCGGGTTTGGGCTCTCTCACTTTTTGGCTGGTCCTCCTCCAATTTCTCCTGATCAGGTGCATGTTGGTTTCTTGATTAGCTTTTATGATCTAGGTTTGTGATGATTTGATCTTTGTTTCCTGTCCGTTCTGGTTTATCTGTTAGAGAATTATCTACAGTGTTTGTTTGAATGTTTGTGTTTTGCTTCGTGATCATGGCCATTCTTGCATCACTGTTGGTAAGGTGAGTCCTCCGAGGTTTTGTGTGATTGGACCATTTTTGTTATCTGTGTGCAGAGATACTCTGATGAGTGTAGTATGGTCATCTCTTTATGATTCTAAAATGGCATCATTATGGTCTCAAGCAGCTCCAGATTTTTCAAAGTTTCATTGATGCTCGACCCATCTGTGCAGTACTTTTGTGTGTCGAATGGGAAAAATTGACGGAGAGAACAATCGATCCTTTGGACATGTCCTTGGGAATTCTTGTCAAGGTTGCCCTCCTTGTCGGTCTGGTTGTATGAATCAGTTTCAGCCAAGGTCTAACTCAGCCAATTGCAGTTCAGAAGCTTTTATTGAGTATGGATATGGCTGCTTCTTCTCCTAGTTTCTCCGACATCTGAAAGAAATTATGCCAATGCCATATGAATCTGTATCACTGGATACCTGCATGCTTTTCCTCTATATTAACCATGCCGATATATACTGGTGTTGCATATACGCCATTCTCAAAAAGATTGCTTCAGTTGATGTACCTTTTGGATTTGTGGAGTCGAGATGTCACATAGATTTTTCTCATAAAATTAGGACAAACAGATCTGGTAATTGTTGATCAAACTGTTCTCTCCCCAACACACCAGTCAACTAACTTAAAGCCAACTGACCAAGAAAACGAGAAGAAACCTAATTGAAAGCCTAGAAAACATCAAGACAGCCTGTCTTAACCCGAAATTTCTAACTATCTGGGGACTGCAATCTTCATACGAGAGCTGACAAAAGGAAGCTGACATAACTACGCTTCGGCGAGACGTTTGACATTGATGGGATAAACTTCGGTTCTGCGAGCAGATAGGAAAGCCTTGGTTGCTATCTGAACGTTCACGGCCTCCGTCGGATGTAGCCCGTCGAAGAAGACGTGGGAGCTCCTGTTCGCGCACGCTCGTCCCCCGGTTTTGCACAGCACTCCATTCCCTCCTTCCGCAAACGATGGCACTTCGCAACACGGCGAAGTACTGTCATTGAATCCTGAAAGACAGTAGACTCATCGCTCCTATAATTCCAACTATTATGCAAGTGTTGGATAATCAACTAGCAAGGAACCTTGTAAACCAATCCACGAGAAAAATTTGTTGTATTATTCGCTTTGATGGTCAAGTGATTTTGCACCGTGCACGCTAGTGTGTGTAAAGTAACCTATCACAAAAGATCTGACAATAATCGAGTGCTGGACACCTAAAGTGCCAAGGGAAAGACACTTAAGTGCCAAAAGTTAAGAAAGTAATACTTAAATGCAAAAATCATAGCAAAATGGATAAGTGTTGACGTGGCGATTTTCCAATGAGGCAAGTGCAAAACAACGATGTTTTGCACGCTTACATGGCTAGATAAGTGTAAAAATAACATCGTTTTGCTGCTGACATGAGTAAATAATTAATATAAAAAATAATTTTAAATAATTTTAAAAAAACAAAATAAAAAGAGAGAGATTGAGATTGCAGGTGGCGAGGGCTGGGTAAATAATTAATATAAAAATTAATTAAATTTAATTTAAAACAATTTATTTAAAAAACAAAAAAACAAAAAAAAGAGTGAGAGAGATGGAGATTGTAGGCGGTGAGGGTTGAGCCCTTAGTCGCCTGCAACTATTCATCTTATTCCTTCCTCCTCTTCTTCTTTTTCTTTTCTAATTTTTTATAATTTAATTTATTTAATTTTTATATTAAAATTAAATCCGTGCCAAAACGACATCGTTTTGGCCTTTTTTTTTTTACTAAGTCAGCTCTTTGGCAAGCCATGTAAGCAAGCAAAATTAATAACAAATTACTATGTAGGATTTCCGGCGGAATTTGTTAGAGGTGGCATTCAAGTGTCATATTTTTCAAAAAAAGTAGCACTACTTCGAGTGTACTTTTGCCGAAAAGTGAGGTCCAATGTTGAAGTTGTTCGATATGCGCATTAAATGTGAGTTTGGTCTAGCATCTCGTGCCTATGCCGATACACTCGTACTACGGTTTTTTCTACTAGGTACCAAAACCTTTAATTTCGCTAATGTCCCGAGTGCTCCTTATACCCCCATATGTGCAATTCACCTACTTTACTGCAAAAATCAAGATTTTTACGAAAATGATAAGGACGGCGATAAGAAATTAGCACGTACCTTTGGAGGCGGGGTCCTTGATGATGTCCCTAACGATCTTGTAAGAGTTGACGACGACGAAACGAGAGTCGGGCAGCTTCGCATTCAGGTCATCCACAAGCGACTTCAGCTCGACATTGAAGAGATGAACCGCTCGGTTCAAGAACTGCACGCAACCGACGCGCGTCGGCACCCTCGCCTTCGCCGAGGGGCTACACCCTATCGGGTTTATTGCCATCAGCACGAACTTCCTCCCTCCTAATCCGTGCAGCTTCTGCTCTCCCCCCCAAAAAAAGAAGAAAAGAAGGAAGGAAGGAAGCTTAGATCGGCCATATCGGCCATGTAGAGGACGACAAAATGTGGCAATCTCAAATTCATTACTATAGACAAAATCGCCGGCTACGCATCCATGTGATTTGCCTCATTATTTTTCAAACCTTGGATCGTCACCGACCGTACATAACTTGTGTCATCTAGTCTCAATGGAGAGCAACTACGTGTTCTTACATGCAGCCCCGTCAGCGTCGATTGGGGTCCTATCGCTGGCGTCTCAACTCGGAGGAAAAGTAAATGTTATTCTAATTGTTCACGAAAAATAAAAAAAAAATCATTTCATGTCGAGCAAGCTAAAATGATAGACCAAGGTCGACTTTTGACCGCCTCGATTGATGTGCATCGAGTATTTTAATCGGGCATAATAAATGCATAGCTACATTTTCCAATCGCCCCTACGCCCCATATTTACTCCATAAGACAGCACGAGCATCCTGCGCTAGTTCTACAAGTACCGATAATGAAGTGATAAGGTAGCCTTTACCGAGTGCAGGGGAAAATTACCCAAAAAAGTCTTGAATTTATTGCGTTTTTATTAATTCAATCCTAAACTTTTAATTTTACTAATTAAATTATAAATATTTTCATATTTTCTCAATTGAGTTCGCCTAGCCAACTTTGGTTGATAATTGAATTATAAATATTTTCATATTTTCTCAATTGAGCCAACTTTGGTTGAAAATTACTGACGTAAAAATCGATCATGCCATATAGGACGGTCAGTGTTTATATCAACAATTTCCATCTAAATTGACTGGATGAATTTTAATTAGCAAAGCATGAAAATATTTAACTTTGATTAAGTTTGTAGGCGGTGACGTTGACAACGATATGGTGTAACTCCCCTGCCCTCCGACATTAACTGCAGCTCCATGCAAGCAAGTAAAAAATGGGGAATATAGTACGGAGTCGATAATGGGCTACAGTTGAGCGTGGGAATTGAATGCACCTGGAGCTGCAGAGACAGAGAGGAGATGAGATTGGCAGTGAAGGACTGAAGAGTGAGGTTGGTGTTGGCGCTCAAGTAGTAGTTGTAAGTGTAGTCATTGCTTCCGGTCCCCACCACGAACACGTAGTTGCCCGGCAGCGACTCGCCGTTCCGGCAACCCGTCTGGGCTTCCAGCTCCGGCAACGTCGCTCCCTCGAAGTTCCTGACCTGTTGGCTCAGGCTCGTCACTTGTCCCTGATTGATCAGTTGCACCAGAAGATTAGGAGCTCGACGACCGAAAGCTAAGCCAGCAGCAGACGACTGGTTAGTTCTAAAAGCTAAGCCTAGGGCTGGACCTGCATGGGCATGTTCTTCCTTAAAGGGAAGGGAATGCGATTTTCTTCTTTCTTATCAAGCGTGCCATTGTGCGAAAAAGATCGTGATCAAACCCCTACTTAGCTCTTACATCTAAGCGACGTGAGACTCTTAGCATGCTTCCTTTTGCGAAATGAAATCACGGAGATGGTAGATCTCAAAGCCAATACGAGGAGTCATCACACGATGAGGTCGGGAGCGATTGAATAATGTCTCTCACCACGATAGAGCCGGTGTCGTCCAGTATGCCGGAGCCACCGGACGCGAAGTCGACGCCGTGGACTACCTTAAGCCCCTTGGTCGAGGGGTCGGTGAAGGGCGGGATCAGTGAGGGGAGCGCGAGGTACTCCCCGAGGAGGTCGACCACGTTCCTGCCGTTGGTGAACCGGCCTGACGGGCCGAGGGGGAAGTCGATGCCGTAGGGCGAGTAGTTGGCTTTAGCCATGTTGTCGAGGAAGTTGTTGTTGCCGTTGTCCACCAGTGAGCTCCCGAACACGAACATGCCCTTCACCTTCGAGTTGCGGCGGCGGTCGTCGCTCCTCCCTCCGAAGCTGCAATTTGCGCGGACATGGGGCGCGTAGGGACAAGTGACGAGGAGTAGGAGGAGGAGGAGGAGGAGGAGGTGGGATGGTGGGGGAGAGCGTGATTTGGCCATGTTTAGTGAATGACGATGAAGAGTAAGAAAAAAAAATGTCGTTTATAGGTGCTCGAGATCGGGTGTCGAAAGGGACCGTCAGCTGTCCCTCTTGTGTTTTCAGTTTCGTAATGTTCCTTCAAAACAACGCCTTTGGTTCACGAAACTAAAAATGTTCGATGCGAACTTAAAGCCTTAGAAATAGGTCGTTAGAAAACTGACACCAGTTTCCAAACGTATTAACCGATCATTACAAAATGAACCTCCCCCCCTCCCTCTCTGACTTGAAATCTAGCTCGACCACAGGGTCGAACAAGCTTTTGGATCTGGTTCGGAAATTGATTCGAAACACACCCGATCATGAAAAGGGTTTGGAAGATAGAAGGACTTTCTTTCTTTTCTTTGTCAAATTTGATGGAAACAGTTCTATCTTTTTTCCTGGACGAACTCTCTCTCGTTGAAGTCTAGCTCCAAGTTTCTGGAAGGAGCTTGGCCAACGTGTCCTTCGGGACAGGGTGAATGCATGATGCCTAATCATTGGAGATAAACAAAGCATCTTCATTACCATTGTTGAAGTTTAGATTAAGAGCATGGTTCTCGTACTCGATAAACCATCCGGTAATGCAGGATTTGCCTCAGTCGCAGCCTTGAGGGTCGTGTAGGGCACACAGGATTTCAGTTAAACACAATTACCTACACTTTGCTACTCAACTAGGTCCGTTATCAATAGATGCCAATACCCAATTTAATAAGATCATTGTAGGATTCAATAAATATTGGAATATCCATTAACTCGATTATTTAAAATAGAAAATCAATTAATTAATGTAAGCCCATATTATAGAAAATTTCCAACACATGCTTCTCGTTCTCATACTACGTGCGACAAGAATAGCATTGTAATCCAAAATATCGTCGACAACAATGGACTCCTGGAGATGAGGTAGGCTGTTTTTTTTTTTTTTTCTTTCTTTTTTTTTTTTTTTCTTTTTTTTTCCTTGTAATATTAGGTGAATGATTTATAGAAGGGCTGGGCTGGATTTTCACCACCATTCTCGAGCCCCCGTCAACCTAACCCTCGAGCTCTCTTACTAACTCGACAAGTCAATCTATAGAATTGCCAATTCTTCAAAAGCAACAATTTAAGAAGAAATTGTGCTAAAAAAATATTCTAGATTAGGTCAGCTATGGGTCGCAAAAAAAAATCACCTTAAATAAATGTATTAATTTGGCTCAGGTCAGGTCAGGTCAGTCCACATGTTTGATAGGTCTAAATAACATTTATATGGCTTCGGTTAGCTCATTAGATAGATTCTCGTCAAAAATTGAAACTAGTACTTCGTACCATCGGCTGCACAAGGTTGCATCATAGATGCTACGGTCTGCGACAAGAAAGGCCAACTTTGCCTACAACTGTCCAAAAGCCAGGGGAGCCGAGATGTGCTCGGCTTGGGAACTAACCACGTCAAAAAGGCTCATGGAAGGACCTGGAACTTATGAGCAAGTGGCCTGACACCATTGAAATGCCTGCTTCTGCTCAGGCGATGGCCCACGCACATTCAAGGCTTCGAAATAGAATTTTGCTTAACGAATTGCAGCTAAATAGGGGCAGGTGTGGGGGTATTAATGAGCATGCCACGTTGTCCGTACTTCTTCTGCGAGAGGGCCAGCCGTATGGCCGACCGTTTCCGGCCATATAAATAAGGCATAACTCGGCCCGGCCCCCCGCCCCCTGCCGCTCGGGCCCTTGTGCTCCGGTCGTATACTCGTGAATCGACCGCGATTGAACCGCGTGTTCTCTCCCCCATGGGAGATATACGTGCATACGAATCGGTACCACGCCAATTCTATCATTAACTCTACGCAACCGCAAGACCAAAATTGGTACCGACACAAGGCACCCCCACAACCCGCGGGTGGTGTTGTGTATGATCAATGGGCAGGTCGAGGCTCGGCATCGAGCTTACAAGCTTGCTTCGCTCGTGATGGGAAAAATTGATTAGGCTTGTGCGAAGCTGGCTAGATATAGGTGGCGAGCCGGAGCTCGAAGGAATCGTCTTTTACTAGGCCCGCCCGGAACGTGCATCGGGCCTGGCGGCCCACCTCGGTCTGTGCCGGCCGTGCTTGCTCGCCTGAGTCTCTTTACTTTTATAGGCAAAGGACCTCGACTCCAACGATTTCCATTGTACGTAGCATTTGATATGGTGTAGTGGCCGTGAACCGTGGCTAATGGAACATACATGTTACAAAGCAATTTGTAAAATGAGAATTGAATTACCTAGATAAGATGGAGAAGAGCAAACAGAGATGGGAAATCGGAGAACTGGTCCGTGTCCGGGACGGGCGACCAACCTTAGGTGACACGATGCCGGGCCCAAATAGCCCAACCATGCCCAGCGCCGCTGCCGGCACGAATTTTAGTTGGCCAAGCTAGATGCTAGATCTCTTAGGGCGTCCAATCGGGCCAAATCTTAAAGGCACGGCTCGCAGGCGTCTAATCTTCTACTTTGACTCGGGCGACCCTCGACGATATCTTGCCTATGAAGGCTCTTCAAAGTCGGGTGACCAATTTCAAAAAGTAACCAGTTTGGTAACTATACAAAATTTTTACTCTTGGAATATAAAAAGAATAGAAATGTATTTTTACCACGCAAACGATTTTTTTTTGTATTTATTCATTTTTTATTCTTGCTCACGGATTACTAACCGATGGCAGCGACCAATTTTCGTGGCGGCGACCGGCAACCGGCGGTTGGAGGTGGCCGCGGCAAGAGAGAGGAATAAAAGAAAATAAAAAAGAAAATTAGCTTATTTAATATTTCCCGAAAACAAAGCATTTTTTTTTTATTTATTTTTTTATTTTTTTCCCTTTTCTTTTTTCTATTATTTTCTTTCTTTCTTTTTTTTTGGCTTTCTTCTTTTTTTTTCTAAAAGGCTGGAAAAAAGGGAAAAAAAAAAGAAAATAATAAAATTGACGAGCTCTTTAGAAAAAACCCTCAGCAAAAAGTAACAAGTTAGATCTCATGGGAAAATTGTCTAAAAAGTCTTAAACCTATTGCACTTTTGCTAATTCAGTCTTAAACATTTTAATTTTGTCAATTCAATCCTAAACATTTTTACATTTTGTCAATTGAGTCAATCCAACCAATTTTGGCTAAAAAATGCTAACGTTGAAAGGTTTAAGATTGAATTAGTAAAATTAAAAGGATTATAACTGAATTGGTAAAAGTATAATAGATTTAGGACTTTTTAGACAATTTTCCTCATATCTCACGTGTACCCAACTAGGCCAAATCTTGAAGGTGCATCTCTCGCAAGCGTCAATCTTGTAATCTAACTCATGCTGCCCTTGGCAAGATCTTGGCATTATGCAACCCTCAACAATGTTTTATAAGCTGTGCACGATCCTCGAGAAAGCTTCACTAAAGAGTTATGCGATCCTCAATAAGTCCAAAAAGACAATTTAAGGTATTTTATAATCCGCGATCACTGGTCATCTCACCAAATAGAATGTATTTTGTGTGCAAATTATATCACATAGTAATGTCACTCAAAGAGATTGTGATCAATCCCATACTTAGCTCTTACATTTAAGCGAGGTTTGCACACGGGGCGGCCTGTGGCCTTCACTAGTGGTACTGTGGTAGTGTGGAGAACCATTCGCTCGTACAGACCCCTAAAAAGGGTCGCCTATGCCTCTCTCCTCCCATCTTAATGGGCCTTCAAATGTATTTTTGTATTTTCCTTCTTATCCCTTAGTCTATGTAACTGATGTCGAGCTGAATTATTGTTATATCAGAACTTACACTCCGTTCGTTTAATGAAAAATAAGTTTCAAAAAAATATTTTATTGATTTTCAACATTTGTTTCATGAAAAATAAACTAATTGCACCCTCTTTCTTTCACTTCTAAACCAAATACTTTTTTCACCAAACACCTTTTCCTTTTATTTTTATTATTTTATTATTTAAAAAATTCGAATTTTCAATTATTTTAATTTTTAAAAAAGTTCTTCTTTTCTTTTTTCTTTTTCGTTTTGTTCATCTTCAACCAATTGCTAGCTACCCATAGGTGAGCTTGCTTGAGGTTGTCAAGCAAGCTTGGTGGGGCTCGACCTTTGCCGAAGGTTGGTAAGGCTCTGATGGCAAGCGAGGCTCAACCTTGTTGGTATCTAGCAGTTGGAGCCTCGCCCCCGCGACGAGAGCCAGCCTACTACTTGTGGCTAGTTGTCGATCACCGTTCGCCATAGTTGGTGACGACCAAGGAAAAAAAAAAAATAATAAAATAATAAAGAAATTATTGAAAAGAGTATGTGAAGGAAAATATTTTTTATCAAACAATATATTTTCTTCAGACTTCGGCCGAATATCGAAAAATATTATCAATTTCTTTGAAAAATGAATTTATGAAAAATATTTTTAAAAAAAGCCATATTTTTTGCAAAATGAATGGAATTTTAATGTCGTCAAAACTATATAATAAGACAGCCAAAGCACTCAAAAGATCTCATTAAATTTCTCATTCATCCGAAATGGAGGGGGTTAATTGAAGCATTCGGTCACTTTAATATGATCAATCTGAAAATTTAATTATACTCCTATAAAATTTGCACAATAATTGCACTTTCACTAAATTTCTCAGTGGAAGTGTCTCACTACACAACCTATTATCATCCGGCGACACGACATTTTTGGTTTAATCAACGTTGGACTTGGAGCAGTGCCGCCGGTCTTTACATAGACGCCTTCTCCTTCGTCGGCGTTTCGTCCGGGAGAGCGAAAAGATCACCAGATGCCTGTCAAGAACGGCGGCGGCGGCGGCGGCGGCGGCATCCTCCATCCCTCGACCCTCAGGCCTCTCTGCTCCATCCCTTCGCTCCTCCTCGCCCTCGCTCTCGCCACCGTCCTCCTCTCCTCCCTCTTCTTCCTCCGCTCCACCCCTCCCCTCCTCCGCTCCTCCTCTCCATCTTCCGAAATTCCTCCGTCGCCCTCAGCCGACCGCATCAGGGTCCACGTCGCCGAGCTCCCCAGATCGCTCAACTATGGCCTCCTCGAGCGCTACTGGTCCTCGCCGCACGCCGATTCCCGGATCCCCGCCGACCCGGACCACCCGTCCGGGCCGACCCACCTGCGGAAACCCGCCGATTACCCGCCGTACCCGGACAACCCGCTGATCAAGCAGTACAGCGCCGAGTACTGGATCCTGGGCGACCTCGAGACGCCGCCCGGGTCGAGGGGCGGGTCCTTGGCGGAGAGGGTCGCGAGGTGGGAGGAGGCGGACGTGGTGTTCGTGCCCTTCTTCGCGACGCTGAGCGCGGAGATGCAGCTCGGGAGGGACAAGGGGAAAGTTCCGGAGGAAGGAGGGGAACGAGGATTACGCGAGGCAGAGGGAGGTGGTGGATCTCGTGAAGGGTTCCGAGGCGTGGAGGCGGTCGGGCGGGCGGGATCACGTCTTCGTTCTCACCGGTATTGGTTCGAGCTCCGATCGTTTGTTGTTTTACCATCCGTGTTGAACTGAATTTGATGCTAGGTTTTGGTGATTCTTGGCAATTTATGCTGAATGATGTGACCCTTGGTTAGATTTGTAGCTAGAATTCTGCTTTTCTGAGTATCCCCATGGATGCGTGCAGAACCCTGCTGAAGATAATCAATGTAGTAATTTACTAATTCGACAAAGTTTATATTTTGCATAGCGGTTGTGCAGATAGAGCAATGCTAGTCCGAAGGGGTAATGCGTGTCTTTAGGAACTTATGCTGTATCTCTGATTGTCAGGTTATGTTAAACGTTGAGGCATTGTTTCGCAGACCCGGTTGCAATGTGGCATGTGAGAGATGAGATCGCGCCGGCGATTCTCCTCGTGGTCGATTTCGGTGGATGGTACAGGCTTGACTCTAAGTCTTCGAACGGCAGTTCGTCTGACGTGGTACACCACACGCAAGTTTCACTGCTCAAGGATGTCATTGTGCCGTACACGCATCTGCTTCCTAGGTTACATCTATCAGAGAATCAGAAACGTCAAACCCTTCTTTACTTTAAAGGGGCGAAGCATAGGCATCGGGTAAGTTATGCTTTAATCAATTACAAGAGAAATGGTGACTTAAGTTGATATCTACTTCCTTTTATGGCTTCCCACAAAGTTAGTGCCATCCTACGGAGATTCACAAATTTGGTTGTAGTTTTGAACACTTTTTTTTTTCTTTGTAATTTTGATCTATCTGTGTTTGCGTTTTGTTTAATTAAGATGTAATAGTTGTCAGCAATGGTCGCTCTATCTCTCTCTCTCTCTCTCAAACAATATAAATACTTGGGCAATTATCAACTTTCATGTGCATTTACTGAGAATGGTGTCTTGCAAGTGGATGGATTAGTGTGCGATATAAGGGCAAGCTTTTCTTTTAATAAGAAGTCATTGAGGAAAAATTGCCAGCTAATTCATGATAGCGATCAAACCTACAAGTTCCTTCCGTAACTCGGAACTTCTTTATGATGCTTTATTGCTAAAAGTTGTGTAACAGGGCGGTGTAGTACGAGAGAAGCTGTGGGACTTGCTGGTTGAGGTGCCCGGTGTGATCATGGAAGAAGGCTTCCCTAATGCCACTGGGAGAGAGCAGTCCATTAAAGGGATGAGTACTTCTGAATTCTGCTTGCATCCTGCTGGGGACACACCCACTTCCTGCCGACTTTTTGATGCCATACAAAGTCTTTGTATTCCTGTCATCGTCAGCGACGACATCGAACTCCCATTTGAGGGGATATTGGATTATTCAGACTTTTCTGTTTTCGTGGCTACTGCAGATGCCTTGAGGCCTAACTGGCTCATAGACCATCTCAGGAGCTTTTCTGAAGAGCAAAAGGATAGATTTCGTCTAAACATGGCGAAAGTTCAGCCAAACTTTGAGTACGATAGTGGCCATCAGGGTGGCATTGGGCCTATCCCTCCAGATGGTGCGGTGAACTATATTTGGAAAAAGGTGCATCAAAAATTGCCTATGATAAAAGAAGCCATCATCCGGGAGAGAAGAAAGCCGCCTGGGGTTTCAATACCCCTTCGGTGCCATTGTATGTAAGACCTCTTCCGATTTATTTATTTTTGCCATGTTTTAAATTTCACGAGAGAAATGGGTTTAATGCGATTTTGATAAGTTAGATAGTTTGGGGATGATTGATCTGTGTTACTGATGGAATTGAAAATCAAGGAAGTAAAATTTATTGGAGTTCCTTCACCTTGTCACTTGTTGATTGCTTCTAAAGATATTGAGACATTTGCAATTATTGCTACATTCGTGGGTGATATATGGCCAGGATTATCGATCTTTTCTTCTTTGCCGGAGAAGCATATACATGACATGTACTGGAACTTAAAAGAAGTGCTGAGGGCACAGTATGGCAGTGGTTACAATGATCGAGTGAAATCTGCCATTTATTGAAAAAAGAACAGCTTGATACATGAGAACGAGGTGTCCGTCAACGCCTGGAGTAGAAGGCGTCTCTCTGTAGAAGGAAAGGATGCCCTATTCCTCTTCTTTTAGATGGAAACAGGGCGAACAGAACACTCACGACGAACCCTACTACAAGCGGAACGACATTGGTCACCTTCTTAGGCAATCCCGGGTAATAGCACCCCACGACATCACTGTGCAATGCGGCAAAAGTAAGAAATGCCAACAGGGAAAGCGACGCATGGAAGAGATCCATCCACCTTAGCCTGTAATCCGAAGGCACGCATGGCCTTTTCCTGCTGCCGTTAAAGGTCCATATGCCTCTAAATGTCGCGATCCCGTAATATAACCTGCCGGTAGCTGTTCGAAAGCTGTCGGTGAATGTAAAGAAGAGACACGAAGCTGCAGAGAGGACCAAGAAGAAACCCATCAGCCAGCGATTCAAAGGCGTGCACTTGCCATCATTCGTCAAGATTGGCACGAAAATAGTGAAGGCGAGGATGGTGGCCGATGGCAAAGAACATTGAGCCGAGCAGTGCCGCTTAAGATCAAATTCATCAGGTGTAGGCAATGGGATTCATCAGTATCGTCGTCTTTGAGGTAGGATCCATCGCTCTCGTGCTTATCAATTTCTATGAGCGATTCGTTGAGCGAGTCATCCATCTATTGTCAGCTCTCAACCTTCAAATTCTCGTTAAGAGGGAAGGGAAGACAATGTGAAGCTGTCATCCCAGACCATAGATTTAAAGCGGCAGGGTGGCACACGAGAGGGGAGATTCTTCGCTGAAATGGGAGAATAAAGGAAAACTCTGGTCCTCTAGGCTTTCCTGTGGCAAACTATATCCTCCATAATGACTTTTGGCATTTGCTTTTTTCTGATTCTTCCCGTGAAGGACGCCTGAGATCAGGCATCAAGAAATTGCGCCAGCACGAACTACCGTATCTTCTACTCAATCTACTGAAATTGGTTTTTAAGTCTACAGACCCAAAAAAAAACCAATTTTGGTTTAAGTCTGGCGAAAGATCTCAGAATTCCCAGGCTAGTGTGCATCTGTAATGATCGCTAGATGTATTTTGCACTCCCATTGCTTTTTTTGAACAAGTTGTGAGGTCCTTTGCGCTTTAGAGTGCAATCTAGGCTACCTTTGATCCCGGAGGAGGAGCAACATGGTTTGACGAGTTCTTGAGTTAGCATAAGCAACGGGGAAAATTTGCCAAAATTGATTAAACGATGAGCTACCGAAGTCTGTACCGATGGTTCATAGCATCCTGTGCCAGGACAACCAACTTGCCAGCACTACAAATCGGACGCCCGATCAGTGGTAAAGCATAATGAAGTAGACTTTTATTCTGAAATGAGCACGGGAATATGATACAGAATGTACCCGACCAGACAAAAATTTGCTTGTAAACAACTTTTGACTTTCATTGATTCCAAACGATAGCATGCCTCAACAACCTGGACTCTTTACACTTACCTCAACACTGACCCAAAAAAGATGTTATCCCATGTTGGATACTGAAACCTATGGAAATGAAACTTTCCCCGGAAATTTGCTAAAAATTGCACAATCACGGGGCGAAGCATATACACTGCAGACGGCATATTTACACTGCAAATAAGAAGAAAACGAGAGCCAAAATGGACATGATATATGCAGAAACCATTCATGTCCCCTCACATTGGCATTCCGACTTGGAAGAGTCATCATTAATGGTGCAAATCTCACAGGTATCAGTAGAACCTTGTGAGCACCAATTGTCTGGGACGCACAAGAAATGTGCGGACATGAACTTTCTGAATCTCTTCTTATAGTCCTTTGGAGAGATGACAGTTGGTAACTGATTTTTAGGGACATAGAGCGAGGACTTAACCCATGTCTCCAACTGCTTGTCCCAGGTATACTGCCGAAGATAATCAATTATCCCACAAACAAGCTCTTGCTTCTGCTGATCGACTACCACAAGCAATGAATAGTCCATCACATTAATCGACTGTACCACAGAAAGAAAGTGGAGTAAGATAACTGCCATTAAGATCTCATTTCTGTGCAGATGCACTAAAATTATGACTACAGATCAAAGAATAGTGTGTGTTGTGTTCAACAGCCAACCCATGGCAAGTGCCATCACCACAATATAGTATGTAAAATGATTTCTTCCTGGTAAGATATATATAATAACATGACCAGAAAATACTTCAACTGACTACTTACATTGAGAAAACTTGTATCATTCCACACAGCCCGTTGCAGAAGATGCTTTGCTTTGTTACTCACGTACAATGGTGATGAGTTCATGTCATTGACAAAATTCTGATCCAAGAGAACATCTCCAGCTCCATCAGTAGCTGAAGTGAATCGAGCATGTAGAGCCCCTTTCAGATCGTACTGTCGAGTAATATTCCGACCAAAAGTAAGGTTCTCCATCACCATCAGATCATGCCTAGCTTCTTTTCCACTTTTATTTTGCCTTAAGGTCACCTACATAAGAAGCGGAAATGCTAAGAACGTACAATGTAAATGACGCAGAGGAAACGGTATGGTTCAAGAGACAAACCTGGTAGATTCCTAAAACTTTTGCAAGACAAGTCTGGTTCCCAGACTCAAATGACAGTTTCATGTACTTGAAATAATGGGGGGCAAACTTCTCAAAGGAATCAAATTCAGTTTTCTTAATTTCCTTGATAATGAACCTATCGTCCAAAGTCTTAGCAAAGATAGATTTGCTCTTTCCACCTTTTGCATCCCAGTTCCTACACCGGCTTAATGAAGCAATAAAATCAACCTCGGATGGGCAACAATAGCTCCTGAGGTCACGGAACTCATTAGCATACAAACAAACTACTGAGTATTTACTCTTCACCAGTGACTTTGTTATTCCCAAAGATACTTCTGCTTTAGAATTTTCCGATGGGAGAAAAGAATCCAACAAGCCCAACCCATCAAAGCTGGATAACCGTGACTCTTCTGAGAAAGTGCTTCTTGTCGAATGAATGCTATCCGAGTCCAACGAACCATTTGAAGATGAAGAAGAAGTGCTTGAAGATACCCGAATCAGGTTCTGCATACCATCATCAGTAGTAAGATCTGTCATTGCAGGCGGACCATTCAACACAGCCAAAGCACAAGCAATGATGCTCGAGAGTTCACCCTCATAGTCTGACACAACATAATTATCATTTGCAAGAGGAATGCGCAGCCTTGGGACTTCCTCGGAAATTAACTGATGAGTTGTGACCAAGTACTCAGAAGTTTGGCTACTAACAAACTCAAATCGTGGCGTGTAGCCTCTTCGAAGTTTATTCATGTAGAACTCCTTAATCTCTGTAAACGGTTTCCAGAACCATCCATTCACACTTTGACATGGGGAGAAGAGTGAACTCTGCAAAGTAAGACCTTGACTTTCCCTAACACTGACAAAGGAACCCGGTTTCAGGAGACTCATGGAATTCTGATTGGTTCTATCTATATCAGAATGATCAGGAGATAATTGATTCTCTGCTTTGCCAGATTGATCATAAGATAAGACATTCGATCTTGAAAGGAGATTCGCGTCAGATGATATACTCGAACTTAAATTGTCGGCTGTTGCTCCGTGAAGATCCTCAGAAGCTGTGATTACTTTGGATGAATCATCCTGCTCATGTTCTCTGATGGGATTTTCAATAGGGATATCCTTGACTGAAAATTCTCTTTCAACCTCAGGAGGTTCTTTTATTGGAACCTCTCTAACAGTAAAGGCGTTTGCTCCCAAATCTGTCCCTTCATTTCCTTTACCTGCACCACCGTCCATAGTTGATTCAGGTTGTTGAGCTGCTTTTCCAGAAGAAACAGCAGCCGCCTTTGGAGGATCAGCAGAGGAGAGATGATGGAGACGTCTATCCCAAATGAATGATTCAAGTAAAAGCTCCCACAACAACCGGTTCAGAACAAGCAACTTATAAGCGTTCTGGCCTGGATTCTCATTCTTGACAGCATTCTTAATGCTCAACTGATCCCACCAAGAAAAAAGAGTGTCAGTCTGAGATAACAGCTCTTATAGTATAAAGAAAAAGGGTAAGATTAAAGAGGAAAGTCAACTGTCTAATGAGACTCAGAAAGCAGAGACATACTACAAACTAAAGAGATCAACATCCTCTTTCTAATGATCCTGCAGAAGTAACCTGTGCAACACCAATGCAGGACCACCCTACTTGAACAAATGTTAAAAATATAAATCTACATCCAAGAAAACAGCAAGACAGACTAGGCGAAGTAATGCACCTACTCAGCACAGGCATACATTTGTAGCTTAAGAGGAGCTAATTTGTTGTCCTACTGAGAAAACATATCTAAACTAGGACAAGCCACGAGAACAAAACAAGTATAACATTCAGAAGTAATGACCTATAGATCCAGACATGCTGAGTAGTAAGAATAGGAAGACTGAAGATGGGCACATCTAAAATGCTAAAACAAAATTTATGACATTAAAGAGAAAAACCTAGAACACTTCCTATGGAGCATTTCCATAACAGGAAATGGCCATATATAGAAAACCTTTGAGTTTAGCTCCTCATGCATATATATCAGAAGAGCGAGGAGACTAACCTCAAAATCATGGCTTTCCTGCTTAAACATCTCTTCAATGTCAGAGAATACCTTCGGTGAATCCATAAGATGCAAAACAGATCCTGCAAATTGGGGTCCTATCTTCTTCAAGTTGCGCTCAACTTCTGCAAATAGCAGCATCCTTTTCTTGGATACCTTAATGCAAAAGAAAGTGAAATTATTACTTTTGAGTCGGTCTATGAAATAAGGACAAAAAGAGTGGCCAAGCACCACCAAAGTGAAGTGAAGTGTCCAGTGTTGGGGTAAACATGCACTTGCTTTGGAAACCCTGTGTACGCGCAAGTGTGTGCACCTTCTTAACCATAGCAACTCATGATAACAGGTTAAGTAAGATACCGTACTTTCTCAATTTCTTTTGCAAACCAATCTGATCTGATTGAACTATTAAACTCCAGTTTCTGGGGTGGCATTGATATGGTGTATGTTGTGACCGGGGAGTATCTGAACATCGCAACAACGGGGCCCAATCTGCATCAGCATGAACAAGCCCATCAGTCTCTCGCTTTAAAAGAAGAAAACCAACATAATATGAATGAATTGAAAAAAGATGCAACAGAACTAAAATTGAACTAGACTCCCATGTTAACCCACTAAACAGTCAAAAAGATAACTCTCTCAAATGCAAATAGCATTGTGCTTAAGACTGCAGTGTAGTTGCCAACTGCTTGGCAAAGCCCATCTAGGACATCAGCATATACTTTTTACAGCATAATCAAAACATAATCTTATTAACTATCCCCAGCCAGGGCATCGCTTGTTCACCTATCTAATACTAGAATGTATAAAATTAATGCTTTTCCAACCAAATAAGAGAATAAGATCACCACTGAGGCAATTTTGCATACCCAAAGAAGTAGAGGAAGTCTCTTTGAAGAGAATGCCCACAGTTTGCCAATCTCGCAAACAGTGAGTGGTGAGAAAAACTGAGCTCAAGGAACTTCCCAAATGACAGGCACCGGGCAGCAGTAGAAATTAAAACTCTTTTCGTTGATCTTGTAGATCCATTGATAGGTTTACATTTACCACATCGACTCCACATCCAAAGCTTTCCTTCTCCTTCTCCCGGTAATTCCTTTTCCTTTGGAAGCCGCTTCACTTGGATGGTTAACTGCTCATTATGATGTGCATAGTAATAGAAATGAGCTTCTGGCAGTCCACCACATGCAGTGCACAGGCTTCCCTGCACAACCAGAAGCCTCTGTAAGTGCAATTTTAAAAGAAGACTTCTTATGACTCATGTTAACAATGCAATTTTCCCAGCAAATTTAATTTAATCTTAACAAAATAGGAAAAGAGGGGCAATGGCCTCTTCAAATTCAAAGCTATAGATATTTTGTTTAATCAAAACTAATTAATTTCTCAGAAGTAGAAGATCGTGATGAAATTCAAAGAGCATTTAACAGACTATCCAGGTAGACAGAATTACAATATACCTGATTGAGTATCTTATCTCGGAGAAACTTCCCTAGGGGAACATCAAAATTCTTGTAGAACGTAATACGAGAAAAATGGCTTTGCTCACACACATCTCCCCTAAGGGCATTACGACGTGACATCAGAACTAAAATACTCTGTGTATCAATAACTGTTGTCATGGCACTCTTGTTTTCTATTGAGTCATTTCCATGAGTATCTTCCACTGATTCCAGAAGGACCTCAGAGGAAGCTAATAAAGCCTGGGGTTCTCCTTCATCGGGTGACTTTGCATCATCAATATAATCTTTTATGGCCACTGCATCTGAGCTTACTGACAAGGAAGCAGGACTTTCATTATGACCATTTGGTTCCTTTCTAGTATATCCAAAATAAGAAGAAGCGAGGGGAAATTTGTCCCCTATGACTTTCTTCAGTGATGCTGACAGGCTTGAGAATCCGGAAAAAACAACCGGATTATATGGCTCATAAGAAAATGGTGAACTTGCCCCTAATTCTGACATCACATGACACGAATCCCCATCATGGAATCCATTCGAAATGGGAACATCAATTGCACATGCGCTATGATCAGGAGTAGCCTCCCGAACACTGGGATCATGAATACCATTGAATACCGAGGTAGGGGATGATCGGTCATTTTGTGATGAATCTGCTATTCCAGCAAAAGGAATGGTTGAGAACATTGCTCTTTGATCAACAAGGAAAGCCGTCTCAAGGATCAGATGATAGGCCACACCAACAGAACACTGCACTATAGACTTGATCTTTTTCAGCTCGTCACTGTGACTTCCTTTCAGCAAAATCTGCAACAAAGAATTGGTACAAGGTCAAGCAGGAATTTATCTCCCACAACATGACAAAAGAAGTCAGCAAAAAGAAAACTGCCTGGAAGATTGCTGAAACCTGATACGAGGACTATTGCAAACCATTCTGATTGTCAATGTTAGTGTGCATACATAAGCACATCCAAAGGCATAAAGTGTTTACAATGTAGCAAGAGTAGAAAGGCACACGGCCTCTCTGTAAGCAGCACTCAAAGGCGTACATAGCTTACCTATGTTGAGAATGTATGATCTCTAAAACTGCATCCATAAAAGGTGCCCAAACTAAATAAATTGTGTAATAATTCAGATATCTTTACCTTGAAAGCTAATCAAAACAACTTAACATAATCACAAAGAAACTTAGTGAATAAGAGCATATCTGACCAACCAATAACTAAATGAACTTTTGTCAATCATCCTAATGCAAGAAACATAATTTAAACTAAAGATTGTAGGTGTCACAAGTCACCTTTCATACTTCAACCGGGTAAGTCGATTAAGAAAAATCTCTTGTTCTTATTATCAGATTGTTATTGGATACACAGATGTTACCACTAATTTAGGCTGGCAGTATCTAATAGCATAGCTGTGTTTTATTTCATATAACAAAATGCATAAGATGTATGTGTAAGATGTGGGCTTATTTCAAGTTGCAAACGAAACTTCTAAGTCCCACTCATCAGAATAAAAGTACATGGACCTCCAAATGTACGCATGTCCAGAGAATTCCAGTTAAAAAGGAGCCCAGGCAGGTTTTTTCCACCATAAGAGAAATTCTGATTACTGATTCCAATCATTATTGTCAACTAAATTCAAAGATATAAGAAGAAAGAAAGATTGCATTAAATAAATAAATAAATAAAAGCTAAAAAGAAAAGACTTACCGTACAACCAAGTCTTGTTGGACAGCCCTCAAGAAACATCAAAGTTTTGCTTGGTTTCTTCCCTCCTTCAACAAAACCAGCATGCTCCTCCACAAACTTTTCAATACGGAAGGATTCACATTGTTTTAGCTTCTGAATTGCCAAAGTATCAGTTGAGACAATTGATGAGCCAGTGCAACGAGCTATTCTCTCCAAGCGATGGAGCTTCATATCGAAGACTAATGTCATTCCTTTTGCGAGAATAGATTCTTGAATATCACGAGAGACTGATTTTTCTACTAGAATTACATTCGGGTGGCACATTTCAATCATCTCAACAATGGGTTTGAGATAATTCTCCTGTAAACTTTGAATGTCAATAAAGATAGAAAATATCTATAAAATCTAATGTATAGATTGTTGGGTGTAACAGACATCCCGACACTTTACCTGCTGCATTGCATTAAATGATGACAAAACACTCAATGATTGTCCAAGCATACCCCGAATCAACAGCAACTTTGGATTCTTATAGCTCGTGGGCATGTGCTTGTGAGCAGCATGCTTTTTGAAAACAAGACCTCTAATTACTTGACTGCAAAACCAAAAGCGGCATTATAAACATATGATATTTTAGTCGCAAGTATGCACACAAACATACATCAGTCTATGGTAAAATAATTGCAAGATGAAAACATATTTGAGCATGAATTAATTCTTTTCCAAGATAGAGTCTCAGTTTGGAAATGTGTTACAAAGCAGAAGAAACATGCAGCAAAACTGTAGTTTAATCCAACATGTTCATAGCAGATTGAATGAAAACACTTTATGATGATCATAAAAATAAACAAGCTACCTAATGTAACTTAGAAAGTAACAGAACACTCACGCATCCTTTGAACAAACAAGCAAATAGAAAATGCAGGCACCATTTGTCCCACAGGAAGAGCATACCTACCTTTGGTCACGCGTACCAGTTGCTATGCATTTGATTTTTACACAGCCATCTGGACCAATTCCTTTTCCATCAACAGCATCAGGCTTCAAAAAGGAAGCAGCTTCCCATGATAATGAAGTTATTATGTCCGCCCAACTTTCACCACCCTCTACGGAAGGGGCAACACCAAAAGATCTAAGGAGTTGAGTGATAAGGGCCTTAAATTTTCCATTAATCACCTCATCCAGAGCTTTCTGCTTTTCCTCTTTAAATCTGTAGCTCCCACTACCTTCATCTCTGAAGTTACTCAGAGAACTTGAACTAACCCATCTTGTGCCATCACCACATTCCTCGTCATCGTCATCATTATAAGCCATACTACCCTGCATGTCATCCTCCGGGTCTTCTGCTTCTGGAGGATCCCAAATTTTGCTCTCTATCTCATCAAGAAAACCACTAGAATTTCCATTGCCCGTTACTCCATTAACAATTCTACTTTCATTTTCAACGCCAGTAATATTTACTTCCTGAAGATGGTTAGCATGCCTAATTTCAACATTGATGCTATTATGTTCATGACCCCTGTTGAACTCTTTAAAACTGTTCTCCATTGCCATATTGGATCCTCCAACTCCACTGCTAGTTGCTTCTGAAATAGAGTCCTTATGCTCCTCTGCTCTATAAAAAGAATCGTCTCGACCAGTGGGCATATTAGCTTCTTCTTGATTGATTCTGAAATTCGAAGTCCTCAATAATTAATTAACTCGGTAGCAGGTTTTTACATGCAAAAGAAAGGACAGAGGCATACCTATCAGTGGGGTTCAGGTCCACTGAAAATTCACCTAAAACGAAAATATTGAAATTAGTGCTTATGTATTAGCCAAAAAGACTAAATTAATGGCTTATTTCTCAAATAAGTGAACACATACGAAGCAAACTTGACAGAGACCACAGAAAACTTACTGCAGCTTGAGACAGAGCTGTCATAGCTTGACAATGAAGTTGTTGGACTAATTGTCGGCGTTTCATAAGGGCTCATGACATCCCTCTTTAAAGAATCTCGTTCCTTCATCTTATCACAGAATTTACAGTGTGCCCCAACATTCAATTTCAAGATAATTTCATTTTGGTGATTCTTGTTCCCATTAGATACCTTTGATAGTTCCGAACCACAGACATGACACATAGTGCACATCTGATCCTTGTATGTCTCAGCAACCACTTATTTTGCTGCTTCAACTTCAGTCACCTATTAGTTTCAACAAACAAATCCAACGGTTTATAAAGATTGCCAATTTCCTTCCATATGAAGAAAATAATAGTGCATCTGTAGTGACTAGTGAAATACAACATCAATTTTATGAGTAATACCAAACAAACCGATATAAGCAAATCCATCAACGTACAACTAAATCAAGCATCAATAGAATCCCTAGTATGCAATCACTGTCGTCATAATTGACTGACGTGGTCAATTCACAAAGTCCATAATTACTACATACATAACAATTCATCCTACTTATTTTAGCACATATACCTATTTAATATATCACATATTACACCTACTAACTGAATCTTAAGCAGGAAAGCTATTCACATCCTCTCACACATATTCCATAAGGACTAATATCAATAAAAAATATAAAAGCTTGCCTGTCCATCTAAGGAAACAGTATAGGCGCATATACCAGCCAGTACAATTGTTTTATTGCCGCTAAAACCAAATGCATCATTTTGCTACAAAATTTGGGAGAGAGATACTACGTAACTCCAGCAGATGTGGAGTTTGGACAAAAGTGGGTCCTACCTACTAAACCAAGTCTTATTGTCTGTTTGAAATAGCTTATTTAAGTTACTTAAAATTGCCCCAAATAAAAAATTAGTTGAAGTCATTGAAATATCAGGATTCAACATGAATTTAAATGTCAACTTCATGGCTTCTAACAGTTAAGGCGTTTGATATGAAATTCCAAGTATCGGAAGTACAAAGTAAAGTATCTGAAAAGGGTATAAGCAACTCCAAACACGTATATTAGTTAAGAAAACAACACCCGTAACCAAACAAAAGATGACAAATTTACACGATGCATTAGTCTAGGGCTTATAGTATAGGATCATACATAAACTCCAGCGGCAAGAGGAAAGTAGCAAGATAGAAGAAAAGTCAGCACTACAACTGGAGGAAAAGAAACCACATCAGATCTCTAAACTAATATGTTATTTTGAAGAAAATAAAGAACAAGCTTGCTGTTTATAAGCACACCCCACAAAATCCTAATAAAAGATCCATTAGGGAGGACGAAAAGCCACATACATCCTGAAGCCGTTACATATGGAATTCGACATGACAAAATGCGCAACAATAAGCCAATAAGTGCACGACTCAAATAGGCCTATAGCGCAACAAACATATGCTGAACTTTACAAGTCCTCCAAAAACAAGATTTCCGATCCTAGTACATATGTTTGGATTAACGCCTAAAACTAGAAGCCCATAACCTGATCAGCTAAATACTCAGATCCACCACGAAGAAATTGAACCCAAATTTTAATCCAAACAGATCAAATTTGAAATCAGGATCAAACCTGATCCGGCGCAAACTGCCCGCAAAACATTCAATTCTTCCACAAAAAAAGAAAAAAAAAACAGAAATTGCCGAAAGTAATTCGTAGACGAAGAATTGGAACCGTCAAGATTAAAGAATCAAGGAACAAAAGTACTGATCATTCACCTCTTTCGACGAAACTCATCAGCAAAGTCAAAAAAAAAAAAAAAAAAAAACGGATAAAACTAGAACAGAATATTCTTTCACAACCCAAAAAAAAAAAAAGTCCACGCACGAACCAGGAAAAACGGCGGCCTCCTACGGCTTTTGCGATCAACTGATCAAACCGAATCAACCGATATTATCTTGAATCAATCCACGAATTCCGCAGGCGTCACTATTCAGTAAATCCAGATACCCAATTTCCACATAAAAAAAAAAAAGAAAAAGAAAAAGAAAAAGCCCGCGATTTAACCAGAAGGAATACCTTGGACGCAGTAAGCTAGCCGAGTTCACAAGAAATGGAGAATCCCGAAAAACAAGGAAGAGAAAAAGGAAAAAGAAATGGAAGCGGAAGGAAAGGAATGACGCACTGCCGAAGCGATTGACGAACAGAGATTTGGTCGCGCGGCCACCTCCTCCACCTACACCTCCTCCTCCTCCTCCGATTCCGCGCCCGAGCATGTCGGAGCGCGACCGAGCTCTCCCCCTCTCCGCCGCGGCACGGCGGCTCTCTGTCGCCGCAGAAAATGGAAGCTTTGCCGCGCGCGACGCAAAGATCAGAAACCGGAAAATCGGATTTGGATTCCGACGACCGAGACAGAGAGAGAAAGAGTCTTGATAGAGAGAGAGAGAGGGAGACGATGAAGAGACGAAATGAGAAGAAAGGTATTTGAAAGCGAGCGACCACTGGCATTGCATTAGTCGCAAAGGATTTGTTTTTATTTTTATTTTTTTTTATTTTTGCGTATTTTAATTTTGTTTGTTCTTTTTTATTCTATTCCATTCCATTTTATTTTATCCACCTTCGCGGTAAATAAATTCCGGTCGCGGAGCGTACAGTACCCCGGCGTCGCTAGATTTCAGTAGATCCTGTCCTTGCACGGCTGAAGTACTCCGATTTCACGGTCTGGCCCCGTGAAAAACGCCGATTTGTTTCATTTACGTCCCTGCTTCTGTCGCCTTCATTCATCGCGCCCGGGACCTTCAATTCAATTCCTTCCCCACTTTTTCTTGGCCCCGCTTCGATTATTTCCACTAAAGCCCGACAACATCCACGGCCATTCTTTGACTAGAACCCGTAGCGCCCTCATTCGGGGAAAAAAAAAAAGGGAAATTTGAAAGTGTGAATGGATTTTTCCTCTTTTTGGGTGTTCTAGATTATTCAATATCGACCGTTTAAAACTCGTTGAATTTCTTGTTGGACCAAAAAAAAAAAAAAAAAAAAAGAGTTTCAGAAACTCTTCTTGTTGACTAGGGTATCCACGTGCCTCTAGTACAAAAAACGGGATAATCAGGTGCTGATTGAGATAGATGTAAGGTTTAAAAAAAAAAAAAGTGTAGTATTTAGTTGAAGTGACCGTATTAGTTACTTATGGAATCGCATTAAAATTTTTATTTTCTTAAGAAAAAAAAAGGCTGGATCTATAACTCCACTCCAACGACATTCATGAAAGAGACAAATCAATTTTCCTCTACAATTGCCGTAAATCGAATATAATCCAATGTTGCCCACGAAATTAAAAAAATTCATCTACTGATGACGTTCCTAATAAAAACCCACGGATTCATGTATCGAGTCCTATGATCAAGCCTCTTGATATTCCTCCACAATTGTCGCAAATTGAATACAATCCAACGTTGCCCACAAAATTGAAAAAATTCATCTACCGATGACGCTCCTAATAAAAACCTGCAGATTCATGCATCGAGTCCTATGGTCGAGCTGGCTCGTCTTCACCAATTATTACCATCGGCTCAAAATGAACGAATGAATTGTCGGGGACCTCGCCCGGATGAAAGCATTTCCCTTTTGCCAAGAGAGGAAAAACGAAACAGGTAATTCATTGCTGTAAAGCACTGCATCTCTCGGCATTAAAGTGCACGTACCCTATTATGCATTAATTACGGATTAACTATGGATTAACTATGGATACGGTGATTAAAATTTGCCAATTTCTCCGCATACAGTTGTGCAGAAATTTCTAGACATGAATACAAAGAAACCCATCCATACATTTAATATTTTTTATTCACTTACTTTATCTTTGGTTTCATGAAGTCCACGATTAGGGTTTCATCAGGGGTCACATTGCTCTACGATAACGCTAATTTTAAAATTTGTTCGCCCTTCGTCAGATCCGCCGTCGAGCTCGCATCTACGCACGGAAGGCCACCGTCAGCACTTTGAATTTCACCTCCACCGTGCAAGAATCTTTCTGGAAGAAGAGGTCGATCAAGAGCTTTTCAAACGAAACGACCGACATGTTCTGTGGAGACATGGATCATGGATGCACGCGAGTGCGTACCGAGGAATCGGTCTCCCGAAATTAAAAAACTTCGGATGCGACGATGATGATAATACCCCAATAATTCATACGTAAATGGAATCGGGAGCTTACTAAATTGCGGTCATTATTATCGATTAATGAGTGCTTCCCCGGTCATTGGATGCGAGGGAATAGATTTAAAGTAATAGCAAGAATCGTACCTTGCCTTATTTTTTTTTAGATGGGATCGCCTTAAAAAAATGCTTTCCCATCTCGAGATTTTTCGAGTAAAGTTTAACAACTTCCAATTGATGGTCTTTCGAGATTGCTTCTTATTGCCGGCCACAATCTGCTTTGGATGAGTGTGCTTTTATTAACGAGTGCTTACTAGAAAGAGAACTAGTTCTCCCATGTGCTCGCCGGTTGCTTTTCGTATTAATTTTTAAGATATTTGCGATGCCAAAATTAGAAATGTATTCATCTCCCATGACATTTAAAGTAAGCTTCATTACCGACTTAAACCAACGATTAGCCGAGCCCGCATCGACCCCAAATGGTAACCGAGCAAATTTGGAAAGGTATCACATATGGAGGAACTTGACCAGCCTAAGCCATTTGTGGGGGGCATGGCTCTTGTCACAAGCCGAGCATGTCTGGCGAGCAACAATCGACCCGACTTAAGAGTCTAATACTTAACTTTTGGATCGGGCATTAACGCAAATATAAATGTCAAACGGTATCGACCAACATGTATGAATCATGTGGGTGTTGCAAAGATCAACATAAAAATAAAAGGACGGGCAAGAATTGATAACTAAAGAGGACACAAAATCCCACAAATGATAGGAAAAGGTGCTCATCAACTTAATTATGGTTGATTGAAGTACTTCATCAATTTATGGAGAGATAAAGAGGGAATTGGAGGGGCCCAATCCCTAACTTTTAGAAATCCCGGCATTTTTTAAAATTGTACATGGTCGTCCATAAACCTTGGCCCCACCAAAAATTTCAAATTTCTTCACATCTCTAACTTTAAGAAAAGATTAGCAATGAATCTCCTGTTTCTTCTTCCTAAAAAATCAAAAGCTAGTGAAGGAGGGAAAACATAGTTAAGAGCCATTATCAATCAAAAGGTTGTGTCACGATCTTACTCCAAGTCCATGCTCGACCACAGTAAAACCAAGTACCAATGGATTTAAGCAAAAGAAGACCTCAAGACCAAGGAAAAATTATCCACTCAATTCTAAACATATCATACGGATTCAAACTCAAGTCATAAATTTATCAATTTTATAAATTTAGTCCTAAATCTTTTTATAAAATTCCAATGCAATTCTTTTAATTAATTTTTATCGAAAATTGCCGGCATAGTGATCCGATCATCGCCGGGTGTTTTACATGACATACCGCCACGTCAGCGATTTCCAGTGAAATTTGACTGAAAAATTACAATGGGATTTTGAGTAAATTTTTATGACTGAATTGACAAAATTAAAGAGTTTAGGACTCGTATATTAAGCTGATGACCGAACGAACAATTTCCGTGCGGACCATCGATATTTATTTGGATTAGACCGGACAACGTTGGAAACGCAGAGGAGTCGTTTTCTCCTTTCACAGCATTGGTCATCACTTTACGAAAGGGGCCACCAGTGCTCGAGTTCTATTTGGCTTCCGGGAGTCTACGGAGCGATCATTAGTGGAATGTGTGTGACGCGAGGGAGAATCGATTCGCAATAAAGTGACATCCCATTGGGTTTTCCTACGGAAAAATCTAGGCTTGCGGTGTTTCCTAAGCAAGAAGGAGGATATTCCCCTGGTATAAGAATGAACCGGAAGGCGGTGATGAATGACCATTATCCCAACCATTTAAAAAAAAAAAAAATTATTCCTAAAACGAATTAGTATTTTATAAAACACAACGAACCAATATATGTCTCAACGCTAGTCTTCATTTATATTTGTGCAAGGTTTAATTTTTCTTCCTTAAGGATTCACTAGAATCACATGATAAATTAGTCTAGCAACAACATTGACATGTCCAATAGATGCAGCAACTACACAATAAAATTTAAAATAGACATTTCATACGATGGAGATTAGATCTCAAATATTTGAGTAATCATCATAAGTATAAGTTTTCACTTGAATTGCTGGAGGGAGTTATAAGGAACTTAGAAATATGGGGATGGAGAGAATTTCTCCACCTTTATAACCTCGCCCCTCCCTTGGAGGATCGAATTAGCATCACACGGGAATTGGGTTCATGTGAATCCGATTCACATGAACCCAATTCACCAAAATAAATTACATCATTAGACCCTCGCATGATCACTGGATTTATTGAATTTAGTGAACTGCGTGCTGCACCAAACAAAAATGACCGAAACGATATGTCCAGCCCCAACAGCTCTATCCACCTCGATTATAGGTCTTTGATTGGTCAGATATTTAGCGTTGACATGGTGCGATTCTATCGGGTAAGGCTATAGGGTAAAAAGAGAGTTTGAACTTTTTGGATCACTCAACTTGACTTATCTCTATAGGTGAGCCAATGCGATGCCCTTTTGACACTCGATGTACGACGATCATGGAAAATTCAATCGGGAGTTTAATCAGATCAACCTAGAAGGACCCACGTTTGAGAAAAAATTGATTTTGGAAATCCTTGGAACTTGGTGTGAATGACTTAATTTTTCGCGTGCCTGGAATAATCACCAAGGCAGACCAAACAAAAGAGAAATGAGAAAGAAAAGTGGAACATAGAATAATTCAACCCGACTCGAGCATTCGGACTGGATAAGAACCTTCGTGGCAAGGCACGGCAGGCGGAAAAAGGACAGAAGTTGGAACCAAAACCGAATTCGATGCCAAAGGACTTCTGACGATTGGGCCACCCCCTCCCTTTGAAGCCAATTTTCCACTTGGTCCGGGGTCAAATTGAGAATTATTTTGTTCCCATTTAATCAAGTGATGAGCTTTTCGAGCATAACGAATGTGCGACTTCATCATACTCGCAAATACGTCAAAGTAGAGGGGCTGCTTTATAATTAAGAAAGAAATTGCAGCTGTGTAATTTACCTTGTTTCAAAAGCATCGTCCATATCTCCACGAGACCTACATAGACGACTTTTTGTCTTTTGCAATTTGTAAGGCATATGTAGCGATATAATTTATATATTACTAGAGAACGGGCATATTCTTTTTACTATTGTATAATTTGTTGACATCCTTAAATTATTTTTTTTTTTCTCAAAGGGAGCATGATAACATGTCCAAAAAAAAGAAAAAAGAAAAAGATTGATTTCGAGTTATCTAAACAGATAAAAGTAATTTTATTGTGGAACAAGTGAGGTTAGTTATTATTTGCGTTGAATAAGTGAATCCTTTCAATTTTCCCATAAAACTTAATCCTTATTTTTTTTTAAATTTTTTTAAAGGAATGAAAAGCGAGTCAATCGAGTGGTCCGGCTTAATACATATAAGATAATCATCAAATTCATTTTTGTTGCATTGACAGGCTGCTCGTTTAGGATTTTATTGAATTTTCACTTTCCCATTATACCAAAAAAAATATGAAATAAAATAACATGTTAGTCTACGTGTCAACATTTATGTCATGAAAATATTAGATATCTTGAGTAAAACAAAGTCAAAAGTGTGTGAATCGCAAAAATTTTGGTCGAGCAAAATGTTCAAAGCAAAAAAATTCAATTCAGACACATTAGTCATGATAAGATTAAAAAAATTCACAAAAATATCTTCATTTTTTTTAGTATCCACCAGGAGGAATGATTTTCTTATAAAAGAATCACGTATGCTTTTATAATTTTCTCTTTGACTCTCTCTCTCTCTCTCTCTTTTTTTTTTTTTGTTATTATTATTTTCCACTTTGATTTTGACGGCCTCCTTAGAAATTTATCCTCTTTCCAATTGGAGGCCGGAGATCTCCCCTCCTGCCCCCCGCCGTTCATCCGGCGCCAGCTAGTCCGACGGCATCTAGATCAGCCGCACAGTTCCCCCCACCACGATACCGACGCGTGTCCAAGGCCAGGGGCGCCCGACGCGTGGGCGAATCCCAGCGTCGCTCATGCCCATAATGGAGGGAGGTGGAGATCTCCGATCCGACACTCAATGATGAAGGAAGCGGGGCCAGGCCATCGCGCTGTTCGCGCGCCACGTGGGGGATCGGGCGGCCAAGGGCGCCCGTCGCGTCGTTGCGTGAACCGGATGAAACACGCTCCGTTGACGACGTGGCGAGCCGCGGTTGGCCCCGAGGGAAGGAAGGTCATCCGAGGAACGGGAACCGGGGTCCGTGAATCGAACGGAAAGCAATGATTAAGCTCTTGATTGAAATCATGTGTCATCGAAATTCAAAAAATTGCTCGACAAACATCGCTCTCAATCATATTCTTGGCTGGTCATGTTTTCGTCGGGTTTTGTAATTTTTGAAAAGTTTTGGCCTTTTCTCGAGAGGGAAGAGAAGGAAAGAGATCAATCGTTAAACTCAATTTAGACTTTGCGTTTTAATTTGGAAAAATTCTCTTACGAAGAGGTTTTAAGGCCAAGGAAAATGTTTTGACTTTGTCAAGGAGTTCTTGTTCATAAAGGCCGGCACGGTTCCGAGGACCTATAAATTCAACAAAAGCGATATGATTTCAAATATAAATTAGTTTAGTCTCAACTTTCGGTTTAGACAAGGCCAGTTGATTTTGATATTCGTCGAAAAGACAATGAATTTGTAACTCATCATCGGATGGGAGTTTGATGACTTTGCAAGTCTATCATTCACCATTGATGGAACTGAAATCCAAGGTTTGACATGCCTGATTAACATGGTCGGTAGAGAAAAAGGGTTACGTGTCCACATGAAAGTTCACGAGGATAAATATTATAGGGCATGACTTTTGTGTCTTTCTTTTTTTCTTCTGCTACAATCCGTTTCCGTTATAAGTCATGTCGAACAACTCTGTTCTCCCGATGAATGGCGATTGATGTGGTTTTATGAACTTTTTCTTACTTAGAATTCTTCCCAAAAAGAAAACGTCACCAACAGATTAACGCACTGCTCCTCACGTCCGTTTTTCTAATCACGTGCCGTCCCTTCTCTTCTCAGCGAGTGGCCAGAAAAAGAGCACACGCAAAGAACAACGGAAGAGTGCGCCACTAAACCAAACCACCAAGCGAAAAGGCCCAAGCGACATCGGCAAAAGGAGATGGCGGGCTAGGATAATGGAGGCCCATCAGAACCAAAACCGAACGCAATTTAGAATGTGGGCTTTTCTCATTGGGAAAAAAGATGGTCAGAAGCTCGCTCCAAGTAATTTACATGGGCAAACGTTTTCTTGAGTCGATTACAAGAGCAATTCTTAGCGAATCGACCGACACCCGAGAAAAAAGAAAGGGGACATGGAACTACGATCGTCTCGATGCCTCCCGCCCTGGCCCTCGATCAATGGGAAGGGACGTGGTAGTACTTGCCCTTGCACATGCACCGGTAGACCACCGGGCACGACTCGACCGAGCACTTGTAGCTCACTATAACCCTCTTGCATGGCATGCATGGCCCGCACGCGTGCGAGCAGTCCGGCAAGCTCGACCCTGTCGGGAACAGCTCCGCCTCGGTTTCTCCCTTCCTCTGTTCCTGCACCAACAGACGTCGAACATCAGCAGCTCTGTAAGATTCCGCGCCAAAACGCCATTTGTCTAATGAAATTTCAAATTAAGACCCGGTGTTTATGTAGATAAATGCACCTTTAAGATGTCGTCGGTACGATCTCCACTGATGTCCGCCTGTCCCCGGGAGCTCGCTGCAACGAATTGAATCAAGAAAGAAATGGTGAGACCGCTTTATAAATGGGGCGATTCACGCATTGCGATTTCAATCTAGGAAAGACATGCTAAAACTCGGGCGAGACATGGTCGTGGGGTTCGTGCTGAAAGGACAAGCTTCATTAATCTAAACCGTGTACGTCACGAAGGTATAAACTAGGAGTGAAGGAGAGCATTGATAAATGCACTTACGAGGATGAGGATTCATCCGAAGCCCGTCGCAACCGAACGCCGCGGCCGACAATAGGAGGAGAACGGTGAAAGCAACGTGGGCTCCGAATGGAAAGATCTTCGTCATCCGATCCGGCTCTCGTTCCTCCTGCAGTACAGAGATCGAGGAAACTGAGGAAAAGGGAGGGGGGTTATTGCGCGCTGGGGTATGCGTTAAAGGACGGGGTGGGGGTGACGTTATATACCGGGGGGCGGGGAGGGAGATATAAATGAGGGAAGCAGAGGTAACACGTACGCCTGATGAAACTCACATGATACACGGCCATCTTCTGAAGATCTAGATTGGGTCCGTGAGTCGCCCCCGGAAATTTGAACTTTACCAATTTAATAAGAAGTTCAGATGAGTCTGCTTGCTAATGGCCCGAAGATGGTGCGTATTCCTCTCGTGTCGTTTTATCATTGGTGCGCGCATTCATGGGAGATGTAGACCGATTTAAAGAAGATCGAGTTGGGTGATGTACTCTTGTATTGCTTGGTCGTGTTTTCAAAACTTGTAGGCGTTTTGTTTCTGTTGCCAATTGTTCATGCCGTGCTTTCCTTTCTTAGTTGGTAGTGGGGCTGCGCCACATCATGGCTTTTCCCAAAGATCCCTCCTCTCATTATGATCCGTTGTTTTGAGGGTGGGTTAACGCCATTTTTTTTTTTTCTTTTTCTTTTTCTTTTTTCCTTTCGTTTGTTCACCCGTTCCTTTTCAATATATTAATCACCTTTCACAAAAAAAAAAAAAATCCTCACATCAATTGATTCGATTTATTAATAATCTCGAAAATTCTTTTTTTACTTCCTTATTTGGAAAGAGAACTATGTACAAACTTGTGCCACTCCAATCATTCTACACGAACAGAGGACGCATTGACCATAATGTAGCCTGAGAACCTTTATAAGTTTCTCCCTATATCTTTCCTTTTTTGGTTGAATGTTTCTCTCTATATCTACCGCGCCCTTAAAAACCCAATTTTCAAAAGCATGGTTAAAATGTTATTTCGTGAGCGGAATTCATTTGCAAAATGATGACATGTGAAAATATTTCAGGCTGTAGAATCTCGATACCCTTTTAAGTTCCCATCAAGGACAGATTCTCAATGGATCGAAGAAGCAAGGAGAAGGTAATGTTATGCATCCGCGATGCCGGGTGTCTCTAGTTAAGGTGATATGACCCATAAGACAACTAGGACATTACGACAATGTGATAATTGGATTCTTCGACGCGTACGAGATAAGAGTTTTTGATATTTCGTAAGTGCAGCACGAAGCTATCCTAGATTGAGGTGAGGAGTGTTCTAAATATGCTCTGGAATCCGCTTGTTTCGCGAAAATTGAATAATTTGGAAAATATATAAACATAAATTACTATCGATAATGATAACATTTTTATTGATTGATTATTTTAATCGATATAATCAATTATTTTAGAGATTTTTTTATTTATGCATTTTTTCAAGTGAAAAGTACTTTAAAGTTTATATGTTTCACGAAAAATGAATGATTTAAAAAATATCATCCCAAAATGATTTGGAAAAAATATCCTAAAAATGCACATAGGATGAGTCATTAAAACAAGTGATGCTTATATTGGTTGTAAAAAAAAATGAACAAAAGAGTTCTCATTCTTCATGAAGATATTTAAATATAAATTATTATTAATGATGAAAATATTTTTACAAATCAATTATTTTAAGTTAAAAGTTTTTTTTTATTTTTTAAAATTATTTATGTTTCGCAAAACGGAGGCAACCTATGATGACGGCGTTGTGGGATGCGAATGAGGAGGTTCACGTGGATAAAGTTAAAAGGGGGAACGAGACACGAGACGTGATCTGTCAAACAGCAATTGAAGGAGACAAAAACAGCAGCCAATGTCACAAACGTGAACATCAGTCTCCGACTTAAATGCTAGGTTTCACCGATACAGTGCGACACGACGCGATATGATACGACACGATATGACGTCGTTAAATATCATTTCTCAAAAATAAAAAATTCCGACGCTATTTGGGATACGTTATATATTAAATAAATATTTTTATTTTTAATTAATTTGAATCTAATTTATAAATAAATAAATAATTAAAAAAAACTTATTATAAATTTACACCAATCATTCAACATTTTCGATAAGATTTTAAGTTTATTTAATTTCATTATCTCAAATTTACTTTTATTTCTTTAAAATCAAACCTCCTACCCCCAAAAAAACCCCATGGGCCAAACTCCCTCCCGTTTTTCCCTCGACAGACCCCACCCCCAAATTTTTTTCACTTTTTTTCCTCCCCACCACCTGACAGTCGTCCCTTCCCCTCCCTCCTATCATTTCCTCCTCCCTCCAACACGCAAGCCCCTTTTTTAATCTTTTATTTTCCTTCTCAGTTCTCAAAACCCTAGCAGCACGGCACCTTCTCCTCCTCCTCCTCAGTCCTCGCCGCACGACGCCTATCTCCGAAAGCATCGAAGACTCGCAAGAAAAGCACTAGTATTCGCCGAAGAAGCGGAAAAGGGAGTAACCCAGAAAAAATTTCAGTGGAAGGGATCGGAAAAGAAGGCGGAACGCGCGGTCCCTATGCGCAGAGAGACTGCACACCGCCGCGAACTCCTCCTCCTCCCCCTTGCCGCCGCCACCGTGCCTCCCCCATGAGTGCCTCCCTCGTGAAGTTCCTCCTCACGGCCCTCGCCTCACTCTTTTCTCTTTCTCTGGCCGTCACTCGCCGTCGCGGGCTCACCTTCACTCGTGGCCTCCACCCTTTCGGACACGCGTGTCGAATGTCGACAAGCATTGATCGCGTGTTGGATTTGTCGACACATGATCAACGCGTGTCCAAACGTGTCCGAGCGTGTCGGACACGATAAATGAACCGCAAGCTCTTCTTCCCTGCCCTTTTTTGGCGAGACATGCACAGTCGCCCTCCTTTTTTCAAACTACTTCAATTATCAATATACGTGTGTGATCTATTTTATGATCCAATGCACGTGCGTTCATGTTTTCTTAAGAGGGATAGCGATAGTGCCAATCTTTCCAGGGTCGCCTTGCCGCCACATGAACCGATTAAGTTTAGGGTTTTGGTTTGAACAAATAGCTTTGGCCTAGAATATTTTATATTACGGTTGGTGGGATTCAAAGGGATGACGTCCAATTTCTAAAATGGAAACTCCCCAACTCAATTAACCGCGCATCTAGATAAGGTTATATTTCACTAAAAAATGCTAACGAAATACCTTTCGAAGTATGGAACGATGAGCGAATCAACAAATATGCAAAAGGGTTCTTCTGTTGATTCTTAGACAGGAAACTCAAACAACGAGAACATTAATATTATCGAGATTGAAGATGATAATATCGAGCCATGTAACGGGGCTAAAATGTAAAGATGAATAGCGAGATAAAATTGAATGATTAGTGTTCTTTGATTGATTGGCGTCTCTTTTAGTTAGCTACAATTCAAATATTTATACCCACGATCGACTATTAACAATAGTTACAAAGAAAACAGAAGCATTCTACATGGCTACTTTAATTTTTTTTTGGATAAGACATGGCTACTTTAATTTAATGAGTCCTATTTAGATACGATTACACCATGGCTACTGAGTCGGTGATGACTAAACCTTTCAGTCTGAACCTTATTTGGCCGTTGGACTTCTTCAGAGCGCATGGTGGAAAGAAGGTCTTTTTTAAGCCGTATATTTTAGGATGGAAAGATTATCACGCATAGCCGGCCAGTCATGATCAACCTAACCATGCAAAAAAACATATCTTGCTATTTAGGTTTCTGGTCAACCTTGACCTTCTTCGGAAATAATATATAAGTGAAGCTTGGTCGGATTTAATCATTCCACAATCAAATTTCATATCTAGAAACCAAAAATTGCAAAAATTATCTATGTTGCGTGTCACGTTGGATAGCCTAGATCCATGTCAGGGATTTTCGATCAACATTGGCCGAAAGGACTATGTTAGCAAATCGTCAAAAGATTTGAGACTAAATTTGACTAAATTGAAAGTTTTATGACTGAGTTGACAATCATATAATTCTTGGTAATTTGCCCTATTGATACCCTTTCTTATTATGAAAAAGCAATGGCACCTCGCTTCCTTGAATTGATATTTCTTTTGATTATGTAATTTTTTTTAATGGAATAGCAAGAAAAACAAGAAATTTTTAGAAAATGGGAAAGATCAAGCTATTAGAGCATGTCTTCATAAGTGGCCAAATTGAAAGTTTAGGACTGAATTAGCTATTGTACAATATGTTTAAGATAGTCTTGATAATTTGCCCTATTTATAGCCTTTCTTATGATGAAAAAGCAATGGCACCTTGCATCCTTAAACTGATATTTCTTTTGATTATGCATAATTTTTGGAAAGGAATGTCACCAAAAACATGAATTTTTTAGGGAATAGGAAAGATGAAGCTATTAAAGCATGTCTTCGTACGTGGTAAAGCTATATTCTTGGCACGTTGGTTGATTAAATACGTTAACATTTTGGATCACTTAGTTTATATCATAATTCTTGGTATTTTGACGACTTGATCGCAAAGCCGAAAGCTTATGCTCCCTTGAAGCTTGCTGCAAGTGTCTCTTCTTCGTGAAGTTAATATATGTCGTACGCTTGGATGAAGATTCCTTTTTCTCCTCGTTCTTCTTCCGTGCCTTCTTCTTAAGCATCTTCAAACGCCATCGATTTAATGTTACATCCAGTTCCAAATTATCATATAATTGAATCGTCGTATGAAATGTTTTTCAATCTGAAATTAGTTTTCTCTTCCCTCGTACGGATTATAGTATCTTCAGAATCTTCGTGGTGATTATCGCACCAAGCAACCACACCGAAATGCTTGCTAATGGTGATTATTGCACCAAGCTCCTCGAGAGGGTTAGGAAGAGAGTCTTTTTCCATTGTTTCAAGTGTTGGATGATATATTATCGTGCAGGAACCTCAAATTACAATCGTCAATCTCTTACTGATGATCGGGATTCCATTTCCTTTAATGTGCCTCGGAACATTCTACAATGTGCAAGAAAATTCTAACCTCTAAAAGTTTTCAAACACCCCGAAGTCATCCCGTCCACCTCCTCGGCTAATTGGGTCACGAGTCCTTCACATCTGTAGTTGTATAAACTAGGGGTGTCAGAATCAAACCAAATTTTTTGTTTGAACTAATGAAAATCATTCATTTTCATTTTCTTAATATTGTAATTTACACAATCTCTCATTTTTCACTAAATCCCTTTTTAGTATTTCAAAACAGAAAATCGGAAAACCGAATCAAACTCAGTATTCGATTCGAACTTGGATTGGGTTTGGGTTTCCCGAAAGTTCAAACTAAACCGTTGACCCACCTAATACAAATTGTATATCGAGTCTAGATTGGCTTTTGCTTTTATTTACGTTTTGCTTAACGATAAAAATTAGCTCGTTAGGTCGGTGTCGCATTGCTGGAAAGGAGAGGGGTCGGTAGGGAGGCGATTAGGACTCTATGGTGCAATGAGCAGAGGACGAATCTCCAATCAAATGGAGTTTTTAATTGGAGTATAGTTGGATCTTGGATCTACGAAAGACGAGGACCGATCCGACAGATCTCAGTTCCGGGTTCGTATTTCCTACTTGATAATATAAACAAGGCATTAGGTGTCATAAGGACAAGCAGACAAGGTCGAGGATGACATACGACTGATGGTCCGACCACGTCGAACCACTAGTCAACGGTTCCTAAACGGATCACCGAAACAATGGCAAGCGCAATGACGCTTGAGCCCCCCGTGACCAAAGTCACATGGTTTGGGCATTCAAATAATAGGGAAAAAATCACACAAAAAGAAAAAAAACAAATTATATTGACCGTGACACATCTCTTCTGATTTTTTTGTGAGATCGAAATTCTTAAATTTACACTCGTATCACGCGTTTACCCTCCATCAAGGAGCAAGATTAAAAATTTGCCTACATAGACAAATGTCAAATGGTATCGATGTGACATAAGTATAAAACAATGTCATTTTGGTTGGAAAATCTTTTGATGAAACCGTAAAAGAAGGTAAATGTGTCATGGGGATATATCATATGAAAAAGTTTAGTATAAATATATCACAATGAATATAATTTAGGTTTTTGGTGATTTTTTTCTCAAATAATACGCGTGCATATGTACAAATGAAGAGTTTTGTTAATGAATATTCGTAATATTTATTAAATATATTTAATAGGGAATATTTCGATTTTCAATGCGTTGATTATATATAATGCAAGAAAAATAGCATATGGGAAATTACAAAACTTATTTTAAATATTTCTCACATAACATATATGGGAATAATTAGCGAATCGGTCATAAACCTATTGTATAAAAATATTATTTCAGTCATAAATTTTTCAATTTTTCTAATGTAGTGTTAAACCTCCATGTGGAGTTCTAATCTAGTCCTTCCCTAGAAATTTGCCAATGTTGAGTCAAGTCATCGTCGGCCGTCTATGTGGCACGCTAATGTGAATGACTTTATTTGAAATAATGTCTCACATGAATCGCCACACTGGCAATTGGCTAGGAGGACTAGATTGGAACTTTGCACAAATGGTAAGGACTAGAGCGTTAGAATTCAATTAGGTCTGATTTGGTAACTGGGATGAACACTTGCAACGGGAGGGCAGAGAAAAATGGTATTTTTTCCCCCTTTACGGGCGGTGGACGCGATCAAATTACTGATCTGGTCGTGAAGAGAGGGGGCATGACGGTCTGTTCACAACGAAGAACGCCATGTGACTTGGTCAACTCTCTCTCTCTCTCCCTCCTGGCACAATTTGGACTCCTTTTCGTGTCGACGGGAATAGGGGAAGACCGCTCTACCTGCTTTCAATTACATCAGAAGGAACCACAGTCCATTTATTACACAGGAAAGACACGTCCCTAAGATTCCACTTCCAATTCAATTCAACTCACCTACTCCTACCATCACTGAAACATTGCATTGCAACATACAGAGAGACAGAGAGAGAGAGAGAGAGAGAGAGAGAGATGGAGGAGAGTGGAGGAACACCCGCACACGCTCCGTTGCGTCCGTGGGTTCTTGTTCAAGAAGCTGTGAAGGCCATACTCAGGTGCTTAGGTCTAGAAACAACGCACGATCATCCTGATGTTCCTCCACTAAAGCCACAAGACTCTTCTCCTCCTCCTTCCACCGTAGAAGCTGATGATCCGCCATCATCCACTGCGGCCGAACTGGATCCACCATCGAAACCGTCGGACCCCGTCGGAGATGATGATCCGCCAACTACAGCACAAGTGGTCTCTCCTCTCTCTCTCTCTCTCTCTCTCTCTCTCACTATCATAAATATGTCGTCGGCATCGTCAGGCTCGTGAACCGATTTCGAGTTACCACTGCTTGATTTTTAATGAGTAAATAGTCCCCCAGTTAATAATGATCTTATGTTATCGCGTGCTCAACTACAGTCTACAGTCAACCATGTCCACTGATCCCATACCTCATAACCAACGAAAATAAAACGTTTAGTCCAACATCGGATGGTGCATTTCCCTCCCTCCGTTCATACGAGTTTCGATAATTGAAAGTCAAGCATTTTTAGCATTTGCAATTGGATATCATTTTCTAAGCTTCTTTCCCCCTCTGACCACCCAGCAAAAACCAACTTCATGTTCGGCAGAGAAACTTACTCAGGTAACCCTTTTCTCTCGAAGATGATTCGAGAAAACCGGTCGGTACCGTGTTGCTTAGTAGTTGGTTTTGGAATGCTGGCGCGTCATTTGTCGAGCCAAAAACCAAATGATGGCGACCCGGCTATATGTTGTTGATTCTGTAACTTCTTCATTCCAAACACAGCTTCGCTTATCATAAGCCTTGACGAGGATCACTTTTGCACGCAGGACGACAGTCCGGTCACAATTGCACAATCCGAGGTTTCCAGGCCACCGATAAACACAGGATCGGGTGCTCAAACTAATTAAACTCCATCCACAGTGGGTGAATAAGCTCCTTTTTAGTGTTTTTTTTTTCGGAGTCAGCTGTTTTTCTATCTGTAGAATCTAAATCCAACTGCCAATTCTTGATTTATTGCTTCGCTTGTGTGTTATGTGTGTGCATGACCAGATAGTTATCGACCCGTCGACATGCTTCCTCTCTGCAGAACATCACTTTGTTGGAACGTGATTTGTATTGATAATTATGAGTTTCTTAATGTGAATTTGATGCTATAGCTTCTTTCTTTACCCGGTCATGTAGATACTTTGAATTTTCGACCTCGGCGATGAGATTGTGAGCAAAATTCCTGGATTTCGTCTTGCCGAATTACGCGGTTGGAGCTAACTTTGTTGCCCCAGCCTACTCCACCCATTTCCAGTTAATTCATATTATAAATATAGACTAGATACACATCGCATGTTAATGTCGGATGGGCATTTGGATGCAGGATGATTTTTCTAGGCCTACCCATTTGTACTTTGGGCCTGACGGCCTTAGAATTCCAACGACTCATCTTGTCAGCTCCGTTTCTATTTTTCTTTCGATTGGGCCAGCCCGTGGGTCTTCATTACGCGGCCCGATGACTCTCTCTTCATTATGCGGCCCAATAACTTTCTCTCTCTCTCTCTCTGAGTTCTGGACCTAAAACTATAAATTTTAACCCCATCGACCTATGACTTATATGGACTAAAAGACTCAAGAGGTACCATCTCCCATCAAACCTACGATTATAGGCGTGAAATCAATTGAATTTGTCACCTAAATCTTTCAATGGTTAGATGAACCTAGAAATTGAATCAATAACTGTGTCATATGCTGGTATTTTTCCAAATTGGTAAACCTAGGTCAAGGAAGTTCCCAAATTAGTTCCTCAAGTTCCATCCGTGGAATGAATTTTAGGTGACCCTAATGATAGTCGGATAGGTTTACGTATGTAATCTTGTGAGTTGGCCATCAGAGATAATGAGCATGACATAACTTGGTAACAAGTCTAGGGGTCATGATAATAATATAATGATGTCATCTTCTTTTGTTATAGTAAGAAGCCATGCTCGGAAAAAGCTTATCCTAATAGTAAGTATTGATTAAGCTAACTCTTGATCACTATTGAATGACACTTACCTAATCCTATACCTAATCCTCTACTTTGCGTAGGAAATTAGGAATCACTAAAGCACATTGCATTCAACTGTTGCAATCAAGACAATTTCCCCTTATGATGGGCTGCCTCATTCATCGAACTTTGGCAACTTTTCCCTTTTTGGCGGCACTCCTTTTCTTCTTCTTAAGGTCCTTAACCAAGTATAAGATCTCATCAACTGAAGGACAGCAATGGCCTAGTGGAGCGAAGCCTGAGGATCTACATGTCGGCGCCATTGATGTCACAGCGGTCGATGGTTACTTCAGAAGGACGCGTGATATCGACGAAGCGCTGTTCTAATGATGTGTTCGTCTGTTACTTTTGAAAGGGAGTCGTGCTCAAACACCTAATCGACCTATGCATGACGTCGAAAGGGGGATAAGGAGGTGCCGAATGCCGACCTTCCAGATCATGTCCTCTCAAGTGCTTTTGTAATTTCTCCTTTGGATAATGATAGGGATTAGGATCCCGGTGGGAAAGGGAGAAGCCATCTCTCTGTCGGTCTCAAATTTCAAATAGGTTTCTCTAGAAAAGACTTTCTTCGCGAGTATACGCATGTAACTTAGCCGCTACGATCTTTCCAAATCTTGCGAATTACGTTTTACAGAGTTCTCTGGTTATATCATTTAATTCCCACATGAAAGTCGCTCGACGCACTACAGTCATGTGGTACCGCGTTCAGTTTGTTCTTATTGCCTTCCTGCAGTGACGACAAAATTGCAACGCGAAAACAATTAAATTCTAGCGCTTTCTACGTTATAGGAAGCAGAAAAGTATACGACTTTACTTATGGCGATGACAGATTATGTCGATCCTTCGCCCTCCAAGTCCCACGTCGATCATTTACTTTTGACAGAACAATTTTTTTCTGTACGCAGGAAATATCTTTCATTGCATGACATTCATGGGTTGTGGCAAAGCAAGGCACAGAATGGTCCGAAGCGATTTTTGTTTGGACTTTGCATTGGCGCGGAATGGATACAATAATTCATGAGCTTTCGAAATGAATTATTTCGGGTCCTGGAGAATCTGCCAATAGTTCCTCCAGGACCCTGTGAAGATTGCGAGAATCCATCTTTATCTTCCGTGTCTCGTACTTACACACACACACACCCTTATTGAACGCCGTGTGTTCCATGTCTTTTTCATGGCTAATCAATCTGCTTTGATACACTTTTTCACATTTTCCAATCCACTAATTAACCGACCTTTTGACCGGGACTGAATTATCTTCTTCAGCCTGTCGTCTGCGCTTCCTCAAACCTACATTTTAAAGAGAATAACCAATACATGGACCCAAATAGCTGGTGCAGGAAAAATTTACTCGGGTTCTGGTTTTATAGAAGTATATAATTTCAAACCTTAACCTCATATATCCTTCTTCTCGAGCAAAACCGAAAAGCAAGTTAAAGAGCCGGACCATTCAGAAGAGCCACCGCTCTACCTGGTCGCGTGAAACCGGCATGCATCCTGGCTGCCGGGACCCTTTCACCCCCTAAGATCAGACACAACGCAAATAGGTTTCGTTACTTGGCAAGGGGTCACGTCCATACACGAGTTAATATAATTTAATGTCCGGAACAACGACCATGATGGAAGACTTTCATCGAGAGCCCTACTCTTGGCATAAACTAAGCAGAACTGAATAGAATAATCAACATAGGATCTTGTGGATCCCGATGGCCGACGAACGTAGAAGTCGGACGATGCTGCTTTTTTTTATTCTGATTTAATTAAAAAATAAATAAATAAGATCACGAGGGGCTTATGGATGATGTGGGTGCATGTCATCCAAGCTTAGTGAAGTACACAATGTACTTCAGAAGTTCCTTGTTTCTTGTACTACTAATATCTCTTGAACAAACGCACACAAACATAAGATATAAGATGAGTGCTTGCTTCGATACCTCCTCAAGTCGACGCTTCTCTTCTTCCCAAAACCCTTCTTTTAAATCCCATGAAATATCCATCGAAGGATTCACCGGAATTGTTTAGCTACTTGAATCGGGTTCGTTCAGGTAGTCCTCTTTTTAACTCATCATTCTCTACTTGCTCGCCAACGGGGTCTCTTGCTTTCTGTCGAAAAATTACGAAAGACCGTCCTCATCAACTTTCTTTACACGGACAGTTTGCATTTTCCAGTCTTCAAAATCGACACTTTGTACCGTGAAATTTCAGAAAACGCACAACTTGCACCTTGGAGTCCAAGAAATTATGGAAATTAGAGGGTCTAAAGTACATCCATATATTGAACCGACACTTTACCAAATGCAAGATGTCAGTAAATGTCTCAATTTTCATGATTTTGAGAGACTTTCACCTAGTGTCGAATTTCTTTCATCATCGAAGGGAACCTTGTTACGAAACTAGATGGCTTACCCACTGTCTTTGCTATTTATCTATCGTAGGGTTTCTTCTTTCGGCAAATATTGATTATCATTGATTTAAAAACGAATAGAATGGAGTAGCAAATGTCCTTTGTTTTGCCGTGGGGTGAACTAGCCTATGCACCAATATGCTTTTCAAATTAAATGATGAAATAGAAAAAAAAAGAAAAAAAGAAGAGTATTTCGTTTATCCATTTCAGCACGTGCGTCATGCTTACGTTCCGGTAATTATTGAGGTTGTCGCTATGCACAAATTGATTATTTATCTATCTACCTGTTTCTACTTTATTTGAGAAATGAATTGACCGACACAGGGTGAGGGTACTACAAAAGCCAACCGCATTCAAGAATTGCAATGACAAATCCTGTCAATGAATAGACAGCAGCTGAGCTGCTTTGTCCTTTCAAAGGAGCATTGCATTATTATCTGTCTCGATTATCTCGAAAGGTTTTCTGTTCCCCGCTTTTTCCGTGCAAAATGAATTATTCTTCTTTTAATAAAAAGGCCCCTCGTTGAGTTTTAATTGATTAGTTGGATGTGATCTTATTATGATAAACATTTGATAAGTCGATGTGCAAGTATACGAGTCTCAGCGTCTCATTTGTTGCGATATTTAGTCAGAGTCATTTTATTAACAATGTTTGTTGGCGAGAGAAATTTTCCTTGAAGTTGAAAAATTCAAAGAATATATATTCTTTTTTTCCAAATTTTTTTATTATTGTTCCGGGACAATAATTAAGTGACTGATCAAGAAAACATCAAAGTTTGCAATGCTTAACTGTTTTTTCAGTAAAGTTTGCCCAATATGCTATAATCATTGTTCGGTGGCATTTGTAGAATATATTTATATGTCTGCAACATTTGAGGGAATTTTTTTTTTTGTCACTTGTGATGATTGATGAGTGTAATGACGAGAGGAGTCTGTTGAAAGAAACAAAACAATTTGCACTTAGAGAAAGACCGAAATCTAGGCCAATTGATATAAACAAATCACGAAAAGTAATTAAAATATGGATGGAAGAAAAGAAAATCACGTTATTGCAAAATTTAAACCTTACGACTTTTCAAAAGTAGTGATTTACTAAAAAAAGTAAAATGTAAGATCTACGCATAGCATGCATCTGCTACTTTTTATTAACTATACAATTTGGCAAAGTAATGCATATGCTACTTTTATTTATTATACAACTTAGCAAAGTGGTTTTGTTAACAAACATCAGTTATTTTTTGGGACCACTAAAATAATCTAAAGAAACGATTATTTCCTCCTTTTTTTTTTGAATAATCATGTTTTGTTTTTATTAATTAATTTATTTGATGATTCTAGGATATCATCAAGTTTGGCATGTCCTAATCACCAAATAGAAGAACGCTGCAAAGAACACGATGTGGCCTTTTATCATAGACTGAAGCCAATGCAAAAGTTGGTAATGTGACCTCCGACGATTCACCTAATACAGTCTTACGCCAGTAATTACGTGATGTTTTATGTTAAGACGTCGAGTGCTAAATTGTCAATTACCTATGAAGAAGATGGACAGAACCGCAACGTTAATTTCCTTGAATTTCGTAATTATATGAAATCACGTAAAACGATGGGCGATGAAAAAGAACGAGAGCACTATTGAATCTCGGTTCAATCAAACGGGATAAATAATCCAGACGCTCTTGCCTCGCATGACATAATCCCTAACATATAATATGCTCAATACATGATTCAATTATTATTTAGCCTATGTCTCCGACATGCCTAATCAGGCTAATCATGAGGCAGAGCCTAGCTACTTTAAGGCCGACGCTGAGTGCTAGGGTCACTGGTCACCATCACCTTTGGCGAGAGGAGAATAAGTTTGAATAAAAAAAGTTAAGAAGAGACTTAATTGCACTAAAAAGGGGGAAAAATGAATGAACCGAACTGCACAAATAACCAAAAAAAAAAAAAAAAAAAAAACTCCACAAATAACAACCGTTAAAAGTTAAATATGCAATCAAACCCTAAATAATTATTTGGCTTGTTAATGGAAAGAAAGAGGGTCTTTTAACCCCTAAAAATTATAATTGTGTTTTGAAATATATATTAGATGCATGTGTTGAATCGCTGAGTATGATCTAAAAATTCTTTAATATGCTTCAAGAGTGGAGGGTATGCAGCCAAGACATGGAACTAAAAAGTTGATCATTTTGACAATTGCAACTTGAGTACCATGATGTCCGAGTTTGGATGGAATGATTAATAGGGATATATATAAAATGAGGAAGACAAACTTCCAAAATTGAGGAAAAGATCAATGGAATCAACAATTTAAATTCCTTTAAACAACGTTTTTCTCGGATTGCAAAGTCACGGCAGAAAATGCGTTGCCACAATTTTCTTGTGTGCTGACATGAATGATCTCTTGAATTGTTCATTCCTTCAACGTTTGATCTCTCCTTGGCCTTTGTTTACGGGTTTCATAAAATCCCTAATTAACTCACGGTAACAAAAATGAAGGGAAAAAAGAGAGGGAATGTTAAGTCTACCGAAGAGTCTTAAAATTTAAAAAACAAAGACGAAAGATGGAGGAAGGAAGGAAGGAGGATGTGCCTTGGGCAAAATTCAAAAGAAGAGCACATGATTTATGAGATGGCATATGATGTCAATGGCTACGTATATATTATATATACACCATATATTTGATTTTCTTTTCAAATTTTCTTTAGGAATTTCATATGGTATGCTTGTCGTTTTAAAAAATTGTTATATAGGTGGAGTTCGGGTAACAATCTATCTACGCCTTTTAATTCGGGCAACTACATTCATTCCTTTAGCAGGTGAAAGCATTCATATCATGACCATTTGTGTGAAAGAACATTTTACACAAATGGTGTATCTTTGCAAATATCCTCATATTGATTCAAAGAATGCTTAATCGTCTAATGTTACCAAAACACAACGTAAAACGAAAGTTTTATCTTCACATGGCAATTCAGATTGTTCTTATATAATTATATCTTTTTGTATCTAGGGTTTTTATTTTATGGTTAAGATAAGAGAGGAGTACAAATACATTAGTCGATTATTGGAATCTCTTTCCCTACATGTGTCAAGTGATACAAATCTTTGAAACTCGGTTTTGTTTCTGGTTATCTTGTTCTAAGTCAATACTACGAGGGAGACTTCGAATGAAAATCTCTAATAAAGGCCTCAGACCTATCGATGATTGCCCTGGGAATGGTTGTTTGATCCTTATACGAACATGACACGATAGATGGAGAATTGCTCACTTGGAATTTTGTCACTTAAAGGATCCAAAGGGGGAAAAAGTATGATTTTAATCAATTAGCGTGACAGCGACATTTAATATTCGCATCAAAGTGGCATATTCTCAAAGAGAGACTCGCTTGTATTTTATTTCCGAAATTAAAGCCACTATAAGAATCCTAAAATCTTTCACTTAGGTACTTGTCTATTTCCTAATGACATGACTAACGATTTTTTAGGAAAATTATACTAAGGATCCCGAACAGTTGGACTAATGTGCAAGTGCATCCTGAATGTTTGAAAGAATGTAATCAAGTCCTAATCACTTTAAAATAAGTACATTCAAGTTATTTTGGCAGTTGCTCAGCCAATTTTGCAAATGTGACCTATTAAAAATTCGATGCAGCTCTTTTAATTTTTGTTGCATTGACGTAACACCAAATAGATAAAGTTGAAATCTATATATATAAGAAAAATTTTGAAACTAAAAGAATTGGAAAAAAAAAACCAAAAAAGGGGAAAAAATTAAAAAGAAAATAATTTTTAAAAAGTCCGGGGGAGAGAGAGGGCCCTGTGAGGGCGGGCTTTGAAGTTGCCAATACGCGACCACCGGCGGAGTGGACTGTGGGCCACTCCTGCTAGCAGTGCTGCCCAATTTAAACCTTAGAAATTGATTGCATATTAAAAAACGTTTCGTCCTGTTCGGGTAATTTTCCCTAATCATTGCATTCAAGACTTGAGTAAGTATTTAGTCATTTTATGTATGCATCCCGCTTACCTCAACTTTCATTTAGAATCTATCATTTATACTATATATAAAGTCGACTTTCAAATTTTGTATTCACTTTTTGAATGATCAAAATGCCATCATTTTCCAGTTTTCAACGTAACAAAAACATAGAGCCAATTGGATATTGTTAATGAAATTTTGATATCTCCGAAAAGTATCTAATAATTCTCTTACTATTATATAGCATATACCTTACATTTGAAATCGATATTCTTATTTTCTTACTTAAAATTGCCAACGTGCATTTGCAGTTTGGCATGCGTAGGGCGTGTGTGAATAGCCTAATATTGTTTCTTCTAATCTTAATTCCAATTTCTTTTTTTGATTATCGTGGCAATAGAATGAATTGAAATTACATTGGGATTAGAAGGAAAGAGAAGGACGACCTCCACCCTAAAATCAACCTTATGACTTTTGTCTGTTTGATGCTGGAAACATCACAACAAATATAAATATAGTCAGAATTGGTGGTGACACAGAAAGATAGAGCCTTGTGTTTTCCTCATCATCACACATTATCTTCTCTCTGGCTTTGAGGGGTTGGCTTGATTTTACATGCTATCAATGTTATCCTTCACCTAATGCATTAGTACCAACAATCGCCAGATTAAATGAGGGATCGGTAGACAAGTACGATTAAGGGTTCATCCCTTTTGATTAGCCGCCTAAAAAAATTGGAGTCATTACATTCCAAGAATCACATCACTACCCACTAATCATTATCATCCAAGCCGTATGTTATTGTTGTTTTTTTATTTTATTTATTAATTCAAGATATGGACGTGAAGCCCTGATTATATAAAAACCTGTAAAAGTATCTTGCAAGTTCAATGAACCGGCAAAATTTAGACCTTTGGCTCTCAAGTGACTTGGGTGTAGAGTAATTTGCCGTTATGATCCATGGATTGTAATCATATCATAATAAAGTTCACATCAACTAACAACAGAATATCTAAATATGTTTGAAGTGACCTGTTATTTGGATTCTTACTCATTTTGGTTTTACGGCTCTTACGATTTGAACTTTATTTAATTTAGAAACACTTGAAACATTCTAAAAGATACAAATATTGCTATATACACATAAATGTATATGATAGTTCATAATACATACTTTTTTTCCTTTAGTATTTTAAACTTTTTCTAATTGTTATATTGTTTAAGGGAAACTCCTTTTTAAAGGTATAGATGAACACGCCATTGAAAAAAATTATGGTGTGGTGTCCATGTGATTGTCACAATTTGAATTTATTAGGAGATACTCCGTTCAGCTCTCTTAACTTCAAAAGGGGGCATGTCGCCTCCTAACTTTTTAGGTCCTGCAGCTTTACATCCTAAAATTATAAAGAATTAAGATGCCACTATGATGAACAACTAAGCAAGGCTTTACATCTGATGAAGCGAAGACCCTTATTCGTATACGCAATCGTTCGAACTTTTTAAAAAATTGTATTTATTCTGCAAAGTTCTGTTTCGCATTTCAGGAATATTGTTACAATATAATAGTTCGACAAGATTATTCAGTGAATCGGACCTTAGCCAATCGTTCCGGCAGTCAATCGCACGAAGTTGAAGTGGCCAAGAGTCCGTACTTCCATTGACGCTTGCGCAGAAATTTAAAAAAGAAAAAGGTCGAATTGGTGCAATTGGCGAAGAAGTGCTCCATTTGGTGCTCCATTTGAGCGATCATGGTGGCCCCATTACACGAAAGATGAACTCAGCTATTGGTGACTTGATCATTGGCTGCAACTATGCCCATCGTTTTTCATGAGTTCTACCTCCACCGCTGAAAATAACAAGGCCAGAATAGTGCTCCAGTAGAAGACTGCCCTACTGATCAGTGCAGCACCATCTTGCTCCTCGAGCACTATCGCTGCTCGTATGAAGAAGAAATGTTTGCATGGCCTCCACGTTTCCCCATTCTCTCTAATACTAAAAAAAACCTTAGTGACCGCGACCTAATTTTAGGAGATAAAGACGAAGTTTACGCGAAAGAGATTTCGAAAAGTGAGCCATTTTACCATTTCTTCATGTCCGGCATCACAAATATTCAATGTCCATTCTTGCTCGGTCGGCTTTGCAAGCAAATCAATAATGTCATTCATTCTTCGTATGGGCTTTGCATGACAGTGTCGTAGCGTTATCGAGTGCAGCTTATTCATGAATATCGTCATTTATTATTACATAAATCTTACCATTCTCTCACCTTATGGTTTAGGCTTCCAATTAAAATTGATCATGCAAAGTAATGAGGATCAATTGGATTGAGCCAACATCGGGTGAGGGAGTATCTGAGCAAAGGGACGGCCTCCATCGGGTAGAAAGATCTTTCCCATCTACTTAAGTGGGGATTTCGATGCCCTCCACTTCTTGAAATGAAAGAAAAGGAAGTGAGAAAATCAAGACATGCTATTTTGGGCCATTATTGGGAAGAACTAGTGCATCCTTCGCAGAAAAAATACGTTTATTGTAGATAGTGGGGAAATTTTGGACCATTTCCAGCTTCGTTTATATAAGTCCCAAACTCGAAGCACTCCTATCATCCCCTACCACATTATTTGGTTAGAGAAATAGCTGGTACATTTCTTCTCTCTCTCTCTTTTTTTTTTTTAAACAAGCTTTCCATTCATTAAGCTCGGGCCAGCTACACAAAGTGGACGTGGGGGGTTTGAAACCTAGTTTTGGTGGAGCAATATTCCATCAACGTGCCTTGAGCACGTAATCTTATGGCTAGAGGCACTGAGGACTGTAGTGGATGTGGTCCCACATTAGCTTTTAGGCAATATGAAGCTACTTTACTTAGAAGAAAAAAAATCACAAGTGTACTACAAATTTTCATTTTTATTTTGTCGTTAAGGGGAAGAATATCCACTAAACCTGTATATCTCTTCTCGCTCCCTCGGCGGAGGGGTTAGGTACTATTGTAATATCCTAGGTCTCATATCAATTGAGAGAAATCATGTGAAAAATTTCGTAAGTCAACATTGAGTCTCAAATTGTCTCAATTTTATGTGATTACTCTAAGATTGGACCCCTTGCCAAAAGGAGAATCATACTAATTGTACAATGTGATGACCATTTAGGGGTATGCTTGCTTATTAATCACTTAATATGGTGTTGCCCATCTCATGGAAGATTTGAGATGTCACAAATTCTAACATAAAAAAATTGATATCCTTGTCGGTAATGCTCCATATTGCCAGCCTAGAAGCCTACTGCTAGTTACACATTTGGTTGAGTGTTTTTTGACCTAACAATCGCTCTCCTCACTAATTGAATCTAGAATAGGCCTAGATCCATCCATGAGCCACACACACCCCTAACCATTCACGAAGATTTGACCCAATCTACTTCGGCCATGTTGTATGGAAGTATTTAGAATAACCACATAAGATAATGATCATTTGGGAATGGGTGTAGACTTATGAATTATTTAATAGGGTCTCTTCTAATCGATGTGGAACTTGAAATGTCAAAGATGAATTATGGCTTTTTGGCAAAGGTCAAGGTATATAGGAGAAATAAGGGAAAAAAAATAGAAAAGGCGCAAAAAAAAAAAAAAGGTATCAGCATTTTCAAACTATTTAAACTAAATGAGACGTGTTTTTCTTTGTAAAGGAGTAGATTTTGGATGTGCATTTAAGCATAGTAAGGATTCAAAGTAGATTAATTTACAATATGATTTTTTTGTAGATAAGGAGAAATTTACCAAAGAATCTTAAATTGTATGAATGTTTATTTAATTCTAAACTTTTTAATTTGGTTAATGTAGTTTTTATATTTTTAATGATTTTTCAATATAGTCATACTTGGCACGACTGATGGTTGACATGGAAGAAACGAATTGAAATGACGTCATCTTGCTAATTCTTGTTAATTCTCCTAATCTTTTCATTTTCGTTTTCTGTTTCTTTTCTTTTCCACACCACTGTTCATCTTTTTTGCCGGTCACAGGCGTGGGCTGCACGCCTTCACTGGCCACGGGCGAGGCGATCACTGAGAGATTTTTCCTGTAGCTCCTCTCTTGATGCGGAAGTCGCATGTAAACTTGCCATATAATCAACACAACTCCCGACTTAACCTAACTACCAACACGAGTCACAGCAGAAATGGGAAACACCGAAAATGGAGATTCTGAAAGCAAAAATCACTAGCGGAGCCTCTCATCCTCCGACTCCAATCGCGACTCCGATTCCCGTTGTTCCTGCTCATCCTCGGTTTGCGGCCCTTGCCTGTGGCCGTGGTGTGGAAAAGAAAATTTAAAAAAAATAATAAAAAAAGGAAAAAATTCACAAAAACATTTTTAACAAAATTGCAAAATGGCGTAGTTTCTTCCATCTTAGTTGTTGGTCATCTGATCATGTCACGTACAAGAGAACGATGTTGATTAGACTGTCATGTTAGTTATTTCCAACCTATATTGTTTGGATGGACTAAATTAAAAAATCGTTTAAAGGTTTAAAATTTCATTGACCAAATTGAAAGTTTAGGACCAAATTAGTGTCCATATAATAGGACAAGGGCTTTTGCGTAATTTTCCCCCCAAAAAAGATAAAACTAAAAGATGGAGGTCATTCATAATGTTAATGTATCGCATATTGTTTGGCTATTGGGTTTTAAATTGGCTTTATATGCAAAGAGTCCCTACGTCTATTAACTAAGTTTTTGGGTTTGACATCTTAATGGCATCAGAGTCAGATTCTGCCTAAATTTATTTTGTTTGCTTGACTTTTTTTTGATTTCACACGTGATTCATAGTATTTTACATTCATTTAATCTCCTTTCACCTATTAACTTAAATTTTTAGTTGGGACTTTTTAGCATATAATAGTAATAACTCAAAGGCAATGGGTGGTGTTTAAAACAACTAGACCAATTAAAAGCAAGGGAATGTGTTTTGTCATTTTAATGCTTGAGAAGGAAAAATTATATCATCAATGGATTGACAATGATGGGTTAATGATTCGTGATTTCACTTCTAAATTTTTAATTTAAGGAATTTTCCTGAACTTGACAATGATTTTAACCCTAAAAAGGGTGTATTTTCAAATTGATCGTTGGCACTTGATGGAACATTTTGCATTATAATTACAAAATAAAACATAGTAAACTGGGACAAAAAGTTAGCCGGTACAACCTTCGACGACCAAAAATTTTGGTTGCCAAAGACAATGGGACTTCGGCCCAAAAAAAAAAAAAAAGGACAACTGGGACAGTCCTTTTTATCCTTTCTAACTATTAAATGTTATAAAAGGTCATTTGTTTCACGAAAATAAATAATTTTAAAATTATATATTTTAAAAAATTATTGTTTGTATTATTTGAAATAATTAGTCAATTAAAAGTATGTTCATTACCTATAACAATTTACTTCTATGTATTTTCCTAGACAATAATTTTTTTTCATTAATTTATTTTTTTTAGAAAAATATTTTCAAGATTATCCTTTTGACTTGATGTTACAGTTACAAACAAATCCCTGTCGAGAGAGTTATTGCATCATGTGGCAGTAATGTGTTTGGTCTGGATCGAGCACCAAAGCAAGTGGACACGGATAGCGCACTTGTCTAGAGCTTGCTTGCTGGATTTGTGCTCGCGTCAATTGCTCCAAAAAAAGTAGCCTTCAACGTCCGCCTCCACGACTGAAGATATCTAATAAGGTGACTATGACGTAAATTTCTGTAGTTCTCTTTTAATTTCTTTAGAAGATAATACTATAAATTGTTTTGCGGATATGATATTTGTTCAGGAGATTCTCTGAAGTTAAATTTTAGGTAGACCATGCGTGTGCTACAAAAGGGGGAAAAAAATCAACTCCAAAATTCATGTCATAATCTCTCTAGTGGTGTGCCCAAAAACAACGAACGACCGCGTTGACGACCCGAGCTGTGCGGTCGCATGGACCACTCCCGAATAGCCAATACAAGGGACAAGGAAATCAAACACTTTCCCCAAGTGTTCAAGCCCCTCCTCGGTGTGTGTTTTCCAATTTCCTTTTTAAAATAGGTTGGTGTTTCTTGGCCATGCTTCTTGGCAAGTGTTCCGTCGGACCGCTAGAGAGACTAGGACACTTCCTATCGTTCCGCCCTCGTAAAGGGAAAAAAAAAAAGGGATGTACCCATGATTCCGGCATCTGAAAATCCGATCCCGAAATCGATGCTCCTCGGATTATGAATGAACCGATGTTAGTCATTCATTTAGGAACTTTAGTTGAAGTATCTTTTGCAGATCCTCATTCATAAAGCGCAATGAAATGCCTTCCGCTTGGCGGAATTAAAAGTAATGTTTGATGAGATGAGTACTGGCGCGTTATCACCGGTTCGATTCCAATGTGCTTCGTTTGAACTAATGGAGAAGAGGGACAGGCGAACGATGAAAAGTAGTGACACAGGAGACCCTGTGGGACGCCAATGTCCAAGTGCTAGGGGCTTTCCGCGTGGGACCCCATCCCTCTTTCGTGCCCAGGAGTGAAACATGGCACTATAAATAAGAAGGCCAAAACCAGCTTCTTTCCATCACAAGACACGAGAGGTGAAACACCAGACAAAGAGATCGGCCTTGGGAAAGCAGAGAAGAAGATGAGAACAGGGGGGGCTGGCAACAAGATGGCCTTGATCGCTGCTTTTCTGGGCTTCGTCTTCTTGGAATACGGCTCTCTTCTCTGCATGGCTCGAGGCAATGTCCATCACTACGATTTCGTGGTAAGTGTGCTCGTGCCGACACAGACGGCGTCTGTGCCTCAAGGCACTTTTGAGTTGCTCACGCATGCTTACATAACAAGAAATGCGTGGGACGATGAGGGTTTCTCTTCTGTTGTTTGTTGCTGCTGCAGCTGAAGGAAACCAACTTCACGAGGTTGTGCACGACCAAGAGCATGCTGGTGGTGAACGAGAGCTGGCCCGGGCCGGTGATCCGGGTTCACAAGGGCGATACCGTCTTCGTCACCGTCCACAACAAGGGCACCTACGGCGTCACCGTCCACTGGTAAAACCACACCCCCTCCCCCCCCTCTCTCTCTCTCTCTCTCGCGGGGACATAGTGTCCTACACGGTAAACTCGCGGCTCGTTATTACGCGATAATCAAATCGAAACAAAATGCGATAAAACGCTCCTCGGCGATAATATGCACGTTTGTCGTCTCTCGGACTTCATAATTGATTTGCAGAACACTCGAATCTTCATCCACAAAAGGAGGACATGTATTGTAGAGCATAGTGCACTGATGCTCGAGGACAAAGGCAGAAGGACCCCCTCCCATCTTCCCCCTCTTCTTCCGAGTTGGAGCCTCAATTTGGTGCTCTCTTTCTGCTTCACTGAAAAAGACAGTTCTGTAGCACAGAGCCCTCATGTCCCTCCATAAATTCGCAAAATAATTACCATACCTTTTACCCACCCAAAAAGAAAAAAAATTTACCCTAGCTTTCCTCTTACTTTCCCCTTCTTGCGGAAATAATTGTACTGCATGTCTGCTAGCCGAAGTCCATAAGATTTCCACAGCTTCATTACATGACCTAGGTCTTGCGTAATCTTGGACCCATGACTGCATCAAAAGCAGGGAAAAAGTCATCTCCACATGTTGCTCCCCACCACAATGTAAACATATAGCTAGTTGTGGCTATTTTTCTTTTGTTTCCTCCAATTGCTGCAATCCGCGTAAAGAATATATTCCCATGATCAAAGGGGACTAATCGTCAATCCTTCCCAGCAATATTCAACTGGTGGCCTCTAGTTTACACCTTTAGCGCTCTCGTCCACCCTACTAATTTATTCATTTGATCATGATAAATCAAAATCGACCTCTTCCCAAAAGTTCAATCGTCAATACTCCCGACCTTGCGATTGATACATGTTGAATTGGCCATGAGAAGTGTAACCACATCAAACGAGCGACAAGACGCTACTGTGTAAAAGGTTAAATAATAAGAGAATGGGTTAATCAACTTGCAAGCATGAGATTGTGTGAGCAAGCGTGATGCTTGATGATGAAAGTACTTTTAATCTACAGGCACGGAGTCAAGCAGCCTAGGAACCCATGGCCGGACGGTCCTGAGAACATTACACAGTGCCCCATCCCGGCCGGTACGAGCTTCACTCAAGAACTTTCCTTTTCCGACGAAGAAGGGACACTCTGGTGGCATGCCCATAGCGACTGGTCACGTGCCACGGTCCACGGTGCCATCATCATATATCCGAAACCTGGAACCACCTATCCTTACCCCTTTCCGTACAAGGAAGAGCTACTTGTTCTTGGTATGTTCGTACTCTCCCATGAGAATGTCACATAAGCCGCTGCTTCTTTTCCTTCTTTTTCCGTCTTGACTACAAATGTTAGCGTTTGTTAATCTTGGATAGAATGATGACGGGGACTTGTATGCTTCTCTTTATGCTAGGCGAATGGTATAACGGAGATGTGATGGCCATAATCGATGAGGCACTTGAAACTGGCGGTGATCCAAACGTTTCGGATGCATTCGCCATCAATGGTCAACCGGGAGATCTATATGATTGCTCTAATGGTACTAATTCAATTTTATATGACTTTCCTTTGATTTGTTGCAAAATTAAATATTTAGTTTTACTGAATTATCGGTCGACAAGGTACTCTATTCAATAGTTCCATTCTTTTGAAGTGTTTTTTTTTTTTTTTTTTTTTTTTTTTGGTAAAGCCCATTCTTTTGAAGTGTTGTTGGTTACATATATACAGATTTACATTCATATCGGTTTTAACCTAGGTAAAGTGAATTTTTTTTTTTAGAAATTTAATCAAACTCTCTTTCCTGTATAAGGATAAATATTCTACAAGACTGATGAAGAATATGATAGAAATCATATAGCTACCCACCACACTAATATCTTTCTTTATGGCCTATATATGTAATCGCCAAATTCAGAAATCATGCATATGTTAAAATTGTTTCATGCTTTTATATGACGACAAGAAATTCAGAGTCACTACTTTTGACGGCGATGTCAAGACAAAGCATGATTTTTTTGAAGCACTTCCATTTTCTGCTTGTTCTTATGCGGATAAAGGAATTTTTTTTTGCTTCTCGCAGCATCAACGTACCGCCTATTGGTCAATTATGGGAAGACGTACCTTCTCCGCATTGTCAATGCGGTGATGAACGAAGAAATTTTCTTCGGCATCGCGAAACACAACCTTACGGTGGTTGGAATGGACGGAGCGTATCTAAAACCCATCAATACCGATTACATAATGATAACTCCCGGACAGACCATGGACGTTTTGGTCACGGCGAACCAATCTCCTAGCCACTACTACATTATGGGAAGCCCTTTCGCAGATACAACTGCTCCATTCGACAACACTAGCACTACAGCGATCTTTCAGTATAGTGGCAACTACACTCCGCCGTCGACCCCGTACTCTCCATCTCTCCCAGCTTATGATGACAAGGATGCCGCAGGCAATTTCACGGTCCGTTTGAAGAGTTTAGCAAGCAAACAGCACCCCATTAGCGTCCCATTGACAATCACGGAGCGGATCTTCATGACAGTTTCCGTCAATCAAATATATTGTGCGAACGAGTCTTGTGCTGGTCCGGACGGAAATAGGCTATCGGCCAGCTTGAACAACATCAGTTTCGTGACTCCCACGATTGACATTTTACAAGCATATTACAGGTAATGCACAAAAGACATTGTGATCTAGATTTCTAGTGATAAATCTCATTATATGATGGATGATATGACACGGTACAAAATAAATCTCTAAATACAAATCATGTTGATTTAAAGTCGAGGACAAATCATGATGGACTAATGCCAATCGGACGATTCTTATTTTCAACAGGCATATCCATGGGGTGTATAACAGTACTTTTCCGAGCATGCCACCGTATTTTTTCAACTTCACCGGCGACGTGGGCAACAATACGATATACCCTAGCCAAGGAACAAAAGCGAAGATGATCAAATATGGGTCGGTTGTCGAAATAATTTTCCAAGGAACCAACGTCGGCGCTGCGGAGAACCATCCGATGCATCTGCACGGTTACAGCTTCTACGTGGTGGGAATGGGCAATGGAAATTTCGACCACAAGACTAGTCCAAAGACATACAACTTGGGCGATCCACCCTTGGTCAACACGATCGGACTTCCCAAGAACGGTTGGACGACAATCAGATTCGTCGCAAATAATCCAGGTACTTCACTTGTCAAGCTCACAAAATCAAAGAGTCATTACGCATCGTGTCTGACATAATTCAGTAGTAAAGCCTGTGCATGCTGGCTTCATTATGCTCATGATTGTGGTTTTTTTTTTCCTTTCAGGAGTATGGTTTATGCACTGTCACTTAGAGCGACATGCTAGCTGGGGCATGGACACGGTTCTCATCGTCACGGATGGTCCGTTTAACGCGAACAAAATGCGCGGGCAGCCCGCTTATATGCCTCCTTGTGCCAAGTCCTAAGGCAAAGAATGAATTTGCAGCCTACTTTTGAGCTTGACAAGCGTGCTTGTTCTTGATTTTGAATAAAAAGTCGACATGACTAAAAGGATTGGGAGCTTGTGTAATAAATGTTTTGGCTACAAAACTGCAGTATATGCAATATATCGAATTCTCTCTCTCTCTCTCAAGAAAGCACAGGGAAAGGAACTTTGAGTAAGAACATGCCATGTACCCCTGCGTGAAAAAGTAAAGAGAATATTTATGTCTAATCGTTTCTTTTTTATGATATATTTGCGAAATTTCTATGGCTTAACTTATCTTGATCTTCCACATACTAATCGATACTACCTAGATTTTCAAAGAATAAAGCAAAAGGAACATCAAAGCTTGATGTGATGTGATCGATACTAACCCTGAATTTGTGATTACTATAATGTGATGAGATACATTAGTTTTTTTTTTTTTTTTTTTTCCAATTAAGTGCACTGACCACCATCTCCTAAAAAGATGGTCTTGGAAGTCCAACTTCACTAATCAAGAAGGAAATCCTGCCCGATTCAAATGTTGATTTTTCATAGAACACATAATAATGATTTTGGAAAGATGGCTCTTCAGATGCTTTGAGTCAACTTTCTTTTTTGAATTTTCTTATACTAAACGGTAAATTAAAAAAAATATCACACAGGTTCAAGCGTCAATATATATACTTTTAAATTTTAGTAAATAAATTCATTTTATTCATAAATGAGGATTTCTATTTCATGACTACTTATGTAAAAATAACAATTTGCAAGTACCCTTTGTCGGTCTTCTCGTTTTGTAATGAAATTGTTGTTGATCTTCTCTTTCTTGGATGATCAAAACGGATTATAGCTTCTTCAAAACCTTGGTGAAGTCCTATCATAGAACCTAGTGGATGGTTCTTTTCCAAAGGTCCTATCAATGAGGCGTGATCCGCCCAATGCGGCTTTACCTAATATTCGTACTCATGGGACCATGAATCACGAATCTACACTGCACATTCACCCCGTCTTCTAGAATGGAATTTAGCTAATAAAAAGCAAACAACAAAAAGTTGGATGCCCTAATTAATGTGCAATGGAATACCCCAGACTCAGTTGGTGAAAGTACTATGTTGTCGTGTTGCTAGTTATCTTCTAGCACTGATCTGGTCGATAGTGACGTGAATTATTGCTTCATTTTCACGTGGGCGTCTAATGTCTTGTCCATTCCCTAATAATGTTTAATAACGCCTTGGGTGTATTATCTCCTAATCACTAATCATCATTATATAGGCTTTTGAGTAATTGTTGATCTGAGTGGTACGCTAATCAATCCTTCCACAAAGGAGATGTCATAACCACAGAATGCTATTGTTCTATGAAAGAAATACATTTTTTTTTTTCGCGATGGTAAAATTTAATAAGTATCAATAAATGATAAAAATTGTTAATATAAAAAGACCAGTGACTTTTTTTTTTAAATTACTTGTTGGTAACTTACTGATATTTTATGAAATTACCAACTTCTTTAGTAGTTTGCAAATCATAAACTTTTGTATTCGCTTACCTATTTTTATTTGCATAACTTTCTAATGCTCTAGATTTACTAACTATTACATGAAATAACCAATGTAAAGTAGAGCGACTTACTAACTTCTGTCATTTTGGGTTTACCAATTTTCATTTGAGTACTTTACCAAAAAAAAAAAAAAAACTTTCATTTGAGTTACTTGCTAATATTTTTTGGCTATTTAAAGATTCAAATAAACGTTGGTGATTAATTCAAATAAGAGTTGATGTTGCAAAACTAGTTGGTAGTCACTTTAATTAAGGTCGGTAATTTCTAAGAGAAAGTTTAATGGGTTGTTAAGTAAGGTAAATAAAACTTAAAGACTGAATGAAAACATTCATAAGTGTGAAAACAAAAATTCAGATAAAAATTTGTAAGCAACTTGAATGAGAGTTGATTAACCTAAACTAGTGGGTAACGTAATGGAAGAAAAGCTAATAAGTCACATAAATAAAGATTGGTAAATTTATATAAAAGTCAAGTAAAATTAGAGCGCTTGTATGAATAATAAATAAAAGTTGTAAAAAAAACAACTGAATAATTATAAAAAAAAGTTAATCAGTAAGTTAATAGAGATGAATAAATTCAGATAAGAGTTGATAAACATGAGGTGTTGATAAGAAAAACAAACAAAAATTGGTAAACTATAAGAAAAGTTGGAAATTTACAAATTGTCAAAAAGAGTTGGTAATGTCAATATGTGAATAAGTTACTTGAAAATAAGGAGGTAGATAATTCTTGTACCAACGATATAGAAAAAAATCGTTTTTTTTTGGAGAGTAGAACAGTGTAATTGTCCATAATATCCAGGTTTGGAGATATAGCCTGTTTATAGACAATTTTTTTTTTTCGGTTGAGAAAGCAATTTGTCAAACACGTGAAACAAGTCTTCAATTTGAGTTTTTAGTCCCAAAATTTTCTTGTCTAGTAATCTTATTATTCGACCTGTTTTCCCCTCCCCCAATTAACTTGTCGATGATCGACCCAAAAAAGGGAAAAAAAACTTGTCAAAGTCCTTGTAGTCACATTGTGCGTTCCAAAGTGTTAGGTCTGACTTATAATGATACTGCAAGTCTTAGGAAATTTGTGCTATTTACATTAACAACGTTTGCAATTTTTTTCCTCGAAGGATGAAGAGAGTCATACCTAATCCGCATTTGTCCTCTAGCATCCGCTCTCAATGTCAACGCCGGCCAGCTTAATGTCTTCATAATCGATGTGCTCTTTGATCTCTACGCATTTCACTGCTTCACTAGAAATTTCTTTGCCCCCTACCATACTCCAAATTAATAGTCTTGATCGCCTGTCTTGCATTGAATGCTGGCATTTGACGGTGGATTTTTATATTTTTGTAGCTTGGAACCTGTTATAGTTCATTATGACTTTGCTCTCTATTGCTTCGACAAGAGCTATAAAGTCTACCTTAGGTTAGAGCGTTCTTTTTCAACTCTTAGATTTTTTTTTTTTAAATTTCAAAGCTCATTAAAAATTGACATATGAATATATGTGCCAACATTTGTAATATTGTGAAAAATTCCGGGTACTCTGAATTTAGAAAAGATCAAAGTACATCCACTGCAAAAATTTTATAAACAAAAAGCAAAAGATAAAAGCATACTCATACATGCTAGTTTGCTTTATCGTGCTCCAATTGAAAGTGTCGTTGACTTGTTAGAACATATAGCATTCCTTCTGGGTTTTTTCGAAACTTCAAAGCTCCCATCAAGTCCGCTTTTGGTCATTTGACATAAAATTTGTGCGGTTTAATCTTCTAATTTAAGCAACACGCTAACACCGTACCTCCACACGCAACTAAAATGTGTCTATATATATATTTTTTATGTCAAGGGTTGTCGTGGTCAAAATTTAAAATAATTCTTGCTGGGAGTGGTAGAGGAAATTACCAAGTAAAAGCCGTGTTTACGGGGAAAAGCCAGAAGTAGACTAGAGCAAGAAATCTTCCCGCCCTTAATACTATGTGGACAAAATTAACGGTTTGATTTGATTTGATTTGATTGAGAGTTGCTGTCGGTCTTAGCTTAGAAGATACAACCATGCCTAATTCTCAATGCCCACTCCAAAAGCAAATATCTTAATCACGGGAATTTTATATTTTGTCCAAATACGGTTGAAATCTCTCATCATTCTCTCATTCATACACATGTGCATCATTCATGGGAAAGAATAGAGTCGGAAGCACCATGAATCTTAGCATCTATTGTCTTCATCGGGTTAGAAAGACAGAAAAGTCAAACGTTTCCATGTTATTCTTCCAAAAAGCAACCCTCTAACGCGTAAGAACTAGGTCCTTGTAAAATTATTCCGGTTAGTCCATTTGTAATTTATTTATTGCGAAACGGAAGATTTGAGAAAGCTACACGATTTTCCTTGCTCATTTAAAAATCTCAAACTGATTATCCATGGTATATTTATTCCATAACACATTTTCCCAAATTAGTTTTTATCTTACAAAAAAATCCAAATTGGTGCTTCTAAATCAAATCTATGAGTGCAAGGATAGAATTGGCCATGTTAGTGTTTTTGGGTCAAAATTGGTTAGAAGTACTATATTGGTAAATTGTCGAGAGGTTTATAATTGAATTGATACAATTGAAAAGTTTATGACCGAATTGATCACATTATTTTGCTCTTATATTTTTATGGTAATATCCGGTAAAGGGTAGGAAACTTTCCCCAACATTGAATGATTTGGCATATTGAGAATTTTATTGTTGAAAAGTTTAGATCCGGATGTGATAAATTAAACTCCGCTACATATGCACATATTCCTAAAAAAAAAACATATCAGAATTTGGGAAAATATATGTAGTCGAACAAATTAAATAATGATGCGATACCTTCTTACCTTAAAGTTTTGTCCTATCAATTTGTCGTCAAGAATTAATGAATTTGTATTCGTGTAGGTTCGTCCTACGCACTTTTGTTTCGAATTTTGGGCCTGGGCTCACCTACGGGTTTGTTCTAGTCACTTGGTTAGATTAGTTCTTTAAGCTTTGGGCCTTTGATAGGGCGAGGCCCAAAAAATGGGTAATTCGGAAAAGATTTATTACAAATAAATTTGGTAATTTTGGGAACGACCAAACCAGCATCGTGGCGGTCGATGGCCTAAAATTAGCTGGTAATTTCATTGGAAAAAAGCGGTAAGTAATTTAGATAAAGGTTTTTTTTTTAAACTAAACTTTTGGTGGGCGCGCCCTTCCAACGTGGAAAGGGGAGGTGGGGGGTTTGAATCCCTATATTCTCATGGGGTTGGGGTAGGGATGATCTAGTTTCAAGTGTGGGTTTCGACTCTCACGCCTTATAAAGAGGTAGGACAAAAGTTTAAGAGTGAAGTTAGAGTAGGAATAAAGTAGAATCGACAAAAAAAAAAAAAAAAAAAGACAAAGTTTTTGATTAGATATAAGAGTCGATGACATAAGTAAGAGTCGGTTTGACTTTTTGAAAAAAAGTTGGTTAGTTACTAAAAAAATTGGTAATTTGGAATTTTTGAATAAATGTTGAATGGCTCAAATGAGAGTTTGTACAGTAAAAACTAGTGGGTAACTTTATCATAGAGAAGTCTTGTTGCAACCTTTTCGAGGGTGAATTACTTAAAGAAGGCTAATGGAAAACTAAGTCCGAAAACTTGGCGCGGACTCTCTCAAGTCTTACCAATCGCGACTTGATACTAAGAAATTAACACATTTAAACATATAATTATACTCAATTTGGAGCCGCCACTAACCAATTAGGGTTGATTAGAAATCCAAGTAAAGTATGGGAGAATACTTTACTTTTGCGAACCAGAGATTTAATAGGTCCAGGGACATGGTTACGCTAGATTAATTTAACGTCATTTCGGTACATTTTCATTTTAATTTCAAAAATATTTTGCACGCAGTCTTGATTAATTTTAACCTAAGCTACTAACATGTAAAGGGTGGTCATGCGGGTGCACGATCAGTAAAATAACATTCAATAAACCGAAGTGATAGATTGTAAGAAATTATAAACTACAACCTTATTAAGGTCTAGTCTCTATAAAAAAAACACGACAAAAATGCTAATAAAAATGCATGCCCTAAACATGATTTCTAAATGACATGACACCTAATTTTTCTTTTTCTTTAAAAATGTTAATTATATGCAATCTTAATTTAAATTTGATATGCATGAGTTTTACTTTAATAACATGTGAGATGCAATTCATATGACATAATTTGAATCATTACAATATGTGTGCAATCTAATTTACATAATCCTAATATGCATGTGCTACATGATATGGGATGGATGACATGACAATTCTATATACATATTCTTTTTATGATTTTTTTAATGATTTCTTTTTAATACATATATGTAACCTACACTAAACAATGATGACATAAAATGTGATTAATTATGAACTAACCTATTAACTAACTAAGTAAATGACCTTTTGTGTTTTCTTCTTTTTTAAAATGACTTAATAATTCTTATTAAAAAAAACAACATAATGATGCAATACTAATCTTTGGCTTTTTTATTAAAAAAAAACTACACGACGGGAATATTAAAACATTAACCTATGACCATGTGGTGTGCACATTATGAAATCTATATAACCTAAAAAACATTTTTTTGTTTTGTTTTGGTTTTATTAAAGGAAAATTATCCTAATTCTATATGAATCTTAAATATTAAAATGCGTTGCTTTAAACATGAAATGTGTATGGACCTAAATACCTAAATACCTAGATATGACATATGATGCATGATATGTGATGAGCAAATAACGATAACGCACCAACATATATGTCCTATTGAAAATCCACCAATATAAATCAATGACATATTATCTTAATGCGAATCAATTACGGAAAGCAATCCATAAATTTGCCATGAAAAGTTGAAATAATCAAAAATCTAACCCACCGTCTCGCGGTTCAATATTTTTGATTATTATGACTTAATATGATAAATTTCCTGATCGGGTAACAATTCTATATGACAAACTAAATCAGGATCACAAGCTAAGGATCCGAATACTGGAACTGAATTTAGCCTAAAGAGATTACCTAGTTTGGAAAAATTATCTCCAAGATGGAAACCAGGGAGGAACGATTCCAAATTCACCCTTCTCAAGCCTCAAGTGACCTGCACAAGGAAAATGGTACCAACAGTACTGAACTTGTTGGACAACTTCGGATGAAGGATGGTCGGCGTCGGAGCGGGTGAGGGAGACAGCTGGCGTCGGAGTTTCGGCGAGGACTGAGCAGCGGCAGTAGCAGGGAGGCGCGGCGTCGGTGACCGGCGAACAGCAGGGTCGCGGGTCACAGCGGTGGTGGCGCGGGCTGAGGCGCAGTGGCGGAGACGGTGGCTGCGGCAGCAAGGGAGTGTGCGGACGTCAGGCGCCGAGCGGAAGGCAGCGCGTAGGCTGCTGGTGTGGGTCGCAGAAGCTGATGCGGAGGTGCAGTGGTGAAGCGACGAGGCAGCACTCGGGCAGAGAGGGCGTCGGGTCGTCGTGGCTGGCGGAGCGGCAGTAGCCGGATCGGCGGGTTGCAGGGAGCGTCGGTGAGCGAGGCGCGGCGTCAGGTCGTCGCGGCGAGCTTCGTGGGGACCGGCGAAGTGGCTGTGGCGGACGCGCGGTGGCGGAAGCGCGGTAGCGGCTGGCGGAGGCGGTGCCGGGGCAGTGACCGGTGCGAGCGCACAGCCGGCGCGTCGGGGACCCTCGCGGAGAAGATGAACAGTCGCTGCCTTCCCTTTCTTTTGTCTTTTTTTTTCTTCCGGTCGAACGTTACTTCACGTCAGCTTCTCTCACCTCTCACTGTACCCTCTCTCCTCACGTCTCTCTCACATCATTTCCCTCTCTCTGTCTTCTTCTTTCTACTGTTTCTTTGCTGACTTTTCTTTTCCCTCGAAAAGAACACCGAAAGCTTTTCTCTTTTTTTTTTTTGTTGAATTTTTCTTGACCTCGAAACCGAGAGGAAACCCCCCGTCGTTGTTCCGACGCCTCGCATTCTTTATTTATAGTGGAAAAACTCAAAATTGTTGAAGATTTTCCAATATAATTACACATATTCACTCAATCACTCAACAATAAAAATGGCTCCAAAATCACACGATGGCTGAATTTTTGAATTTTGAAATAAGAAGATATGTTTAATAAGAAAAATGCTTCATTATTCAAAAATTTCCAAAATCTCTCTCCAAATGTTTTTATTTTATATGTTATTTATTATCCTCTATTTTTATTTTCTAAAAGATAAGTTTAATCCTAAATTAGGTGTCAACAAGTCTTAGCTCACCACCCTAAAGGTTGGTAATTTCATGTAAGATGTAGTAATTTCCATAAAAGATTGTAACATATTAGAAAAAGTCGGGAAGTTATTAGAAAAATCAGAATCGATGTACTGAAAGTTTGTGAGATATTAGAAATGTAGGTAAATTAGTAGAAAACTTAGTAACTTGAAATCCATCTAATAAAAAACTGGTAAGTAGCTCAAATAAGAGTTTATAACCTAAAACTAGTTGGTAATTTAATCATTTTTGTATTTTATTTAAATAAAGGTTGGCAATTTCTCATTTAATCATTTTTGTATTTTATTCAAATAAAGGTTGGCAATTTCTCATAAGAGATGGTGATGTCAATAAAAGTTTGTAAGATATTAGAAAAGTTGGTAATTGGGAATCGATTAAATAAGTAAATGGCCAAAATAAGAGTTTTTAAACACAAAATTAGCTGGTCATTTTATCGTAAAAAAGTTGTATCTCACTCGTATAAACTGGTTGACAATTTCTTATGAGGGATGATAATATCAATAAAAGCTTGTGACATATTAGGAAGTTTAGTAGTTTTTATAAAAATTAATAAATTTGAAGGGATTTAATAAATGTTTAAAAGTTATCCAAGTAAGAGTTGGTGACTTCATCGTAGTAAAGTTGGTAGCTCCTTCAAATTAAGTGTGGTAATTTTGCATGTTTGGTAACTTTAACACGTTAGTAAATTACAGTAAGAACAAGTATCGATCTATACGATAATTTATAAGTTATTTATAAACAATCCCATAAAAAGTAGTAATTTACTATGAGAGTTGGTAGCTCACTAATGAACTACCAGATGAGCAGTTTATTGATCATTTTTTTCACCAACAATATATTTGATATTTGTCAACGAAATTATACATTTATCAAATTGCAATAATTTTATGGCAATTTGATGTTCAGAGCACATCAAAAGTCTTTTTATTCGAACACATACTGACTTTTCTAATTTAATTCGAACACATGTTGTCATTCATTAGAAATAAACAAGAAATTCGTGCCTGTGCACCGGCCGCACAAAATTACTTTAGAAGAAAACCGAATAAGGTGCAGAGTCGACGCCACCATGCGAAAATTGTAAATCTAAGTTGTCTCACATTTGAACTGTCCTCATGTAAGGAATCCGATCCGAAGGTTGTGGGGTCATTTGCTCATCACTTGAAATTTCAACGAGAAGTCAATGCCCAAGAATACATTACGCCTAAGCTGCTCGGAGAATGATCCTGAGTTGGATCCGTACTTCTCCGGTGATGGATTTCGAGTTCTAAGAAGGAAGAGGTCCGAAGCTATTCGGGTCGGAAAATGCATGGACCGATTAGGAGAAGCGCAGGGAAGTCATTACTGAAGCCTGGGGTGTTGATGTAGTAACAAGGACCCTGCATGCGCTTCAAAACAAGCTCGACCATTGCAGTAAAGCTCTTCTCTAGTGGGTGCAAGAAGAGCGGTCCTCACAGCAGGAAGGAGATTAACAGCATAGAAAGAGAACTTGCTTTCAGAGGAGAGCCAGCGATGAAATTCTAAGACTAAAGATTGATCTGCACAGATGGGTTGAAAGAGAAGATGATGGTACTGTCTGATTTCAAAAGTTTCATGATGAGTTATGGGACAGAGAATAGATTATAGAGTGACCTTGCCGATCAGATTCCTGACTTGATCTTCCTTGGATACGCATGCTATTTAAATTCTTCAGATCTCCAGAATACCTGATGACAGGCTTAATCATTTTCTCCCCCAAATCTCTACTCCTTATCAAAGTGCATTCTTTGAAAGTAGGCTTAATCATGATATCACTGTGGCCCAGGAAGTGTTTCATCACATGAAACCGAGGAAAGAAGTAAAATGGGGTAATGTGTAAGGGTGTACAATGGGAATTGTTCAAATCGGGAACTGCCTGAACCAGACCGGATCAGCCAGTTTTGGATGATTCCTGAAAAGGGCGGTCTGATTCTCGGTTCTCATTCCTAGAACCGGTGGCTGATCGGTCCAATTCCTCATTCCAAGGTGGGAATCAAACTGACCAGACCGACCGAACTGGATCGGTTGATGTAAAAAAAGAAGAAGAAAAGCTTAAAAAAACCATCCTGCCATTTTTAGGTTTTGCTTTCTGCTTTCCCCACCTTCCGTTTTTTGCTTTCCCCTCCCTCCCCTTGTTGCTTTTTGCTTTCCCCACCTACCTTTGCAATTGTGCTGCGGTTTATGAATTGACAACAAGGCCATGCAGCCACTAAACGAAATTCTTTCTGGATGATTTACAGAAAAGACAGAGCTATCAACAAAACGATTGACTCCTATTAGCAGTTGATCAGACGGGGTCACTACAAAAGGACGGATCTAATTGAAACAACCACTTATCTCCTCATCCTTCAGTGCACACTCAAAACATCCTCAAGCCGTGAGCACCAACTCATCTAACACGAGGACAAACAAACAACAAATTACTAGTTCCACCGGACCGGACTAGATCGATCAATCGGTTCGGTTTCTGATTCCAGGTTCGGTTGGTCTGATTCTCAATCCTAGAACTTGGGAACTGGTCCTCCCAGTTCGGTTCCCGGCCACATTGGATTGGGAACTGATTAGTCCTAGTAACATGCTCTTGAATTAAAATATAAATAAATTTTACAACCATATTGAGTGGGATTTCTTAAAATTCACAATAATTAAAATGGGATCTAATGTAGAGTCGTGCAAGAACTGTCACTTATAAGGTTTTAATCTGTGGCCTTATTCCGTCAACGGTTACATCTATTGTGGTTTTTTGGTTACTTAGATCGATCTCCGTTTGTCGACATTCCACTCCAAGGCTTGATTACTTTCGCTCATATTCTTTGTCGGACAAAATTCATTTCCTTGTCGACCAATTGAGTTTGCCCACTAAAAGCCTTCAATAGATAGCAACTTTTGCCTTTATTGCATCTAATTCGGTCTCTGCCGACCGAGTCACCAGACTAAAGATTTGGAACACTTTTGATCCAGCGAACATTCCCTCCATAAGATCTGGTCATTAGCTAAGTCAAAAGCCAAGTTTCATATCCTGCTGTTCTCTAAAGTTTTACTAGGAATTTAATTTATTAAAAAGACTATGCTAGTTCTATAGGGTTCTAACTTATTCTGATAAATATTGAAATTTTGACATATCATTCGGTATAAAAATTTCGCCACATATGATAAAGTTTGGAAATTACTTTTTACTGAGAATCTTCTATGATAAGCCACTGCATAACATCACTGACAAGATATGAAATGACAAATGTAAAATATCGAGCCTATATTTAAAAAGTAATAGAAAGATTTTGACAAATGCATGACGTTACTAAAAAAATAAATAAATTCAAAACCACCGCATCGACACAGTATATAAACAAACAAATAAGATGAAAATCCTTTATTGGTGAACATATAAACATATACAAATATTTATATGTATATAATTAGGACTTTAGCAGTACGCACGGTGCGGCTTCTTTTTCTTTCTCTTTCGACCATACTTGGTGCCCTCCGGTCATTAACACTATACCTAAGTAAAATGTATTTTCCGTGTTTTCCCATCAAAATTCAAAGTACTATTTAAACATCAGAAAAATAAGAAAAATTGTACGTGGATATATGTCGCGAAAGTTTGAAAAGCCTAGGGTTTGCAAAAATTTGAAAAGCGGGACTAAATTTTAATTAAGGAAAAAAAAGAAGAAATAAAAGTAAAGTCTATCCAAACAGGTTAAAATAAGAAAATTACAAAAGCCGTCTGCACTTTTTCTTAAGTTGCATTTTGCATCCTCTACATTCAAGATTTTACGGTTTTTATCCTCTCGAGAATGTATGAACATAGACGTACTCGATATCATATTAAGAAAACTGAATATAGAATATAGGGAATTATTTTCGCCAATGCGATTACAAGCGTTACGACATGGGGTCGGCCGTTTGTGTAACAGTACCTGTCACACCGATGCTTCATGGTGGCCCCTTGATTGAAACATTCAACAACCCTTTAGGTAAGAATATATTAATTCATCTTATTTGTCTCTTTCCTTCAACATGTGAAACAGTTTATTACATAAATAATTCAAAGTGTTCCATGGGCCAGACTATCGTGAAGTCATTTGCACTTTGCAGTTGCACACCATCAATGAGTTCAAAAGAGCAAATTGTGGAGATTACTTTTGTAACTTATCTTGATTTAAAGTTTGCAATGCACCTACAACGTTGGTAGGCTTTTCATTCGAGACCCCTGAAACTTTGATAATATATAAATGGTGACGTATAAATTCTCTTATAATCTTTTTTTCATAGTTGTTCTAAATTTCAAATATAGAACTCAGCAAAAAAAGAAATAAAGTAGTTTCTTTAAATATGCTTAGTGCTAAGCAGACAAGCTAGGAACACGAGACACGATATGTTACTATTTCACTTGCCGGATCACGGGAAATTTCTTGCCCCAGTTTGAAGTAGAGTGCACAAATCATCAGGCATCACAGGCATCACAGGGAAAAACGCAATATGTGATGGATCGAGGGTTTAAATAGTTCAAGACTCGGTAGAACAATAGAACTCTCAAGTGAGACTGGTGTTCCATAATAAAAAACAAACGTGGAGCCGGTGAAAAGGATAGCTTTGGCAATATTCGAAAGTTAAAAGCGGGATTCCCGGTGAAATTGGGGTGAAATAGAATATTCGATAGAGGCAGGGTTAAAAGTTGATTTTGATTGAAAATGGGGTCACAGTGTGATAATGGGATTGTGGGTGCTTTTGGCGCATGCGATTCACTACTGCACAACTTTGAGATCGAATATTCCATATAGCTCTTGCTCTTTTTGGGAATAGGCTAAATAAATACTAAAAATTATTTCAAAGTTACTTTCAGATGCGATTAGACCTAGGGTCCTAATCCCACTTTTCTTTTAATTATTATATATCTTCAACTTGTAAAGGGGCCGAACATAACTCCACAGCCGAGAGTTTTTGGGGGTGGTTATAACTCCAACTTCTTAGTATCCTAACAGTAAGGTCACTAACTAGATTGAGAAAAATGATAATTTCTATGTAAAATATTTTATTACAGAATCTTCCACGAGACTCTCTAAATTGTTGTCCTGTGTACTCGTGATATTTGAGGATAACATCTATATGATTCGAGATACTACCAATTCTTACTTTTGGGGAGTTTTAGGTGCAAATTTTTATACGCGTTAATTCCTTTATAATTCATAAGTTTCATGCAAAAACAGAATTCTTTAAGCAGACAAAAGTTTCGTAATATTTTGAATTGATAACTTTAGTTAGTAAATTATTATATTTTTCTTTTATTTGGACTTGCTGTTTAACTAAATTCATGTATCATGCGAATATATTATCTTTAAACTTTTCGAGCGGCCTTTTTTCCTTTCATTTTGGGCCCATAAAAAGGGCCCGCTAAAAAAAAAAAACTCAAGTCAGTAAACTAAATCTTCCAACCAAGTTTTTTTTGATCTCTCCCACCTTCATTCCTTGGTCGTCCGAGGTTTCGCATGTTGCTTGATTTGCATTGGTGGAAATCGCTTCAATGTTCGCTTTTCTGGAAGATGGAAAAGATGGAAAAGATGGACGAAGAAAAAAATCTTGTCTTTTGTTGATCTAGTGAGAAACCAGCTACAAGCATTTATCGTTGCTTTTGTCGGTGGTTTGCCAGCGGAGAGAGAAAAGAGCACCTACATTTTCCTATTTTAACTTTTCATTTTGGAGCACATATTCCATGTCAGAGACGTGTTGAATATTTTTCTCAAAAGATCAAGATCTCAGATTTTGTTGTTGTTTTGGTCCGCAATCAAGATCACCTCCCACGTCATGTGGAACGAACCATCATGGAAAAATGCGTCGCTGACCGGAAAAAAGACGTTAGAATTTAAATGCTTGTCTCCCGATTGGATCAAGATCACAGGAGATCCAGTCGCATGCTTTCTCTATCATTGCGCCCTACACGAATTTAAAATGATAATTAGCTAAAGAAAACAAAACCTTCGTGGGAAAAATCAAAACCCGCACGTTTCAATACGTGGGGCTGTGCTGTCCGAAGACCAGTAGCCTACCAGAAGTTCTGGGGTAACCCGTAGTTCCTGGGGCTCGACTGTCTGGTGCACATGTGAACTTACCTTGGACCCGTGCCGTCACCTCTCTCTCCCCTCTTCCCTTTTAATACGCGACCGCGGTGTCGCTCGATCTAAACGCAAGAAAAACCGAGAGAAGAGAAAAATTTGTGTGCGCGCTGATGAATCGCGTGAAGATGGCGATCCGACCGCCTTTCTCCGCCACCATTTCTCCCCATGCTGCAATTTTCTTTCTTCTTGCGAACGTCCTTCTCGGGGCTCAAGCCAGCGTTCATTACTACGACTTTGTTGTGAGTGCTTTTGTTCGTCCATTGCATGGTGTAACGTGCTCTTTGTGCGAAGTTTTGCGTCGACAATCCTAAAACCGATGCATGCAGGAGAGTTTCCTATAGTTGCTTGTGGATCGAGGTTTCGTTATTCTTGTGGGGTCATTTCGTTAGCAAAGGGCCCGCGACTGCAAGTGACGTGTTTTATATGAGCAAATGTGTAATGAAATGGGTAGGGTCGAGTGGTAAGCAAAGCCTCTTTCATTCGCAAATGACGTCCGTCGTTGCGCTTCAGTAAGAAAAGAAATGAAATGAATAAGTATCTGCGCAATTGCCTTCGGTAGATTGCGAAAGGTCACCTTTCATTTTCGACTGTTCAACACCTTCTACGGACTTCTCGACTGCGATGCATGCAAGCACCGGACTGTTTTATTGTGGAAAAATGTAATGTTTTTGCGGGTCTCTCGACTGAAGTCAGAAAGTGCTCTTGGTGGTTGTCTTTTACTTCTGTATCTCACTAAGTCTATTTTTGAATCATCTCTTTTTGCTTGCAGCTGAGGGAAACAAACATTACGAGGAACTGTACAACCATGTCCCTTTTAACAGTCAATGGCAGTTTTCCGGGGCCCGTGATTCGTGTTCATAAAGGTGACCTCGTTTTCGTGAACGTCCATAATCAAGGAGATTACGGCATCACGCTTCACTGGTAATTTCATTTTGTCGACTATCTTTTCATCTCTTTACGCTCTCTGTGTTCCCTTGGTGTGCACTCGTTACTCGTACTGGCGGTATATATTTTTCTTTTCTTGTTTCACTGAAATGACAACGTGAATGAGAAAACAACAAAAGACGGCAATTGTAACGAGATCGTTGTAGGCGGAATTTGGTCCGGTGCATATTGATTAATTGAATATTCTGGGAAGGGGAGAATGAAAAACCGTACTACACAGAATAATCTGGCAAGAGTAATCTAGAAATAGAGAATAGTTTACTAATCTGATTGTGGTGGTCAGGTCTTGGTCCATTCAAGGGGCTAAATCAATGGACAACATTCACTTAATTGAATGCCTCACTTGATTGTAAGTCCCGATTGAGGTCGGAGAATATTTTTCAGCTTAGGGCTTAGGATTGACTCTTTCAAATCTTTTCATTGAAATAATAAAATGCGAAAGCGGAAGCGAACCCGAGAAAAAAAGAAATGTTTGAGAATATAAATAGGTAAAAAGAATATGATCATTTGTTTGATTCTCCTTGAAAATTTAAAGTGATAAATTACAAATATAATTTTGAAAGACTTGCCATCTTTGGGATTTGATGCAAGACCTTCTTTCGTGAGCCCAAGCCATCAGCAAGATACTTAACAACACAAAAGGAAGAAAATAAAGCATAACTCGCGGATGGTCAATATGATTGTAAGACTTTTCCTAGAAAACTTCCTGGGCAAGATTTGAAGACTCTTGCTCGAAGATTGGAAAGGCGGGGTCGGGGGTAGAAGCTGATCTTCATACCAAAGGTTCCCCTTTCTTGATAGCATAGGGAAGACGCTAGCACTAGCAGCACTTTTACTCCATCAACTGCTGTTCAATCCATACAACTTGGGATCTTATGGCTTCCTTCTCTATCTGTTTTGGGGAGCTCGGGTCTCAAGGATCCCGTTCCTTACTATATACTAGAGTCAACTTCCTATGTTCAAATTTAATCTTTCTAAAAATACGCGAGTGATGAGGCATTTCCTAACTGATCTTCCACAAAAGAAGACTTCGTCAAAGAAGCTTTTTCTCTGATAGGATCTGATAGGATCGGATCCCTATGCACAAGCTTTTTCATATATGTTTGCAAGGAATAACCGGTGCAGATCCTCAATACTTCTAAATTGGTCAAATCCTAGTTATTTAATATTTACGTAGGATGAAAAGCGAAGGTTCTGGCCAAGAGGACCACACGAATGGAGTATGATATCCGAAACAGTAGAAAGGATTTTCCTTCGAGACAGGCGCATGTGAGAAAGTGTCCAATGAAATGATGGGCGGTGCCCCCGCAGGTGCCCACTGCCCATCAATTTCTATTTAAATTGAATTATTGATATCGCGAATATATCACCTCAAATATCAATGATGAGCTTTCTCCGAGTCAAAACACCCAAAAACGGAAAATATACACCCCCTTCCCCGGGGCGGCGGGGGCGGCGGGTAAAAATAAAAATGATGAGGCCACAGGAGACCAATCTTCATAAACTAAAATATGCGAAACTTCATAGATATATAGCTATATGATAAGATTGATGTATCTCGATTTTCAAATCACGTGATTATGTCACGTTAATCTTTAATGATAAAAGTCAACTTTTGGATTGTGGCAATTCATTGGGCTTTGGTGGGTTTCCAATTGATGAATTGCGTGATTGATGAGGTTTTTAGGGTGTTTTACGGAGAAATAGCTGAATCTTTTTCATCCCGATGGAAGTCCTTTCTTCTCTCAACGTCAAGACGTTCTTGTCTCACCTACCAGTAAAATGCAAAGCATGAACTTTCTCTCAGTCCTCCTGATTCCTTCCCCCATCAGCCACTGAGAAAAAAAGGGTCATTTAATGTGTATATATATTCCCATGAGGAGCGAACTACCGGTCTGTATGTCCTCGTGCTGCTTCCTGCGTGCCTCTGTCCACCATTCTTATTATCTACTTTCAAGTATTTGTTAATATTGAATTCTATGTGTCCCGTGTTAGTAATTGACGCAGACAACTTCTTTATAATTGAGCTCACTTATGGACAGTTTGCAACTCCCACAAGTCGTGATTAAGTAGAATCACCTGGCCCACCCGCCCTTTCCTCTCACTTATCAACTTGCTGATTGTGGCAATTCATTGGGCTTTGGTAGGTTTCCAACTGATGAATTCAGCTATTTGGTCAAAAATACATGTGCAGGCCAATGCGCTGGAACTTAAATCATCGATGAGGTTTGTAGCGTGTTTTACGGGGAAATAGCCGAATCTTTTTCGTCCCAATGGAAGTCCTTTCTTCTGTCAACGTCAAGACGTTCTTGTCTCACCTACCATTAAAATGAAAAGCATGAACTTTCTCTCAGTCCTGACTCCTTTCCCTATCGGCCACTGAGAAAAGGGTCATTTAATGTTCATATATATTCCCATGAGGAGCGAACTACCGGTCTGTATGTCCTCGTGCTGCTTCCCGCGTGTGCCTCTGTCCACCGTTCTTATTATCTACTTTCAAGTCTTTGTTAATATTTAATTATATCTGTCCCGTGTTAGCAATTAACGAAGACAACTTCTTCATAACTGAGCTCACTTATAGGAAGTTTACAACTCCCACAGGTCGAATCACCTGGCCCACCCACCCCGTCTTCTCACTATCAGGATTTTTTTGGGCTCGGATGACTGGTTGAGGATAATAAAATATGTTAAATCATCACCCTTTCGTTTACTAACTTCGACTTTTAGATGAGGAAAACATCCAACCCTTCCCGTCCCGCCGAATATGTCGTGTAGGACGGAGATCATATCATATGGCGTGACACAATACACGATGCAAATCCCTAAACAGATTGTCGTCTCCTATATATCTTGTATAGATGATAAACAATGGAGAGGAATTTTATTAATTAGCCATCATGATGCTTGTCAATTTTTTGGTATACTTGCGTGGGAGATTTTTTATGCATATCAAGAAAAGAGATTCTATATTTTATTATATTATATAAATGTCGTTTTGTGACGTCGTTTAGCTTAAAATATATTTTGTCCATCTGGTTTCATGTGTGGACGAATAAGAAACGAAGAAATTCATTCTACCCCTCTACTTTTGGGGTTACGTTAAACCCTGAAATTTAAAAAAGTTGCATTTTATTCCCTCCCCCTCTACTTGCATTTTGGTGCACTCATTTACTTCGTTAAGTTTTTTTTTTTTTTTTTTGTTCCAGTGTAATTGATCTTCAATTTTATATCCAATATCCTGTTTGCCCTCTATTCACATTCATAACGAGTAAAATATATAAAAAGTTTGAATTGCCTCCACTAAATCTAAATTTTACTGTTTAATCTGTTTAGTTAATAAAAAAAAAATAAAGAGAAGATAAAAGTACTTGTTTAAATAAAAAAATTTAAGATAAGAACTACCTTTTAAATGAAAATCAAGAAAGAACTACCTTAAAATTTTTTATGGGACTTGAAATTGATACATAAGTATGCGATTGATTTGAAATGATAAGATTTGGATAAATTAGCATCTTCTAATTGTGTTTAGTTGCATAGGCTTCACTAACAGCACAGCAGTTTTCTAGATTTAAACGTCTCTCCCTTCGGTTCTTTAATCCCAAATATTTTTCCTATCTTTAAAGGATTTCCTATATCTTTCATATTTTTCCTCAATTTTTGCACAATAAATTAGTAAATCATATGGTTTAGCAATGATAATGAGCTAAATCAAACGATCAACAACCTTTTCAAACGGTTTAGAAATCTTCCAGTTTTTTCTAGTCAATAGCCAATAATATTTTCATAATTAATTATTTATCTGTTTATTTTCTATTTATCCATTTAAAATTTCATTTTATTTCCTAATTAAATGTATAGTAATTTTTTGGGGTTACCGCTATTAATTTTCTCTAACAATATATTCTTGAACTTTGAAACTTCTCTACGGGGAGCTCGGTGGGCCCTAGTGGGCCCACTTGGGTTAACTCCATAAATACATAAATCCTTCTAGCTAGTGGAAGGAAGTTTTAAACTTCCCACGTCCTTATTTTTATGTGAGAATGATGATCACTGGGTAAGTTTCTAATGATTAAATTCAACCTTTTAAAATGCGGGATTCAACATCATCAATCTCAAAATTTGGGAGTTATGTGAAATTTTACCTAAAAGGGGACGGCATAAGTCATATAAATGCATATAGAAATATTCTTTTCTTGTATTGAAAGTAGGGAAGTCCATGTTTACTTCTCTAGCATTAGTCGTTTCCCCTGATCATCAATAATAAAAGACCAAGATACTCAGTCATAGGGCCGACAAGTGTACTTAAACGTTAGACAATATAAAATAGATTTTCCTTATTATATTGCAAGGCAATCAATAATGACATGACGGGTCCTTTAAATTTTATTTAATGTTTAACTTAGTCCTTGAGCAATCTTTTGTTTAATCTGGTCTTTGAATTTTCAAAAATTCAATTAATGTAGTCTTTGATCTGGTAAAATTTTTAACAACGTTAACTGGCGCAACCATAATTTCTATTAACATGTTGTTAAATTGGTATGTTGACATCCATGTGGCTTTCATGCAACCTTCCTCCCCTCCTCCCCTTCTCTCTATTTTGGCAAAAAAGGAAAGAAGAAAAGAACTATGCATTAAGTTGATTTATGAAACTTCACTAATTCAATTGAACATAAAAAAAGTTGAGGATCACAATAAACATTGAAAAAAGAAAAGTTCAAGAATCACGCATATGATTAGCCCTTATTACAATACCAACCAATTTTATTTCAATTCTTTCTTGGTACGTTGCTTCTCTCTCGAAGTGGTGTTTTTTATTTGAGTTGCTATTTGCAGATACATATCTAGTTCTGAAGCAAAACATGTTTAACTTAAGAGGGGTGTGATTAATTGGAGAACTCGATTTACATTTCAGGCATGGGGTGAAACAACCAAGAAATCCATGGTCAGATGGACCTGAATACATTACTCAATGTCCGATCGAACCACAAACAAACTTCACATATGAAGTGAATTTCACTGATGAGGAAGGAACTCTTTGGTGGCATGCTCACAGTGATTGGACGAGAGCCACAGTTTATGGCGCGATAGTCATCCTACCGAGTGAAGGATCGAGCTTCCCTTTTCCTGAGCCAGATGGAGAAGACATCATCATGCTCGGTATGTACTTCAGAAATTTTCTTTGTTAAAAAATATACTAACTATGGTCCCCATATCAAACAGCCTTAACTTTTTTGAACGATTTGTCCCCTACACGCCAACTTCAAAAGCATTCAACTAGAGATGGGGATCTTCACTACCAATAGAAAAGGCAGTAGGTGAACGAAACTGTGATATACTAGATATGGAGAAAAAGAAAATAATACAAAATTTTGACTTTGTGGGTTGTTGGTTTCTTTATACATTTTATTCCTTTTCGAAGTTTCCTGCTTTGGCCGACGAGAATAAAGATAGTCGAAGACATTCGAACAAAAATAAAAAAGTCGGAGACATTGAATATTTAGATTTTATTTTCGGGAAGGATAGTACAAGTTTGAAAAGAGCAAAGGTGGTTTAGTGTGACAGATATTTTTTAATTTCCAAAGGAAGGCAAGGGTTTACAGTTTTGTAAGGCTTCGGAGTCTCATCAAGGTATGTAAAATAAAAAAAAGCAAAGCAATGATCTCGCACCGAAAGATAGAATGGGAGGTTCTTCCTGTAATTAATTCTTGTTTGGATCATAGCATTCTTAGAATTTTCATACAAGGGGGAATTATTCTATACGGTAAACATGATTGTGCAACATAATGAATGAAAATTATGTTTTTCCGCTAATTTGTTGAAAGGTTACCATAGAAAGGGGAATCATTCTCCTTTTTGGTTAGTGAATGTGTTAGTTTATGATCAAATACTTTCTTAGAGATTACTAATTTAAATTTGCTGAACTTCCCCTGTCAAATTACTACATATTAATGGAATATTAACTTTTGCGTAAGTTACTGAACAATATTTAATTTTTTTTTTAATTTGTCGATCTTTCTTATCGTTTACAAACTTATATTTGCATTTCTCCACAACCATTTAAATTTTACCAAGTCTTTTTCGAAAATTTAATTACCAACTTCTTATGTTTTACCACATTTTATTTACCGTTTTTAACCATACCATTAACTTATCAACTCATATATGAAATTACTAACCATTGAGTTAGTTACCAATGTCTATTTGATTATTTTTAATGGAAAAAAAATGGTAAGTCAACTCAAATAAATGTTAATATTTACCATTATTATAGTTGATACTTTAAGGTGTTGGAAGAAAGGTAACTGAAAAATAAGAGAAGCTTTTTTTTTTATTAGAGATAAGAAAAATTGATAATTTAAAAAGAATGAAATAAATGTGGTAATTGACTTAAGAGTTAGTAATGCCTACCTAGTTGGTAACTCAATAGAGTTTGTAAGTATGGCAAATAAAAGTGGTAACTCGAATTTTTTTTTTTGGTCCTACCTTATTCTATATTTATTTTATAAACTACCGTGTGTGCTATGTATTGTACGCAGTTTGTAAAATCTTGCTTTCTCACTCACGCGTCCTGCATCAGCCATTTTACGTGACATGATTAGTGATGATATGAATATTTAACTTAATTTCTAAATATTTTTTTTAAAATTTGTTTAATTATATTATTTTCGTTTTTCTTCTCTTTGCCCTTCCATTTTTTTTTTCCTTGCCTATCTCTTCCCTCCACCAATCGCCCATCTATGGCTGGGGAAATCACCAGTTGCCGAGGAGGGCAAGGGTTGGGATGCCCTCCTCGGCCTTTGGCGAGGGTTGGATGAGGCCGCTCCTCGTCTGCCCTCGCCCAAGGCCGGCAAGGTCCCTTGCCATCGCTGGAGGTTGGTGATTCTTTTTTTTTTTTTTTTTACCTACTTTTATCAGTAAGTTATTGAGAAATTATGGACTATTAATTTTCTACCCACAATTTTTTGATATATACGAGCTCTTTCAAAAATCTTCCACTATGGAAAAAAAAAAAAATCCTTTCGAGATCTGAAATAGTAGAATCATCCTACATATGAACTGGAGGAATCGTTTAGGATGAAGAGGTGGTATGAAAATTTCAATTGGGCATAGGCCCGCAACTTGTTGCGTGGAACTTTTCAAGGACTAGCATTGTTACCTAAACTAATCACGTGAATCACTCGTATTTGGATTTACTGTATGCATTGATTTCTTATTGGGATCGTTCATTGAAGCTTCCACACTAGTTGGAAACGCATTTGTTGAAACTGAAAAGAGGGCCATACGTACAATCCACTCGGTTAGGATGCACCATTTTCAAGTGAGATTGCACTAATTACAAAGGGTTAAATTTCACTTAAGTTGCATTACTTGAACCATCGATCTTTGTGATGGTTCGTAGGTTCTTGGTACAACGAAGAAAAACTCAACGAAGTATTGAATGAGGATTTAGCGGCAGGCAGCGATGTACCCCGAGCAACTGCCTATATGATTAATGGACAGTTTGGAGATTACGTTCCGTGCTCCAAAGGTATATTTCTGGTTCCTTCATGGATTCGTGATTTCAATAGTATATTGGGATATAATCTCGATTAAGATAGTATTGGTTTCATAGAAACAACATACCATTTTTTCGTCAACTACGGCAAGACCTATCTCCTTCGAATAGTGAATGCGGCGGTCAGCGCAGAGCACTTTTTCTCCATTGCCAAGCACAACATGACGGTTGTCGGCATGGACGGAGCATACACAAAGCCGGTGGTAACTTCGTACATAACAATCGGTCCTGGACAAACAATGGACGTCTTGCTAACAACCGATCAGTCCCTCGGAAGATATTACATGGCCGCTCGACGGTATTCAAGCGAAGACACATCAGTCACGGCCTTCTCCCACATCAATGCTACTGCCATTCTCCAATACAAGGGAAACTACAGTCTCACATCACCACCAATTTTCCCAATCGACACCCTTCCAGGCTTTTATGACTATTTTGCGGCAGCTAATTTCCTAGCCCAGCTTAAAAGTTTAGCAAATGAGGAGTATCCCATAAGTGTCCCTCTGAACATTAGTACGAGGATGTTCATAACAGCTTCCTTGAACGAGCTGTTATGCGCAAACGATTCGTGCGCATCGGGCGATAGCAAAATCGCCACGAGTTTGAGTAACATAAGTTGGGTGAATCCTTCAATCGATGTGCTGCTTGCCTACTACAGGTACCCTAAATTTCTTTATGCTTGATATTACATTCCAAATCAGGTGGTGGCAAGGGCCGTTGATTCTCAGATTTGCATCTGGATATGAAATTATGTCTTCAGTTTATACATCTGAGGAATTTCCATGTCCTAGATTAAGATGTTTTGTTTTGCTAATGCTTGATTACGGGTACTCATTTCATTTTGAAAGAATATAAACTGCCTAAAAGTAATGAATAACAACTCAGACGTACATATGCAGGAACATCAGCGGTGTATACACCCCAGACTTTCCCGATTTGCCTCCGATGTGGTACAACTTTACAGGGGATGATTTATCGACCAGTCTTGCGGTGGCTGCTGAAGGGACAAAGGTGAAAGTTTTGAATTTCAACGAAACCGTGGAGATAATATTTCAAGGGACAAATCTGCTGACAGGTTCAGAAACCCATCCTATGCATTTGCACGGACATAGTTTCTATGTTGTTGGATCCGGCTTCAAAAACTTCGACAACGAAAGCGATCCTCAAGGGTACAACCTGATTGACCCCCCTAAAGTCAATACGTTTTCGGTGCCCAAAAAGGGATGGATTACGATCAGATTCACAGCAAATAACCCAGGTATAAATACACCTTGTCATGCTTTTTCCCTGTCATTATCTAACGATTCGATATCTTACCTAATGTATCCGGTGGATTAATTGATCACAGGCGTATGGTTTTGGCATTGCCATATAGATCGACATATGAGTTGGGGTATGGACACTGCTTTCATAGTACTAAATGGTGGTACTGAGGAGACCAGTATGCGACCGCCCCCTTCCTACATGCCTCCTTGCACGGATGCGTCGAAGATTGCCCTGAAAGAAACCGCCAGTTTCTTTGGTGACGTAAACCAAATTTGACAGCAGATTGCAGTAAATTATTTACGTGGTAATGTAAAGTCATCAAGTTAGTCGTTAAAATGCAGTAAATCAATGCCAACATGATTCTTTTTTGTGTCCATGAGAGTCATTGAGCAGATTAGTTTGTGCAGTCATTACAACAGTGAAATTATTAAATGTGCTAATAAGCTCGTGGTTAAGTGCATTCATTTGCAATATCTTTGTGTTCCGAATTAGGTGATCAAGCCAGCATATTGAGAAAATGTAAAGGGGATATAAACCGGAGCCATCACCTAGACACAGATTGACTAAACAGTCATTCGTTTTACCAATTTACTTCCACATATCAACCGTTCATAGAGGCATAGTGATATTTTAGTAATTAAACTTATTAACAAAGTTGGTTTGATGGTTACTCGTACTTGAGCTCCCTCTTAACGGTCTTGCCATATTAAGGTATCAGGTTTCTACTATGCCTTCTAACAAAAAGACTTTCCACGGGAGGACTTTTCTTGACAATTGGTTTGATGGTTATGACTACAAGAGCTAGATAACATTGTTGTTTGGATCTTCCTCACATTGAGAGTTTTATAGCCCATCGCTAGCTTTATGACAATGATTACCAATATTTGACGGGGACGGATGACTATATATCTTATTCATTTCAAAAGACTACATATCTAAAATATACATGTCAAAAAGTGATTTTTTTTTTTTTTTTGCAATATAATTCATAACACATTTTCGCCGAAGTAATATGCGAAAAAAGGATACTTCTTTTAGCAATGCGCGAGTATACGACTAATGCTGGCTCATAAGCTCCTTTAGAACCCTTGGTTTGGAGCTGAATCCGAAGATGGGGAATAGCTTCTGGTCTAAGACTCCTGCAACAACACGTAAGCTGACACTTAATGGGGAGCTTCAGAGAACACAAGGCCTCTCTCATCTGATTGTAGATAATCTCAATGTAAGATCTTAAGGTATGTAATAGTAGAATATCATCCACAACCCCCACCTTCGATTCCCTTATTTAGCCTAATTTGTCTTAGGAAGGATATTCCTCCCCTTTTCAGTCATGTAGTCATCGTTCATAATCAAGATAGACTTTTAAAACGCATAAGTATCGATCTTAATAGAATCAAAGAAAGCTGAAATCAGGCGGTTAGCTTTGAAATGAAGAGAAGGACACTTTAGAGGAACCAAAAATGCAAAAAATAGTAAATTGAATCTACTATAGACCCAAAAAAAAAAAAAAAACTAAAGTTAGGTAGTTACCTTTAGTCTCAATCATGCCGGCCTAACTTTGAAAACTTAATGAGCAAGACTTTCTTCTATAGACGGCTCTGGATAAATACTTTTAGGTCTGGTTTGAGACTTTCTAGATCTTGTCCATGTGGAGCGCATTGACTGATTCCCTTGTTAACAAAGCTGTCAGTGTGGCATGTGGAGCAGCACATTGATGACGTTGGATAAATTCTCGACACCGCCACCCACAAGTGATCTCTTGTGTGAGTTGCAGTAAGTGTGTTTTTCTTTTTTTTTTAACCTCGGGATTTTCGATATAAGTTTGCGAAATCATTAATGATGATTTTAAATGCTTATTGCCTTTATAAACTTAAATATTTGGTATTGTCAGATAAAGTAAAACTATGATTCTAAATATTCGAAGTTAAAGATGGTCACATCGAGCACCGGTGTAATTAAGCAGGCAAATTTCGAACAGAGCAATATAAAATTGTAAATTTCACCTTAATTCCAAATACAAACCTCTATTTTGAAAATTGTGAATTTCATATGTCAGTCCCACTAAAAGGACCAAAATACTCTCACAAAAAAACCCTATTCATCCACCCGTCTAAGTCCATTCTTGCCGTCGGCGTCCGTTACCCATCGCTTCGTCGACGCCACTCTCCCCGCGTCTGATTGCTCCAGCAACACTGTCCTCTCTATCCCCCTAAAGGTCGTGCTTGCTCACTCGCTCTCTCTCCGTCCTCCCTGCTTCCAACAGCAAACTCTCTCTGTCTCTCTTGCTCTCTGTGACAGCGGCCGTTGTGACCTCGACAGCCTCTGTGAGGACCACCGTGGTCGCCGTGACCCTAGATCGAGTTTGATGCGGCCTACGACGGCCTCAACGAGGTCGCCCATGGTGCATACGGCTCAACCAGAGTCGGGGCGAGGCCGTTTAGGCGGCGGAGTGCTGCTTTTAGAGAGAGAGAGAGAGAGAGAGAGAGAGTCGGGTAGGGGAGTCATAGATAGGGGACGAACTCTCTTGGTGGGATTTTCACGGCCATTCGCGACGGTGGTCGTGTTCCTCCATGTGGCGATAATTGCGGTAGGCCGAGCGTTCGGGTGGTCACGGTGATCAGAGGCGATCTTTGGCGGCTGAGCTTAGGTGACGACCCTTTGATTCTTGTGGTAAGGATTTCTATGTTTGGTGAGGTGTGAAAATTGTAAATATAAAGCTCAATTCGTTTAGCGAAAAACAATATTTTCTAGATTTTCTGGATTCGTTTCATGAAAAATGAATTGATTAGGGAAACATTTTTATCAAGAGAAAAAAACTTCTAAAATAGGAGAAGATATTTTTCACCTTTTAAATAAGGGAAAATATTTTCCTCATTCACTCTCTTTTATTTCACACCTTTGTTAGCCTCCTCTTCTTTCTTATTTTAAAATCAAAATTTCAACTATTTTTATTTTTTAAAAATTATAATTTCTAATTATTTTTGTTTTTGCTTTTATAAAAAATCGAAATTTTAATTATTTTTTTTAAAAAAATCCAAATTTAATTATTTTTTCTTTTTTTTTCCTTTTTTTCTTCATTCTCGATCAATTGACAGCCATGACTGACAACCGACCACAAGTGAGGGATGAGCTCGCTGGTCTCAAGTGAGGCTCGAGCCTTGTTGATTTGGTTAGACTCAAGCTTGCTAGCCTTGCTAGATTGGCGAGCCTTTTCAAGGCCAGTGAGCCTGAGCTCGCCTTTAGCCAGTTGCTGTGGTTGACAACCGGTTGAAGAAGAAGAAGGTGGAAAAGAAAAAAATAAAATAGAAAAAGAAAGAAGTACAAAGAAAATTAAAAATTCAATTTTTAAAAAGATAATAAAAGGAATGCATGGAGGAATAACAAATCAAATTTTCCATATTGAATGACGGAAAATATTTTCTAGTTCATTTTCAAGTTTTAGCCGAATATCGAAAAATATGGTTATTTATTTGGAAAATGGCTTACTAAGAAACGGCACATTTTCTGCGAAATAAACGTAGCTTTAAAATAGAGGAATATTTTTTGTATCATGATAAAATCTTAGTTATGATTTTGGTATTTTCCCTAAAAGTATTTTAGGCGTGACTACAAATTTATCATGGTGTAACCAGCCAATCTTTTTTTGTAAATTGATCACATGAATGTCATAGTAACTATTAAATCAATTTTTGTATTGAATAGGATGTACACACGCACTTTGATTGATCGCACATACGCAGTGCGACCGTTGAATGGGAGAATCATCCTAATGTAAAACATCATTATAAGGTGATCAATTAATTATTTCATGAGTGTAATAAATATGCTAAATTGAATCTACTATAGGCGAAAAAAAAAAATTACAATCACAACACAAACACAGAGAGGAGTAAATTCTAATCTCCCAACCATGGTTGTCCCAGACAAGCCTTTGATGACGTACTTAAGATGCCCTAGACTGAACCGCGCACTAAAAGGGCACCAACCATTCAAATTGTGTCAAAATCTGTAGAAGAAGAAGACGACAACAAGGTCTGTAGAAGAAGGAGACGTGGGAAGATTTTTGTGTATATTCATTCGTCGTATATTGTGATGTACAGATCAATCCCTATATAATACAAAGTGACTAATAATAAAAAAAAATGATTATATTTCTTTAATCTACGTGTATAAGATCTAATCCTAAATTGACTAAAATAAATGATTAGCATCTCTTGAGATATTTTCCAGATCAGCACTTGAGATATTCTCCAGATCAACATCATATCTTCCAACAAATTGATATAGCTTACCTGGTCTTCAGTGTCTTTCTAATCTTCTTTTTTTCTTTTTTCATGAACTTTTGAAAGGCCATTAAATTGCTGGGGTATCATGATTATAATAATTAGCTAGCCTAGGCACCGGTCACCTTGTTTCACGGGACCCTCAGCAGTGCCTCTTCGATCGAGAGAGACACGAGAATGCGAATCTCATTTATGACTTATGGAAGATCAAGCTTAGACTAATTATTATTATTTAAAAACTTGATATCACCCTTTTGATATAAGCATTTTAAAAACATGATAACACGACAAAGTACATTAAATGTATTTGCCAATAGAAATATTCCAACGTTCTGACTAATGAAGAAGGTGGACTTCATGTGAGCCCGCGTAATCAAACCGTGTTCATTTTAAGTCATTACTTAATTCTTGGAATGATTCCACCTCAAAGAAATGTCAATCTACTGTCACGTGTTTCAATTTTTTTCTTTTTTCATCCGACGTTCCACGGTCAGTCACGTGTTTCAATTTAATCGCGTGAAACAATTGAAAATGTTCATCCGACGTTCCACGGTTGTTGTCTAACGTAGGCGGCGTTCACGAGATATCACCCTTTTGATATAAGCATTTTAAAAACATGATAACACGACAAAGTACATTAAATGTATTTGCCAATAGAAATATTCCAACGTTCTGACTAATGAAGAAAGTGGACTTCATGTGAGCCCGCGTAATCAAACCGTGTTCATTTTAAGTCATTACTTAATTCGTGGAATGATTCCACCTCAAAGAAATGTCAATCTACTGTCACTTGTTTCAATTTTTTTTTTTTTTTGGTCAGTCACGTGTTTCAATTTAATCGCGTGAAACAATTGAAAATGTTCATCCGACGTTCCACGGTTGTTGTCTAACCGTAGGCGGCGTTCACGAGATGACTGTCTGCTCACTCGTCGGATGTGCCGTCCATTGCTTGTGCTTTGGAAAGGAGAGCCCATACCGGCTCAAGAACGGCAATTGGAAAGAGAAAGGGAAAATAAGAAGAACTACAAGGGTGTTGAAATGGTCATGGAAAATGGTCAAATCATTGTCCAATGCCTCGTCGCGGTTCTACATTTTTTAAGGAAAGGTGCTAATAATGTCCACCACTCCGACGATAGTCGAAACATGCAGATGAAGAGAAGAGAGAGTCCATCCGTATGACCATCTCTTATTATTTTTCGTGAAGTAAGGCAACGACAATCCTGCACTCGCAATCACATGGGGGTGCGCCTTATTTCCTGGATAAATAAGTAAAACGGAAATTTCGTCGGCGAGGCATCATCTACTCTGGACCCCCGCTGCCGAGGTTGTCTTCCTCGAGATAAGAAATGAGAGAAAGAGAATCGATCGGGCCATTGTGCGTAGAACCACAGGGAAAAAAAAAAATCTTAAATGCTTTCAGAATATGTGAACCCAATTTGTTAAATTAATGTCTCGAATTTGAATTTGGATGATGATTTATTATACCAAATTTTATTGATAAAGATTTTCCAAGTATAAGAAATTCGCTGGACTCTTTATAATTGCACAAAGGAGGAAATAATTAAAAGAGGAATTTTCCCCTTTGGAGTGAAGCTGCCGAAGTTTTCTTTTCCTTCGAGGGACGTCGCTGCAGCAGTACGTAGAAGAAGCGAAGGAAGAAGCCCTGCACGTGAAGATTGATTAATTGGTGGGGCCCAAGGTCAAACTTTTGACCTTGGGCACACACACGTATAAAAGCAGAGACAAAGGCGTACGTTATTTTTTCTCTTTAGGCTGCTGAACGTACGAGCCGCGAGAAGCCACACGCCGCCGAGAAGAAAGGAGCCGCAAGTCCACATTGCTTTCGAAGAACTGCGCGCGTTTATACTTTGAGCTTGAACGCGCGATATTTTTGTGCCGTGAGTTTATACCCAAGTGAGTTGTTTATTTATAAACACTTCGGGTTTGGGGTTAAATCTAAGTGTGGAAACACTGAAATGTGTGAGTGATTGTAAACTACGATTCTCCGATTATAATGGATTATTTCTTTGTTAGCCGCCCTCCCCGTGGATGTAGGTTTCGATACTCGAATCGAACCACGTAAATTTCTGGTGTCCTTATTTTTCTCGTTTATTTTTCTGGTGATTTCGCGTTGACGTAAATTGTAAGATCCTGTCGTTTTCGCGTATTATATCCCAACAATTGGTATCAGAGCTTGGGATTGGATTTCTTGATTGTGATTTGGAGCTTTTGCTTGTTTGATTATTATCTGGAAATTCTGTTACTACAATTATGTCTAAGAGGAAATATGAAATTGAGAAGTTTAACGGGAGCAACAACTTTGTGTTATGGAGTATCAAGATGCGAGCATTATTGACAACACAAGGTTTGGCCAAGACACTGGATGATGAAGATGAGTTGTCGATTATAATGAAAGCCTCTGAGAGGGTAGAGCTAATGGAAAAAGCAAAGAGCATAATCCTGTTAAATTTGTCGGATGAGGTTTTAATAGAGGTTGCTGAGGAGAAGGATGCCATAGCATTATGGGCAAAACTTTAAGCACTCTATGTGAAGAAATGTTTGAACAATTGCTTGTACATGTTGAAGAAGATGTTTCAATTTAGATATACTGAAGGTACGTCTATCAGAACTCACCTAGATGAATTTAGTAAACTCATGTTGGATCTGAAAAACGTCAGTAAGATACTTGCTGATGAAGAACATGGCATGATGTTGTTAGCCTCTTTACCAAAGTCATGGGAGCACTTTACTGATTCGTTGTTGCATGGGCGTACTACAATTACCTCAGAAGAGGTAAAGCTTGCCTTATTCTCTAAGGAGTGGCAGAGAAAGTTGCGAGATGATGGTCTGGCGCAAGGAGTAGTGCAAGCACTGACAATTCGAGGTAGAGAACAACATCGAGGGCCTAGTAGTGACGGAGGTAAAAGCAGATCAAAATCACGCCATAGAAAGTCCAAGGGACGCGTGAAGTGCTTTGAGTGTCACGAGGAGGGGCACATTAGGAGAGATTTTCTAAAGCGGAGGAATAAAGTTGATAGGCAGAATGCCACAAGCAGTGTGGCAAACATTGCCGAAAGGAGCAATAGTGATGCAGAAGCTGTTTTATGTGTGATTACTACTTTGTCATGAGACGAATGGGTGCTAGATTCAGGGTGTTCTTATTATATGATGCCTCATAAGAACTGGTTTACTACTTACCAGATTGCAGATGGTGGTAGGGTTCTTTTGGGGAATAATGCAATTTGTAAAGTTATGGGGATATGGACAATTCGAATTCGGATGCACGATGGGGTGGTGCACACATTGACAGATGTGAGGCATGTATCGGAGCTCAAGGAGAATCTTATTTCTCTGGAGACACTCGATGACATCGGGTGTAGGTACATCGCTAAAGGTGGAGTACTGAAAATCTCTCGAGGTGCCATGATAGTGATGAAGGGAAAGAAAGTGAATATTCTCTATCATCTACTAGGAGAGACCGTGACCGGAACTACTGTAGTTTCATCAGGTGAGTCAGACTCTAACTTTACTCAGTTATGGCATATGCGTTTGGGGCACATGAGTGAGGCAGGTATGATGATGCTGAGTGAAAGGGGGTTGTTGAAAGGTCAGAAAACAGGGAAGCTGGACTTATGTGAGCATTGCATCTATGGGAAGCAGCACCGAGTTAAGTTTACTACAGCTATTCATTTAACCAAACGACCAGTTGAATATATTCATTCAGACGTCTAGGGCCCGTCTTCATTCCTTCGAAAGGAGGTGCTCGATATATGTTGACATTTATCGACGATTATTCGAGGAAGGTATGAGTATACTTTCTGAAGCACAAATATGATGTTTTTGATCGGTTCAAGAAATTTAAGACATTGATTGAGAAGCAGTCAGATAAACAAATCAAGTGTCTGAGAACCGATAATGGCATGGAGTTTTGTGGTAAAAATTTTACTGAGTTCTGCGAGAAAAAAAGGTATCGTGAGACATCGCATAGTACCTATGACACCACAGTAGAATGGCGTGGCAGAATGGAAGAACAGAACTTTACTTGAGCAAGCTCGATGCATCATTTCGTATGCAAGACTTGGTAAGGAATTTTGGGCTGAAGCAGTAAACATGGCATGTTACCTGGTTAATCGATCTCCATCATCTGCTATCGAGTGGAAGACTCCTGAGGAAGTATGGTCGGGGAAACCTGTTGATTATTCCGGATTACGTATATTCGGATGTCCTGCGTATGCTCATGCGAGTGATGGTAAGCTTGAGCCGAGGTCAAAGAAATGCATATTTATGGGTTATGCACATGGGGTGAAAGACTACCGGCTGTGGTGCACTGATCCAAAATCACCCGATTTTCTAATTAGTAGAGATGTGATCTTCGACGAGACTGCAATATTTCAACGGAGGAGTTCTGAGACACAACCAGCAGAAAAGACAGATCATGGTGTCATTAGTGAGGTGGAGCTTTAGGTGGAGACTCTAGAGACCTTGAAGGTAATAGAAGTTGAGATCGTAGATGAAGCCGCAGTTCCTGAAGTTGGTGATAGTAAACAATCAGCAAAGCCGCAGCACACTATAGCCGCAGATAGACAAAGAAGGCAAATTAAATCGCCGGTACGTTATGGTTATATAGATATTGCTTATGCTTTGACTGTAGGTGATGAGATGGTGACAAATGAGCCTTCGTCTTATTCTGAGGCGATGGCTAGTTCAGAGTCATTGCAGTGGCTAGGGGCTATGAGTGAAGAGATGGAATCACTCCATCGAAATCAGACATGGGAGCTAGTCAAAGTACCCAAGAGCCAAAAGATTGTCGGAAGTAAATGGGTCTTTAAACATAAAGAGGGCATTCTTGGTGTCGAGGCAGCAAGGTATAAGGCGAGACTTGTGGCAAAGGGATATACATAGCGTGAGGGCATTGACTACAATGAGGTGTTCTCTCCTGTGGCAAGATATACTTCTATTCCTGTTTTGCTTGCCTTAGTTGCTTCGCAGGATCTCAAGTTAGAGCAGCTAGATGTAAAAACTGCGTTTCTTCACGATGAGTTGGAGGAGCAGATTTACATGGGGCAACCAGAGGGATTTGCTATTCCGAGTAAGGAAGATCATATTTGCTTGTTAAAGAAATCTTTGTATGGGCTAAAACGGTCTCCTAAGCAGTGGTATAAATATTTTGATGCTTTCATGGCTAGTCAAGACTATTCAAACAGTTAGATGGATAGTTGCGTTTACTATAGGAGATTGGAGAATGGTTCTTTGATTTATCTACTTTTATATGTTGATGATATGTTGATAGCAGCTAAGAATATGTCTGATATTGATGTGCCGAAGATGCGGTTAAATGCTGAATTTGAGATGAAAGATTTAGGTGCTGCAAATAAAATTTTGGGTATGGAGATTTTGCGTGACAAGACTGCAGGAGTTTTACGTCTATCTCAAAAGAAATATATTGAGAAGATCGTAGCACGTTTTAATATGTAGTCGGCAAAATTTGTAAGTACACCTTTAGCGAAGCACATTAAACTTTCAGATAAATGATCACCGCAGACTGAGGAGGAGGAGGAGGAGCATATGTCCCGTGTTTCTTATTATAGTGCTGTGGGTAGTATTATGTACGCTATGGTGTGCATTAGGCCTGATATTTCACAAACCGTGAGCGTGGTTAGTCGCTACATGAAGCGTCTTGGTAAAGCTCATTGGGAAGCTGTGAAGTGGATTCTCAGAAATTTGAAGGGGACAACAGACGTGGGTATAATGTACCGGAGGGACAACAATGGTAGTGAAACCACTAGTTTTGTGGATTTGGATCATGTCGGTAACTTGGATGATTGCAGGTCTTTAACAGGGTACATATTTAAGCTAGTGGGTGGTGTAGTTAGTTGGAAAGCGTCCGTACAGGATCACATTGCCTTGTCTTCAACTGAGGCAGAGTACATGGCACTAACCTTTCTAGCGAAAGAGGCGATATGGTTACAAAGTTTGCTCTCAGACTTTGGGTTAGGACAGAAAAGTGTGGATATACACTGTGATAACCAATGTGCAATATATTTAGCGTATAATCCAGTTTATCACGAGCGAACGAAGCATATCAACATCAGGTACCATTTCATCTGAGATGTCTTAGCTAAGGGCAATGTTATTGTCAAAAAGATTGCTATAACAGATAACTCGGTAGACATGATGACTAAGTATGTTCCTTTGGTGAAGCTCAAGCTCTGCTTGAGCTCTATTAGCGTTTGTGGAGACTGAGCGCCCGTCGGGGCATTGGGAGAGCAGCATGGATGATGGGCACTATAACTTGGCTTTCAAACATCGAGCTAAGGTGGAGAATTGTTAAATTAATGTCTCAAGTTTGAATTCATATGATGATTTATTATACCGAATTTTGTTGATAAAGATTTCCCAAGTAGAAGAAATTCGCTGGACTCCTTATAGCTGCACAAAGGAGGAAATAATTAAAAGAGGAATTTTCCCCTTTGGAGTGAAGCTGCCGAAGTTTTCTTTTCCTTCGAGGTACGTCGCTGCAGCCCTACGTAGAAGAAGCAAAGGAAGAAGCCCTGCACGTGAAGATTGATTAATTGGTGGGGCCCAAGGTCAAACTTTTGACCTTGGGGACACGCACACACGTATAAAAGCAGAGACAAAGGCGTAGGTTATTTTTTCTCTTTGGGCTGCTGAACATACGAGCTGCGAGAAGCCGCACGCCGCCGAGAAGAAAGGAGCTGCACGTCCACGTTGCTTCTGAAGAGCCCCGCGCATTATACTTTGAGTTTGAACGCGCATATTTTTGTACCGTGAGTTTATACCCAAGTGAGTTGTTTATTTATAAACACTTTGGGTTTGGGGTTAAATTTAGGTGTGGGAAACACTTGAGCGTGTGAGTAATTGTAAACTTTGATTCTCCGATTATAGTGGATTATTTGCTGTTAGCTCTCCCCGTGAATGTAGGTTTTGATACTCGGACCGAACCACGTAAATTTCTAGCGTCCTTATTTTTCTCGTTTATTTTTGGTGATTTCGCGTTGACGTAAATTGCAAAATCCTGTCGTTTCCGCGTATTATAACCCAACACAATTCATATACACTGTTAGGTGAGGAGGGACAAGCAGAGAATCTGCAGTACAATCGAGTTCTTTTCTTCCTTCTTCTCTTTCTCGGATGTGGACCATCGACTAGGTAAATCGTGAATGTAAATAAAATATGATTTTGGGAACCACATAGAGGGACGGGCCATCCTCTCGTCTATACATAGTACATGATAATTGTTCGGTTTTCCGCATGTAGAAATTTGAGTGATCGGTAACATGTTACACAACGTCTTTTTCGCGGCAGCCGATAGAAATCAATGTCACAAGGACTTGCACTACCACGACCATTTTAGTAGTGAATTGACAGCCTTCCCAGGCCAATCATTCGCGTTCAAAAAGGTGATTTTGTGTATGTGAAGGTTCATAATCAGAGACTTTACAAACACACTCGTCACTTGTATTTTATCATGTCCATCTTGTTCTAAATCTTTATTGCTCTCTTATTGTTAGTTTGAGATGCAAAAGACAAATAAAACGAAATAAGTGCGCGGCCTAATTCAAAAAGGACGTTGGAAATGCAAGATAGAGCTAAACTAGAATCTATCTTTTCTACATATTTCATTTTTGGTATATTTTCATGCTATTAATTTGACAAAAACAACCCATCGCTTGTTTGTTGATTATGTAAAATCTATCTTCTCCACATGGTCAACGCGGGGGCCAGTTTAGATATGTTCTTCCCTATAGCTAATCACAACAAGGCGCTAGTTAGAGTGAACGGAGCATACAAAAAATCAATAGTTGTTGCATATCTAAAGATAGAACCTAAACAAACGATTGGATATATTAGTTACTACAAATCAATCTCCACGACGGTATTACATGGCAGTTCAATGGTTTTCGAGTGAAGACATGGATTTTTCTAAATTCTACCATATTGTTACCACGGCGATCCTCTAGTATAAAGGAAATTACAGTCTGACGTCACCCCCAACTTACCCAAATGATACCCTGCCAGTTTATCATGACTCTAGTGCTGCATTGAGTTTCACACACTAACTAATAATTGTAACAACTGAAGAACATCCAGTGATGTCCCTCACAGCGTGACGACAAGGATGTTTATTATAACTTCCTTCAATGGTGTGTCATGCCCGGATGATTTGTGTTTCTTCGGTGATATCAAATTCGCCACAACTCTATATGACATTAATTGGGTGGACTCATTTACCGATGTGCCACAAGCTTATTACAAGTTCATCTCCCTTCCTTATAATTTGATATTATCACGTTAATAATACATGAAAAGTTGCGAGGAACACATATTTGCCATTAATATGCAGAAACATCAGTAAAGGATACACCATATATTTTCCCGATCTTCCTTCAGTTATGTATAATATCTTGGGAGAAGATTTGTCGAGCAGTCTTGACGAGGCTGCCGAACGGTCAGCCGTCAAAGTGCTGAATTACAATGAAACTGTAGGGATAGTTTTCCAAGGGACTAATTTGTTGGAGGAATCAGCAGATCATTCAATGCATATGCATGGATATAGCTTTGTGTCTACGGGCTTGGCTTAGGAGATTTCAACAATGAGACAAAACCCTGAGGTCTGCAATTTGGTGGCTCCACCTAAAGTCAAGTTAGTAAGGAACCTAAGTATGTCTTAAAACAGTTTCGTCCGAACTCTAGGACGTAAAATTCGAAGGTATTCTCGGGTGCAAGGGAAGAAAAATTTTCTCTCCAATTGGGGGGATAAGGAATGTAGGCACTAGCACATTAAAATAAAAAATGCATCTAGATTGAGCACTGGGTTACTAGACTACTGCTGGAAACTCCAGTCGGAAGCTTGCTTCCTGCTGATTTTTGCATAGTGTCTAGAGCCAGCACGTCTAATCAGTACCTCCTGGCTCTTTCTAGACACTATGCACATTTGGAGTTCTTAAAAGAGGATGGATTGCAATTAGATTCTGGGCAAATAATCTAGGTATTTCCCATGCCTTTTTCCTTCTTTTTTTGTGTAATTTAACGTATTTGGACCAAATTACAACTTTTGTATTAAAAAAGGAATTCGATGACTAACATTTGAACATCGTATGTGGCAAGTGTATGGTATTGACATTGTCATATAGACTATAGATGATTCGTGGAATGAGTGTCACTTTTATAATGAAAAATGGGGATACGGAAGATGCAAGTATGAGGCCACCTCCTTCCTATGTGCCTCCTTGCATTGCATTGGAAGATAAATTCTCGGGAAAATTGTCCAAAAAGTCCTAAAGTTATTGCACTTTTGTCAATTCAGTCATAAACATTTCAATTTTGTCAATTCAATCATAAATCTTCTCACTTCTTACCAATTGGGTCAATCTAACCAATTTTGACTAGAAATTGTTGATATGAATGGTTGGCTCTAACGTGACACTTTTTAAATAATATTTTAATAACGTTTTGAATTTTTTTTTTTATGGTTTTTCCTTCTTTTTTTCTTTTACTTTTTTTTTTTTTTTTTTTTTTAAAATTATTTTTTGAATGTAGGGTCGGGAAGGATTGGCCAGCAAGGGTTGGCCGACCAACTATTGCCGGCGACACGCGAGGGTTGACTATCCCTTATTGGCTTTGGGCGAGGGTGTGCAAGCCCTTTTGCCTGTGGCTGGCGAGAGTCGTTGGCTAGTGAGGGTCACTGGCCCTTGCCTATGGCTGGTGAGGATTAGTTGGCAACCTTTGTTGGCCCTATCTAAAACCCCCTCCCCCCTCCCCAAAGAAAAGCAAAAAAAAAAGTAAAAAATTAAAAAAATTCAAATTATTATTAAAAAGGTACAACGTCGGTATTGATTGTTTACGTTAACAATTTTCGGCTAAAATTAGTGAGATTGGTTCAAGTGGCAATAAATGAAAATGATTATGATTAAATTGGTAAAATGGAAAGTTTTATGACTAATTTGACAAAAGTGCAATAGGTTTACGATTTTTCGGACAATTTTCCCCAAATTCTTCGATGGAACATATCAGAATCTAAAAGTGACATATGAGATACTAAGATCAGGTAGAATTATAGGCACCGGTTGACAAGTGCATGTTCATATAGTGTCCCAATTATTTCAACCGTCGATCCAGGCGACAGTGTGTTTGCTTCTAAAGTTTATAACGAAACATATCAACAAATTGAGATAGTTAAAACCCTCACGGAATAGTACTAGAGAGTTTCCCCATATGCGAACATCATTACAAGAGGATCAATTAATCATTACATGGGTGCAATTATTATACCAACCTGTATCTCGTGTAGGCAAAAAAAAATGCAATCACAACACAAATACACAGCGGAGTAAATTGTCATTTCAAGCCATAGTTGTCCAAAAATGAGACTTTGATGATGTATTGGAGATGCCTTAGATTGAACCACGCATCAACAAGCGCGCAAACCATTCAGATTGGTACGACTTGCGTGGCCCTTAGTGTCTTCCAGTCTAAGTCTCAGGAACGTATGGAGAATGACAGTCGTATTGCAAATGTTATCTTGTTTCACGCGAAACTGATTAATATCTCATCCTTCGAGAGAGCGTGAAAATTGCAAATGTTATCTGTAAGTCCTTGAAGATTGAGTTTGACTATTTACTATTGCAGCACCCAATATCACCATTTTAGTTGGGAAGGACCGTAAAAACTCAGTACCTTCGCTTTGGGGAAGATTGCTAGGAGGGAGACTAAGTCTGAATTTATCAACAAATTCAGTTAGACTCATATTTACTCAAAAATTTAGTCAGTGAATTATAGGCAATTATGATATATTAACTATTTCATACTATACCAATTCTCCAATGTGGGATTTTCTAACACAATTCACTCATCCATCTCAACCATCTCCTCCTCACATGTGAACTCAATGTAAAGTCTGGATCCCCTTAATTCAGGAATCATTCTGCGTCAATTATGTCTTAATTAGAATATCCACTTCGTTGTGACCACATTGCTACACCAAACACCCACCTTCAACTCATCTCTTTGGCTTTGTTGCATGTGCCGATCACAACAACAACACCCACGTTTATCCCTAGTCTCTTTCTCTAGACCGAACTTATAAAGCCTACCATTAGGACTAGATTGTTACACCACAACTCCTACCTTCAACCGGTCTCTTGCACTAGACTGATGAAAATTGCCTGGAAATTGAGTTGCTCATGAGGTTTCTTCCTTGAGATATTCGCTAAATACCGTTATACATTGGGATGAGCTACTGATCAATCATTGGCTCTAATACTATTTCTTGGGAGCTCATAGGAGAAGCCCAATATCTTTGCTTGTAGAGGACGCCATAAGGGAGCCCAAGTTTGAGTCCATCAATAATATTAGTTAAACCAATATTTATTGAAAAGTTTAAGCCAATGAGTTATGAATCAACTATGATATGGTAAATACTCTACAATATACCAATTCTTCTATGTTGGAAATTCTAACACAACATATCTATGCATCTCAACAATTCATATTAAATTTCAGAACGTGATAAACATGACAAAGTGGACCTTATTAAGTGTATCTCTAGGAGAGATATTCCAACATTTCGTCTAATAAAAATGATGAATCCCATGAGTCGCCCATGTCCAAATCCACGGTTTACGTTCATTTTGAATCATTGCTCCATTTACTGAATAATGCCACCTCCAAGTTAGAGATATTGGAAGTCCTAATCCGAGGTAAGTATAGTCAAGTGCCAATACTTTCGTAAGATACTCGCTTAAGTGTCATTTTTTTTTTCGTTCACTTAAGTGTCATTTCTGGCTAAACGTCCTACATGGATTTGTGTGTCTTTTTCCTTTAGGGCCGGTGAGGGTCATTGGCGACCCTCACCAACCCTAAAGAAAAAAGACAAAAAAAAAAAATTAAAACGGCCGCAGGCAAGGGACCCCATGGCCTTGCCCACTGCTGGTGAGGCCCTAATGCTATCTCCTAAGGCCTTCACAATGAGAGCAAGGTGGCGAGGGCCCTCACCGGCTTTAGGTAGCCATAGGCGAGGGTCCTCGCGGCCTCAGTCGTTGCTGGCGAGGCCCCAACGCCGTCACCCAAGGCCTTCATGGCAAGAGCAAGGCAGTGAGGGCCCTTGCTAGCTTTGGGTGATTGCAAGCGAGGGTCCTCACGACCTTGCCCACTGTCGGAAAGGTCTTGACAGCCTCGCCCAAGGCCCTTCGTGGCCAAGGGCGAGGCGGCCCTCGCTCAATCTGGGCGAAGATTTTGTGGTTAGCGAGGGTCGCTAGTGATCCTCACCGGCTTTAGAGAAAAAAAAAAAAAAAGAAAAGAAAAAGAAAAATTCAAAATTATAGTAATAATAATTATTAAAATATTAAAATAATATTTTTCGATGGTCACGTTAGCTTGTCCGACGGGGGTAAATTGGAAGTGACATTCAAGTAATCAATTTTTCAAATTTATGGCACTCAAGTGAGCGAAAAAAATATTTTGGCATTTAAGTGAGCGTTGTACGAAAGTATTGGTATTTATATTGTACTTATTGCTCCTAATCCCATTCGAGGAAGGTTGTTCAAACATGTGGTATATCTACCCCCGGACCTCACATTGTTAACGTGTTTGAAAATCAATGGAACCAATCAACCGAAATGTCGAAATCAACGGAGCCCGTCAACTGAAGCGCTCATCCGAAGTTCTGATATCGTTTTATACCTGTGAGGGGCATTCTCGAGTTGACTCTTAGATACACCGAACGATGTTCCTCCACCGTTCGTTCCTTAAAAGAGGAGAACTCATGCCCGCCCAAGACCAGTAAATGGAAAGAGAGAGACAAAAGAAGAAGTGTACGATCATCGGGAACATGGCCAACTCATCGTCGCGTACCTCGCACATTTACTTCGTCGCCATCTCACTGTTTCTGGGGAATTTGGTCCTCGGAGCTCAAGCTAGAACCGTCCACCACTACGATTTCGTGGTAAGTAATCCAAAGCATATTATCTGCAGTGGTCCAAGTGCGGTTCCAGTCTCGTTATTGAAATCATCTATTTAGTTCCATTTGCAGTGTTTTGAAATGTACAGACCAAAAATTAAATAAATAAGTAGAGGGAAATGACATATATAAAGAACAACCCAATAGCTTATATTATAAGTCAAAAAAGAGTATGTATGTGTATGTCTGTATATATACGTACTATACATATAAAAGCAAAAAAACTCCATGAAAGGCTCTATGCGTTCAAGTGAGGAGAGACAGAGAAAAATTTTGAGCGGGAGGAATACGCCCACCGTCCTTTCTTCTGCGATGAAGCTAAGCTGAGCCGAGCTGACCAAAAACCAGCGCCTTCCCTTTTCAGCGGGTCCTGCACGGGGACAGGTGTTAGTATTTCATTGGTATGTGCACACCACGTTAGCGGATGACGTGGCGCACGCATACCATTGAATATTTTCTCTCATACGATACTCTTTACCGTACAGAAATAAAGCAGTGAAAAGCCTGCGCTCGTAATCAAACAGGGATACGTCTTATCTTACACGATTCGTTGGCGGGGAATCATCTGCTTCCGACCCCCCGCAGCCGTGGCTGTCTATCCTGGTTAAGCGGAACTTCGGAGCAAAGCCCTAGATGCAACTTTGAATTGCGGCCCCAACACACGGTCAAAAGCCGTATGTAAACTGGACTGACATGTGCTGTTCTTGTTTTCTTCGCTTTTGTCGCCAAACAGAGAATCGATGGTAACGTGTGCTTTTTTTTTTTGCTAGAAATACTTTCCAATCGATGAGATCCAAATAGCACGTACTTCGACAATCCGATACTTTTTTTTTTTTGGACGAAACAATCTGAAACCTTATGCAGTCATTTTCTTTTATACGGATGGTTCAATTTGGGGTATTGATCCCTCCTTACATGAAGTCCATCCTTTCTTTGTTTCGAAGCTGAGAGAAATCAACGTTACAAGGAATTGCACGACCACGACAATCCTGGTGGTGAACGATAGTCTTCCTGGGCCAACTATTCGCGTTCAAAAAGGTGATCTTGTGTACGTGAAGGTTCATAATCAAGGATTATATGGGGTCACTCTTCATTGGTACTTCATTCTATCCATCTTGTTTAATATTTGATTGCTCTCCTACGTTAGCTTGTGATGTGATAGATAACTCAAACGAAAAGAAGCTATATGCTAACACATAACCTTATCAGCAAGGTATGAGCTTAGGTACCTCTAGGTATCCGTGGAGTGCTCGTTCATGGGATTTATGCAGCTTTAGTTAAAACAAGATTGATTTATATATGTGAACAAATTAACCGAAGAACCTGAAAATCAAACAATTCAATATTTCATCACAAAACTATATTTCATCTTTAAAATGTGAAAAAAAGGACATTAAATTTAGTTTATTAAATGCAAATAGCAATTGTCTAGCTCGTGGAGTCCATCCATGTATGATGAAATTCATTGATTTGTAGGCATGGGGTGAAGCAACCGCGAAATCCATGGTCAGATGGTCCGGAGTATATTACACAATGTGCTATTCCATCGGGAACAAATTTCACTTATGAAGTGAATTTAACTGAAGAAGAAGGAACTGTTTGGTGGCATGCCCATAATGAGTGGACAAGATCAACAGTGCATGGTGCTATTGTTGTTTTGCCACGTGAAGGATCAAGTTTCCCATTCCCTACGCCAGATGGAGAGCATGTAATTGTGCTTGGTATTAGCTCTAAAGATTTCTTATGGGACTCTTTTCGAACTTCTAGGGATATGAAGTGGATTAGAAATTCAAAATCCATAACTCAGTTATGAAAGAAAAATAGATTTCCGTTATTCATATGATAATAAAAATTTGTCCATTTTATTCCATCTCAATGACTTAATCTTTTGGCTTCTAACCCTTCGCCTAACTTTGCCTTTCAACCAATGACGGACTGCTCGCCCAATAGATCAAAACGTACCTTTTCCTAGAAGCATGTAAAGTGACTGATGATCGGTTGTTGTTATCTATTTGAAATCATTGCAAAAGTTTATATTACAGTGAAGATCAAATTCTCTTACTAGAATATTGATATCATACCACTGTTTCATTTGGAGATTGTGGTTTGATGGCCTGAGCTTCTTCGATGGAACTGCTCCATCACGATCTCTATTTTCCAGTGCATCTATCTTGCCCTAAAGAAAAGGAATAAATAAATTTAACTTATGTAAAAGTAATAAAATAATAATTATTATTATTATGAGACGACTATGCACTTCATTGAAATATACATTTGCGTTTGAATGGTAAAAGCAAATGGTAGTATAAAGTCATTTTCCTTTCATAATTTGCAGGTTCTTGGTATAATGAAGGAACTTCTCTAAATAAAGCCTTAGAGATGGAAATGTCCATCGGCAATCCCAACATACCTCGTGCAACTGGTTACCTGATCAATGGACAATATGGAGATTTTGTTCCATGCTCCAATGGTAAATTCATACTCTCATTTATTTTATTCTTTCTTATTAAGTTATTCTTTGGACATTATGAGTATGTGTACAGGAATGCAGACCAAGACGTAAGAGCAACTTCCTTGAAATGTTTACTCTGAGTTATTGTAGATATATGATTTTCTTTTACAAAAATATACTGCAAAGTTGGTGCTTTCAGTACAGTGTCTGTAGTAAATCTAACTTGAATTCAAATTACATAGACGTGTATGAATAAGCATTGAATTGTCTTAGATTGAAGGTATTATGTTTTTGTCAGATGTCTCATATTTTGTTGTATCCAATGTTCTGATAAATTGTTTCTTCATGCTATCAATTTTACAGAAACGACGCCTCACTTTTTTGTTGATTACGGCAAGACTTATCTCCTTCGTATAGTTAGCGCAGTGGTCGCTACAGAAATGTTCTTCTCTATCGCCGATCACAACATGACTGTAGTTGGAATGGATGGAGCATACACAAAACCGATCGTTGTTTCATATCTAATGATAGAACCTGGACAAACGATGGACATATTAGTTACCACAAATCAATCTCCAGGAAGGTATTACATGGCAGCTCAACGGTTTGCAACCGAATACCTGGCTTTCACTAAATTTTCCCACGTTGTTGCTACTGCGATTATCCAGTACAAAGGGAATTACAGTCTGACATCACCACCAAGTTTTCCAATTGATACCCTCCCATTTTATCACGACTATAGTGCCGCAGCGAGTTTCACACATCAACTGAGAAGTTTAGCAACTGAAGAATATCCCGTGGACGTCCCTTACAACGTGACGACAAGGATGTTTATCACAGCTTCCCTGAATGACTTGCCATGCCCAGACGATTCGTGTTATATGGGTGATTCCAAACTCGCCGCAAGTCTAAATAACATAAGTTGGATGGACCCATCTGTCGATGTGCTGCAAGCTTATTACAGGTTCATCTCTCCTCCTGGTAACTTGATATTTTCTTCCTACGGCTTTTTATCACTATAGGCTAGGAACATCTATTTTGACGTTATGAATACCCGGAAACTAAGAGTAACACATCTTTGCCATTAATATGCAGAAACATCAGCGGAGTATACACCGCAGATTTTCCCGATTTTCCTCCAGAAATGTTTAATTTCACGGGAGATGATTTGTCGAGCAGTCTTGCGGAGGCTTCTGTAGGGACAGCTGTAAAAGTTCTGAATTACAACGAAACGGTAGAGATAGTTTTCCAAGGGACTAATTTGTTGGAGGGATCAGAATATCATCCGATGCATTTGCATGGATATAGCTTTTATATCGTTGGGCTCGGCTCAGGAAATTTCAACAACGAGACCGATCCTCTAGCATACAATTTGGTCGATCCGCCCAAAGTCAATACATTTGGAGTTCCTAGAAGTGGATGGGTTGCAATCAGATTCAGGGCAAATAATCCAGGTATTTCTCATACTCTTCTCTTACTTCTTTTCGTGTAATTCAACGTCTAAGAAACATGGAGACATTACTTGATTGGTTTTTGTCCATAGGTCAAAATGCCATTTTGTATACATAAAGAGTTATTTGGAGCAAAATACCATTTTGTATTTGGAAAGGAGCTCCACGAGCTAACATTTTAACTTCGTATGCGGCAGGTGTATGGTATTGGCATTGTCATATAGACCGACATATGACCTGGGGAATGGATACCGTTTTCATAGTGAAAAATGGGGATACGGAAGAGACAAGTATGAGGCCGCCTCCTCCCTATATGCCTCCTTGCGTTGCCTCGAAGAAGGACAAACTCTTTGGTGAACAAGATCAGAATTTAAAAAGTGACATATAATTACTAAGATTAGGCATATTTATAGGCATTGGGTAGCAGGTGCATGTTCGCATTATTAATATGTAATTTATATGTATTTGGAGGTACTTCTTAATTATGTTCCTATCTATATCCTAAATATAATTAGTCATTTTTATAAATGCATATTATGCAACTCTAATTAGGCCCAAGCCACCATGAACATTTGTCATTATATGCTTTTGAATCTAAAAATGAACTTGTTACCAAAGCAAGAAAACACATCAAATTCTTCAACATCTTACCCCAACTCAGCACTTCCTTTGCTCCTATTTCTGTCTCAACAGAATCTGACGCATTTCTAGTTTTTTTTCTCTACCATCTCTTTATTCAACATCTTCCGTTTCCATTAATCCCAATTTCCAGTCATCTCTCTACAACATTGTGCCTACTTTCACCTCTCTTTCCCTCTTCTCTGCAATTCCAATTTCTACTATTGCTCAAATGACATCAGTGCACTCAACCCCGCCACCTTTTGTTCCTTCCAACATAACAAGTCTCTTCACCATCAAGCTTGATCCAAACAATTATCTTCCGTAGAATTTGGACTAAAGCCTATTCCAACATGCAACGATCTGCTAGGCTATGTGGATGAGCCTTTGCCATATCTGGCAAAGATTTAAATGTACAAACAAGATAGTTAAATATGAAGCTTGTATCCGAGGATAAGGGCAGCCTTGAGCACAAAGATTGAAGACCTTTTAGTATTCGGGGATTCGGACTCAATCATGCACCAAGTTAATGGGGATTGGCAAACCCGCACCATCGGCACTTGGTCCACTTGAGCTAGATGTTCAACACCTCTTATCAAGATTGATTGTGGGAGCAAAGCAATCATCCAAGTTTGACTATGAAAAGGACTTAAACATCCATTAAACATCCGTTTGTAAAAATGAATAATTTGAAAAATATTTGTTATGCCTTGAACCTCAAGCGCGTGAACATCCCTCGACGATTGATTAAATTACAACGTCCTAGGACGCGTCGCCGACCCATTCTTTTTATCTTTCGCTTAAACGCATGCGGAAGTAACTCAAATAAACAACACCCAGTCAATAATTATAGTGGGGATAGTAAAGCACATCGAATGTTTCCAAAGGCACAACCTTTATTAATTACTTGTTAACCCTACGAAGTTTAACAATTACAAGCCCATTCAAAAGGGTGACTTTCTACCAACCAACTCAAAAACTTATTGGAGTCAAGATTAACCTAAACTTCACTAATGGCAAAACTAGCCAAAAAGTGTCGCATCTCATGCCCACCACAACTATACCTAGCAGTTCTCCATGCTACGGCCCTGAAAATAATTAACAACAATGGGGTGAGATATAAATCTCAGCAAGTCAACTTCCTAAACCTTGATTAGGAAGCTAATTCACCTCGGAGGTAGCCTAAACATGCAATGGCATACAATCTTACCTCGTCTTGGCACATCCCTGCATATTAGTATATCTCACATAGCAATATTAGTGCAATGCACATAAATAATAATTAGAACATATTCGAAATATTCTAAGCACATTGCCAATACATGTGTTCCAATTATTACGACCTCTTGGGCAACGACCAACACAAGAGTTGGTGGTCTTCTAGCATGACTGGGCATGGTCTTGCCCCATCGAGCATGGCATCGTCTATAACCGTTACTTAGACGTCATTCCATAAAGGAGCATCAATCTGACCTCAACTGCGACTCGGCATCCAAACCCTCGCCGGGCATCCGATAAAAATTGGGTATCGCCCCTGTCGCGACCTACCCTTAGGGGAGGAAATAGGTTTATGGGTATTGCCTAAAGGACGGACCTAAGACCCATGATTAGGAGTGGGCTCTCCCAAGCCCATACCTCGCGTGACGTTGGGATATTCTTAAAAATTTCGCAAAAATAAGTCATCACTAGCCTATTGGGGTCAGCTAGAAATAAAGTGAGGTATGGGAGCATACCTCACTACGTATGTAACTAAAGAATCTAGGGTCGGGGACTTAATTACACTAATTGATCAATTAATGCCCTTTTGGTACCTAATTTTGTTCATTTTAAGAGAAAATATTTTTGTCAGGCAGTTTGGATTGATTTTACATCTATCCACTAACATGTGAGGTGATCATGCGAGTGCACAATCATTAAAATAACAACTTGCAACCAAAATCATAATTGCAGTAAACTTTAGCATGTGCAATCAAACATAATTAAGTATGCAAATTAAACATGCAATAGTCAAGGTGCAAAAAAATAAAGGCCTAATTACGCTAAAGAGGCAAGACATGGCAATTCCTAACCAAAGCCTACATTTTTTTAATTTTCGAAGTTTTTAATTTTTTTTAAAATTTTTTTAATTTAAAAACAAATAAAAACATTCGAAATTTTTTGTAAAAGTATATATTTTTTGCATTTTTTTATTCCCAAAATAGTAACTTGGGCCGGGCCCTCGGCCCGATCCAAAATGTGGGTCGGGTAAGGATTCATGAGTTTGGGCCATGAACACTAAAAGCCGAATTGAAGGAGTAGGTTCAATGACTTAAACCCATTCGGAAAAGGGCCAAGATCAAAGCCCAAATTTATCAAAGGAAAACGCTTAAGCCCACTTACATTAAGATCACTTTAAAACAACTTCCAGCACGTCCTAAATAAGCCCAGCTCCGAAATTAGCCCACTTACTTGACATATCCACAAACTCCTTAGGCACGAAAATAACCTTAAACCCAATAAACTAACCTAAGCCCAACAACAAAATTCAGCCCAAACCAAACACGAGACCCCCACGTCTTGAGTCCAGGTTGGTCTCATCCTATCCCCTGAATAGCAGCTTCTCTTTCTGCGACTCCTCCTTCCCGAAGTCATTTTTACCTTTTTTATAGTTTTCTATTTTTTTTTTTTTTACTTCATCCCTTCCTTGCACCTTCCCCTTTGGCGTTCTTCTTCTTCCCTGATGCTTCTTCCTCAATTTGCGCCATCCTCACCAAACTAAAAACAACACCGCGGCGAACCCTCACCGGTGTGTGGAGGGTCGCCAAGCTACCATTTGGCGCCGATCATTTGTTCCGACCGACGATGACCACTGTTGGACACCCATTCCAATGATCACAAACCCATTTTTCGGCACGAAGAAACGTCATCGACTCGAATATGCATGAATATTTCTCACGAACACTACGAAAACACCACAAATACGAGCAAAGCAAGCAGGACTCGCGAGCATGGGAGCAAAAACGAGTTGATCTTGCATTAAAACATACACTGCTCTTCGGTTTTCTATTAAGGCATTTCATCGAACACATAAGACGCACTAACTAGAGAGGCAAGCGTTGTCGCGACCAAAATTTCGGGGTGCACCACCTAGGGTTTGGCTAATGGATTATTAAGCATAAACTTAGCTTGGCCTCTTCCAAGCCCATACCAATTTGCGACTTAGGTTCAAATTCTTAACATGTAAATGATTTTTCAATTAAGAGTCGTCACCAATATATTTTTAGTGGGTCGATTAGAAACCCAAGTTCGGGGACTTGATTACGCTAAATTTCTCTAACACCCTTTCGGTACCTTTCTCTTTTATTTTGAAAAATGTTTTGCGGCAGTTTGAATTAATTTTAATTCACTTCCCTAACGTGTGAGGCGATCATGTGGGTGCGCAAACCACAAATTTAACACCCAGATAAATAATGAATAAATTGCAAAACTTACCTCAAAGCAACGAAAGCATCTGCAATGTTAAACAATAATTCACATCGACAGTCCTAGATATGATCTTTAATTAACACGCAATTTTTGTTTTTGTTTTTCACTTATTTAATGAAAATCATGTAATATACAATGCATGCTACTAATCTAACATGAAATAATATGACATGGTAAATGACTTAAATTACATGACATAAATAAAATGTAGTCTATCCTAAAGAATGAAATTGATTTATTCTAAGACAATTTTTTGTATTTTCCATGAAATTTCGAAATTAAAAAAAATGCCAAAATTATCTAGCTAGATTTAGATTCTATCCAACTTATATTAAGGATTAGGTCAGGCTAAACTCTAATTTAAACTAAAGATATTATCTAAACTTAGCAATCTCTAACCTAATATGCAATTTATCTAAAAATCAATTTAAACTTAAAATGAGACATGCAATTTTATCTAATATGCAATGACGTACAAAGAATGCCTTAATTCTACATGACATATGCATGATGACTTTCTTTTTGTGTTTTTGTTTTATTAATTTCGAAATTAATAATTGTCAAATAATTAAACATGCAATCCAAGTTAAAAATATAGCAACCTAAATTGATTGATTTGATTTTTGATTTTTGATTTTTTAAAATTCCTATTCTAAATATGCAAACCCTAAAATAGGAAATAAACCTAATTCTAAACTACATTTTTTTAAATTTTTTTACAAAAAAAAAAATAACTTAAATGGCACGACAGCAAATCATAGCAAGATTGATATCCAAATTGACAAACCATATCTCGCGCATGAGATTGGGTTGGCCAATTTTAAATAAATCGCAAATTGAATCTCGGGTGTGAGATCGGATTGACGATTTTTCAAACGATTGCGAGTCGGATTTCAGGCGCGAAAATCGGACTGTCAATCACAAATTTCAGAGGCTATTTCATGTCGAACATCTCATCCTTACATTAACGTTACCAAAAAAACATCTCATCCTTACATTAAGGAATAATTATATTAAAAAATAACAAATAAGGTAAAATAAAAATAATTTTTTTTTTTTAAGGTAAATAAATAAAAGAAAAACTACCTAAATTGATTTTGTTTTTTTGCTTTTCTTTTCTAACGACTATTGGCAGCCGTGGTGAGTTGCTGAGGGGTTGGGTTGCCGGCGTTCGAAGCTCCGGCAAGGACTGGCGACGGGTGGATCAATGGCGAGCAGTCCGGCGCAGCAGAGGAAACCCGGCGGCAGGGGGGCTCGGTGAGGGGTAGAGCTCTGGGTAGCAAGGGTCTTGGCAGCGCGACGACAGGCTCCGGTGAGCTGCTGCGGTGGTGTGCTCGCAGAAGTGCAGGACTGGCAGTGCTGGCGTCGGGTCGCCGTAGGCGGAGCGGGTTGCAACTCTGGTGCGGTAGATCGGGCGGTGGCGTCGGCGGAGGGGGCTCGGGATTTGCGGTGCTGTGGGCAGAGACGAAAGGCAAGGGCGCTCTGGTCAGAGGATTGCAGGCACGGCGTCAGCAAAAGGCTCGGGCAGCAGGGGAGTCGCTCAGGCAGTAGGCGAAGTAGTCGCTTGGACCAGGAGGTGAGGGTCCGGCGTTGGCAGCCTGGCGACAGGGGGCTTCGTGGCTGTGGCAGCGTCGGGTTGCGGGCTGAGGAGCGGCGTCGGGCTGTGGTAGAGGGTGGAGCGGCTCGACTCAGGCTCGGGTTGTTGGCGGAGCAATGAGATCGACACGGAGGTGGCGGAGCAGCGGTGCGGTGCAGGCGCAGTGGTTGCTCGAGTCGTCGTGGGTTGGCCGTAGGAGCTGCGATGGGAAGCAGCGGCGTTGGGAGTGGAGTTGCGGACGTTGCGGTCGGGAGAGAGGTGGCACGGCGAGGGGTTGTAAGCGGCGTGGTGGTAGCCGGCAAGGGGCTCGATGAGGCGCGGCCGGCGTTGATGAGTCGATCAGGGAAGAAGAACACTGCTCCTCCTGCTCCTCACGTCTCCTCACTCTTCTCTCTTTCCCTTTGACCGGTCACCTCCCCTCTCACTTTTCTTCTTTTATTTTTTCCTTTGACTTTATTTTTTCTTTTCTCTCCCCCACAAACCAAAGCTCTCTTCTCTCTCTTTTATTGTATTTGATTTTTTTTTCCTTCACAATTGACAGAAAAGCCCCCCTTGGTCATACACGCACCACACCTTATACAGGGGAGGGAATTAAATTTTGGTGAAATATTTCACTTCCAATTTTGCTTGTGCATAATCCTCCTGAATATATCGTTACACCTCGCGCGATATTCTATTTTGCATTTTCAAATATTTCATATGAAAATTTCCTTTCTGCCTAAAAATATATCCTCGGTGTATATTTCCCGAATATGTGAAAAATCTTACCTGAATATGTGAAAAATTTCACGTCGTATCAACGCTCACCGTTGGTCTAATAAAATGAAATAAATGTTTCTAAACTATATGTTATGCAATTTTAATTTTATTTTTTTGGGGTAAAAATTTACCCATTTTTTAATGCAAAAATTTAGGTGTCAACAAGCATAGACTCGATCGGGGCTCGAGTTCAGGCCAAGATCATCACGCGATACATAAGCACTATTTTGGATCAGCTCAGGGACAAGTTTATCAGCATTTAACTTGAGTTTAAACAAAAATAACAAGTCTCGGCCATAACACCAAACACAAACAAATATTTACATAAAGCACTACAATAAGCATGCATACACTGTGTGAGGAATGAACACAAGCACAACGGAATTTCGGGCGAGGATCGAGACTGAAGCTCGTGCGAACTGGTCGACCATAAGCTCCAGCCCGATGCCCCACCAAAAACAGGGTAGACGTACTTGGAAATGACCTACCTGGTTCAAAGGGGAGCGCTGCGGTGGACGACAGCTCTCGGGCGGACGATTGGCGATGGCGAAGCTGTCCTTCAGTCTCACTCTCTCCCTTTGGCTCGCCCTCTACTCTCTCGAGCTCTCTCCAGTGCTCTCTATTCTCTCTCCTTCCCCCAAAAAAAAAACAAGCCGAGCCCCCCTTCTCTTTGCTCTCTTCCTTTTAAGCTCAACCAACGATAGGCGCGCGTGGCTTTTGCCACCGCTAGCCTGTCACGGCAGCTTGATCCCCGACCCAAGGATCACGCCATCCTCTGCTTTCGCGATCCTCTGACCCAGCAATCCTCTGCCTCGCCCTGGCTTGTACGTTTCTCTTTTCCCCTTCTTGTTGCAGGAGCGTGGTTGGTGTGAGGGGAGGAAGAAGACTCACGTATGGGCTTGGCTGAAATAAAAGGAGATGAGCCGGCCCAAGTGCAAAAGACAGAAAAGGAAAAGAGATAGGTCGGTGAGCCCACGGACGAAGAAAAGGCTTCATTCGATTTTCTTCTCCCTTTTTTTTTTTATCATAATTTTCAATAATTATAATATTTTCCTTATTCTCCTTTTTTCTTTTCCTTTTGATAGCAAACTTTTTGGAAAAATAAAATAAAATAAAATAAAATAAAATAAAAATAAAATAAAAATAAATAAAAATTATTATTATGATGCAAATATTCCTAATGCTAAGACGCGATGCAATTTAGTAAAAATTGTTTTTTTTCCTTTTTTTGGCTAGGGTTTGAAAATTAATCCCTAATTTTTACGTAATTAAGTCTTAAATAAAATTGTAAAATTTAGGTGTCAATAGATCCCAAACTCTCGTTGGGTGACGGGTTCAATTAAATGACGACTCAAGTACACCAACAATCAAATCAATTCTTATTGCCATTAATTAGCCAATAACAAAAGAGTTCGTTTTCAAATTAACTTTGACAATTTTTCACATTTAAAAATCCCAATAAAATATTCGTACGTGGTCACGTATTTAAAATCAACTTATCAAACTTTGCACACTTCTATTTCAAAACCTCATTATTTTCTTTAGTATGTAAAACTTGGCGTCCAAACTTGACATCTCAAAATTCTCTATTTTCTTGCCCATAAACCCCTTTTTTTTTATAATAAATAAAATCTATAATTGGGCAATCAATAACATAGCATTGCATGTGCAAATAGTCGGAATTATGCACAAACTCATCTAGAAAAACAACGTAAAAATTCTACTTAACGGTTAATCCGTCGTTAATTACACTAATCGCGAGTAATTAAGCTAATTGCGATTAATTAGTTTAATTACAATTAATTAAATGAAACTTGATTAATTAACCTAACTATACTTAATTAAAATTAATCGTTGTTAAGTAAAATAATTACGATTAATTAAATAAATAACCATTAAATAAATAAATTACTATTAATTAAAAGGGAAAAAGCCACCAAAACCCCAAACTTTGCCTCGAGTGACGATTTACCCCAAACTTTATTTTGTGACGTGAAAAACCCCGAACTTTGCTAATCAGACACATTTACCCCAAACTTTTATTTGTGACACCAAAACCCCGAACTTTTCATTTATGTGACACATTTACCCTAAATCATATGGGCATTTTGGTCTTTTTACTTTTAAAAACTTTTTTTCTTTTTTTTTCTTCTTCTTCCCTCTCGCCATGGCCGGCGGAGGGAAGCCTCGCCGGCGTCCGGCGGCCCTCGCCCCGGACTGGCGAGGGCACCTCGCCCGACGCCGGCGAGGGCACCCCCGCCGACGCAGGCGGGGCGGCCCTCGTCGGCGTCGGGCGAGGCCGCCCTCGCCCCGGATGGGCGAGGGCACCCTTCGCCCGCACACAGCGGGGCGGTCCTCGTCGGCGTCGGGCGAGGGCCTCCCTCGCCCGGATCGGCGAGGGCACCTCGCCCGACGCCGGCGGGGCACCCCTCGCCCGACGCAGCGAGGGCCGCCCGCCGGATCGGCGAGGCACCCTTCGCCCGGCACAGCGGGGCGGTCCCTCGTCGGCGTCGGGCGAGGGCCTCCCTCGCCCGGATCGCGAGGGCACCCTCGCCGACGCCGCGAGGGCACCTCGCCCGACGCAAAGCGGGGCCGCCCTCGCCGATCCGGCGAGGGCACCCTTCGCCGACACGGGCGAGGGCGGTCCTCGTCGGCGTCGGGCGAGGGCCTCCCTCGCCGACGCCGGCGAGGCACCTCGCCAGCCCTCCCGACGCAGGCGGGGCGGCCCTCGTCGGCGTCGGACGAGGGCCTCCCTCGCCGGGCGAGGGCACCCGCCCGACGCCGGCCGGGCAGCCCGACGCCGGCGAGGGCAGCCCTCGTCGGACGCCGGCTTCCCTCCGCCGGCCGGCGGAGGGAAGAGAGAAGAAGAAAAAAATAAAAAAAAAAAGAAAAAAATAAAGAATAAGACGAAAATACCCTTAATGGGGTAAATGTGTCACGGTTTGCAAAGTTCGGGGTTTTTCACGTCACAAAACAAAGTTTGGGGTAAATCTATCACTCGAGGCAAAGTTGGGGGTTTTTGGTGGTTTTTTCCCTAATTAAAATAAACTCAATTAATTAATCTAACACAATGATTAATTAATCTAATCGCACTTAAATTTAATCTAAAACATCCTTAATTGCAAATTAAGGATAAATCAAAATTAACTAATATTAAAGGTATATCCCAAAACTAATTTACCCCCTAAATGTAATTAACATCCTAATTCACGATTAGGAAGTTACGGGTTTTCAGTGACGGCGAGCTCGTGGCAAAGGTGGTGCGACGGCATTGAGAACTTGGTCTCACGGCACCGATAGTGTCGTGAATGGCACGACGAAGGTGGCAGCAGCTCCTCAAGCTCATAGCTAGCTTTGCTTGAGGTTTTGGTGGTGGTCCGGTGGTGGGTGCTCGAAAATGGTGGTGACTCGGCGGTTGCTTGCGGCGGTTTAAGGGACAGGTGGCTCAAGTGATGGCGACTCGAGAGCTCGGCGGTGGAGATGGTGATACGGGTGCGGTGGTGCCGATGGTGGTGAACGGTGGTGAGAGATGGCGGATGATGGTGGGGATGGTGGACGGTGGTGGTGGCGAGGTGGTGGTGATGGGGTGATGTGGCGGTGAGATGGGCGGATGATTATGGTGGGTGAGGGGTGGCAACAAATGAAAGGGGGAAGTGAAAAATGGAGAGGAAGGTGGGGAAGAGAAGAAGAAAAAGGAAGATGGGGGGAAATGGGGTGGCCTGCTGTAGCCAAGGGGAAATGGGGTGGGGTTGGGGAAAGAAGGAGAGAAAGAGAGAAGAGGAAGAAGAAAGAGGGAAAAAGAAAAAGAAAAGGGGGTGGCACAAGGTGGCGTGAAAGGAGAGAGAGAGAAGAAATGAAAAGAAAATGGAGGGGAGGGCTGTTCTGTAGTGGGATGGTGTGAAGTAGGGGTGAGTATGGTTTCAGGATAGAACCTGCAACTTGAGAATCGGACTGGTGGGAACCTGTAGGTTCCAGGTTTCAAGGTATGTATGGTAGATTTCTGGTTTCAAAAAATAAGGAACTTGTTTCAATAGGTAAGTTCTAGGTTCTTAGTTGGAGGAATTTGAAACCTAGAAGCTATAACTTAAAACTTGCAACAAGTTTTAATGTTTTTCTTAGCCAATATCTCCATGCGATCCTCCGATATTCCATATCGTTCAATGATGAGTGTATAATTCAAAAGTATTAATCCGAGTTTCCATTTTATGGCTAAGATTTTCACTTTATTAATGTTCATATTTTTTGTGTATCTAAATATAAGTTATGGTTAGTGAATTGTAATCGTTCAAATAATAATATAGGTGGAACTTGGGTAGATCCTAGAACTTGTGACATGGTAGGTTCTAGGTTTTAGGGTATGTAAGGTATGTTCTAAGTTCTAAAAAATGAGGAACATGTTCCAACAAGTAGGTTCCAAGATTAAATTTTTACGGAACTTGAAATCGCCCACCCTTCTTTTATCTAGTTGAATTCCTTGCCAATGATTCCTTTTCCCCTATTAATAGTTTAGTTTGTTTTATATTCTCTTTGATGAACGATAAGATTATTTATTGTTGCGTTCGTTTTTGTTTTGTTTAACTAAAAATGAAAAAAATATAAAAAAGAACTTGTTGGACCCTGAAACCTGTAACAGTATAAGTCTTAGGTTCCAAATTCCAATGGGTAGGTTCAAAGTTCCAAAAAACAAGAAACCTGTACCCGAGTGTAGGTTTTCGGTTCTAGGCGGAACTTGTAAGGAATCTAGAACCGCTCACCCCTAGCGTCAAGGGTAGTGGGAAGAGAGAGAGAGAGAGGGGATTTTAGGAAGATTTTTCCCTAAAAAATCATCATTTTCCTCACACCAACTCCCCTTAAATCCCTCCTCACCAAGTCTCTTGCCCCCCTCTATTTCTTTTTATTTCTAATTTCTTGAAACAAGGTTTTTTGGTCCAAAAATTTTAAATTTTGCCACTTGATCCGAATTTTTTTTTCTAGTCTCCAATTTTTTGTTCAATTATTCCTTTTTCCTAAAATTTCAGACTCGCCGATAATTTGATGGACGATGAGACGACGTCCAATAATTAAATCTCGAAACCCTTGAAAGTTCAATAATCAAAATCGAATTAAATTTCATGGTTAAAATCAATCGAACGTGACTTTAGTATGATTTAAGCTATCGGGTGACTTTTAGGGGCTCTCGCGTGGTTGACTCGTGGTCGATAATTTTCGATTCACATTTATGTCTCTTCAATCGTAGATGACCCTCGATTGTCATGTGATCGCGAGAGTTCAATTATGTACCATGAATATAATATCACTAGAAAATCGGTTTATTGTCGTTCGACGCAAATATCACAATCGTGCGGAATCACTCGTGAATCGACTACGTACTTCCATCGAATCAATTTATCCGTTTGCTAACTGACTTATAATAGTGTAGTATTGACCCTTGTCGATCCTTATAGTTGAGCGGTCGATCCCTACAAATTCTTTGGTCTTTCGCGTTTTAACCTCTTTATGGCATCATCCAATGGATTAGTTAACTCGTGAGTGATTAGTTCAGAGTAAAATAACCATAAGTGCATCAATGAAATAACCATTTCATATATTTCGAAATATGGCCAATTTTCAAAACATCACAATATTTGTTTTAAAAATGAATGATTGTATTGCTTACAAAAATAAATAAACGAAAAATATTTTTATTGTATGTGAAAATATTTAGATATAAATTATTGTCAATAGTGAAAATAATGTTAATTAACTACTTATTTTAGGTAATATAAGTGATTCTTTCTAGGAAAGTTTTTCTAAATCATTCATTTCTCACGAAATAATTGAGCTTAAACCTCTTTTGCATTGATCATACAGTAGCTTTTTCTTTAAAAAAATTCGAAGACTGCACAAAGACAAAATTGGACAGGGATGCTTCTTCGATGAGCCACATAGAAGAAAGTTGCAAGTAGGTCTCTTTCTTTCCTACAACCTTCTGAAGAGCTCTCAATATGGCAGGACTTGCGTTGTGAGTTTTACATCTAAATTTAGTCTTCCTTTTTTTAACGTAAACACTGTGAATTTAAGATAATTTGTAGCTGAATTTCTCTTGAAGTAGGTATGGATGAGAATTTCGGTGATTTCATTCTCTCGCATTACTTTAATTGTAAGATCTCCTTAACTTCCATATTTATTTTATAATAAGTTCAGATGCCATTATTTTTATAATTTTAAATATTTGATAATATCAAATAAAGTAAAAACTGTGATTCTAAAAATTAAAAATTTAAAGATGGTCACGTCAAGCACCAATAATATAAGCTTTCCAATCTCGGACTAGGCAATATAATTAGATCTTTTGCTTTCAATTTGAGTACCAGAGAGTGAGAGAATAAGTAGCGGGTAAATACTGTCATTTGGTTTTGTTTTTATTTTTTTTGATACCAAGGAACCGCCGGAGATCACCTTTGGCTTATTCTAATTGGGATACACATGACCTCCGAGCTTGGTAGCACCGTAGGGCCTCGCCGCAAGCCGCTATTTAAATGTAAAACCTTGGGGGAAAGCTAGCACAGGACTCCCCGGTTTTGTTTGTTTAGTGGAAAATGAATAATTTTAAAAAATATTTCTCTAAAAAAAATTATTTATATCATTTAAAATAATTAGTTAATGAAATATATTATCATTATCGACAATAATTTATGTGTAAACATTTTTGTGAGATATTTTTTTGTTCATTCATTTTTGCAAGCGATTCAAATGATAATTTTTAAAAAACTATTATTAAAATCATTTGTTTTTTCCGAAACAAACTCACCCTTAATTTTAAATACATCTCTCTATTTTTAAAAACAGAAAAGGGATGACCTCTCTTGATGGGATCTTCACGGCCATTCGCGATGGTGGTCATGTTCCTCGATGGGATGTCGGTTGCGGTGGGCCGAGCGTTTGGATCGTTGTAATGGCGAGCAACCTATAGAGGTTGTGGGGTATTTTGGGAAAGAGAAATAGTTAAACTACAATAGTACGTACAATATTGCTGAAGTGAGATATGAAAATTAAGTGCATTCTATCCACCGGTGGACAGCGCAGCTGGTTAGGCTCTACTACCTTAGCGTTGAGGGAATGAGTTCGAATCTTCGCGTTGTTAACACGTCTTAAGTGGAGGGCTATGGTGATGGAGTTCTGTGCTAGCTTCCCCCCAAGTATAGTCACCAAGTTGGGTGGTCAGCTGTCGCCGGTCGATAACCCAGCGGCGCCAGGTGGTTAGCGAAGTCGATAGCCTGGGAGGTAGAGTCCTGGGTATAAAATAGAAAGGGCAAAAGCCACTAAAAACCCTAAACTTTCGCTTCAAAAGTGACAAATTTATCCTAAACTTTTTTTGTGACATAAAAACCCCAAACTTTGAAACCGCGACACATTTACCCCATTAAGTTAAGGGCATTTTCGTCTTATTTTTTCTGTTTTTTTTTTATTTTATTTTTTAAAATTTTTTTTTCTTCTCTCTTCCCTCCACCGGCCATGGTGGAGCCGGCGGAGGGAAGCCGGTGAGGGCGGCCCTCGCTGGACGCCGGTGGAGGGAAGAAAAAACAAAGTAAAAAAAAGTAAAAAAAAAAGTAAAAAGTTTTTAAAAGTAAAAAGACCAAAATGCCCCTATACATGATTTGGGGTAAATGTGTCACACAAACGAAAGTTTAGGATTTTTGTGTCACAAATAAAAGTTTAGGGTAAATGTGTCACGATGACAAGAAACTTCGGGATTTTTCGTGTTATAAAAAAAAAAAGTTTGGGGTAAATTTGTCACTTTGAAAAAGTTTGGAGTTTTTTTTTTTTTCAAATAAAAAAAAATTAAGTGCATTCCCAAGAGAAATATTTTGGCATTTCGAATGATGAAAACGATGAATCTCACGGGAGCCCGGCGTAATCAAATCGGTGGTCCACATTCCTTTTAAAATGTAACTCAATCTATGGTCATTGAAGTACTGACACCATCCGAGGAGGGCCCATCATGCTTGGAAGACGTGCCCACGGATCGTCACGTGTTCGAACTGAGCGGTGCGAATCAATCGAAATGCTCGTCCGACATTCCGATGCTGTTGTACACCTGTGCGTAGCATACAACAGTTGACTGTTAGCTTAATTTTAGAATGTGCCTCCACTGATCGTTCGTTATAAAAGAAGAGAGACCATCACCAGCTCAAGACCCGCGAAAAGGAAAGATAGAGTGTGAAGAGAAGAACCGATCGATCGTTGAACGATCATGAGCATGGCCAAATCATTGTCCAATTCCTCCAACATTTTCCTCGCTGCGGTCTTACTTTTCTTCGGAAATGTCGTCCTTGGAGCTCAAGCTAGTAATGTCCATTACTACGACTTCGTGGTAAGTAACTCAAGTTTGTGTCTGCGGTGCTAAGTGTGCAATTCATGTTTATACATACATACATACATACATATATGTATGTATGTATGTATGTATGTATGTATGTATGTATGTATGTATTTATTTATTTATTCATTCTTTGGCTAGAATATTTGAAAGACAAATATAACTTTCAGTTTCCAGAGCATATGGAACCAGTGATTATACAATTTGCAGGATAGCAATTAACTATTCTCGAATCTTTTCTCTTTTCCCATGGATGAAAGTTGTCTCGCATGCTTAGGATAATGGTGGGTCAAATCTTACACGCACTCGATGTACATGCTAATCCAATTCACACGGGATGTTAAATGAGCCAGGACTCATGAGGTGAGACCGATTTAAGGCATGTGTGATCTGACAGTGCATGTAAGTTGAGTTCACATATGCATCGGCGCCAGCCCATGTTTCTTCCATTTATGTTGCTAAACAAAGAACCGCGACCTGGTCTTCAGTGTCTTTCTAATCTTTTTTTTTTTTTTTTAATCTTTTTTCGTGAACTTTTGAAAGGCCATTAAATTGCTGGGGTATCATGATTATAATTAGGGGTGAGCATCGGTCCAAGGTCAACCTTGGACCGGCCCAACCCTGCCGGTCCTAGTCCGGTTCCGAAGGAGACTGGGTCGGTCCTTGGTCATAGAATTCCTGGACTAGCACTGTGCGGGTCGGTCCTCGGTCCTAAGAGTTCCAGGTCGGTCCAATCCGGACCCACCTTGACTATATATATTTAATATTATTTATAATTTTTTTATATAGAAAAAACCTTAAAATAAACAAATCAATAACATCAAACAGTTTTTAGTGAGGAGTTCAAGTAATTTTACATTGTTCTTTAATAACTTAGGTCTTTAATGTATTTTACGATCAATAGTCATAATTTATGAAGGAGGAAAATGTTTTGTGAAGAATCCTCACGGCGTCCAAAAAGACATCTTATGGCATCTTCCTCTAATATTCTTTCTTTTCTATCTTATTTGGCCTCCTAGTCTTCAATTTGCTAAAAAAAAAAATTCTCCGCTCGCCACTCGACACTCGCCTCGCTCGCTTTGGGTCACTTGTACCACTCGTCGCTCGATGCTCGCTTGGCTTGTTGCTCCTCGCTTGACATTTGATGCTCATTTTGTTCGACTCGACACTTACCTCACTTGACCTTCACTACTTGCCTTTCTTAGCTGACCTTGCTCATCATCGAACCCATTAGGTCGGTACGGTCATCGATTGCCCTTTCAAGGAGTACAAAAAATGAAATAAAAAATTATTAGTTAATCTTGGGTTGACCTTGAAACTGAACCGAACCCATTGGGTTAGTCCGGTCTTCAATCACTTTTTTAAGGAGTACAAAAAATGAAATAAAAAATTATCAATTGGTCCCGGGTTGACATTGGAACCGGACCGAACCCATTGGGTCGGTCCGGTCCTCGGTCCCAAGCTCAATAGGGTCGGTCCTCGATCCCAAAAATTGAGGATCAGCACTGTGTGGGTTGGTCCTAGGGTTAGGGGGTGGACCGACCCAACCCAGACCATGCTCACCCCTAATTATAATAATTAGCTAGCCTAGGCACTGGTCACCTTGTTTCACGGGACCCTCAGCAGTGCCTCTTCAATCAAGAGAGACACGAGAATGCGAATCTCATTTATGACTTATGGAAGATCTAGCTTAGACTAATTATTATTATTAAAAAACTTGATATCACCCTTTTGATATAAGCATTTTAAAAACATGATAACACGACGAAGTAGACCGCATTAAATGTATTTGCCAATAGAAATATTCCAACATTCTGACTAATGAAGAAGGTGGACTTCATGTGAGCCCGCGTGATCAAACCGTGTTCATTTTAAGACAATACTTAATTCGTGGAATGATTCCACCTCCAAGAAATGCCAATCTACTGTCACTTGTTTCAATTTAATCGCGTGAAACAATTGAAAATGTTCATCCGACGTTCCACGGTTGTTGTCTAACCATAGGCGGCGTTCACGAGATGACTGTCTGCTCACACGTCGGATGTGCCGTCCATTGCTTGTGCTTTGGAAAGGAGAGCCCATACCGGCTCGAGAACGGCAATTGGAAAGAGAAAGGGAAAATAAGAAGAACTAGGGTGCATTTGTTTTGCGGAATACAATTTTGGGGAAAATATTTTCCTCATTTTCCGGCGTTTGGGTCGCTTAGGAAAATGAGTCAACGGAAAACGTTTTCTTAGTCAACGGAAAATGTTTACCTAGCAAAGCTTAAATTTAGGAAAATGATTTCCCCTTTGAAAGGACCGGAAAACGTTTTCCGAATCTACCAAAGTTTAGGTTTGATGCTTGGTTTACAAACAATTATTCTTATAAAAATATATTTTCTAAAAAATTGAATTTGAATTTTTTATTTTTAAAAAAAATTAAAATTTGGAAAACATTTTAAAAATAAAAATAAAAAATTCAAATTTGCTTCTTTTTCTTTTTCTTTTCTTCCTTTTTCTTTTTTCTTCTTATTCACCCGTCACCGGCCACAAGGACGGCCGGTGAGCTCTAGGGGTGAGCATGGTCCTGGCCACCCCTAACCCTAGGACCAACCCGCAAAGGTGTCGGTCCTCAATTTTTAGGACCGAGGACCGACCCTATTGAGCCTGGGACCAAGGACCGGACCGACCCAATGGGTTCGGTCTGGTTCCAGGGTCAACCCGGACCGATCGATAATTTTTTTTTGTCTTGTTTTTTATACTCCCTAAAAAAGCAAACCTACAAATTTAAATTACACATTCATCGACAATGCGGCATTGTGCAACTAAACTATAAATACCAATACATATTTAGCAAATTTAAGATGACACAATAATAGAAATTTCGTACATGCTAACCGCTCATCAAAATATGGGACAAGATGGAAAGTTCTTGTAATCATCTATCTTTAATATTCATAACACTATATGCAAAAGCGTTTTCCCGCATTTGATCATGTAGAGTCCACTCAACCAAAAATGAGCTTCACACCACTTGACTAGCAAATAACCTAGCAACTACAAGATTACTCTACTCTTCAAAAACTTCTACCATTTGACACAAATTGAAAAGTAAAGTGCAGCTGAAATTCATTAGTAAAATACAATTAAACTATAAAAATGTCAAAATACTTAATATAAACCATGAATATATAACTTCACATCTTGTTAATTCACTTGAACTTCTAAACACCTGAAAACAAAACAAACGACACATAATTAATACTCAACAAAAGTTTTAAATTGAAATGACTATTAGTGCTATTGATAGAACATCTCACCATAACTCTTAGGTTTTATAACAGACATTTTACTTAAGTTTGAATATATAAAAGAATTATAAATAATATAATGTAATATAATATATATACGGGGTTGGTCCAAGGTTGGACCGACCCAAAACTCTTAGGACCGGGACCAACCCGCGCCACGTGTCGGTCCCGAATTTCGGACCGAGGACCGACCCGGCCCCCTTGGGAACCGGACCGACCGGTAGGGTTGGGCCGATCCTGTGGTCGGTCCAAACCCTAGACCGCGCTCACCCCTAGTGAGCTCGGTCTCACCAGATCAAGCGATCTCATGGCCTTCGATAACAAGGCTTGAGCTTGCCCGAGACCGATGAGCCTCAAGCCTTGCTAAATCGGGTGAGCTCGTGGCCTCTAGCGATGAGGCTCGAGCCTCCCCAGATTGGGTGAGCTCACAGCCTCTAGCGGTCAACTAGTGAGCTCGCCACCTCTAGCGATAGCTAGAGCTCACCCCTTGTAAGCCGGCTGGGAACTGGGAACAAACTGCCAAAGGAAGCAGAAGGGATGGCATGAGGAAGCTAAGGAGTGAAGGACAATAAGAAGGAAAAAGAAAAAAAAAAAAAAAAAGGAAATAAAAAGAAAGAAAATAAAAGTAAATAAAAAACAACAATATTAAAAATTTCAAGTTTTTTAAATTAAAAATTCATTTTTTTTCCTGTGATGAAGTGTGAAATTATTTTTTAATGTGATCCAAACGGCAAAAAACATTTTCAATTATTCATCGCCAAACAAAGGAAAACAAACCTCCATGCTATGTGCCTCCTTGCATTGCATTGGAGGATAAATTCTCGGGAAAATTGTACAAAAAGTTCTAAAGCTATTGCACTTTTGTCAATTTAGTTATAAATCTTTTAATTTTATCAATTCAGTTATAAACCTTCTCACTTCTTGCCAATTGGGTCAATCCAATCAATTTTGATTGGAAATTGCTGATATGGACGGTTGACGCCGACGCGATAATTTTTTAATAATATATTAATAATGTTTTGAATTATTTTATGGTTTTTTATACTTTTTTTTTGCTTTTTTTTTTTTTTTTTTTTTTGATCTAGGGCCGACAAGGATTGGCCGGCAAGGGTTGGCAAACCAACTATTGCCGGCCATAGGCAAGGGCCGACCGACCCTTATTAACTTTGGGCGAGGGTGCGCAAGCCCTTGTCCGTGGCTAGTGAGAGTTGTTGGCTTGCAAGGGTCTCTGGCCCTTGCCTATGGCTGGTGAGGGTTGGCTGGCGACCCTTGTCGGTCCTATCTAACCCCCCAACCCCCCAAAAAAAAAAGCAAAAAAAAGTAAAAAAAAAATCAAAATATTATTAAAAAAAAATGTCTTGTCGGTGTTGGCCGTTTACGTTAGCAATTTCCGATTAAAATTGGCCGGATGGACTCAATTGGCAAGAAGTGAAAATATTTATGATTAAATTGACAAAATCGAAAGGTTTATGACTGAATTTGACAAAAGTGTAATAGGTTTACGATTTTTCGGACAATTTTCCCCATATTCTTCAGTGAAACAGATTAGAATCTAAAAAGTGACATATGAGACACTAAGATCAGGTAGAATTATAGGCACCGGTTGACAAGTGCATGTTCATATAGTGTCCCAATTATTTCAACCGTCAATCCAAGCGACAGTGTGTTTGCTTCTTTTGCTTCTAAAATTTATAACGAAACATATCAACAAATTGAGATAGTTAAAACCCTCACGGAATAGTACTAGAGAGTTCCCCCATATGCGAACATCATTACAAGAGGATCAATTAATCATTACATGGGTGCAATTATTATACCAACCTGTATCTCGTGTAGGCAAAAAAAATGCAATCACAACACAAATACACAGTGGAGTAAATTGTCATTTCGAGCCATAGTTGTCCAAAAATGAGTCTTTGATGATGTAGCGGAGATGCCTTAGATTGAACCACGCACCAACAAGCGCGCAAACCATTTAGATTGGTACGACTTGCGTGGCCTTTAGTGTCTTCTAGTGTAAGTCTCAGGAACGTATGGAGAATGACAGTCGTATTGCAAATGTTATCTTGTTTCACGCGAAACTGATTAATACCTCATCCTTCGAGAGAGCGTGAAAATTGCAAATGTTATCTATAAGTCCTTGAAGATTGAGTTTGACTATTTACTATTGCAGCACTCAATATCACCATTTTAGTTGGGAAGGACAGTAAAAACTCAGTACCTTTGCTTTGGGGAAAATTGCTAGGAGTGAGTCTAAGTCTGAATCTATCAATATATTCAGTTGAACTTATATTTACTCAAAAGTTTAGTCAATGAATTATAGGCTAATTATGATATATATTAATTGTTTCATACTATACCAATTCTCCGACGTGGGATTTTCTAACACAATTCACTCATCCATCTCAACCATCTCCTCCTCACATGTGAACTCAATGTTAAGTCCGGAACCCCTTAATTCAGGAATTATTCTACGTCAATTATGTCTTAATTAAAATATCCACTTCGTTGTGACCGCATTGCTACACTAGGCACCCACCTTCAACTCATCTCTTTGGCATTGTTGCATATGCTGATCACAACAACAACACCCACATTTATTTTTGGTCTCTTTCTCTGGACCGAACTTATAGAGCTTACCATCGGGACCAAATTGTTACTCCACAACTCCTACCTTCAACCGGTCTCTTGCACCAGACTAATGAAAATTGCCCGGAAATTGAGTTGCTCATGAGTTTTCTTCCTTGAGATATTTACCAAATATTATTGTACATTGGCATGAGCTACTGATCAATCATTGGCTCTAATACTATTTATTGGGAGCTCGTAGGTGAAGCCCGATATCTTTGCTTGTAGAGGACACCATAAAGGAGCCCAAGTTTAAGTCCATCAATAATATTAGTTAAACCAACATTCACTGAAAAGTTTAAGTCAATAAGTTATGGACCAACTAGGATATAGTAAATACTCTACAATATACCAATTCTTCTATGCAAGAAATTCTAACACAACATATACATGCATCTCAACAATTCATATTAAATTTTAGAACTTGATAAACATGACAAAGTGGACCTTATTAAGTGTATGTCTAGGAGAGATATCCCAACATATCGTCTAATAAAAATGATGAATCCCATGAGTCGCCCATGTCCAAATCCACGGTTTACGTTCATTTTGAATCATTGCTCCATTTACTGAATAATGCCACCTCCAAGTTAGAGATATTGGAAGTCCTAATCTGAGATAAGTATAGTACAAGTGTCAATACTTTCGTACGATACTTACTTTAAGTGTAAAAACTTTTATTTTTTTGCTCACTTAATTGCCATTTCTTCCTATGTGGATTTTTTTAATTTTTTTTGGTTTCTTTCTTTAGGGCCGGTGAGGATCGCCAATGACCCCCACCGGCCCTAAAAAAAACCAAAATTAAAACGGCCGCAGGCGAGGGACCTCGCGGCCTTGTCCACTGTTGGTGAGGCCTTGATGCTGTCTCTAAGGCCTTCACAATGAGACTGAGGCAGTGAGGGCCCTTACCGGCTTTAGGCAGCCATAGGCGAGGGTCCTCGCCGCCTCAGCTACCAGTAAAATGCAAAGCATGAACTCTCTCAGTCCTCCTGATTCCTTTCCCCATCAGCCACTGAGAAAAGGGTCATTTAATGTGTATATATATTCCCATAAGGAGCGAACTACCAGTCTGTATGTCCTCGTACTGCTTCCTGCGTGTGCCTCTGTCCACCATTCTTACTATCTACTTTCAAGTCTTTGTTAATATTTAATTCTATCTGTCCCGTGTTAGCAATTAACGAAGACAACTTCTTCATAACTGAGCCCACTTATAGGAAGTTTACAACTCCCACTGGCCGAATCACCTGGCCCACCCGCCCCGTCTTCTCACTATAAGGATTTTTTTGGGCTCGAATGAGTGGTTGAGGATAATAAAATATGTTAAACCATCACGCTTTCGTTTAGTAACTTCGACTTTTAGACAAAGAAAACATCCAACCCTTCCAACCTTTCCACACGCTTGGCCACACCCCCGTGGAACTTAGTTCACATATTATCATAAAAGCCCCATTAGCATCTTGACTAATATCAGATGAAGACATTCCGATGGTTTAGAAATGATCATCGCCGATGTTTTCGTAGCTTCAAGAGACCGAGGATCACTCGGTCCAGCTTTCATTGCTCCCGTCCTGCCGAATATGTCGTGCGGGACGGAGACCATATCACATGGCGTGACACAATACACGATGCAAATCCCTAAACAGATTCCCGTCTCCTATATATCTTGTATAGATAATAAACAATGGAGAGGAATTTTATTAATTAGCCCTCGTGATGCTTGTCAATTTTTTGGTATACTTGCGTGGGAGATTTTTTATGCATATCAAGAAAAGAGATTCTATATTTTATTATATTATATAAATGTCGTTTTGTGACGTCGTTTAGCTTAAAATATATTTTGTGCATCTGGTTTCGTGTGTGGACGAATAAGAAGCGAAGAAATTCATTCTACCGCTCTACTTTTGGGGTTACGTTAAACCCTGAATTTTAAAAAAGTTGCATTTTATTCCCACCCCCTCTACTTGCATTTTGGTGCACTCATTTATTTAGTTAAGGTTTTTTTTTTTTTTTTTTTTTTTTTTTTTTTTTTTTTTTTGTTCCAGTGTAATTGATCTTCAATTTTATATCCAATATCCTGTTTGCCCTCTATTCACAGAGTAAAATATATAAAAAGTTTGAAATTGCCGCCACTAAATCTAAATTTTACTGTTTAAGCTGTTTAGTTAATAAAAAATAAAGAGAAGATAAAAATACTTGTTTAATATGAAAATTTAAGATAAGAACTACCTTAAGTGACAATCAAGAAAGGACGAAAATTTTATGGGACTTGAAATTCATACATAAGTATGCGATTGATTTGAAATGATACAATTTGGATAAATTAGCATCTTCTAATTGTGTTTAGTTGCATAGGCTTCACTAACAGTACAGCAGTCTTCTAGATTTAAACGTCTCTCCCTTCGGCTCTTTTACTTCATATCCCAAATATTTTTCCTATCTTTAAAGAATTTCCTATATCTTTCATATTTTTTCTTCAATTTTTGCACAATAAATTAGTAAATCATATGGTTTAGCAATGATAATGAGCTAAATCAAACGATCAACAACCTTTTCAAACGGTTTAGAAATCTTCCAGTTTTTTTAGTCAATAGCCAATAAAATTTTCATAATTAATTATTTATCTGTTTATTTTCTATTTATCCATTTAAAATTTCATTTTATTTCCTAATTAAATGTATAGTAATTTTTTAGGGTTACTGCTATTAATTTTCTCTAACAATATATTCTTGAACTTTGAAGATCCTCTACGAGGAGCTCGGTGGGCCCTAGTGGGCCCACTTGGGGTAACTCCATAAATACATAAATCCTTCTATCTAGAGGAAGGAGGTTTTAAACCCCACGTCCTTATTTTTACGTGAGAATGGTGGCCACTGAGGCAAGTTTCCAATGATTAAATTCAACCTTTCAAATGCAGCATTCAACATCATCAATCTCAAAGTTTGGGAGTTATGTGAAATTTTCCCTAAAAGGGGACGGCATAAGTCATATAAATGCATATGGAAATATTCTTTTCTTGTATTGAAAGTAGGGAAGTCCATGTTTACTTCTCTAGCATTAGTCGTTTCCCCTTATCATCAATAATAAAAGACCAAGATACTCAGTCATAGGGCCGACAAGTGTACTTAAACGTTAGACAATATCAAATAGAATTTCCTTATTATATTGCAAGGCAATCAATAATGACATGACGGGTCCTTTAACTTTTATTTAATATTTAACTTAGTCCTTGAGCAATCTTTTGTTTAATCTAGTCTTTGAACTTTTAAAAATTCAATTAATATAATCTTTGATTTGGTAAAATTTTTAACATCGTTAACTGACGCAACTATAATTTCTATTAACATGTTGTTAAATTGGTATGTTGACATCCATGTGGCTTTCATGCAACCTTCCTCCCCCCCTCCCCTTCTCTCTATTTTGGCAAAAAAGGAAAAAAGAAAAGAACCATGCATCAAGTTGATTTATGAAACTTCATTAATTCAATTGAACACAAAAAAGTTGAGGGATCACAATAAACATTGAAAAAAGAAAAGTTCAAGAACCACGCATATCATTAGCCCTTATTACAATACCAACCAATTTTATTTCAATTCTTTCTTGATACGTTGCTTCTCTCTTGAAGTGGTGTTTTTTCTTTGAGCTGCTAGGGGCGCGCATGACAAAATTTCTAGCTAGAAATTGATTTCTTAATTTTTATTCCATGAACGAGTTTTTTAGCAAAGAAACACGTTCGATAATGATTCAAAATTTCTATTTCTAGAGTAAAAATTCATTTGATAAAAGAATAAAATTTATATTTCTAAGAGTTGCAACGGCCGGCATTCGGTGGCTGGAGTGTGACGTCCAATCATCGGTGATCAATGGTGGGTGGTCGAAGTTTGGCATCCGGTGGCCGACGTCTTGGGTCCGGCGTCCAACGTCCGGAGGCTAGCGATAGGCGACCGGCGGTGGGGGGCCAACGGTTGGAGTCTGAGGGATGTTCGGTGGTCAGTGGTGGGCCTTCGGTGTCCGATGGTTGGCGATGAGCGGCCAACGATAAACCGGCGTCCAAAATTTGGCGGCTGGCGGTTGGTGGCGAGCGGCTGGAGTTCAGTGGCTAACGGCCGGCGTTTGACGGTCGGTGACGAGCGGTTGGAGTTCGGTGGCTAACGGCCGGCATTTGATGGCCGGTGGTTGGTGGCGAGCGGCCGATGGCCTGGGACGATGGTGGGCGAGTAGCGACTGACGGTGAGCATTCGGCATCCCACGGGCAGCGGGTGGGCAACGAGCGATATTGAGAGTGAACGATGAAGAAAGTTTTGATTTCTCATTTCTATTCCAGAAATAGAAAAGCTAAAAATTTTAACTTTTGATTTCTACTCCAAATTTATTTCTGGAATAGAAATATGTTCCAGAAATAGAAAAATGAAATTGCGTTACCAAATGGATTTATGTTCCAAATCTATTTTGGAGAATAGAGAAATAGAGAAATAGAGAAATAGAAACGTTGTTATGCGCGCCCTAAGCAGCCATTTACAAATACAAAACATTTTTAACTTAAGAGGGGTGTGATTAATTGGAGAACTCGGTTTACATTTCAAGCATGGGGTGAAACAACCAAGAAATCCATGGTTAGATGGACCTGAATACATTACCCAATGTCCAATCGAACCACAAACAAATTTCACATATGAAGTGAATTTCACTGACGAGGAAGGAACTCTTTGGTGGCATGCTCACAGTGATTGGACGAGAGCCACAGTTCACGGTGCGATAGTCATCCTACCAAGTGAAGGATCGAGCTTCCCTTTTCCTAAGCCAGATGGAGAAGACATCATCATGCTCGGTATGTACTTCAGAAATTTTCTTTGTTAAAAAATATACTAACTATGGTCCCCATATCAAACAGCCTTAACTTTTTTGAACGATTTGTCCCCTACACGCCAACTTCAAAAGCATTCAACTAGAGATGGGGATCTTCACTACCAATAGAAAAGGCAGTAGGTGAACGAAACTGTGATATACTAGATATGGAGAAAAAGAAAATAATATAAAATGTTGACTTTGTGGGTTGTTGGTTTCTTTATATATTTCATTCCTTTTCGAAGTTTCCTGCTTTGGCCGACGAGAAGCAAATAACTCGAATAAAGATAGTCGAAGACATTCGAACAAGAAAAAAAAAAAGTCGGAGACATTGAAATGCCAATCTATTGTCACGTGTTTCAATTTAATCGAGTGAAGCAACTGAAAATGCTCATCCGACGTTCCACGGTCGTTGTCTAACCGGAGGCGGCGTTCACGAGATTACTGTCTGCTCACTCGTCGGATGTGTCGTCCATTGGAAAGAGAAAGGGAAAAGAAGAAGAACTAAAAGGGTGTTGAAATGGTCATGGAAAATGGTCAAATCCATTGTCCAATGCCTCGTCGCGGTTCTACATTTTCAAAGGAAAGGTGCTAATATGTGGTATATAATATATCTACTCCCGGACCCCACATTGTTAACGTGTTTGAAAATCAATGAAGCCAATCAATCAAAATGTTGAAATCGATGGAGCCCGTCAATTGAAACGCTCATCCGAAGTTCTAATATCGTTTTATACCTGTGAGTGGCATTTACGAGTTGACTCTTAGATAAACTAAATGATGTTCCTCCCACTGCTCGTTCCTTAAAAGAGAACTCATCCCCGATCAAGGCCAGTAAATAAAAAGAGAGAGAGAAAAGAAGAAGTGTACGATCATCAGGAACATGGCCAACTCATCGTTGCATACCTCGTACAGTTACTTCGTCGCCATCTCACTGATTCTGGGATATTTGGTCCTCGGAGCTCAAGCTAGAACCGTCCACTACTACGACTTCGTGGTAAGTAATCCAAAGCATATTATCTGCAGTGGTCCAAGTGCGGTTCCTGTCTTGTTATTGAAATCCATATTGTTTTTGCTGGCATATTCCAATCGAAATACAAATACAACTCTCACTTTCCAGAACATACAGAACTACTGATGCTTGCTTATTTGTATGATAGTGACTAATTATTCTTGAATCTTTTTTCCCCCTTTCTCATGTTTAAAAATTGTCTCGCATACTTCAGATGACAAGTATTTCATCATCAGCTCTTTCAGAAATTACACATCGAGGGAGAAAGATAATAGATGTGACACGGATTGAAACATGCAAATGAAGATAGGGACAATCTATTCATATAATCATCTATTTAGTTCCATTTGCAGTGTTTTGAAATGTACAGACCAAAAATTAAATAAATAAGTAGAGGGAAATGACATATATAAAGAACAACCCAAAAGCTTATATTATAAGTCAAAAAAGAGTATGTATGTGTATGTCTATATATATACATACTATACATATAAAAGCAAAAGAACTCCATGAACTGGCGACATGTGACTCTTTACCGTACAGAAATAAAGCAGTGAAAAGCCTGCGCTCGTAATCATACAGGGGTACGTCTTATCTTACACGATTCGTTGGTGGGGAATCATCTGCTTCCGACCCCCCGCAGCCGAGGTTGTCTTTCCTGGTTAAGGGAACTTCGGGGCAAAGCCCTAGATGCAACTTTGAATTGCGGCCCCAACACACGGTCAAAAGCCGTATGTAAACTGGACTGACATGTGCTGTTCTTGTTTTCTTCGCTTTTGTCGCCAAACAGAGAATCGATGGTAACGTGTGCTTTTTTTGTTGTTGCTAGAAATACTTTCCCATCGATGAGATCCAAATAGCACGTACTTCGACAATCCGATACTTTTTTTTTTTTTGGTCGAAACAATCTGATACCTTATGCAGTCATTTTCTTTTATATGGATGGTTCAATTTGGGGTATTGATCCCTCCTTACATGAAGTCCATCCTTTTTTTTTGTTTCGAAGCTGAGAGAAATCAACGTTACGAGGAATTGCACGACCACGACGATCCTGGTGGTGAACGATAGTCTTCCTGGGCCAACCATTCGCGTTCAAAAAGGTGATCTTGTGTACGTGAAGGTTCATAATCAAGGATTATATGGGGTCACTCTTCATTGGTACTTCATTCTATCCATCTTGTTTAATATTTGATTGCTCTCCTATGTTAACTTGTGATGTGATAGATAACTCAAATGAAAAGAAGCTGTATGCTAATACATAACCTTATTAGCAAGGTATGAGCTTAGGTACCTCTAGGTATCTGTGGAGTGCTCGTTCATGGGATTTATGCAGCTTTAGTTAAAACAAGATTGATTTATTTATGTGAACAAATTAACCGAAGAACCTGAAAATCAAACATTCAATATTTCATCACAAAACTATATTTCATCTTTAAAATGTGAAAAAAGGACATTAAATTTAGTTTATTTAATGCAAATAGCAGTTGTCTAGCTCGTGGAGTCCATCCATGTATGATGAAATTCATTGATTTGTAGGCATGGGGTGAAGCAACCACGAAATCCATGGTCAGATGGTCCGGAGTATATTACACAATGTGCTATTTCACCGGGAACAAATTTCACTTATGAAGTGAATTTAACTGAAGAAGAAGGAACTGTTTGGTGGCATGCCCATAATGAGTGGACAAGATCTACAGTGCATGGTGCTATAGTTGTTTTGCCACGTGAAGGATCAAGTTTCCCATTCCCTACACCAGATGGAGAGCATGTAATTGTGCTTGGTATGTGCTCTAAAGATTTCTTATGGGACTCTTTTCGAACTTCTAGGGATATGAAGTGGATTAGAAATTCAAAATCCATAACTCAGTTATGAAAGAAAAATAGATTTCCGTTATTCGTATGATAATAAAAATTTGTCCATTTGATTCCATCTCAATGACTTAATCTTTTGGCTTCTAACCCTTCGCCTAACTTTGCCTTTCAACCAATGACGGACTGCTCGCCCAATAGATCAAAACGTACCTTTTCCTAGAAGCATGTAAAGTGACTGATGATCGGTTGTTGTTATCTATTTGAAATCATTGCAAAAGTTTATATTACAGTGAAGATCAAATTCTCTTACTAGAATATTGATATCATACCACTGTTTCATTTGGAGATTGTGGTTTGATGGCCTGAGCTTCTTCGATGGAACTCCTCCATCATGATCTCTATTTTCCAGTGCATCTATCTTGCCCTAAAGAAAAGGAATAAATAAATTTAACTTATGTAAAAGTAATAAAATAATAATAATTATTATTATGAGACGACTATGCACTTCATTGAAATATACATTTGCGTTTGAATGGTAAAAGCAAATGGTAGTATAAAGTCATTTTCCTTTCATAATTTGCAGGTTCTTGGTATATTGAAGGAACTTATCTAAATAAAGCCTTAGAGATGGAAATGTCCATCGGCAGTCCCAACATACCTCGTGCAACTGGTTACCTGATCAATGGACAATATGGAGATTTTGTTCGATGCTCCAATGGTAAATTCATACTCTCATTTATTTTATTCTTTCTTATTAAGTTGTTCTTTGGACATTATGAGTATGAGTACAGGAATGCAGACCAAGACGTAAAAGCAACTTCCTTGAAATGTTTACTCTGAGTTATTGTAGATATATGATTTTCTTTTACAAAAATATACTGCAAAGTTGGTGCTTTCAGTACAGTGTCTGTAGTAAATCTAACTTGAATTCAAATTACATAGACGTGTATGAATAAGCGTTGAATTGTCTTAGATTGAAGGTATTATGTTTTTTTCAGATGTCTCATATTTTGTTGTATCCAATGTTCTGATATATTGTTTCTTCATGCTATCAATTTTACAGAAACGACGCCTCACTTTTTTGTTGATTACGGCAAGACTTATCTCCTCCGTATAGTTAGCGCAGTGGTCGGTACAGAAATGTTCTTCTCTATCGCCGATCACAACATGACTGTAGTTGGAATGGATGGAGCATACACAAAACCGATCGTTGTTTCATATCTAATGATAGAACCTGGACAAACGATGGACATATTAGTTACCACAAATCAATCTCCAGGAAGGTATTACATGGCAGCTCAACGGTTTGCAACCGAATACCTGGCTTTCACTAATTTCTCCCACGTTGTTGCTACTGCGATTATCCAGTACAAAGGGAATTACAGTCTGACATCACCACCCAGTTTTCCAATTGATACCCTCCCATTTTATCACGACTATAGTGCCGCAGCGAGTTTCACACATCAACTGAGAAGTTTAGCAACTGAAAAATATCCCGTGGACGTCCCTTACAACGTGACGACAAGGATGTTTATCACAGCTTCCCTGAATGACTTGCCATGCCCAGACGATTCGTGTTTTATGGGTGATTCCAAACTCGCCGCAAGTCTAAATAACATAAGTTGGAAGGATCCATCTGTCGATGTGCTGCAAGCTTATTACAGGTTCATCTCTCCTCCTAGTAACTTGATCTTTTCTTCCTACGGCTTTTTATCACTATAGGATAGGAACATCTATTTTGACGTTATGAATACCCGGAAACTAAGAGTAACACATCTTTGCCATTAATATGCAGAAACATCAGCGGAGTATACAACGCAGATTTTCCCGATTTTCCTCCAGAAATGTTTAATTTCACGGGAGATGATTTGTCGAGCAGTCTTGCGGAGGCTTCTGTAGGGACAGCCGTAAAAGTTCTGAATTACAACGAAACGGTAGAGATAGTTTTCCAAGGGACTAATTTGTTGGAGGGATCAGAATATCATCCGATGCATTTGCATGGATATAGCTTCTACATCGTTGGGCTCGGCTCAGGAAATTTCAACAACGAGACCGATCCTCTAGCATACAATTTGGTCGATCCGCCCAAAGTCAATACATTTGGAGTTCCTAGAAGTGGATGGGTTACAATCAGATTCAGGGCAAATAATCCAGGTATTTCTCATACTCTTCTCTTACTTCTTTTCGTGTAATTCAACGTCTAAGAAACATGGAGACATTACTTGATTGGTTTTTGTCCATAGGTCAAAATGCCATTTTGTATACATAAAGAGTTGTGGGAAAAATATCAAAAATCATTTTCGCTATTTGGAGCAAAATACCATTTTGTATTTGGAAAGGAGTTCCACGAGCTAACATTTTAACTTCGTATGCGGCAGGTGTATGGTATTGGCATTGTCATATAGACCGACATATGACCTGGGGAATGGATACCATTTTCATAGTGAAAAATGGGGATACGGAAGAGACAAGTATGAGGCCGCCTCCTCCCTATATGCCTCCTTGCGTTGCCTCGAAGAAGGACAAACTCTTTGGTGAACAAGATCAGAATTTAAAAAGTGACATATAATTACTAAGATTAGGCATATTTATAGGCATTGGGTAGCAGGTGCATGTTCGCATTATTAATATGTAATTTATATGTATTTGGAGGTACTTCTTAATTATGTTCCTATCTATATCCTAAATATAATTAGTCATTTTTATAAATGCATATTATGCAACTCTAATTAGGCCCAAGCCACCATGAACATTTGTCATCATATGCTTTTGACTCTAAAAATCAACTTGTTACCAAAGCAAGAAAACACATCAAATTCTTCAACATCTTTACCCCAACTCAACACTTCCTTTGCTCCTATTTCTATCTCAACAGAATCTGACACATTTCTAGTTTTTTTTTCTCTACCATCTCTTTATTCAACATATTCCATTTCCATTAATCCCAATTTCCAGTCATCTCTCCACAACATTATGCCTACTTTCACCTCTCTTTCCCTCTTCTCTGCTACTCCAATTTATACTATTGCTCAAATGACATCAGTGCACTCAACCCCGCCACCTTTTGTTCCTTCCAACATAACAAGTCTCTTCACCATCAAGCTTGATCCAAACAATTATCTTCTGTAGAATTTGGACTAAAGCCTATTCCAACATGCAACAATCTGCTAGGCTATGTGGATGAGCCTCTGCCATATCTGGCAAAGATTTAAATGCACAAACAGGATAGTTAAATAAGAAGCTTGTATCTGAGAATAAGGGCAGCTTTGAGCACAAAGATCGAAGACCTTTTAGTATTCCGGGATTCGACTCGATCATACACCAAGTTAAAGGGGATTGGTAAACCCTCACCATCGTCACTTGGTCCACTTGAGCTAGATGTTCAACACCTCTTATCAAGATTGATTGTGGGAGCAAATCAATCGTCCAAGTTTGACTATGAAAAGGACTTAAACATCCATTAAACATCCGTTTGTTTTGCAAAAAATAAATAATTTGAAAAATATTTGCTTTAAAAATGAATAACTATATTGCTTACAAAAATAAATAAACGAAAAATATTTTTACTGTATGTGAAAATATTTAGACATGAATTATTGTCAATAGTGAAAATAATGTTAATTAACTACTTATTTTAGGTAATATAAGTGATTCTTTTTAGGAAATTTTTTCTAAATCATTCATTTCTCATGAAATAATTGAGCTTAAACCTCTTTCGCATTGATCATACAGTAGCTTTTTCTTTAAAAAGATTTAAAGGCCACACAAAGACAAAATTGACAAGGATTGGAGCCACATAGAAGAAAGTGCAAGTAGGTCTTCTTTTCTAGAACCTTTGTTGAACCTACATTTTGATTAAGTTTTTAATTAGGCCTTAATTTCTTTTATTTTTCCTTTTTTTCGGATAATAAATAATAATAATAAAAACCACAAAAAATAATACAAAAATAAAAACAAAAAAGAGGCAGCCCATCGAGGCTGGGCCTTCGCCAAGCCCCTCCTTTTCCTCTCCACCCACATGGACCCCTATGGCCCAGCCTCCTTCTCCTCCAGCCCGGCCCCCCTCTCTGCCCCTTTGTCTTCTTCCTCCTTTTCCTTTACAACACACGCGCAGAGGGTGCAACTAGGGGTGTCAAGAAAACCCGGCCCAACCTGAACAAGACCCGAACACGAAACAAGTTTGGTACATGTTTCTGGTCTTGATACTATTCGGATGACAAATATAAAACAAGCGGAATACATGTTTCGGATCGGGTTCAGGGTTGAAACATTGTTCGACCCGAAACACGTTAACACCCATGTTCCAAACGTGTTTTTGAAAATCCCTCTCCTTCCATCATTCTCTAATAAAATTTTATTAAAAAGAAAATTGTACTAATATACCCAAAATACTAAAAGCACCTGAAATATGTAATAAATATATATTAATAAATTGAATTTATATTATAAGATAAAATTAAATTTGAATATAAATAAAAATAAGATTAAATTAAATATTTTTATTTTTATTTTTTGTTATTGAATTTTTTACATTAAATTCATATATTATTTATATTAAAATATAATTTTGATTTGTTAATTTAAGAAATTTATTATTTGGGAAAAACTTTCCTATTATGGATATTAAAAATTCTATCTAACTTTGCCCCATCTCTCCTATGAAATAATTTTAGGGAAAATCTCAAATAAGGATCGAAGTGGGTTCATTTTCTCAAAAAGAACCCAAAGTGGACACTATATTAAATAAGGACCCAAAGTGGTTAATTTTGTCTCAAATAAGGACCCAAACTTTCAATCTTATTTACAGCTTAGGGTAGTTTTGTCCAATAACATTTTTTTCTTTAATTTTTTTTTCTTTCTTCATCTTCCTCACACCTCCTCATTCGCTCTACATTGCCTCCTTCTTCAACACCATAATCAAGCCCCTACCAGCGACCTCATGAGCTTCATGTCATCACACCTTCTCAGATGCTAAAATCCTCAGTTCCTCAAGATGCATCAAATCTTAGCTTGCTTGTGCTCAGCCTAAAGCTCGAATTGACCTCCATTTGACGACGACAATGTTGGATTTTCTATCAGGGGCAGCGGTCGATGAGGTCGAGAGCTTGAATAGGACTTGTCAATGGCGGCAATGGGGCAACAAAGTACAACAGTTTCTATAGTTAATGATGTCATATACGACTAATGATCAATCTCAAGATGGGGTATCGATTGAGGAGAAGAGCTATGTTGATGAGAATGGCAAGAGTGTGAGTGGGTGTTTCCAGGCTATGGATTATTGAAAGGAGACATTGGCATTGCAAAGGGGAAGGGAGATCTTTGAAAGATTGAATTTACACAAGAGAGGCAAACCCAAATTTGAAATTAATGAGGCAAACTCTTGCCGAGGTTGAAATAGTCACCAGCTGCAACAAAATTATTCTTTGGCGTGAAATTTTTTATCACCGAGTGTTAATTGAATAGATGAATAAATTAGTCAAACAAGACGATCTGGCGATGCTTGGATATTGCTACTCGTTGTTGGCAAGGTGGATCGAAACAGACAAAAATTGCAGGTTGCCGGGTTAGCGGAAGGCCCGGAATAAGTGGAGTTTGATGCACTCTTGAGGCGAGAGAAATACGTCGCCAAAGGGATTAGTTGCATAGCTTGGGAGTTGGACAAGAAGTTGAGTCTCAGCAAAAGAAAATTCATATTATGGCTTTGAGATCAGAATTTGTGATGAATGTTGGAATAAAAAGAACTTATTTTTGAAGGCTCATTTCAACTTTCGTGGAATTGTCTACAAACCATTTTAAGGAGTGAAATTTAAAATTTTCAACGAGTTAGACTACATTATAATGGCTCGTGTTAAAGAACACCCAATCTTGGTCATATAACAATATGACACAAAGAGCGATGGAGGGGCTGATAAGGGAGGTGATGTAGAGAGTGAGAAATATGAAGAAAGCAAAAAGAAGAAAGAGAGAGACAAAAAATAAACAACAATGTTCTTGGACAAAAGTACCCTCGGGTGAATAAAATTAGAAGTCCTGGGTCCTTAATTGAGAGTAAGTTAGCCACTCCGGATCCTTATTTAAGACAGTGTCCACTTTATATCCTTTTTTGAGAAAATGGACCCACTTCATGTCCTCATTTGAGATTTTCCCATAATTTTATACAGTTTATAATATTTGATTTTATCCTATCTCGAGTAAGCTCCAAACGCAGAATAAAATAAATTTTATCATATCCTGAATTTTATCTTGACTGCTAAACACTACTTTATAGTCATAGAAAACCTTTTCTTTTTGTCCTTATTGTCCAATAAAAATAACCCATCTCAACTTTTTTTTTTTTTCAGTAAAAAGATAAACCAAATTCTTTTTACTCCTTGATATTGTGAAATTACCTGGATAAATTTTGTCGAATAGAAATAAGGGTTATTAATTAAGGCTCAGTTTATTTCATGTAAAATTAATGATTTGAATAACATTTTTCTAGATATGATGTCTTGTATCATTTGCAATATTTAGTCAACGATTTTTTTCATTATTGACACTAATTGTAGACAAAGTGAATATTTTTCTTCCCTTAATTTCTATAAATGATTATTTTACGAAAATATTTTCTAAATTATTTATTTTTGGTAAAATAAGTGTTTATGGAGATCATCGAGGCTAGTGGTGATTTTGTGAGTATTTTTAAGTTATAGATCTACATATTTGTGTTTTGACTTCAAGCTGAACAGAAATATGTGGAATTTTTTTCATGTCATCGTTTTATACGCTTGCCTCAGGTTTAACACTATATTTCATCTAAAAAGATTGAGAAACTTCGTGACGAAGAACTGCAACCTCAAATTCTCGAGCTTTTAAAAGGATTTAACCAACTCCGAAAGAAAAGAAAAAGAAAAAAAAGCAAGAAACCCAAAGAACCCAACCCGACCCTACCCGAACCGACTCGTTGACACCTAATTTTGGAAAAATAAAATTGCATTTTGAACAAAAGGAAAATAAGGGGAAGATCAATTTGATTGAATTATGCATGGAAGGTGGGAATTCGACTAATTATTCTTGCTTCAATTAGATCTTCAAGAAATCAAGAGAATAAAAGTCAAAATGGAAACCAAACCCAAAATTGGTGAGGATAATGGCCAGATTGATAAATCAAAGGGAAAGTATCAAAGGATTATATTCATCGGTGAACCGCTTGCAAAAATCAAAACGAACTTGGATGGGTTTCTGGTAACACGAGTGAAAAACCGAAATGTTAATTTGCGATGGCAAATCGGGCTGAAATTCTGTAATTCCCGCAATCAAGGAAGCATAACTTTCTAAAAGACAATAGAGGTTTTCACTATAAAAAGGCAACGGTTCGTGAGAAAGAGGAGGGCGGAGCTCACAAGGGAAAAAAATGGTGAGAAAACGTAGAGAGGTTCGATAGACAATCTCTCAGAGAGATAGAGGGGAGGAGGCGATTTTCAAAAAAATTCAGAGCAAAAAGTGAGGAAGGTTTTCTCCCTTGGTTTCTTTTGAGTTCAATTTTCTTTGAGGAGAGGCACACACCCTCAGGGATCTCGGATGATGGTGTAGTCTTCTTAACGATGCCCCATGTTCATCATGCTTCATGGATATTGACGACAAGCATAAAGCTAAGTCGAGCTTCTTCTTTTTTTTCTTTTTTTTTTCTTTTTTTTTTTTTTAGTTTGATTGTGTGCAATTCCAATTTGCTATTCGCACTAAGGTGATTTTATTTTTTTCTTGCTTAGATTAAACTCCTACATCTCCGACGATAATTCCAACAGCGAGATATCGAAGTGGCCAACGTACCTAAGCGCTGATTGCCATCCAAAGATTTCACCGTGATAAAACCGGGTTGTTTCTCTCCCTATTAAAGTTGTTCACCCCATATTTTCACCTAATTTACTTTGTTTTGTTCTGATGTTGTGGTCACAGCAATTCAATGCCGAACAAAAGGCCACACAATTCCATATTCCTCCATAATTGACAAGAGAGAGACGACAAGAGAAGGGGGGGCCCACTCAAAAAGTTCTCGAGGAGAGACTAGCAAATGATCAAATCAAGAACTAGCCATATGCCCACCAACGCTGCTGCAATTCCCCTCCTTTAGTTTTATTTTTATTTCTTTCTTTTGCTTATTTTATGTTATATTATTGTGTTTTAAATTTTGTTATTATTGTTTAAGTTAGAATTTGGTTTGTCAATGTTAACATTTGTGCATTTTGTATGCATTATCCGTAGGGATTTTGTCCGAAATTAATGTAATTATTAATTTGATCCGAGAGACATCGGATCATTTTTTTTTATTATATTAATTTTTGGGCTTTTTAGTGAGATTTCAATTGTTAAATCACAATAATTATTTAATTTGGTCCGTAAGACTTCGGATCAAATTTGTAATTATTTTGTTCTCCTTGTTGTGATAATTAAGGTTAGAATAACCGTTAATTTGACCTCGTGAGACAACAAAGTTATTTTTTCGATTATTTTAATCCTTTCTTGCTTTATTTTGTTGATAGTTTAGATTTAATATTTATTTAATAATTAATTATTTTAAAAAAATCAAAATTCTGCATGAGCATATAGGTTTAGTAAATCGACATGTAGGATTAGGTTGTTGAAATTTTCGTCATCTAGTGATTGTTGCTAAGTTCATTGCTCGTCATTAGAACTAGGTCATTTGATTAAATTGCATATTTAATTGTTGCATTTCTTTAATTTCGAATTTCATGGAAAATACAAAAATTTAGAATAAATTCATTTCATGCTTTAGGATGAATTGCATGCTTATTCATGTTATATAGTTTAGGTCATATTGCCACGTCATATCATTTCATGTTAAATTAGTAGCATGCATTGCACGACTTTCATTAAATAAAGTGAAAACAAAAATTGAGTGATTGCTTATTAATTAGAAATCATATCTAGGATTATTGATATGAATTCGACCTAACAATGCAATGCTTTCGTTGCTTTGAGGTAAGTCCCGCATTATTTTATTCGCTTTCTCGGGTGTTAAATTGGCGGTTTGTGCACTCGCATGATCGCCTCACATGTTAGGAAAAGGAATTAAAATCAATCCAAGCCGCCCGCAAAAAACATTTAAAAAAAATGAAATAGAAAGGTACCGAAAGGGCACTGGGATAGTCTAGTGTAATCAAGTCCCCGTACCCTTACTCTCTGTTCGTAGGAGTAAGATAATGCTCCCGTTATTTTACTTAGGTGTCTAATCGACCTACCCTAAACCGATTAGTGGCGACTCCTAGATAATATTTTGCATGTTTAAAAAATTTTAGACTTAAGTCGCGATTTGGTATGGGCTTGGGAGAGCCCGAGCTAAGTTTAAAAACTTAGTAGTCCCATTAACCTAGTTTTAGGTGATGAACTCGAAAAAATTAGGGTCGCGAGCAGACTCGAAACACATTAGATGGTCTAATGTGTTTCGGGTCGAGTCGGGGTCGGGTCACAAAGTGTGACCATTGTGTTTCGGCCGGATCGGGTCGTAACAACAAAACCCGACCCGACTCCGACCCATTGACACCCCTAGGTGTGATGCCAGACAGACAAGCAACGACGACGCGCGTAGACCAGCTGGCGATGGATGGGACGTGCCTTCAAAGCAAGCAAGTGGGTGGCTGAGGCGACGCCGGTCCGGGCGAACCGAGGCCAGTTGGCGTGCGGAGGACCGGCGGCCAAAGCTCTCCGTCGACCGGACCCCCTCGCCTATAAATAGGCCTCTCCTGACGAGAGCAAGAGGCACGCCGCGAAGGATCGAGGGTTGCCAGCTTCGACGACTTCCCCTTGAGAGAGGGGGACAGATCTGAGCGTGAGGGTTCTGATCTGCGAGAGAGAGGCCGGGTGAGAGAGAAACCAGTTCTGGAGGGCCAGATCTGGAAGAAGAGGGCTCGCCGTCGCCGTCCAGTGACTGACCGGGAACGAGCTGAACCCCCGCCGCCGTCAATGTGCCGATGCTGAACCCTTATCGCCGTCGCAGCACCAGTCGCTGAGCCCGACACCACCATCCAGCCCCGCACGTCAGTTGCCCGGTAGCCGCCGCTGACGCTGTAGCCGTTCCCCTGCACCGACGCCGTCCGACCCCGTCCGCCTTGGCGCCGTCGCCGCTGCCCATCCTCCCCGACGCTGTGCCGAGTTACTCACCGCCGCATCCGTCGGCCTTCGACAAAAACCCTTTACGCCGCCGCCGTCCGCGACGCCGCCCCATTGCCGCTGCCGCCGCCGTCGCCGCTGCCGCCCGTCCGCCCGGTGACGTCCCGACCGTCCCTCGTCAGCGCCGCGAAGGAACGGGTGAGAGAAGAAGCGCAAACCGGGTCCACATCGGGTCGGGCGAAGACCCCTAATCGGTTAGGGTTTAGCCTTAAAACGGGCCGGGTTCGGGTCATCTTTCGGGCTGAGTCTCTGCAGGTCGGTTGGGCCGATTGCTTGCTGGCTGGTCTCATGTGGGCTGGGGGTGGGTGTCCCTTATTTGTGGGCCGCGATTAAAAGAGAAAGAAAAAAAAAATCGAGTCGTGCCTGCGTTATAGGCCCGTCCGGTCTCTGATGGATGACTGGGTCGGCCCCAACCCGGAACCCGACCCGGTCTCTTTTTAATATATTAAAATAATATTTTAATTAAAGATTAAAAAATAAAATAAAAATTATTTTCCAGAAAATCAAAAATATCAAAAATATCCATATTTTCCCAAAAAAGGTCAAAAAAGTCAGAAAAAGCAAAAAATGACCAAAAATCCAAAAAATATTTTTCCTCCACAAATGCATGGAAAACCCATCAAAAATTCAAAAAACCTTAGGGTTTGAACAATATTAGATACCGGAAGGGCATCGGTGATTAATTATTTTAATCAAATCCTCGAATCTAGTTTTTCCAAGTTGCGCAGAACGAGTATTTCGCCAATATTTTGCTTGAGTTTCTAATCAACTCACCCCAAATCGATTAGTGGCGACTCCATTTTAAAATTAACTCATCAAACCATTATGTTGTAAATTGGTGAACTTGGGAGAGTTAACGTTAAGCCTAATAGACTTAGCCAACCATTAACCTCCGCCGGCGCCTGTCCCTAATCGGGGCGCCGAGAAAAGAGGTCACGACAACCTTTTGAAGAGCTCTCAATATGGCAGGACTTGCGTTGTGAGTTTTACATCTAAATTTAGTCTTCCTTTTTTTTAACGTAAACACTGTGGATTCAAGATCATTTGTAGCTGAATTTCTCTTGAAGTAGGTATGGATGAGAATTTCTGTGATTTCATTCTCTCGCAATACTTTAATTGTAAGATCTCCTTAACTTCCGCATCTATTTTATAATAAGTTCAGATGCCATCATTTTTATAATTTTAAATATTCGATAATATCAAATAAAGTAAAACTGTGATTCTAAAAATTAAAAATTTAAAGATGGTCACATCAAGCACCAATAATATAAGCATTCCAATCTCGGACTAGGCAAAATAATTAAATCTTTTGCTTTCAATTTGAGTACCAGAGAGTGAGAGAATAAGTAGTGGGTAAATACTGTCATTTGGTTTTGTTTGTTGGGCAGAAAATGAATAATTTAAAAAATTATTTATATCACTTAAAATAATTAGTTAATGAAATATATTATCATTATCGACAATAAATATTTTTTTTGTGAGAGATTTTTTTGTTCATTCATTTTTGCAAGTGATTCAAACGATAATTTTTAGAAAATTATTATTAAAATCGTTCATTTTTCTGAAACAAACTCATCCTTAATTTTAAATACATCTCTCTATTTTTAAAAACATAAAAGGGATGAACTCTCTTGATGGGATCTTCACGGCCATTCGCGATGGTGGTCATGTTCCTCCATGGGGTGTCGGTTGCGGTGGGCCGAGCGTTTGGATCATTGTAATGGCGAGCGGCGGTCTATAGTGGTTATGGGGTATTTTGGGAAAGAGAAATAGTTAAACTACAATAGTACGTACAATATTGCTGAAGTGAGATATGAAAATTAAGTGCATTCCCAAGAGAAATATTTCGGCATTTCGAATAATGAAAACGATGAATCTCACGGGAGCCCGCCGTAATCAAATCGACGGCCCACATTCATTTTAAAATGTAACTCAATCGGTCATTGAAGTACTGGCACCTACCGACCAAAAAAAAAAAAAAATAGTTCTGTCACCATCCGAGGAAGGCCCTTCATGCTTGGAATACGTGCCCCACGGATCGCCACGTGTTCGAACTGAGTGGTGCGAATCAATTGAAATGCTCGTCCGACATTCCGAAGCTGTTGTGTGCATGTGCGTACTGCGCAGCATAGAACAGTTGACTGTTAGCTAAATCGTAGAATGTGCCTCCATTGGTCGTTCGTTATAAAAGAAGAGAGACCATCACCAGCTCAAGACCCACGAAAAGAGCGTGAAGAGAAGGACCGATCGATCGTCGAACGATCATGAGCATTGCCAAACCATCGTCCAATTCCTCCAACATTTTCCTCGCTGCAGTCCTACTTTTCTTCGGAAATGTCGTCCTCGGAGCTCAAGCAAGTAATGTCCATTACTACGACTTCGTGGTAAGTAACTCGAGTTTATGTCTGCGGTGCTAAGTATGCGATTCATGTTGTTTATATATATTTGTATTTATTTATTTATTTATTCTTTGGCTAGAATATGTGATAGACAAATAGAACTTTCAGTTTCCAGAGCATATGGAACCAGTGATTATGCAATTTGCATGATAGCAATTAACTATTCTTGAATCTTTTCTCTTTTCCATGGATGAAAGTCGTCTCGCATGCTTAGGATATTGGTGGGTCAAATCTTATGTGCACTCGTTGTACGTGTTAATCCAATGCACCGTCGGATCGCATGTGCCTTAAATGGGTCTCACCTCATGGGTCCTGAGGTGTTCTAGTTAGGTAAAGCGTGAAGGTACACATTCAAAAGAATCCAAAATTTTGGGGGACCGCATAGAGAAACCAGCCGACGATTCGGCGAACGGTCCACAATCAATTTGCACGTACTTGGACAATCCTGCATCTTACGATGTCTTTTTCTTCATTTTCCCCCCTCTGCAGCTGAGAGAAATCAATGTCACGAGAAATTGTACAACCACGACGATTTTAGTGGTGAACGATAGTCTTCCCGGGCCAACCATTCACGCTCGAAAGGGCGATCTTGTTTACGTGGAGGTTCACAATCAAGGACTGTATGGGGTCACTCTTCATTGGTAATTTTAGTCTGTCCACCTTCCTCCTCTGACTTTTTTTTGCTCTCCTATCGTTAGCTTGTGATGCAATAGACAACCAGAACAAACTGAAATTGTATCTAAAATTATACTACGGAATATATTCTCAAGTACTTTTCTAGGTGTCTCGGGTGGTGCTTGTTAGCAGGTTTAAGGTCGATTTGTTTGACAAAATATTTTTTGTACACTAAAAATTACAAGTTTAGATCGAGAAAAATGACTCCTCCTTATGATGCGAAGAAAATCATCTTCTCTGATTTCTTGCTTTGTGTCTAAGTGAGAAGAATAGATCCCTCTATGTCTAGTACCTATCACTCATCAAATAGTTTTCTTTTTTTTGATAATTTTCATCTTCTTTTTTTTTTTTTTTTCTGTAAATCTCTTCTACTATCTCCTAAATATACTCATTAATGTTCACGTTCTTCTACTTTATGGAAAACACGATCCTACATAACATTTTAAAAATTTGACTCATTATCTCATAAATAATTTCTTTATTCATGTTATTTTGATAGATTATAAAATAAACAAAACAATATTGATTCTAGTTTGTTAGTCATTAATGTCGTTTTTAATGATACAAGCTGCCTTTGGTAGGTTCACTTATTATCAAATACCATAAAACTATTTTTTTCAACTTGATTTCAGCACAAACATACACTAAAAATGATTTACTTTTTGAAATTGAATTTCTTGACAACATTTTCCAGCGGCAATAAGTCTTTTGTGTAACAAATATGCTTGGTTTTTGAGTTTCCCTTAGTTAAAACAGGATTGATTAACATATGTGCACAGTAATTTAAAAATCAAATACATCTATACTTAGGCTCTATTTGTTTTGTGAAAAATAAATGCTTTGGAAAACATTTTTGTAATAACGATAATTTCTATTACTTGAAATAATTAGTCAATAGAGAATTATATCATTATTGACAACAATTTATGTCTAAATATTTTCGAGGATAATGAAATTCTTTTCATTCATTCATTTTCGTAAGCTGTACAAGCGATCGTTTTTTGGAAAATGTTTTCCAATATTAATTTTTCATGAAACAAACGTAGCCTTAACAATGGAAAATTATTTTATTGAAAAAATGTGCAAGAAAGACTTGAATTTTGATTATCAAATGAAAACAAAAATTGTCTAGCTCATTGAGTACATTTTTATGTGATCAAATTCACTAATTTTCAGGCACGGGGTGAAGCAACCACGAAATCCATGGTCAGATGGTCCGGAGTACATTACTCAATGCGCTATTCCACCAGGAACAAATTTCACTTATGAAGTGAATTTAACTAATGAAGAAGGAACTGTTTGGTGGCATGCCCATAGTGAGTGGACTAGATCCACCGTACATGGTGCTATTGTTGTTCTACCACGTGAAGGATCCAACTTTCCCTTCGCTAAGCCAGAAGGAGAACATTTAATCGTGCTTGGTACGTGCTCTAAAGATTTCTTACCGGTCTCTTTTAGACATAAAAGTAGAGGCTTAGTGTAGGAAGTGGATCAGGAGTTTAAAAAGTTAGAGTTCATAAAGCATGCCTTTTCCTAAAATCATGCAAACTAACTGATGATCATGGGTCGCTATCTATTTAAAATCCTTGCACATATTATAGTGAAGATCAAACTCCCTTACTAGAATATTGAGATTATTTGAATATTGCATTTGGAGATTGTGATTTAATGGTCAGAACTTTCTTCAATGGTACTCCTCCATCATTATCTCTATTTTCCGACTATGCATTTCTTTGGAATATACATTTGCGGTCTCATGGTAAAAGCAAAGGTTAATGTAATTCAGTTTCCCATTTTCCTTTCATGATTTGCAGGTTCTTGGTATAATGAAGGAACTTCGCTGAATAAAGCTTTAGAGATGGAATTGTCTATAGGCAGTCCTAACGTTCCTCGTGCAACTGGTTACCTGATCAATGGACAATTTGGAGATTTTGTTCCATGCTCCAATGGTACAGTTATACTCTCATTATCTTCTTTCTTCTTTTTTCTTTTTCTTTTTCCTTTTTGGTTTGGACATTATGCTTATGAGGATAGGAATGCAGACCATGAGATAAACGCTACTTTCTTTGAAATGTTTGCATTTCAAGTTATTGTAGATATATATTTTCTTTCACAAAAATATACTGCAATGTTGATACTTTTTTTGTATCTAAAAGTAAAACTAATACTTCCAGAACTGCCTGTACATAGTAGATCTAACTTGCATTCGAATTACATAGATGTGTGATTAAGCATTGAATTGTCAAGATTGATGGATATGGTTTTTCCATGTACTTGTTACAAACAATGTCTAACATATTGTTTTGTCATGCTATTAATTTTACAGATACCACACCTCATTTTTCTGTTGATTACGGCAAGACCTATCTCTTTCGTATAGTCAATGCAGTGGTCGGTTCAGAAATGTTCGTTTCCATTGCTGATCACAACATGACGCTAGTCGGAATGGATGGAGCATACACGAAACCAATAGTTGTTTCGTATCTAATGATAGAACCTGGACAAACTATGGATGTATTAGTTACAGCAAATCAATCTCCAGGAAGGTATTACATGGCCGCTCAACGTTTTTCAAGTGAAGACATGGATTTCACCAAATTTGCCCACATCGTTGCTACGGCTATCATCCAATATGAAGGGAATTTCAGTCTGACCTCACCACCAAGTTACCCAAATGACACGCTGCCATTTTATCATGACTATAGTGCCGCGGCGAGTTTCACACAACAACTGAGAGGTTTAGCATCTGAAGAACATCCCGTGGACGTCCCTCACAACGTGACGACAAGGATGTTCATCACAGCTTCCATGAATGATGTGGCATGCCCAGATGATTCGTGTTATTTCGGCGATACCAAAATTGCCACAACCCTAAATAACATAAGTTGGGAGGACCCATCCGTGGATGTGCTACAAGCTTATTACAGGTTCATCTCTCCCCCCTTCTGATTTGATATGTTTCACGTTAATGATAGATGAAGATCATGAGAAGCACATCCTTTTGCCATTAATATGCAGAAACATCAGCGGAGTATACACCACGGATTTTCCCGATCTTCCTCCGGTTATGTATAATTTCACGGGAAATGATTTGTCGACCAGTCTTGCTGAGGCTGCTGCAGGGACATCCGTGAAAGTTCTGAACTACAACGAAACTGTGGAGATAGTTTTTCAAGGGACTAATCTGTTGGAGGGATCAGAAAATCATCCAATGCATATGCATGGATATAGCTTTTATGTCGTTGGGGTCGGTTTAGGAAATTTCAACAACGTGACTGATCCTGAAATGTACAATTTGGTCGATCCGCCTAAAGTCAATACATTTGGAGTTCCTAAAAGAGGATGGGTGGCTATTAGATTCAGAGCAAGCAATCCAGGTATTTCTCATATCCTTTTCTTTCCTTTTTTGTGTAATCTAACGCATTAGGACCAAAATATCGTTTTTGCATTAGAAATAGAATTCCACAACTAACATTCGAACATCGTTTGTGGCAGGTGTATGGTATTGGCATTGTCATATAGACCGACATATGAGTTGGGGAATGAACACTGCTTTTATAGTGAAAAATGGGGATACGGAAGAGACAAGTATGAGGCCACCTCCTTCCTATATGCCTCCTTGCATTGCCTCCAAGGACAAATCATATGGTGAAATATATCAGACTCTAAAAAGCAACATGTAATTACTATGATTAGGTAGAATCATTTGGCCATGGGAAGTCATTAGGCACGAGGTAATTAGTCAATGTTCGTGCTCCACATGAATTCTTGCTTTCATTGGTGCCGTGAAATTGAGTAAATTGAATTGAATAAATTACTGCACTATTTATGTGGATCTTCCATGTACAAAATTAGTTCGAATTGGACAATGTTCTGAAATTCCTCAATTGATTTAGATGATCATAATTAGTTGAGTGTGTCGAATGAGTTTGTTAAAGTGAATTGCATAATAAGTGCAGGAGAATTAAGGGCGAAAAATGTAATGGAGCAAGACTTGAAAAAGTTTATATAATAAAGTTATGCTAAAAGTGCGTTTGGTAATCTTTCTCTTTCAAGGAATAATTTTTGTTCATAAATAGTTTTTTTTTTCATTTTTGTTCCCAGGAAAAACGAAGTAGACTTTGACAGAAAAGAGAAAGAAAATAATATGGTAAACTGTTTTCCTCTATATTGATTTTAGTATGTGAGTACAATGTACATTTATAATGTAGAGAAGAAGAATAAACTAGGAAAGACAATATACAATAATCAGAATTTCCTATTTACTAGATTAGTCAAAGATATACTAAAATCAATTATAATCAATATCTACACTAAGATCTTCCAACACTCCCCCTCAAGTTTGGTGGCCTATATATGTCGAGGACACCAAGCTTGCTCAATAGAAACTTGTGCTGTCTTTGGCATAGCGGCTTAGTGAAAATGTCTGCAGGTTGATCTGCTGTTCCGATGCCTCTTGTCACGAGAACTCCTTCTTTGATTTTGTCCCGGGTGAAGTGACAGTCAACTTCTATGTGCTTTGTTCTCTCATGAAAAACTGGATTCGCTGCCAACTTAAGCGCAGCATCATTATCACAGAATAATTTGCTTGGTCCATTGACTTGTACTCCCAAATCTGAAAGAAGTCCTCGTATCCAGATTATCTCACAGGTGGTTTTTGCCATGGCTCGATATTCAGACTCAGCTGATGACAATGATACAGTAGACTGCTTCTTGGTCTTCCAGGAAATTAGTGATTTTCCCAATTTGATACAAAAGCCAGTGATAGATCGCCTAGTCATCGGGCAAGTGGCGTAATCGGTGTCACAAAATGCTATCATCTCCATATCACATTCACGAGATAGAAATATACCGAGTCCTGGGCAACCCTTCAAGTACCTTACAACTTTCAAAGCTGCATTCATGTGTGATTCTTTGGGCATATGCATGAATTGACCGAGTATCTGTCTTGCATAACATATATCGGGTCTTGTCATGGTAAGATATATCAACTTTCCAACAAGTCGTTGATACCCTGACGGATCCTTAAGCAATGGATCCTTGTTTGATGAAGGGGAATCAAGATCATATTCATGTGTCGTCAATTTGACGTTCTGTTCAATGGGTATTACTGCTGGCTTGCACCCTGATAACCCTGCTTCAGAAACAATTTCCAAGACAAATTTCCTTTGACTGAGAGAAATTCCTTTGTCAGATCTGGCAATTTCGATGCCAAGAAAATATTTGGGAGGTCCCAAATCTTTGATGTGAAAAGTGGAGTGTAAATATTCCTTGAATTTTGCAACATGAGAATCATTATTTCCCATAACCAATATGTCATCCACATATATCAGCAAATAAATCGATGATTTTCCCACATTTCGTGTAAATAAAGCATAATCATGTTTGGAATGCTGAAACCCTGCATTGGTTAGTGCAGCAGTAAACTTGGCATACCATTGCCTAGATGCCTGTTTTAATCCATACAAGGATTTGCGAAGACGACATACCCGATTCTCCCCCTGTCTGCGTAATCCTTGAGGAAGGTCCATATAGATTTCTTCATCTAAATCACCATGGAGAAAAGCATTGTTGACGTCCATCTGATGTAAGGACCAATTGCGTATTGCTGCAACAGATAAGAAAGACCGGACGGTAACTTCCTTGGCAACTGGAGAAAATGTCTCGTGATAATCAAAGCCTTCTCTTTGAGTAAAACCTTTGGCTACCAACCGAGCTTTGTATCGTTCTATGGAACCATCTGATTTGAATTTGATTTTGTAAACCCATTTACAGCCGATCGGTTTGCGATATGAAGGTAAGGGAACAATATCCCAAGTATGATTCTCCATGAGAGCAGTAAGCTCAGACTCCATTGCATGTCGCCACTTGGGATCTTTAGATGCTTCAGTAAATGAAGATGGCTCATGCTCTTCTGAAATACGACTGATACAACACATATGTTCTGCGGATAACCTATTGAAGGAAACATAGGATGAAACAGGATATTGTGTACCTGAAGAATTTGCAACAGAACATATATAGTCCTTTGTCCATGTAGGAGGACGACACTGTCTTCCAGAACGACGAGACGGCTCAGCTATATGTGCAGGAGTCACAGATGAATCAAAGCCATATCTGCAGTGTCTTCAGATAAAGGAACTTCTTCAGATGAAGTTGGTAATCCCGTTTCTGGGTATGGTAATTCCACCTTGCTGGTGTGTAGCTAGGCGCCATAGGGGGTGGATGCGCCATAAGAAAATCGGGTGTTGATAAGTCTTCATCAACCGTAAGAAAACGATTGTTTTCTGGCAAAGTATCTTGGGATGAAGATAGCTTTTCTTGGAAAGGAAATGTTTCTTCATGGAAAACGACATCTCTCTGGTAAAGAAATATCCTGTAGAAAATTCCATGACACGATATCCTTTTTGAAGAGAAGGATATCCCATAAAAACGCATTGTGTTGCGCGGGAGCTCATTTTATCTCGATGACCCACATTTGTTGCATAGCATAAACAGCCAAAAACTCTAAGATGGCTATTATCTGGTTGTTTCTTGTAAAGCATCTCAAAAGGAGTTTTACCATGAAGGATCCTACTTGGCATGCGATTAATCGAGAGGCAGTGACCACACAATCTCCCCAAAGATTTTCAGGTATTGAGGCTTGGTATTTAAGTGCACGGGCTACTTCTAAAAGATGTCTATGTTTTCTCTCAACAATCCCATTTTGTTGTGGAGTATAAGTACACGAACTTTCATGGAGTATCCCGTGAGTAGATAACAAGTTTATGCAATCAAAAGTAAAGAATTCTCGCCCATTATCTGTACGAATTCGATGTACAGATTTATCGAATTGATTCTTAATTAAGGAAAGAAATTTCGATAAATGAGTAAAAGTTTGACTTTTGACTGCATAAGGTATAGCCAAGTGGCACGACCGTAATCATCAACAATCGTAAGAAAGTAGCGAGATCCATCGCGATGGGGAGTATGATAAGGACCCCAAATGTCCATATGAAGTAATGAAAAAGAATCTTTGGCTCGAGATGTACTAACTGGGAAAGATGCTCGAGTTTGTTTGGCAAGAGGACAAATGGAACATTTTGGGTGAGGAAATTTAGCACTGTGACCCAATCGTTGATGCAAAAGGAGATTTTTATTATAATTGATTGCATTACAATAAATGCCTTTATTCAATAATTCTAAATCTCCTGGAGAATTAACCCAAAAATAAAGTCCTTGTGCCTCATTACCCAAGCCCATCACTCGCGCCGAAAAGGTCCCGAAAGACACAATTTCTGAATTGAATATGGCTTTACAAGAATTGTCCATACATACTTTTGCGACAGAGAGAAGATTAAACTCAAAAGCTGGAATGTATAGGACATTTTTAAGAACAAAATTTGGACCAAGATGTACGGTACCGATTTTAGTGACATGTGTAATGTTCCCATTTGGGAGACGTACCGTAACAGGAGATTGTGGGTTTTGATGGACATGGGAAAATAAAGACTCATTGCAAACTATGTGGTCACTAGCGCCTGAATCGATAATCCATGCATCAATAGATAACGAATTCCTTTCATGGAGAAAAGTACCTGAGAATCCGGCACCAGTGTCACCAGTCTTGAGCTGGCTCAAGGCTTGCACGATATGTTCATACTGTTCCTGGGTTATAGTCTGCTGAGATGTTCCAGCACCTTTTTGTGCAGAAACCTGATAGATTGAAGACTCTCTCTCCTTTTTGCTGTTAGGTCTCCCATGTAACTTCCAACATGTATCAACAGTATGGTGTGGACGTTTGCAATATTCACAATATTTATTTTTAATTTTGGAATTTTGCCCACTGACCTTCCCTGCTGACGTGGTGTTTCGTGCGCCATATGATCCCCTATAAACCGGCGCTGACGTGGCAAAATATGGACCGTCGGATCCGTTTGAATGATTGATTAAACCAAGGCCGTCCGATCGGGCGCGTCTATCCCAGCCATCCCAGATCCGATCCAACTGTCGGATCCGGGGCGCGCCTCCCTCGTCCGTCGATCCGGCGCTTCTATCCAGCCGTCCGATCCGAAGAATCGATCCCGGCCGTCCGAACGTGCGAGGCTAGGGTTATCTTCTTTTTGGTCGCCGCGCACAATGCTCTTTCCCTTTTTGCAAGTCCGAGACTCCCTCCAGCTCCCGGTCATCTCCGTCGACGTAACACCGGATGGAAGTGCCGCGGCCCGTTCCTTCACCAACCCGGTTCGCTCGCCGCGGCTACCCGCTGATTTTCTTCCCCGAACAGCTAATTGGAAGATTCGTCCGAGCGGCGGTTGTGGATCCATCGCGAGTATTTGCGATCGAAAAGCCGAATACGACTCGTTCAAGGTAAGAAGGAATCTCGTCGCCTTTTCCTTTTCTTTGATCGTGTAATACTTGTCGGAGAGTGGCTTCCGGCCCTCCAATTTGTCTTCCGCCGCTTCGATCTCGTTCCACAAAGCCGACAGCCGGTTGAAACAAGCTGTGACCGAGAGGTTGCCTTGTTTCAGCTCGGTCAAGGCTTGTGTTAACGAGAAAAGCCTCGCTCTGTCTGATTTGCCATACATCTCTTGTATATTCTCCCAGAATTGCTTTGAATCTTCCGTCGGAGGGAGGCCGGCGGCGACATCAGACGCCAAACAGTTCCCGATCCAAGTCCGTACCAGTTGATTGCACCGCCGCCAATGTCGCTGTAGTCTTTCATCGGTCGGGTAAGGAACCGTGCCATCGACGAAGCCTTCTTTCGCCTTGGTGACAAGTGCTCGCCGAGATCGCGAGCCCAAGGGTGATAATTCGCCGGTCCGGTGAGCCGTGACTAATCAGCCGCAACTCCGGCCCGTCCGCCGGCGATGTATAGAGCGGATCTCCAAGCTCCAACCGCCCGCCGTTGAATGGAAAGAGGTAAGGTGGTCCGTTCGGACCATGTGGAAACGAGTAGGGTTCCGCCGTGAATCCGGGCGTGAAACCAGGTCTGTGGCTCGACTCTGTTTGACTCGATTGGTGCGACCGTGTGGCGAGATAGGGCTCCATTCCCCGCCCGGCATGAGTCCGGTGCCCGTGACCCGTAGCCATCGCACCCGACTCACTAGTCGGATTGGTCCCGTATGCGTATGGGACGGAAGGGTACCACTGGACTGGAGGCCAGTAAATCGGACCTGGCATCTGGACTGAAGTAGGAACAGGGGCAGAAACATTGTTGGTTATTTGCCCTTCTTCAGTCGATCCAGTATGATCAGAAGGTGAAACCGTCGATCCTGGGAAGATGAATCCTTTCTTGTAGGATCCATAACATCCTTATCCTTTGCCATGATATCAAGATTGAATTCCTAATCGTCTTGCTGATTTGTTTTGCGAGAGGAAGTGCAAGAAACAAGATCGAAGGGAAGACGAAGGCAATTCGAAAAACTGCTAAGCTAGGTCGGAAACGTGTAGCTACGATACCATGACGAAAAGAGAAAGAAAATAATATGGTAAACTGTTTTCCTCTATATTGATTTTAGTATGTGAGTACAATGTACATTTATAATGTAGAGAAGAAGAATAAACTAGGAAAGACAATATACAATAATCAGAATTTCCTATTTACTAGATTAGTCAAAGATATACTAAAATCAATTATAATCAATATCTACACTAAGATCTTCCAACAGACTTTTTTTACTTCTTATTTTTGTTCCAAATTTATTCTCTAATCACTTTTCTATTCCAAAGAATAGAAAAATTAACTAATGTTAACAAATTGATTTTTTTAACAAATTAATTAGCATATGAATTGTTGGTGTCCGTATTTACCATGTGACATTGTCTCATGGGTTTAATGAGGCCCAGTCCAAAATCACCTGACAAATGGATTCAATTTTGATTGACCTCGACATGGTAGAGCTTGTCGCGACCTTGCCAAAGCAGGGAGCGGGTTTAGCGGATCGTCGAGCGGGAACGTTCATTACCTCACATCAAAAGTTTGCTCGATTTCACCACTAGGTTATTAGGGCCATTTAGGGAGAAAATATTAGGTACGTCTCACGTTCCAGCGTGGCAAACGAGAAGGCGGTGGAAGCGCGACACGTGTCCACGTGGACCCACGTTCTGGGGAGAAAAAGAAGCGCCAATTTAAAAAAATTTCAGGCTTTCTTTCTTCACGCCTCTCTCTCTACCCTCGCTCTCTGTGTCCGACGAACTCCCTCTCTCTCTCCACCCTCCCTCTTTCCGACCGGCGAACCACCGCGAGCAACCGACGAACCAGGAGGATGACGGCGAGACGACCGCTAGCAACCGACCGGCGTGCGACCTTCCTCTCTCTGCCCTTCCTCTTTCCGACCGACCGGCGTGCGACTCCCTCTCTCTCTGCCCTTCCTCTTTCCGACCGACCGGCGTGCGACTCCCTCTCTCTCTGCCCTCCCTCTTTCCGACCGGCCCGCGAGCAACTGACGAACCAGGAGAATACCGGCGAGACGACCGCGAGCAACCGACCGGCGTGCGACCTCCCCTTCTCTCTCTGCCCTCTTGAGTTTAAGTTCGCGGATAAACTGTCTACTGATTTGTTCTTTTCTCTGCAACATTCTTTCGAGCGAATGCTCCCAAAATCCAGACACTTTCTTAGTTCTTGTTAAGCTCTACAAGCAACATTCTTTCAGCGAGTGAACACCCCCAAAATTCCGACACTTTCTCGGTTCTTGTCAAACTCTACAAAACAAAAAAAAAAAATTATGTCCACGCAAAAGAGAGCTTCGGATTCCACTTTTTTGGGTGAACCAAGTGGATCCAAGAGGCCATGCTTGGATCAAAACATGTAGGCTCACTCTTTCCGTCTTAATGTTTCAATGCTTGATTAATTGTTTGATGATCGTGCTGGTTTCAGCTTTGCTCGAGCTCTTGAGTTGAAGATGCGAAGCCTGAAGTTCTGTTTTTTTTTGGTCAGATCGAAGCCTGCGTCGAAGTATAGCATTTTGTTAGCATTTGTTTGTGGGGTTGTGCTGGCTTTAATGTGAAAACTTACATATATCAAATGTTGTCGTCTTGAATCTGCCATGCGATTTCGCATTACGCCAATTGCAGGACTTTCTCCTTATTGGAATTGAACCCTGTTAGATTTTTTTACCTAGCAAGTGATCTGTTATCATTCCCTTTGCTCTCCTGCTTGCTAAATTATCCTATCTTGCCTTTTTTTTTGTTCTTTCTTTTTTTGCTGATCTCCACACAGTCAAGAATGGAAAGGGTCTGAGAGGGGTTTCGTGCCAAGTAGTTGTTTTATGTTGGAGGATGGCCAGAGAGAGGTAAGACAAGTAAAGTAGCCTACTTGGACATACAAATACTGTTGTCATTGTATATTGATTGCTGATCTCTTCGATTAGAAGTCCAGTCAGTTTCTGGATAGAAATCCGCATGAGTAACTTGCTGCAAGATATATAGAGAACTATCGTTTGAGTGGTAAAAATGACCTGCTGACAATTCTGGGGTTTTCCTGTGAAAAGTTTCTGCTGAGAACATGATTTAGGCTTTTCATGTTGTTATGGAGAGTATGGATCTAAAGAAGATACAAAATTTCAAAGAAGTGCCCTGGACATAATTATCTGCTTGAATCCTGGAATATGTGGTCAATGACAGTTTGCACGTAGTAGGACAAAAAGATATCTGTGATGTGAAACTAGAATGTGATGGATACATGACAGATGATTTTTGCTTATGTTCTTCTATTGCTCTTTGCTGGACAGATCGGAAAAGTGGTGGAGCTTCTTATATCTCGCCGGGCTAACAAACTTCAAAGGTGAATATAGTTCAATTGGTTTGTTGCAGTATCTTATATGCATCAAGTGATTCCTCTAGTAGAATTGTGATCCATATTGTCTCTCCAACTAAAAAAATCATCAAGTATCATGTGCCATCAATCCATGATTCTGTTTGGCAAAGTGTCATACCTGCGCATAGCTTTGTTTTTTTTTCCTCTTTTTATCGCTGAAAGTGGTGCATTTAGAGATAGGCTCTAATTAACTTTACTTGCTTCTGCTATCTATGAACTGGATTAATATGTATTCCAGCTTTACGTTGACTTTTCTATGTCGCGTTAGATCAAGGGAATGCATCTGATTAGTCTGGTAATTGATTCTGACATTCATATGCACTAGTACCTAAAGTGTTACGAATGGATATTTGTCTATTTGTTATGAATAAGTCCACAAGACAGCAGTTGTTCACGGTGTCAATTTCCATGGTGTAGCTCGGTGGAGAATATGGAGAGTGCTCTCAAAGCAATGCAGCAACGGATAAGCTCATTGGAGAATGGTTTTCGGAAACTGGTAAGATGAATAGAGTTTATAAAATTTCCACGTGTCGTTGACTGTTTGAACCGCATTCATTGAGCACAAGGTTTACACAATATCTTTTTTATTAAGTCTTCATTTTATTGGACAACCTGTGGAAAAAAAAAACAAGGGAGGTCACATCCCGTACAAGTCCATTGCAGCATACTGTCCCACATATACAGCTGGATCATGGTGCCAAACCTTCCTGTATTTGTGAACTTTTGGATAAGATTAGTTTGCTATCCCTAAAGTAACATTTATCTGTTGAGCAACGGCCCTTCTACTGGGCACTGTTGATCACTAAGGGGAACTTTCGTCCCTGCTCGATGTAAAGGATGGGAGATCCCTTTGAGCAATCTATCATAATAGGAATCCTTGATAACTTGAGAATAATTCATCAGGTTGACTTTCAATCTGATGACCCCACACACCGAATGACAACATGACATAATAGTCTTCCCCATCTACACTACCAGTAGCAACAGCAAAATACTACCCAGAAAAACAAGATGCAAACTCAAATACCATGCCACTGGATTACAGCAAAGCTAGCCAACAAGAACTTGCCAATTTCTCCACAAACACTTAACATCAGCGGTAAGAGTGTTGCTTCCAAAATCTGCTTTAAGAATACACGCTTAAAGAGCAAGTACATTCGAGATTCTTCATGTTTTCCGCATAGCACACAGGTGCTATCAATGTTAGACCAAGTTTTCACCCTGTCCAATGTGTGCAACCAACCTATTATATTGGTTCTTTGGAAACGGTGACTTGTCAGATTAAGAAAGCGGTGAATATGGGAAATCCCAGTAAATGTGAAGCAAATTGAGATGTAGAAGAAATTTACTGAACTACAAGTTTGGTTCATTGACTCATTTTTCTTCGTTAGAAATGCATTCAAATAGCAGGTAACAGAATAATCTCCTTATGAGAGGAATGGTTAGAATAGCAGTTGGGACATCCCTTACAAGCTATTGGTGATTGGATCTGAGCTGCCTTGTTCTTCTTTAGCTTCAATGAAAGATGGAAAAGGATGGAAAAATGAAGAATATATTCTAGGATCAACATCAACATATTTAGGCCTAATGTGGGAAAGTCCTAACTATGATATCGCAGATGTGGATCGAACCATTTCTAGTTCTTCAAATAGTATCTTCTTGTATGGAGCTTGCACATGCGATCTTGGAGAAGATAGTGCTTGAAAGTAATTTGATCAAGAGGAATGCTGGATTACAACTTGTGTAGTATAGCTGTTATTGTAATTTTAGCCTCATGTTAATAGTATATTGGTTCTTTGGAAACGAGGTTGCAAAATCTCAATGTTTTGTCCTTATGCTAGGAGGGTTAATACCTTTTCTTGTTCAGTGACCTAGAGTTAAAGCCTGTTAGAATGTTGGAAGCGAAACTTGTCCAAGCAAAGGAGTTGACAAACAAGGACCTCGTTGGGAAATCAGATCCTTACGCTGTGTTGTATGTCAGGCCTCTTTGTGATAGAATGAAAAAGAGCAAAACAATTGTGAGTTCCTTAGCAGTTGCTTGGTCCTTGAACTCTTTAATTTTTGAAACTAACAGTGGAAGAACTATTTTTTCAGAACAATGACTTGAATCCAGTCTGGAATGAACACTTCGAATTTATTATCGAGGATGCATCTACTCAGCACTTGGTGGTTAAAATATATGATGATGAGGGATTCCAGGCGGCTGAGTCGATTGGGTGTGCTCAAGTACAGCTAAAGGACCTTGAACCAGGTAAAGTGAAGGATGTGTGGTTGAAGCTGGTCAAAGACTTGGAAATCCAAAGAGATAATAAATACAGGGGGCAGGTGAGAATATGGGTTTTTTGTTAAATGTTTCATAGTCCTTTCTTTTTTCTTTAATCTACTCTTCGACCTTTGTGGACCCCTGTCTATTTTTTGTTCCTTCCGCCGTTTCTACCATCCAAACCATAATATAAGGAGAAAATGGTATAGTGCAAATTAAGGAACTTCCTCTGGATCTCCAGACCCCTAGTAGAATTGCATACATTTTGGCTGCCTGGCACACTTATTGGTTTCTTCATCTTCGTTTCTCAAATTGGCCTGGCTGTTTTCTGAATTTCGTAGTGCTGGAAAACTTGTATAAATGCCCATCTCTCGAGCAATTTTCTGAATGTTGAAGAAATAGCAAATTCCACTGGCTAAAAAATCAATGTGATGCTATTTGTGGGAAGTGCTATCCATGTCATTAGTACTAATTTCTATGTATTGCCATCATGACTTCACTCTTCTCTTTTCTGTATCACGGGTTAAACATATTTCTTGCAGAAATGAATTATTTATCCCCTCTGCTATGCTCAAAACCTAGGTGCATTTGGAGTTGCTGTACTGTCCCAACGGGATGGAGAGTGGTTTTACCAATCCGTTCAAGCGTGATTTTTCAATGACCTCTTTGGAGAGGGTTCTAAAAGGTGGAGTGAATGGTCTTGAAGTTACTGAAAATGGAAATGGAAATATGCCGAAAAAGAGGGATGTAATTGTCAGAGGAGTACTTTCTGTCACTGTGATATCCGCCGAAGATTTACCACCCTCAGATCTGATGGGCAAAGCAGATCCGTATGTCGTAGTGAGCATGAAAAAATCCGGATTGAGAAATAAAACCAGGGTCAGTTTTTTGTTGTGCATGCCTTTGATTGTAAAAATTTCCTGTTTGCTTTTAACCTTCAATAAATATCTTTGCATCGTCGCTTAAAAAATCTGTTGACTTTTCTACTTGTATATGGCATCCCTTATTCTTTTAATGAATAGCCGAGACTGGTTCTATGAAGAATTTATGCTTTACTCTTCGTGTTCTGCCATATAAATACAAATAAACAGTATGACCTTCATCAAGTTAGAAAATCCACGCCAATAGGGTAATTTCGGACATAAGAGATTGTCTTGTTTTGCTTTCTATTATTTCCAAGCTTCTAACGAGGACTCTTTGTTTTTCAGGTTGTGAATGACAGTTTAAACCCTGTTTGGAATCAGACATTTGGCTTTGTTGTTGAAGATGGCTTACATGATATGCTGATTATCAAAATCTGGGATCACTACACATTTGGGAAGGTAACATTGCTCTCCTGTCCGAGTATTTAGTTATGCAACTGACATCAAAGGGGTCGTTTGCTTTTAGTTTTTCAGTGAGCAAACACAATCAAGAAGCTAGCAAGCATTTTTGGAATAAACAGTGTGTATGCAAGCAATTCTGGCACATATAGGCTTTGCAGGAGAGAAGTTTTACTTGAAAGAGAAATAGAGATGAAAGTGGCTTTGAGTGTCCGCTACGCAGTGGAGTGTGTAATTGGAGTACTGTGTGCACAGATGCTTCATGTTTCTTTATAAAAAAATTTCAGCTTATGGTTTCATTGCACACCTTCATTTCAAGTAGAACATGCCCTCTGACAAATGGAAATTCCCATGGCTCCACAATCATATAGTTTGGTTGACACCACATTTGAGCTGTGGAGGATGTAAGATCTTGTGTGTGTTGAGGTTGGTACTCGTTACAACTATTAGGCTCAAAGGTTGTCCATAGCGAAAATGCATCCATGCATTATCATCCCTTTTTCAGGGAACTGTTTCATCTAGTTTTTGGCTTGTGTTAACTTGTGCATCTCTGGTGCTGTTTCACAGGTACTCAATGCATAAATTTCTTTTTGGTTATTTGTCGTCTCATTTGACTTACAATTCGCTTGTGGCCCATTGTTCCCTAGGGAGAAAGAATTTGCTGCTGTGAAGATCAATGCAGCTGACGTTGATATAATCGCTAAGGAACTTGAGGTCAGTCAGCTTATGCCATGTGCTTGAACGCATTTATTCTCACTGGCCTGAGCTTTCTAATATTGTATGGTAAATTCTGAAAACAGCTGGACCGGAAGGTGGCTGAAAGGACCTTACGTGAGCATAAAGGTGATGCTGTTGCTGCAATTCGTTCCTTGCTTCGATAAAGAATTGGTGGCACGAAAAATGGGATTTGTGATTTTTCTGAGGACATACCGACTTGCCCATAACATTGTCCAAGTAGGATCAAAAAGCTGTATGAGTCATGCTTCTTTTGGGGATACATGACTTGCTTTCTGGGAGATTGTTTGTACTCTCGCCGATTTTGGTTGCTAATGTTCAGCCCTGCATTTTTGCCCTTCCATGTAGTTCATGCCAGGAATTTTGGACGGTACGAAAATCATGTATAATTTCGACGAACAAAAAAATCATAAATCCACGAGCCTATGCTCAATAATGTGAGGTCAATTTCCGATACAAAGCTTGGAAGAGTTGTTGGGTTGATGCCTGGTTGGATGGCGACCCTAAGTCCGAGTTCATTAGACTGAATTTAATTCGAGAAACTAAATCATCAAACTTTTTGGAAAACTAAAGACTTTTGATTGCATGTAAAATTTTGTTGAAGTAGCCCCTGGCACAATCGGCTAACTAACGACTGTGTAGAAAAGGCATGGATATCTTCATTGATGGACTTCCATGGGGTGAACAACTTGGGCTAATGGCGGCTAACTAACGACTGTAGAAAAGGCATGGATATCTTCATTGATGGACTTCCATGGGGTGAACAACTTGGGCTAACGGTGATTTAGAAGCAGAATCTGCCTTGAGCTTTAGTAGTGCGCAACCCCTGTTATCATTGCAAATCTCTCTTTTTCACCACTAAGAGTCGTCAAAGTCAATTTGATTTGTACAGCTTTATGATGAGAATCTAATGTTCCCCTATAAATGTATCACATAATGTGCTCAGCCTCCGATCTCCACAACACTTTGCAACATATCTACAAGATCCTTTGTGACTTTTCCAATAAATGCACAAAAGCGACATACAATCATCCTAGATCCACCCGCAATTGGATTGCTCAAACGAAGGACAAACATTCTATCCTCTCGAAATGGTCCCAAAAATCTGGTCGCCAAATTTCATGTTCCAGAAGCGGCAAAGCGAGTCGAGATTGGTTGGCAACATCAACTTCCTGGCGAATAGCCAGGTTTGCTTGGACTGTTCACCAATGTAATGAATAGACAAATCCTCTTGATGCACCGGATGGTTCACGTTTCCCTTGGAGTGCTGTTGCCACCAGCAGAGCGGGAAGCCTGAAATTGAAGTGCGTTCTGTCTCTGCAAATCTTTGAATCTTTCCAGTATTTCCTGGAACATCGGTCGGCACTTTGGATCACTGGTTAGGAGAAAATGTAGTTCCCACATCAGTATCGAATTGTAACAAATTGACAATTTTTGTCCTCACAAAAAGAAAAAAAAAAAAAAAAAAAGCTCCTGAATGACATCAACTTATGCCAGAAGAAAAAAAGGTCATGAAACTGCCTAAGAGATTCGAGGACTTCAAATCACGATGAATGATAGGTGGATTGTAATGATGCAGATAATTCATGCCCCTAGCCTGAAAAGTACCCAATTCAATAATTACATGTTAAAAGCAGCAAGATAACATACAAGAGATAGTAGAATTCAAATAACTGAAAAACTCTGGGGGCCAAAAGTTCACGGGCCAAGCAGTCTCAGGAAGTTAGGAATGCTAAGGTTCAAGACACCCGTCTCAAATTTTTATCAGCATGGAAGCAAAATGTACATTTAAAAGATATCAACAAGAACAAAAAGAGGGCAATATAAAAACGAGCAAAACAAACGCTGACAGGGAAACAGATGAAAAAAACACATTCAGGTGACCAAAATGTAAAACACTGCACCTACAAGAGGATGAATTTGGTTACATGCTGAATGTACATCTAAAAGATATCAACAAGAACAAAATGAGGGCAGTATAAAAAGGAGCAAAACAAATGCTCATTGAGAAACAGATGAAAAAAAAAAACATTCAGGTGACCAAAATGTAAAATACTGCACTTAGAAAACAATGGATTAAGTTACACGATTAAGAAGCAGATACTTACCACATCCAAAGCCATATGAACACGGTGTCTCCAATCCAGCTTGGCTGTGTTCCTCTGCAGTAAGCGAAACAAACTTCCACTGCATCAACACATGTAACAACTGTTAGTTCCATTGAGACGGGATATCGACAGAAATTACAATCACTGAAAACCAACAAACCAGACATTACAACAAACTTTAACATGATGCACCATATAATCAAAAAGCCTGCTTTTCAAAAGCATTGAGAAAGTACCATGGAAGAAAATCTGTGACTATGCAGAGGCGCTGAGGTGAAGTTACTGCTCCCATGAAAAGCAAAACATTGGGGTGCCGAAGTCTTTTCGTAAGAGACGCCTGCAAGGACCAAAAAACTGTCATATTAATGGTACTTTATGAAAAGTGAGAAAAATTGTGGCAACATCAAAAGAGGTTCTCAGAAAATGCATGGTACTACGCATGCTGAGGGGGAGAGCACGGACATATAACAATCGCAAAGTCCTATGAGAAAGTTCCTCATTTTGAGTAAAACGAGAAGGTATAATCCTTTCATAGACCCACATGCTATTACATCTATCCAACACAACACAATTAATCATAATGCAATGGATCAAGGCATGGAAAATATAAGGAAAATATCCATAATCCTTTGACAAAAAAAAAAAAAAAAAAAAAAAAGATCAAAACTTGCTATCACCACATGTACTGGAAATTTTGCGTTGCTGTATTAGTGGAACAACACTTGAATTAAAATTGCCAATGCCATCACTAATAGAGCTGACACCAATAAACTATATTTGTGCTTTGGGGAAAAAATCCCAGTTGCTACAGAATAAGCACCAAAAATTCTATTCATTAAAAGGCTTCAGAATTTTATAAAATAATAAAATACAGGCTAGTCATACAAGTGCAGAGAGACAAAGATAAATGCATGCAGTTCGAACATATTGGTCAATCTTACTTCATCTCTTTATCACACTAGTTTTCAGAATGTTCTTCCTAAACCATCTGACTATGTAGTTTCTTATCAGGAAAAGGAAAAAGAAAAAACAGAACAATCAGAAGATGTAGGGGCAAGTGACACCATAAATGGAGTCATTTGGCACCTCGATGTTGACTCGTCACATCCTGGGATAATATAGATCACTTTTTGGGCTCATTATCAACTAAAAGGCCAACCCATTATCCCTCACTTCCTCAGTTTGAATCTAGATTATCAACTGCAATTACAACCTGTCAAGGAAGCCCCTTATCAAAATTAAACCAGCCAGGTCGCATCCAGCAATCACTAAACACTATCATAACAATGTTTTCATGATTTCAATTAACAAGTCAAGGACAGACCAATAGGCTTAGAGCAAGACATAGCCTGCAAATCATGTCCTATGAGAGATGCCTTATTCAAATTAAAGCATGTCCTGGCTAAATAATATTAGAAACAAAGGGCCTGTTTGTTAATACTTCTTTTTTCTGTTTATAAACAAATTTTGTGTTTTTTTGTTCTAGGGAACAAAAAAAGAACAGAAATGCGTTTGTTTGCGTTTTTGTTCCAAATCTATTTTTTTGTTCCCTAACACTTTTGAAACAAGAAAACAAAAAAAAATTAAAAACACATTTTCTCTTTCCTCTCTTTTTCTTCTCTTTTTCTTTTTCTTTCACTTTTTCTTTGGCCATGGCGGCCTCGGCCAAAGAGGGCCGGCCGACCAAAGTCGAGGGCCGGCGACCTTGCCGGGCGTCGCCGGCCCCGGCGAGGCTCGCCTCGCCTTGGCCGGGCGAGCTCGTGCTCGCCCGGATCCGGCGAGCTCGTGCTCGCCCGGATCCAGCGAGCCCGAGCTCGCCTCGACCACCGGCGAGGCTCGGCCTCGCCGGGCCACCTTTAGGCCGGCGTCGCACGGCGGTGGCCCGACGAGCTCGAGGCAAGGCCGGATCGAGCTTGAGCTCGCCCAAGGCCAAGGCGGCGGATCTCGCCCAGGGGCGAGCCTCGCGAGCTCGCCGTGGCCGGGCGAGGCCGGCCGCCGGCCCCTCGTCCCCCGGTCGCTCGGCCATGGTGGCCGGCGACCCAAAAAGAAGAAAAAAAGAAAAAAGAAAGAAAAAAACAGAAAAAGAAAATAAAAATATTAAAAAATTAAAAGAAATAAAAAAAGAATACAAATTTACCAAACGTGTTTCGTTCATTTTTTATTCCGAAACAAGTTTACCAAACGCATTTTTTTTGTTTAAAAATTGTTCCCCGGAACAGAAACACTTTTTTCTATTTCTGTTTCCTGGAACAATTTTTAAACAGAAGTGTTACCAAATGCACCCAAAGAGAACTCATGAGACATAGTAAAACAAAAAAGAAAACAAACCTCTTGTCTAAAGGAATTTATCAATTCTTCTGAATATTCTTGCATCGAGAATACCTTCACCGCCACATCCTGCAACTGGATTAAATGCAAAGAAAGTTAAAATCCAAAAAAAAAATCATCATCAGGAGATCGCATAGGTCTATACCAAATAGTGAGATAAAGTAAGAAGCCAAATGCATTGCACTAAATCTCCTCTTTTATTTAGCAAAATAAGTAAAACATAGCAGAACGCACCAACTAAAGTTACCCACATCATTTAGTTATAAATGGGAACAACACGATATCGCAAAGTCAATTACAACACTACTCTCCTTTCTTTCCACTTCTCCACAACAGGTATTTGTGCCACATTTATCGTGCCACTTATAGCAAAACACGAGAATAATACCTACCGTCCCGGACGGAGGACACATTTCTCCCGTGTTTCATGTCGGCAACATGAGTAAAATTCACTCCACCACCATGCATTACATATTATAAAGAGAACTTGAAGTCCGCAAGTGAATAGCATAAGAGATAGCCAAACGCTATTAGAGGAGTGAGATAAGTAGTACGTATACCATGAAGTGAGGTACATGCATTTTACATCATGACAGCATGCATCACTGTTAAACTAAATTCAAGGGGGAGTAGAAGAACATACGATCCGTACCACGGCGTGATAGACAGGTTCCACAAGAACCCGAGAGAGGAGGAACAGTAGACTAAATATCGAATGAACACTAAGAGAGTACGGTATTACCATAAGCATCGCAAACACACGGAAACAAATATGACCAAATGATCTCACAAGCAAGAAAAATCTACACCGCATGACAATAATCAATTGAGACTGGATGCATTTGCGGTGCATCTCGGCAAAGTTATTGGGGAATATACATATAAACATCAATATGGAAGAATAACAGATCTAGCTTTTCAAGGACTATCCATGATTTGCAACAATAGCACTCATTTTAGAGCCTTTTAGGAGTATGTCCCTACGGCATAATGAATAGCCAGACCCAAGATTAAAGAAAAACTACAGGCGAAAAGCATACTACTAATGACTTTTCAGGCATCGCTGAACTCCTATAAAATCCCTTCCGTCACCCCGTCAGATAGAGAAAGAGAGAAAAGAGAAAGCGAGAAATTATCTGGACAAGACGGTGCCGGATCTGGAGCCGGAGGGGGGGTGCGCGGTGTTTCGACGGTCACGCGGTGGTTCGCTGTCGAAGAGGGGGAGGGCAGACAGAGACGCGAGGAGAGACAAAGAGTAAGGGACGGACGAGTCGGGGCTGGAAGCGGAGCCAGAGGGGCGGCGCGATGGTTCGCCGATCGGAAAGAGGGAGGGCAGAGAGAGAGGGAGGTCGCACGCCGGTCGGTTGGAAAGAGGGAGGTCGCACGCCGGAGGGCAGAGAGAGAGGGGGAGGTCGCACGCTGGTCGGTCGGAAAGAGAGAGGTCGCACGCCGGTCGGTTGCTCACGGTCGTCTCGCCGGTATCCTCCTGGTTCGTCGGTTGCTCGCGGTGGTTCGCCGGTCGGAAAAAGTGAGGGCAGAGAGAGAGGGAGTTCGTCGGGGAGAGAGAGCGAGGGTAGAGAGAGAGGTGCAAAGACGAACCCGCGCGACAGAAAACCCTCTCTCCAGAAGCTACAGTAGAGGAAAATTTTCAAAATGGGCGCCTGAAATTGTGGGTCCCACGAGACACGTGTCGCGCTCCCACCGCCTTCTTGTTTGCCACGCTGGAGCGTCTTACGTACCTAATATTTTCTCCCATTTAGGAGCCAACTAGAGAAAGGACGTTCTACTTCCTACAAGGTATAAATTCTAAGTACGGGGAATCCATTACACTAACTAGTACAATTTCAGTACCCAAACTTGATTATTTGTTACAAAGTATCCCATGTGGTCTTTTGTCAAATTATGAGCAATAAAATTCTTATCTACTAAGTGTATATAAGATCCACCAAAGTGTATGTAAGATGCTTTTATGTTGATTATGGAAAGTAAACCAATACGATGTTGAGCAAAGAGTTTTACATGGCATCTTTATAAGCCCGAGGACATGATTTCCATGAACTTAACTTAAGACAAGTCGGGTAAATAATACGAGATATCTTATTGTGAAATCAGGTAATGAAACCACGCGAGCTTATTCATTTAAATCTTATTTCTCAAACACATGCTGCGCAGTCAAATTTACACATGCCGTGTGAGAACAGCGTAGTCAGTGTCAAGAACAGAGAGAGATAGCAGAACCGGCAAAGCAACTTGAAATAGGTTTTGCACGAAACGTGACATGCAATCTTAACAACGTGTGTTCGGCCAACAAACAGCACAGCTCACACGCTTGATTCAAACACAACCCCACCATAACGATGCCTACATATGTCCGGGATGAACTGGATTTAAAACTTCATGAGTCTCTCAGATCAAGCGTGAAGGGGGTACATAATCGTCTGAAAAATGTACCAATCCGATCGTGTGAGATCAAGTATTGATCAAAATGACTGTTGAACATACTTTTTCCTACGAACGTGCATTCTGACATCACTTAAGCATTTTATCGAACAGGTTGAATGCGTCTCGGATGAGGAGACTGTGTGCAAAGTTAAAGCGGCGTTTTGGCCCAGAACAATTAAATCAATAAAAATATCTCTAATCCGAGAAAATATTCAGTGGTTGCTAACCACCAGGTCACCGTCCTACGTGGCGTGCGTGAGCAGAAGTGGCTCCATTGAAAGATGGACACGTGGCCTCTGATCTGGACCGGCCACGAAATGGAAAAGTCTAAAAGTTGAGTTTTCTTTTTCTCGTTCCGCAGGCTGGCTGTCAGAAAAGGACAAGACAATAAATGCTCGGACTCCCGCTTAAAAAATTCTCTCTCTTAATTTCAATTTTCAGAGCTCTTTACGTTCTTTCTTGAAGAAGAACAGCCCAGACACTTCTCTTTCTTTCTCCAGCGAGTCCACTGCCTCCACCTCTCCAGAAAGCCTCGCCGGTCGTCACCTTCCCCCAAGAGCTCCGTCGGTCGCAACTGGTTCCCGCCTTCGCCTCCGCCGTTGCTTCTCGGAGCGCCATCGGTGGTTCCAACGAGCTCGAGTAAACCTTGCACGCGCTTCGCTCCTCTCTCGCCTGGGTTTTGGGAAATCAAGCGACGAAGAAGAAGCTTCCCCATTTTTTTCTGCTTTTTCTTGGAGACATTTCTTGTTTTCGCCCAACCTGTATCCTTGTTTCGACACCGCCATTTGAAAAGCTCCTTTGTCGTTGTTAAGCTCAAAATCCTCTTGGTGTTTTATTCTCTGTTGAAGTTCATTTCTCTTGACACTGTACAAATACTCTGTTTTTTTTCCCCTTTTCTTCGCCCCGGTTTTGATTTCGAGCTCAAAAACACCTTATTTGCAAACATTTTTTCTCTTCATTCAAACACCCACAATGTGCACGCATTTTTTTTAATGGGTGTGTTTTACTTGTTCAGGATCCTAACACGTATGGGAAGATGCGAGTGTGCATGACGGTGTTGACATTGATCAAGGTTTTGGAGGGTGAAGCTTGCATCTTCATCATGACGTTGAGATAAACCCCTTTCCTTGGAAATATCTAAAGAAGCGAGGGCTTCGAGATGGCAAGCCTGGAGAGGTAGCGGAGGAAAGTGTGGAGGAGGGTTTTCATCTTTATGGAGCTGGAAACTGGGAAGAGAAGGTGGAAGCTTCATGAAGCATGTAAAAAGGTCTCTTGTTATTAACTAACTTTACATGAAAGAAAACGGCTTGTTTCTTTAAGCCTGCCATTCCCACTCTTGTCATTTAATTTGTACATTCTAACCTTAACCTGAAAGGTACGTTCAACCTGCTCAAAAATTTGAAGCCAAAAACACCCATAAAATAGAAACATGAGACACAAACTACATTTTCGCAGCCAAAGTTGGAGATTGATTATCTAATGATGCGTCATTGGCTTCCAATAATCAGTCGTCAATAGTCAAGAAGGTGAGACGTTTCTTTGCCTCTGCGACTCCAGAGAAAGCTTGGGTACTTGCGAGCATGAGATACGGATTCTCCAGTTTGGCCACAATTGCTTGCTAATCTCTTCTCCGCTTCCCGTGTCTTTCTTCTCCATTTACAAAAAAGGACCACGTATCAACTCAACGATTCAACGTTTAGGGGCTCAACATGACGCTACAGTATTAAATAATTGAATCAATATATTCATCAATATAAACAAGCAGAATTCTCTCTCTATATATCCATCGCTCTACACGATCAAAAAGACACCAGCTTTTGCCTCACAAATGCACATCAAGAACCTAAAGAAGCCCATGATTACTAGGCTAAAGATATCTGCTTCATCGAGATGCAAAACTTTCCATCCTTTTCGTCTTCGTAGTTTCTCCATAAAGCTTCCACCTTCTCTTCCCAGCTCCATGAAGATGAAAACCCTCCTCCACACTTTCCTCCGTGACCTCTCCAGGCTTGCCATCTCGAAGCCCTCGCTTCTTTAGATATTTCCAAGGAAAGGGGTTTATCTGAACGTCATGATGAAGATGCAAGCTTCACCCTCCAAAGCCTTGATCAATGTCAACACTGTCATGCACACTCGCATCTTCCCATACGTGTTAGGATCCTGAACAAGTAAAACACACCCATTAAAAAAAATGCGTGCACATTATGGGTGTTTGAATGAAGGGAACAAATGTTTGCAAATAAGGTGTTTTTGAACCAGGTCCAACTTCAACAGAGAATAAAACACCAAGAATTTTGAGCAACAACGACAAAGGAGCTTTTCAAATGGCCGAAACAAGGATACAGGTTGGGCGAAAGAAATGTCTCTATTTTCGCTTGCAAAGCGACTGAGACAAAGGACCCAGATCTCACCTCGAAGAAATTAAGAGAGAGAGTTGTTTAAGCGCAATTTCCGGCCGGGAAGGGAAAACTCAACTTTTAGTCGAACCAGTGGATAGGAGGGTTCCAGAAACCTCTCCGATGAGTTTTGTCTCTCTCACCTCGCCATTTGGCCAACCGGTTAGAGGGTTCCAGAAACCTCTCCGATGAGTTTTGTCTCTGCCATTTGGCCAACCGGTTCGAATCGATTAAGTAAAGGCACAAATTACAGCAAATGCGTGAAATGTGATTTCGTCCGGGCACAGCACCATGGAACTCATCAAGTAGAGGCTGAAAAATGGTTGGGATCTCCTCTTTGGCTTTATTTGCCTTCCACTGTAACAAGAACATGACCCTCGCAAGAATCCTCCGATGTTTTAGAAAAGTGAGACTTGGAAAGAAAGCTGGTCCTTTCTGCTGGAGTAAAATTGGAAAGTCTCTCCATCTTGCAACAGCCCAACGTGACGCTGAGCCCAGCTTGACAAATGATTAGGTGTTTTTGAAGCCGTCACGGATTACCTTCCGATCGTACATTCGATGGTCGTCCAAGTAATAAATGACATGGACCCATAGAAACAACGTCACTCAGAAGCACACATCTTTGCTTACGTGAAAAAAATAACAAATGTCCTCTGCACCCGTTTAGTTACCTTCGCTTTTACATTCTCTAGTTTCGCCACCATACTCTTCACAATGAGATTTACCTAAGCCAAAAAAAAAAAAAGGATGAAGGAACGTCCACTTTGCATTTCAAGAAAGTTTCAAAACTTACATTTAAGGCCCTTGATTTACCTTAACTTTTTTCTTGAATCTCAACGTGAAATTGCATGCGACATGTGACTTTTGGTAGTAGTCAAATTGAATCAAGAGCAACCATAACAATCTGGGGGAAGAATTGGCTTCTCATGGCTTGTGTATGGTATGATTACAAAGATTTATGGGTATGAAGATGAAAAGTAAAAGAAATTTACAAATGTTGGGATGAACATGTTAGGATGCACGTGCAAGTGAATTGTATCAGAAAAATCTTATATCAGAGAATTGATGTGGTGTAAAGCGGTTAATATATCCTAGTTGACTCATAACTCATTGGCTTATGCTTTTGAGTGATGAGTTTAATTGAATATATTGACAAACTTGAGCTGCCTCTCGGTGATCTCCCCAGTTGAATGTATCGGATTTCCGATGTGCGCTCCCAACAAGTGGTATGGTTTCTTGGTACGTGGGCGGTGTGATATAGCAATGCAGGCCCGTAGGGATTCAACTTGAGATAAGTTGATGCAAAAGGATACCTCAATTAAGGGAGAACAAACCTAATACTGAGCTCACACGTGAAGGAGAAGTTATTGGGATGCACATGTGAGTGAGTTGTATTAGAAAAATCTCATACAGGAGAATTGGTGAGATAGATTAGTTAATATATCATAGTTGGTCTATAACTTATTGGCTTAAACTTTTGAGTTAATGTGAGTCCAATTAAACATATTGACGGACTCAAACTTGGGCTCTCTTTTGGCGATCTTCTCAGATGAGTATCGGGTTTTCACAGTGAGCCTTAAACAGAACCATCATTGGTGATATTTTTGGGTTTCCTAACATCTTTCTTGATGTAGCTTTAAAATTCATCAGGAGAAGTGCAGGATTGTCCAAAGGTCCTGCGGATAGGATTCTGAAAAGTAAAGAAGGATGCAAATTATAATTGAAGGAAATCACAGTTGAGAGTGATTTCATGATTTGACCTTCCGTTCGATTGGTTTGAACGACGATCCAGTCGGCTTCAATCGTTCCACCCAACATACAACTTGCCGACATGTGGCCAAGTTGTGGCATTGCCACATAGATCGTCATTTACTTTGGGGGTATGAATCCTGAGGAGACAGGAATGACTAATGAGGCCATGATGCCTCCCTTGCACAAGTGCACCCAACATTGCCACGGAGGACTGAAATAAATCGAATTTTAAAAGGTGTTACAAGCGCCTTCATGAATGGCAGTGGTATTGAGTTAAGAGTTTATATAATTCCATAGAACAATTGAATTATGTAAATCACTTGCCTAACATCTGTGGCGTCAAACATTGCCTCCAAGGAATCTAGCAAGTTCGTTGGTTCTATAGAGCAAACATGTAATTGCTACGACAATATAAAATTACTAAATAATGGAGAGTCATCAAAGCAACAACAAATAAAAATATGGATAACGGAATTTGCTAATCTATTTACTATCTTATCTCTAGGTATAGTAAACCTACTCAGTTTATTAATCTACTATATCTCTATATGAATTAAAATAAACATAAGTGTATTAAAAACTATTAATATTCTCGGTTTACAATGAGTCTTTTGGATCACCTTATCACCGAAAACTACACAAATAATACGGTATATATCTATCCACGTTTAATTCATGGTTATATATTATAATTAACAATTGCATATTATCATTTCTCAATCTCAAATATGCACATCAGATTATTCAAGTGGTGGCCAATCACTCAAAAGTATTATGCACAATAATATATAACTCACATGAATAAAATCAATTGTAAAACATAAAAATCATGAAATTTACATCATCATGGTTAGGTTACATCGTAACCCTAACAAAAGAAAATTAGAACATATTAGAAGAAAAAATATAAATATAAATCAAACCCAGTATCTTGAATCAAAGAACAAGAATTCAGTCACTATTTTTGTCTTCTCTTTAAAATACTTGAAAAACTCTCATAATAATGAAAAACAATCTAACAAAAACCTAACTGCCTCTCTCTCTCAATGTTCTCATATTTATAGGATATATCCAAGATATCTATCTAACATTAGGGAATAAAATCAATGATTCCCTGATTTGATATCTATCTTCCACTGCTTTTTTATTTGAATTCTTGATTTTTTCCATTCTTTTCCTTATCTTCTCCATATCTCATTATTCTGCATAAACAAGGAAAATTCAAATAATCAGAAGGAAATCCAAATATTTTCTCATAGATATTGCATTAATTGTTGTCTAAAATAGGTCAAATAACTCTATTTTTATAGAGTTATCAGTTATAACGACATTCAAGTCATCTAAATACTTCAATGTTTTTCAACCCCCAATTACACCAAACTACTCACCCAATGGATAGTACTCAACGATTGCTCATGATATAATCTCACAATCTCATAAATAAATTCACAAATCTTACCCCAAGATTTATGCCTTCAACACTATTGCATTGCTCCGGTGGTTGCTTTCCAAATTCTCTACATGGAGAAAAACCACTCTTTATAAATAGACAATAATTGAATTCAAAATAAGAAACCTACTCAAACTAGTAATTCTACTTGGATTATGTTTTCTTCGTTGGCTCAAACTCAGGACATATTTTTCATAATATTGTAGCGCATTCTATCAACATGCACCAAGTTGGGTATGGGCTTTGACAGGAATATTCGAAACCTGTCTTGTTTAGAATTAGTGGTTACCCGAGCCTGCCTAAACCTGACTAAAGTACGAGCAAAATATTATTTTTGTGAACAACAAATTAAGCACCATGCATAAAAATCATACAAAGAAAGGAGAAAAATATGAGCTGACTTGAAACTTACACCTCCATATCCTCTACAGAATATGAACCGGTGCACCAACAAGAAATTCCTCAAAACGAAAGAGAACAAAAAAATGACACATAAAAAACTGCCAGAAGGAGCCGAACAATTCAACGAGCAAATCGCGATGACGAGTCAAAACACTTGAATTTTTTGAAACATGCAAATGTTGACATGCACATTCTTACATGAAATTTTTGTAATTTATCGAAATTTGGATAATATTTTTAAATTTTTTCAGGTATGCTTTTTAACTTTTCAAAAATGCACAAGCAAATTGGCCCATGTAAGACTACTAAATGATTCAAGGTCTTAAATGATATCATGGTATCTTATTTAATTTAGATATGTCTAGTAGGTTTCCCATCTATTGTTAGAATGTATGTGTGAGTCGTGTTAGAAAAATCCCATGTTCGAAAAATTAATGTGCTTTAGAGTAATTAATATATTTTAGTTGACTCATAACATAAATTTTTGAGTGAATGTGGGTTCAACTGATATATTAACAGGCTTTTGAGTAAATATAAATCAGATATGTTAACAAACTTTTGAATGAAGGTTGATTCAATTAGATACGTTAATAAGTCCGGACACGTGAAAGCTATCGAGCTTCTATTGTGTGCTCTTAGCATCTATAAATTTCCAAACTCATCCCAAACTATATGCCCTTGTATATATTTCGTGCATAACAGCTATACACGTGAATACTTCATAATATCGACAACAACGTAAGCAGTATAATTGCTTTTTAGTGTGAACTTCCATGCATGCCTCGGGGACCATGCTCATTGGAGGTTCTGTTTTTCTTTTTTAATTTATTTTTGTCTATTTATTCACCTAGTTATTTTGATCTATTTTTGGTGCTAAGGTTCTGATGATTCCCCGTCTACTTTCCGGTTGAATGTATGGTGTGCAGCGCACATGATTGGGAGATGCGAGATCCTGGGCCACGTCGTCCGTATTCTTTTCTCCTCCGTCCGCATTCGCCCATCCTCCGTTCGCATGTTTCGTTCGACCTGTGCTTCTCACGGTTCAACGCCAGCCTTCGTCAACTGGTGCTTTGTGCAGTCAACGTGAGCATTTGGAATTCCTTATATATATATATATAAGGCACGTTCTATGCGCGAGGACCAAGGTGGGACACGGGATGCGGGTTTTGGGAGAAATGTCCCGAACCCATCTTGATTAGAACCAGGGGTAAGAACCAGTGGGTTACCCGAACCTTTCCAGACCCTACGAAAGGTCTAAATATTAATTTTTGTGAACAAAATATTAAGCATCGTACACAAAAAGCCCTCCAAATTGGATTATCCAACCCGATAATACAAGTAATAATCATGTATTAGATAAGTCATTAATAGATTTGCTTCTTATGTTGTTAGGGGATCAAATTAAATCATGTTTTATTAGGAGAATAATGATGTAATTTCAAATTTTGTCCTTTTTTTAAAACAGAAAAAGGAAAAATATGAACTGACTTAAAACTTACACCTCCATATGGTAAACACTACATGAACTAGTGCAAGATAATATTCAATGCTTTTAAAATGCCATGTCAATTGCTAATGTGGCATGCAATTTTGAATTATTCCCTATAATAAAATAACACGTGTTTGTTGAGTTTGAATAAAAAAGTAAATGGATAAGTGCAATAGAAGTCCTAAAATTTATCATGAAAATGTAATTGAGTCTTAAACTTACAAAAAGTGCAATTATGTCTTAAAAATTGTTACATTGTTTTAATCGAATCCTAAAGTTAACATCGTTAGCCTTTTTAACGAAAAATACTGACTTGGCGCGGACGTGACATTTTAAATAACTTTTCATTTTCCACATGAATTTTTAATTATTTTTTATTCAATTTAAAAAAAATTATATTTAAAAACTAAAAAGAAAAGTTAAAATTTATTTTTAAAAATTGTTAAAAAAAAAGAAGAAGATAAAATTAGCAGCTGACCGTCGCCGGCCCCTCCGGCGATGGGCGGCGGCAAGAAAGCCGGCCATCTTTTCTTTTTCTTTTTTTTTTTTTAAAAAAATTGTTTTGTTGTTTAAATAAATTTTAGCTTTTCTTTTCTAATTTTTAAATCTAATTTAAATAAAAAAAATTTAAAAAAGCCACATGGAAATAAAAAGTCATTTTAAACGTCACATCCACACCATGTCAGCATTTTCCGTTAAAAAGGCTGGTGATGTTAACTTTAGAATTTGATTGAAACAATTTGACAAGTTTTATGACTTGATTGCACTTTTTATAAGTTTTAGGACTCAATTGCATTTTCGTGATAAGTTTTAAGATTTTTATTGCACTTATTCCAAAAGTAAAAGACTAAATTGTCCCTTGTTCCTCCTCCATTCTCTGTGAGATGATTAGCAATAGCAAGAAGGTGACCTTCAACGACCATAGCCATCGTCACCTTTGTTGGCGTCCCTTGTCCATGATTGAATGAGCCGTTGTCGCTCACGGCCATGGCTCTATCTAGCCGAAAATCCAGATCGAGCCGCCCGTTCTAGTGTTGCTTGACACCAATGACGGCCATGGACAAGCGACACAATGCTTGAACGCATTCGGCCATGGATGGCTAGATCTGGAGACTTGGAGAGCGAAGCTGATGAAGGTGACAATGGCCATGGACGAGGGACGCGATGCTAGATCTGGAGGTTAAAAAAATAAAATAGAAAAGACGAATTTGGAGGGGAGGCTCAGGCCGATCGCAAGCGATGTCGGAAGGAGGCTGCAAGCTTTGCTTGTCCATGGCTTGCGAGGAGCCTCATCCACAGATCTTGCAACCATGGATTGTCCATGGCCATGAGTTTACACGGGGAGCTCCAAATCTCATCCATAGATGAACGTTTTGATAACAGAAGCTTCTTTGCTTCATTGGAGCTACAGACCTCCCGTCGACGCTGTCTGAGTTTTCATTGTGGTCAAGTTGGGACGGGGAGAACGAAGGATGGAGGAGAAAGAAGGAAGAATTTTGTCTTTTAATTTTCTATTTCAATTCAACAGACACATATAATTTTATTATAGGACATTATTAAAAAAAAGTACACCATATCAGTAATTAACGTGACGCTTTAAAATCGCTTAATATTTTGTTGAAATGCATATAAAAACTCAATTTCGTGGCCAACAACAAAGTTAAAACGAAAAGAGAAGAGTCAGATATCACGGTACAGATCACACTAAGGAGCAGAACAATCGAGCAATCAAATCACGATTACGACAATGAAGAGAATCATTTCTGAAGCCACGTGATTCTGACATTGAAGTACACACCTTTCTTTTTTTCTTTTTCAGAAATAATAAAGCAACCACGTTTCTAAAACGTGCATGTAAGGTAATTTGTATGCATGCATTTTGGTCTTGCCCTCACATGCAAAGGGATCTCTTCTTGTACATTCTCAAGTAGATTATTAGGTTGTGGTCTCGCATCTGATTTATATATAGTTTAGTTTTACCTTCTTCTTTTTAAAATTATAAAAAAAAATTCTTAAATTTATTATGCGAATATTAATTCAATCTTTTAATTTGACTAATATAAGATATTAAATAAAGCAATTTGGGCCTAGGCTTTTAGTACATTCTTGTCATTCAGTTCGATTTGATATAGTACACTGATTTTAGGAACTTCACGAGAATGTCGTATGAGTGTATAATCTCGTCCTTTCATTTAACTATTGTTTAGTGTCTCACCTTCCGTTTTGGGGCTTGGCAGAATAGTAAGAGCCTGTTTGTTAATTTTTTTTTTTTTTGTTTATAAACAAAATTTTTGTTTTTTTGTTCCAGGGAACAAAAAAGAACAAACGCGTTTGTTTGCGTTTTTGTTCCAAATCTATTATTTTGTTATCGAAACACATTTGGAACAAAAACAAGAAAACAAAGAAAAACACGTTTCTTGTTTCTAAAACAATTTTTAAGAACAAATTTTCTCTCTCCTCTCTTTTTCTTATCTTTTTTTTTCTTTTCTTTTTCTTTTTCTTTAGCCGGTCCGCCGGCCTCAACCATGGCCGACTAGTCAAGCGAGGGCCGGCGACACCGTCGAGGGCCAGCGATCTCGCCGGAGCGTTGCCGGCCCCTGGCGAGGCTCGGCCTTGCCTTGGCTCGGGCGAGCTCGGGCTCGCCGAATCTAGATGAGCTCGAGCTTGCCCGCCAAGGCAAGGCCGAGCCTCGCCGATGCGGGCAAGGCCGGGCGAGCTCGAGCTCGCCCAAATCCGGCGAGCCCGAGCTCGCCCGCCAAGGCAAGGCTAAGCCTCGCCCAACCACGGCGAGGCTCGACCTCGCCGGGGGCCGGCAAGCCTCGTCGTGGCTAGGCGAGGCTGTTGGCCCTCGTCAGCCATGGCCGAGGCCGGCGACCGGCCAAAAGAAGAAAGAAAGAAAAAAAAGAAAATAAAAATAAAAATATTAAAAAAAAAATTAAAAGAAAAAGAAAAAAAAAAGAACACAAATTTACCAAACGTGTTTTTGTTTATTTTTTATTCCCTAACAAGTTTACTAAATGCGTTTTTTGTTCAAAAATTGTTTCCTAACGTAAACGCTTTTTTCTATTTTTGTTTCTTTGTAATAATTTTTAAACATAAATGTTACCAAACGCGCTTTCTAAATAACCACTCGAAGTGGGGGTGGTTTTGTGAACTTATTCTCCGTCCGAGCCCGCTCGCTATTTTCCCCAGCTTCTGGCGCAGTTTCTCAGATCAATCACCCTTCCTGGAGAGCGGGTCCCGAATTTAGTTGAGGCTTTTCATGGGCGAGCCCCACTTTCATTTTCTTTTCACCGACAGAATACAACCTTTACGCCCTTCTTTATCCTTGAAAAAATTATCAAAATTATCGTGAACTTATTGTATAAATATCAATTATCAATTAAGTCTTAATTTTTTTTTTTAATTTGATCAATTTAATCATAATTTTTTTGATAATTTGTTAATATAATTCTTTCAACCAATTTTGATCACACATGAAAGACACCGCTGGTGCTGCCGTAAGTTTTTTTTTTTGATAATTTTTTTGAATTTGTATATATTTTTTATTTTTGTTTTCTTCTCTTTTTTTCATTGTGGCTGCTGGTTAAGGCCTCCTTCACCCAGATGTGACGGAGGCCTATCTGGCCATAATGAAAAAAAAAAATGAAAAAAATAAAAATAAAAATATATATACAAAAATGCAAAAATGGTCAATAAGAGCGTCGATCATGCCACGTAAGATGATTAACATTTTCATTAGCGATTTTCAGGTAAAACTAACTAGAAGGACTACTTTGTCAAATTGTCAAAAGATTTAGGGCTCGATTGACTAAATTGAAAGATTTAGGACCATTGGTAATTTATCCCCTTTATTCTTCTTACATGGCCTTTGATCTTGGAATCAACTTATAATTGTTAAAGTGTTTAGTTCATACCCCATTCATGTTTTTTATTAAGGCTCCGTTGGTTATACGAAAAATAACTTCCAGAAAAATATTTTCCGGATTTTTCAATGTTCGTTTTATAGAAAATGAATTGATTAGGGAAAACATTTTTCATGGAATGAAAAAAGTCCTCTAAGATAAGGGAAAATATTTTCTACTTTTGAGAAAAAAGAAAACATTTTCCATACCTTTTTTCACATCACTTTCCTTCATCAAATACCTTTACCTTTTAAAAAAAAATCGATTTTTAAAATTATTTTTATATTTTTTCCCTTTTCTTCTTTTCTTTTCTTTTTCTTCATTGGCTGGTCGCCAACCACAGTAGTGGCTGGTGATCGGCCAGAAGTGAGTTGGAGTCTCACCACAAGCCGACAAGGCTGGCGAGGCTGAGCTCACCTGACGATGGCGAGCTTGGCCTTGCTAGAATTTGGTGAGCTCGAGCCTCATCGGCCTATGGCAAGGCTCCAACTCACCTTTAGCCTAGTCATTGGCCGTCAATGTGGCGATCGGCCAATGAAGAAGAGGAAGAAAAAAAAAAAAGAAAGAAAAAGGAAAAATAAATAATAATTAAAAAATTGATTTTTTTTTAAATTTAAAAATTATTGAAAGGGATGCATATAGGAAAAGATTTTTCTTACCGAACAAGAAAAAAATTCTAGTTCATTTTCGGTTTCAGCCAAACAATGGAAAATATTATCATTTTCCCGAAAAATAACTTCTTGGAAAATATTTTTAGAAAAATCATATTTTTTGCAAAACGGACAGAGCCTAAGATTTTTTTTTTTTTTTTTGTCTCATTCGAAAGATAAGCCGATAGTATGTGGGCACACGTCTGTTGCATCTTAGGTATTATTATGGTGCATTGGTTAACAAAAAGAGGTTTCGTTGATGCATGAGACCCTCGAACCTAAAATATAAAACTTTACGCCACCGAGAGACGTGCTCATAGCTTTTTCTTCTTCGGCAGAAAATGCTATTTTTATTGATTACTCCGAAGAACTCATTTCAAAATTAGATCATAAAGGGGTGAGGATCATGATGCAAGGATGGCGTTGATGTCCGATTTCTATGGCTAGAAAAATTATGACATGACACCAGCCAACATAGCTCGCAGGGACAGCATTTCGCGGACGACGACAATGGAACCACACGGAAATTGTTGACTGCATTATGATCAGATTTATGCAACATAGAAACCTCTCGTGACAGTCGAATTTAAGTCTTGAGCTGTTTCATGGCTTCTACGTTGCGTTAGGTTCACCACACAGACGTGGGGTAATGATTAGCAGCAGAGGTCAGAAATGGACTTAATAGCCTAAATTTTATATTTTGCGCAATGCACAGGACGAATTTTGACTTTTTCTTAATTTAGAACATCTGAAAATTTCAAAATATACAAATGCTGACACGTAGATTCATGTACAATAATTCCCCCCCCTTTTTAATTATACAGGATTTTAAATTTTGGCAGAAATGCATTTTACCTTTAAAAAAGCACAAACAAACATGCACATGTAAGACCACTAAATAATCAAGGATCTTAAATGAAATAATGATCCTTTTTTTTTTAAAAGTTAGATATGTCGGGCAGGTTTCCCATCTTTAAAATCTCGAACTCGTCTCAGGCCCTTTCGGCAAATTACCTCGAACCCGGTACCCACGAACGTACCAATAGGGCTTAGAAGCCAAGCAAAGAAGGTAAATAAATGATACTTTTGGTTTCGATACGTAGAGAACAAGCGGCTTATGTTTTGATTAGTCTCACAAGGATGCAGAATCAATATGACGAATATGTTTAGAGATGACAAATAAGCCGCAGGTGAAAAACCCAAAAACACAAAACGAAAAAAGAAAACACCTTGTCAAGAGAAGAAAGATACTTGTCGCGACCTAATTTTTTTCGAAGGTGAATCACCTAAAACTAGGTTAATGAATTACTAAGTCCGAAGATTTAGCACGGACTCTCCCAAGCCCTACCAATCGCGACTTGATACTAAGAAAATGACCCATTAAAACATGCAATTATATTTCAAATTGGAGCCGCCACTAACCAATTAGGGCTAATTAGAAACCCGGTAAAGTATGGGAGAATACTTTACCTTTTACGAACCAGTAGATTTAATGGATTCGGGGGACATGGTTACGCTAGATTAATCTAACGCCCTTTCGGTACCTTAAAAAAACATTTTTGCGGGCTCTTGATTAATTTTAACCTAAGATACTAACATGCAAATGGTGGTCATGCAGGTGCACAATCAATTAGATAACATTCAATAAATCAAAATGCTAAAAAATTATAAACTACAACCTTATTGAAGTCTAAAGAAAGAAACTTCTCAAAAATGTTAAAAATGCATGCCCTAAACATGATTTTCTAAATGACATGACGCCTAATTAAATGCATGACATTTAACTAGATGCAATCTTAGTCTATTTTTGATATGCATGACTTTTACTTTAATGATATGTGAAATGCAATTTATATGGAATAGCTTAAACTATCACTATATGTATGCAATCTATGCGTTTCATGATATGTGATGCATGACATAACAATTCTATATGCATGTTCTTTTTGTGATTTTTTTTAATGATTCTTTTTTAATGTATGCAACCTACACTAAACAATGATGATATGAAATGGGATTAATTATGAACTACCCTATTAATTAACCAAGTAAATGATTTTTGTGTTTTCTCTTTTTATTTTTATTTTTTTAAATGACAGAATAAAAAAATAACGTAGTGATGCAATGCTAACTTTTTTTTTTTTTTTTTTATCTTTTATTTTATATTTAAAAAAAAACTACATGATGGGAATACTAAAAAAACATTAAACTATGACCCACTAATTAAAATGCAACATGTAACGTGCACATTATGAAATCTATATAACCTAAATAACATTTTTTTTTTATTCTTTTTAGTTTACTAAAGGAAAATTAACCTAATCCTATATGAATCTAAAAAAAAACTAAAATGCATTGATTTAAACATGAAATGTTTATGGACCTAAATACCTAATATGATGCATAATATATGATGAACAAATAACAAAAGCATGCCAAAAAAAAAAAAAAATATCCATTCTTGCAAATCAATGGCACATTATTTTAATATAAATCAATGATGCAAAGCAATTCACGAATTTTGCCATAAAAAAAGTCAAAATAATCAAAAATCTAACCCGACGTTTCGCGGCTCAAAATTTTTGATTTATTTGACTTAATATGACCAATTTCCTAATCGGATAATGATAATAAAAATCAATAACAACAAATCAAGTTAAAATAAAACACTATGAACAGAATATTTGATATGAATTTAGCCTAAAGAAATTACCTTTTCAAGGGCACAGCTCTTTGTTGCTAATAAGATCACCTGCACAAAGAAAAATTAGAGAACAACCCCCAAGGAAAAATCACGTCGCCATGTGGGGGTGTCGCTCGGGCGTGTAGGAGCGGGCACAGGCGGTGCGGGGCTGGTTCGAGCTGGCGGAATGGTCGCGAGCGTGGAGGTGTCGGTGACGGATGGATCGCGGACCGGCGGCGATATGGGGGCGCAGGCCGTAGTGGGCTTCGGCTTCAGACGGCGCCGGGCTCGCGGTGCGGGCTCCCGTGGGTCGATCGGAGACGCGTCGAGAGGACTCCGGCAGTGGCGCGGCTATTCCGTCGGAGGCGTCGAGCTCCGAGTGGAAGGGATAGGTGGAGGCGAGCGGGCCGCGAGCTTCGGCGGCGCGCCGTCGGGGCCTCGGATCCGGAGCTGCAATGGTGTGGTGGCGAGGACAAGTCCGGCGAGGCGGTGGTGTCGGGCTCCGAGCGGAATGGTTCGTCAGTAACAGCAACCGGTGGCAAAAGAACGCTCGGACCGTCGGAGTAAGGGAGGAAATGGTGCGCGGCGGGGCTTCAAATGATCGGTGGAGCGGAGGCGTGGACAAGCTGAGCGGCGTGGGGCTTCATGGAGGAGAAACGTACGAAGAAGATGAACAGTGTACACCCCCTCTTTTTACTTTTTATTTCCTGACACTCTCTCTCACCTGTTTCTCTTTCTCTCTGCCAAACTCTTACGTCTTCCCCCTCTGCTCCCTTTCTTTTCACTTTTCACTTCACCTTTTGACTTTTCTTCTTTTTTTTCAAGAACTGAAACCCATTTCCTCTCTTTTCACTTTTTGGTTTTTCTCCTTTTTTGGCAATGAAGAGAAAAAAGCCCCCCTACGAAAGTGAAAATAAGGAGCCCCCGTAAACCGAAGCTTTGCATTCTTTATTTATAGAGGAAAGACTCGAGTTTGTTTTGCAGGTGAAGATTTTCCGATATAATTGCACATATTCGCTCAACTTCTCAACAAACAAATGGCTCCAAAATCACACGACCGTTTAATTTTTGAATTCAAATTTTTTTAAAATTTCCCTCTAACCCGAGATTATCCTCTATTTCTAAATACTAATTTTAAATTAGGTGTCAACAAGTGGAAAAGAAAAATAAAAAAACTGAATTTTTTTGAATTTTGAAATGAAAATATATTTTCAACAACAAAGATTTTCAAAACCAAATTTAATTTATTATTTTCTAAAAATATTAGGTGTCAACAATACTTCGAATGAAAAGGAAAGTGAAGTTAATTTTTTTTTTTCCATAAAAGAAAGAAAAATGTAAAGCAGAGGGAAATTTTGCTTTTTTATATTTTTTAAGAATGTTCGTGGAGATTATGGGTGGATGGTTAAGGGTAATTTAATCCAATAAAAATAACGAATATGAAGAAGTTGTGGGAAAAAGAATTCTCAGTTGTGGAAATATCATTTCCCTTATAGATTTCCTTTGCGCGGTTTGATTGGTTTTGTTTTTAACAGATCTATATATATTAAAAGTTGATTAAAAAAAGAAAAAAGAAAAGAGCAGTTATATTTATGGAGTAGAGGAAATGAGTGAGGTAAATATTCGAAGCAAGAAGTTACTTAGGTTGTGCATATAGAATTTAATTGTATCATTTTATTGGAGGTAGTATAGGAAGGAATGACAAATGAGGCAACGGACTATTTAAGCTTTATATGCAAACAATACGAAAAATAGATCATACACTATTAGAACAAAGTAAATTTAAAAAGACATATGACTAAGTTTCTCTCAAGCAAAACATCGATGGGCCCTCAATAATCATCGATGGCTCGTTCAAGGAGAGTTAGACGGAGAGGGCCGTTAGCTATATCTGCAAAGACTATCACGGTCGCTTGACAAATAGATTCAGCAAATTTACGAGGGTGAACCTAGGCCAAGCTCGTAGAGGCTAGAGCGATGGAAGAAACTCTAGATTTTCACACGAAAAGGGCGAAGGATATTTCTGGAGTCAGATAATATGTGCTCGGTATGGTCATTGAAGGGCGCAAGTCAATTCACATGGGAAAGCACGCCAACTTATCACTGAGGCCAAATGCAAGTTGCCGGGCTTCGATAATCTGTCTCTGGACCATCGTAGCCGAGATGCTAATTGGCAAAGGCGCGGCGTAACATGCACCTAGCCCAAGATTGGCTTGCGAATCTCCAGCCGCTTTGAAATTTACTTTGCTACGCGTCTTCTGTTTCCTTATTGCAAACCTTACAACAGTAATGCAATTATCTATTTTCTGAAAAAAAAAAAACACTAAAATTCTCTGTTCAACCAATCCAATTTAACTGCATACCTGACGTAGTCACGTGATAGGTACCGTCCCCCACAATCCCTGATGCATCGTCGCATCGACTCGTCCACCGAACGCCCCACCGCCTTTCATTCCTATCTCAGACAATAAACAAACCCCCATCATTCCGAAACGTGCGTCTCATGCACCTTGTCGGCAAGAAACTTTAGGTCCGGCCCCCCATATGCGAAAGGAACCTCGTCATAAAAGTCCTTTGCCTTCTTCCCGTCCGCTAGTCCTCGCCATGAGATCTCTTTCTGGACGTTCTCCGGGGGATGATGATGCGGGCGCGGGTCCCGCATCGATCGGTATCTAGTTTAGCACGGCCTCTCTTTTGAATCCGCGCCTGTTTCAGTATAAAAGAGAGGGGGTCAGAGTCTCTCTCTTCAGCAGTAATACTCTTTTAAGATGGAACATGCCGATGGTTGTCTATTATAATAAAATATCAATACAAATCCACTACTCCAATACTGTAATCTCTCATTTGGCCGGGTCGCACGATTGATACATCACAGGACACGTTGAATAACGCAACTAGGCTACTCGTTTAGTCTTTCCTGTCATGCCAGTTCGATTTGATATGCTCAAACTGATTCTCTTTTTCCCCATCAAGTGAGGCCGAATTTCCTTTTGCATATATAATAATCAGGAATCTCAGAGAAAGATACCAAATAAATATGTTCATGTAGCCAGGTCAAACCCAAGTGCTCTTCTCCCTTTCAACTACTCTTCAATGTCCCACCTTCTGTTCCGTGGGGCGGTGAGAATAGTAAATACGCCGTTCGAAGTCGGAGAGTGGGGAGTGGCTTCCATGTCAGAACCTCGCTACGTGCGCAGCTTCTCAGCCAATAGCCCTCTTTGCAGAGCGGGCCCCCGAATTAGTCGTGCCTTTTCACTGTAGCCCCCGCTTTATATTTTTCTAAACTTCGTGCACGTCCGCTTTTCCCAGAAATTCAACTTCCGACTGCTGAAGCGTTCGGCTCGTGCCCCACCCGTCCTGTACATTATGTAGGCACGATTTTGAGGCTTTTTTTTTAAATTCTTTTTTTGTATCGACATGAAACCAACGACAAGTCTCGGAAGGGAGACATTTGCGCCGTTCTTGCGGCATGATTGGATGACAACAATCGAACCATGCGGAAAATGTTGACTTGTTTTTTTTCCTTCTTCGGTTTAGGGCGTGTTTGTTTTTGTTCCTCATTTTTATTTATGAATAAATTTTTATTTTTTTGTTTCCTAAACAAAAAAGCAATGTAAACACGTTTGTTTGCGTTTTTGTTAAAAAAAAAGAATGTAAACAAAAAAAAAAAAGTTTGCTTGTTTCAAAAAAAAAAAAAGAACAACTTTTATCTCTCCTCTTTTTTTTTTTCTTTTTTTCTTCTTTTTTCTTCTTTTTTGGTGGCCTCGCCCGACCTCGCGGCCATGGCTCGCGACCACCCGACGCTCGGCCTCGCCCGGCCGCCCGGGTCGGCGGGCGAGCGGTGGCCGGCGCCCCGAGCCTCCGGTGGGCGAGGCGAGCTCGGCCTCGCCACCGACGAGGCTCCCAAGCTCGCCCACCGCCAGCGGCGGAGATGAGCCTCACCCAACCATTGGCGAGGCTCGGCCTCGCCGGCCGGCGAGCCTCGCCGTGGTTGGGTGAGGCCGCCGACCCTCGTCGACCGGTCGCCGGCCATGGCCGAGGCCGGCGACCGCCACAAGGAAGAAAAAAAAAAAAATAAAAAGAAAGAAAAAAAATGAAAAATTAAAAAAAACATTAAAAAATTAAAAGAAATAAAAAAAGAACACAAATTTACCAAACATGTTTTTGTTCTTTTTTTATTCCGAACAAAGTTTACCAAACGCGTTCTTTTATTCAAAACTATTCCCCTAACAAAAATAGTTTTTCTAACAAAAAAAAAAAAAACACAAACAAACGCACCCTTATTTTCCGTTTACCAATTCAAGCCTTACGAAACGCCGCAATCGCTCCGTTCTGTAATCCATATTCATGCGGCGTAGAAATCTCTCGCGACGGTCGAATAAAGTCCCGGGCCATTTCATGGCTTCTACGTGGCGCTAGGGCTCGCCGCACGTATCCCTCCAGCGTTGGGTCAATTGTCTAGAACGACGACTTCATCGGTCCCTAATTCTTTCTCTTGCTATTCTCTATTACAAAGCTCGGGCGACCGTTTCAATGACCCAAAAGCATAACAAATAAAAACACGTTTAGAACCAGAGCATCAGCGTGGATTTGTATCTCATTGGTAAAGGATCTCATGGGCCAATGATATGTCATCAGATGAGTGGCGTTGATATCCCGTGATAGCGGCCCTAGAGATGCGCATAGCCCTTTGAAATAATGCGTCGCCCAAACCCTCACGAGAAGACATCAGATCTTCGAGGAGCTAGCGGCACGTGTTCAACGTGCTCCCGTGCTGGTCCACATCCCACATGCGTTTCTCGCCGAGAGCTCAGTTCACCGGGTCGTCTCGAATTTCAATGGGGGAAATGCTCATCGGACGTTCTCCGCGTCGTCCGCTGTCGTCGCCTGTACCTGTAGGTAAAATCGCTGGGGGGTTTGAATGTATGGTGTGCGCACGTGACCGTGATATTATGGCAATTCTCTCTCTCACTATAAAATAAAGAGAGGGAGTGTGTGTTGTCACCTGGAGTCAAGAAGACACAAAAAGGGCAAACTTCATCCGGCGCGTTTGCATCGCAGAAGATGGCGATGCGATCCCCGTCCGTCTCTTTCTTCCCTACGCTCGTTTTCCTTCTCGCAAACGCTCTCCTCGTTGCCGAAGCCACCAATGTCCACTACTATGACTTCGTGGTAAGTTGCATCCTTGGTACCCTTTTGTGCTAATTTGATGACCCCCGAAACCCCTGTTAGTCTCGTGCGAATGGAAGGCGGGATTTCATTAGAGTCAGTGTCGTCGTCGTCTGCGAAATATGTTCTTTCCACACGCGATGCTCGCTAGCTCGAATTTCACTTGCACTAATAAGACACTGGACTAGAGAAATTTGATCAATTAACAAGTTTCGTTTGCCATGCTCGCCTCTTAGGACTTCATTAACTTACCAGGTTTCTCAATCACCGTGTTAGCTGCTATGAACTAAATTTACTTTTTGCAGAATAAACTGAAAGTTGCTTTCGAAACTTTGAACGCAAAACGCGAGGAGTCACTATTTTATCTTTCGGTCAGTGCGAGCAATAATAATAATAATAATCTGTTCTTTTGGGCTAAGTAGTGGCCGACAGGATGACAGAGCAAATAGAAAAACCTTTCCTTCGATCTCTGACCTTGAGAAGGTAAACCCCCAAAGTCCAAGCACTTTGTCTCTCTCGTCCCAACCTTAGGCAAACCCCACGAGATGAGGAGAACTATGGCCAGAACAAGATGTGATTTTTACTGGCAAAGATTTCATTAGCGATAAACGTAGCTCTTTCTTGTTTTGGATAATACATGTGCCTCCGCTCTGAGTCTGTCACTGTATTTACCTGTGACAACATTCTTTCTCGCTCTTATTACAGCTGAGGGAGACGAACATCACCAGGAATTGCACTTCGTGGAGTCTGTTATTAGTGAACGACAGCTTCCCGGGGCCGACGATCCAAGTTAACAAAGGCGATCTCGTGTTCGTCAACGTCCATAATCAAGGAGATTACGGAGTCACACTTCACTGGTATTTATCAAGCCCCTTCTCTTTCTGCTTTCTTCCTTTCTTTTTTAACTTACACGAAAAACGATAAGAAAACGACCATCTTACGACGCGCCTAAACAATTAGTGGTCAAACGAAATTAGGTTAAAACAACAATGGCAACGCCGCTATTTTGTATGAAATCAGGTCATTTGAGGTATACGTGTACCGAGTTTCTGCTGCCCAAGTTTCTACTTTCCCGTCTTTAGCTGTGTCTGGCGTATGCCAGGACACAGCATTTAAAAGGCCTCTGTCCTGTCCCCTTCCTTCTCTCTTCCTTCTCTTTCCTCTTTTCATTTTTGTGAAATTAGCTGGACAAAGGGCCGAAAACAATTGGTTAGGCTTAAGAGGTAAACCGAACCTATGTTTACAGAGAGAGATATTTCGCGGTGTAAGAAAAATATTATACCAGCATAGTTTAAGGTACTGACACTCCATACCTAGCACCGTTAATTTTGACTAGGGCATTGCTAAGAGAATGGCACCGTTATTCTCTGAGAATAACAGTGCTTTGTGGACCATATATTCTCATTCGATGGGAATGGCAACCGGCAAAACAAATTTGGAAAAATAAATCAAGATAGAAAATTCTCATATATTGAATAATAAATTATTTTTTCCATAAAGAAAATTAAAATTCTTGTTTGGCTCATTTAATACTTTGCATAACTACTTAAATATAAAACTCAATTCTTTAGCGAATTACTCACGAAAACATTTTCACTAATTCTAAATATAATAAAAGTCAAGTTAGCAACCCACACATGCACTTTTACCTAATTAAAGCGATTTCTAAGAATTACCAAATAAGAGAAAAATTTGAAAGTTGGCTAGCATGGTAATAAAGTGGGGTTGTATAAAACGAAAAAGCATCAAGGTAAAAAATTAATCAAAAAAATCCAATATACTTAAATTTTTAATATAAAATTCATTTAGAGTTAGTCATGAGATGATTATAATTTCGATTATTGACTTAACTTGGAACGCGATTGCTCAAGCTAGATTTATTGATGCTTTAAGTTATGTAAATTGGGTATTCAGCTCTTTATTTTGACAATTGTATTCATTTTGCTCATTTGATGAATATTTTCATTTAAGATTGCAGTAAAAAAATGTTTTTTAATCATAGAGTTATTGTTAGTAGAAATCCAACATTTATTTTGTCTTATAATAAATATGTTTAAACCCTTCTTTCTAAATTCTAAGTAAAGATAATTTATGTCGATGATGTTTTTAATAAGTACCTTTTTCTAGTTTTTTATTTGATTTGTTTTTATTTTTCTATTGAATTCCACTTGGTGGGACCCACCAAATGGATCCACGGTTCTCTCAAGGAATCTTTTCCTTGAGAAAACTAGGGGTTGGAGGCAGCACCGTTACTCTCCAAGGAGTGAAGGAGTGACGGTGTAACGGTGCTGTCACCTTCTCATTTCCCTTTTGATTATTGTATCCATTCAATAATAAACAAGAGTTTTCACTGTATAAAGAAAAGGAGAGCTACAGAGGAGGCGGAGCCGCTCTATTTTGTGGGCGGCTCGTATGTGACGAAACCCTATCACAATATCATCTAGCAATAATACAACCACCCTTATATAAAGTCCGTGTGGCAAGCTTCTATCTTTTACCTTTCCTGACGTTGTCCTTTTCACTTCGACGAATTCAACTATCAAACAGCTAACAATGTACGAAATGTCTCTGCAACATCTATGCACGTTGCCATGGCCCGCACTCATCTAGAACTTAGGCTTCTCACTTCCATCAATTGATGAAGGCGCAAACACACCAAATGGTCACCATTGAAAAGCCAGGGAAAATTTCCGTTAGTCACCGGGAAGAAAGCAATAAAGGGAAAGAAAAATTTCCCCATAAAAAATGTGTAGGGTGCATTTCAATTAGCGCATAACAGAGTAGACACAGTCCATGAGTTTGCACAACTTGTCGTATGATTGCCTAGAATTGTCCCCCAAGTAGGGCCAAATGTCGTCATGAAATTGACAATTGCACACATTCCATCGCTCAGCAGATTTAACATTTTCATTTTTTGTATTTGCTTGAGTAAATAATGCTTTCATCGAGCGATATTTTTGGTAGAAACACGAAATATGACGTCGTCCGGTGGAAAATTTCTCATACTGTCGGCTGATGTACTGTTAGATATTATTTGTGATAACTCATATTCGATAGACCAAAGCTCCAGAAAAGAGTATTGAAGTGGTGACATTTAAAAGTTGAGTCGCTGCTGAAGTACCCCTCAACGACCCTTCTCCCACTATAAGAGTTGAGCGTTACCACAGTAGAGTCGGTTCTTTCCCTTATGAGCAAGGTGAACGACAAAATAGACTTTGAAGATGTAATAGGGCTATCGAGTGGTGAATATCACGAAAGTTTAATTTCTGACAATTGATGGAGCTTGTGCATAGCAACCGCTTTCGAAGTACAGGTTTAACATAAGCATTGTTTACATTGAAAAAGAGGAATGTTTTATGATTGAGAAAATTTGTGTTTGTGCAGGCATGGCGTAAAGCAACCTCGCAACCCATGGTCAGATGGTCCGGAATATATTACTCAATGTCCGATTCTACCAGGCACGAATTTCACATATGAAGTAAATTTTACAACTGAGGAAGGAACCCTTTTGTGGCACGCCCATAGCGATTGGACAAGAGCCACGGTGCATGGTGCAATAGTCATTCTACCAGAAGAAGGAAATACTTACCCTTTTCCAAAGCCAGATGGTGAAGAAATTATTGTGCTTGGTAGGTGTTTTTAAGATTATTCTAAGAACTTTGAGGCAGGATGAGAAATTTAGGGTCACAGTTAAAAAGATAAAAGCTTTTAGATAAGCTCATGAAAAGCTTCATAGAAATAAAACTGCACTGTAGTGCATTGATGCTTATGAAATTTAACCTGACCTTGTATCTTTTATAATATGTAGGTTCTTGGTATTCGCAAGGAGATGAACTGAATGCCGACTTAGCGGAGGATCTAGATGAAGGCGTTGATGTACCTCGTTCAGTTGGTTATATGATCAATGGAGAATTTGGAGATTTTATTGCCTGCTCACAAGGTAAATTTTTACGCTAGACTTATATGACTTCACATTTTTTAATTCATCGCAGATCTGTACTTGGTTTTTCTTTCATATTAGTGTCACATACGGTTATGTAACATAATTACCACAATGACATTGATATGACAGATTCGACATACCACATGTACGTTGATTATGGCAAGACCTACCACCTCCGGATAATCAATGCAGCCGTTAGCGCTGAACTCTTCTTCGCCATTGCCGACCACAACTTGACGGTAGTCGGAATGGATGCAGCATACACAAAACCATTAGTGAATCCTTACTTAATGTTGAGCCCCGGTTCAACCATCGACGTACTATTCACTGCCAATCAGACCCCGGGAAGGTATTACATGGCGGCTCGCCGCTACTCGAGCGAGAGCACAACTGTCACGAACTACGACCACACCGTCACCACTGCCATAATCCAATACAGCGGAAACTATAGTCTGGACTCATCGCCAATATTCCCAAACCGGTCTCTTCCGGGTTATTTCGACTATGATGCGGCAAATAGCTTCTTATTCGTGCTCCGAAGTTTGGCAAGTGAAGATCATGCGTCGGATGTGCCTCTCAACATAACGAGGAGGATGTTCATAGTAGCTTCGATCAGTGAGATATTGTGTCCACATCACGATTGTGTCATTGCTCCGACCACGATCGGTTCTAGTCTCAATAATCAAAGTTGGGAGAACCCATCAACGGATGTGCTTCAAGCATATTACAAGTAAGATTTTTTTTCTTATGCTTACTTTGTTATGCCAAGAAGTAATGATTTATCAGTTCTCCATCCTTGGACAAGTTTAACATAGAGTCTCGTGTGTGAATGCAGGAACATCAGTGGAGTATATACGCCAGATTTTCCAGATTTCCCTCCGGTTTTTTATAACTTTACGGCAGACGATATGCCGGAAGAATCGGGAGTGTCATACAAGGTGACCAAAGTGAAGATGTTGGAGTACAACGAATCCGTGGAGATTGTCTTCCAAGGGAGCGACATCTTGCGAGGTGCGGAGAGTCATCCGATGCATATGCATGGATACAGTTTCTATGTCGTGGGACATGGCCTGGGCAACTTCGACAATGAGACGGATCCCTTGAACTACAACCTGGTCGACCCGGTCCTAGTCAATTCGTTTGCAGTTCCCCGGAAAGGATGGATCGCCATCAGATTCGTGGCAAATAATCCAGGTATGTTCTTCCAATCCACACTACTTTCCTATTCAATCAACATATTTAACATCTAAACTTACAAACATAAATATGACATTGATTATGTGATCTATTGCAGGTGTATGGTTTTGGCATTGCCACATAGATCGACACATGAGTTGGGGGATGGAGACAGTTTTCATAGTAAAAGATGGAGGCACTGAGGAAACGAGTATGCGAGGGCCTCCTTCGTACATGCCTCCTTGTGAAGATTCCTACAATATTGCCAGGATGAAATATCGCCGTCTCCCCCGTCAAATCTCTCGCACCTGAGAACACATGCAGCAATTCAGAGCTCAGCATGGGTTGCATGGCAATTATTTGTAGCCATATAATTAGTAGCCTCGTACGTCAAACGAATTTTTCCCCTCAAGATTTCCCGTGGGTTGTCGATGTTAGAAGTTCTACCAATTATGGACACTCAATATAATAAATTCATTAATCGAGAGATTGTAGTATAGATCAACCCATGTATTTGTTAGTACCAAATTCATGAATGTCCTATATGCATCTAGAATGTTAATGTATGTTTAGATTCACGTTTCTATCTCTAGTTCAATGTTTTCTAAATTTAAGGAATGTATCTCCTTGAAAGGCAAGATAAAATTATGAATTGTATCAGATTAAGAGTCATTTAATAAGCCTACAGGAAGGTATGTCTTGTGATCATTTCTTAAGATAAGTAAAAAGAGAAGAAGCGTATTTGTCTCATTCTCTTTCTTGATTAGAGTCGAGTTAAGTAAATTGTGAGTGTTTCCACCTTCATATAGTTCTATCAAATTGGTATAAGAGCCTATGGTTTGTAATCATGGCCTTAGCAAACAATCAGCTTCCACTTCAATACCCTTGTCTTACTAAAGAAAATTTTGATAATTGGGCTATTAGATTGAAAGGCCTACTCGGTGCCTATGGCGTATGGGGACCTGTCAACAAAGCATATGATGAGCCAATGGCCGAAGTAGAGGAGATATTGCTCAAAATGACAATAGAAACAAGAATAAAAAGGTGTTTGTGGAGCAGAATTCACTTCAAGAACATTCAATATATTCTGGAAGGGTTATGGTATTTGGCGTTTTTTGACAACTCCATATTCTCCTTAACAAAATGATTGACTGAGTGAAAAAATGGAATCATTCTTGACATGATTTGAAGCATGTTTAGAAGCAAAAATTTGCCCGAGAAGCTTTGGGGTGAAGCTATCATGTGTGCAGTCTATCTACAAAATAGATATCTCACATATAAACTTAAAGCATAACTCCACAAGAATCATGGAGCAAGAGAACACTCGATGTTTCGCATTTGAGAATTTTCAAAAGCATTGCTTATGCTCACGTCTCGAACTAGAAAAGATCAAAGTTGGAAGACGAGCAAAAATCTCATTTTTATCTAATATGACTCTTCACATAAAGCTTATAAATAATTTGGTCCAAACACTTTGAAAGTGTATGTAAGTAGAGTTGTCAAGTTTGATCAAGAAGCTATGTTGGAAGATAATCCAAAAGTTGATGCGAATGTTCATGGTGACTCCAACGAAATGGAGTTGAAGGATCACTCACCACCTTCTTCTCCAATATCTTCTTCATATCCATCACCAACAACTTCTTCAAGTGGAGGTGATGAACCAATAGTACCAAGATCAAGGAGATTGTCTAAGCTTTATGAAGCCACTAATGGGCTTAACTTTATATGCCTTCTTGCAAATTTTGAGCCACCTATCTACCATGATGCTATTAAAGAAAAAAAAAATGGAGGAAAGCCATGAATGAAGAGATTGAAACTATTGAGAAGAATCGAACATGGGAGCTAACTGATCTTCTAAAGGACAAGGAAGTGATTTAGTGTCAAATTGGTACACAAGGCCAAAAGAACGAGAAAGGGGCGATGACAAGGTATAAGTTCTGATTAGTCGCAAAATGATACAAGCACTAAGAGTATGAAATTCCGGAATTGATGCCTATTTCCAGGCAAATCCTTTCTCAATGTTCATATAAAGATGCACTTTATTTGAAGCACAAAAAATGTGATGTTCTATTTGGCTTGTTTATTTGTGATGACCTTTTTCAAGAAAATAATCCAGCAATGATTCATGCATTTAAGGCATCCATGGTGGAGGACTTTGAAATGACCAATGGTGGTTTCATGAATGAGTTCCTTAGCATAGAAGTGAAACAAAGTGTAGATGGGATTATTTCCCAAAAGGAATATCCATTAAACATACTTGAAAAATTCAGTATGAAGAACTATAAACTAATCATTACACTAACGGAGTGTGGAGCCAAGCTTTCAAAGTTTGATGATGGTGTTGATGTTGATTCAATATATCATAAAACCTTCATAGGAAGATTAAGATATTTGACATGTACTAGACCAAATATTATGTACATTGTTGGAATTTTAGAGTCGATATATAGAGAAATCAAAGTCATCTCATCCTAAAGTTGCAAAAGGATATTTTGCTATATTAGAGGAATTGTTGCTCATGGCTTACATTATTATCGGTCTAAGTTCTTTCATCTTAGAGCCTATTCAAACAATGATTATGCTAGACACATTGATGATTGAAAAAGTGCAACAAGCTTTGTTTTTTTCTTGTGCGTCATTGCTTTCACATAGTCATTAAAGAAGTAACTCGACCTTACTCTTTTGACATGTGAAGCTGAATATGTGGCAATATCTTCATGTATTTGTCATGCAATATGGAAATTCATATGGAGTAGAAGAAAGCAATAGATATTTTTTTTAATAAATATATTTGCTATTGCTTTGGCAAAAAATCGACTTTTTCATGAACAAAGCAAAAATATAGGTGTTCCATATAATTACATTTGAGAATAAGTGAGAGAGAAGGAAACTAAAGTTTCACATGTGAAGATGGGAGATCAAGTTGCAAATATTTTTAATGAACCTCATAAGATTGATGTCTTTCGAAAGTTCAGAAGTTTGCTTGAAATGATTGATGGAAGAAAATTTGGTTTAAGGGGAGTGCTAATAACTAGACCAAATTCATGAATGTCCTACATGCAACTAAAATGTGTTAGGGCTAGCATTATCACCTAGAGGGGGTGAATATGTAATTATAAACAATTAAAGCGGAATTTAAAACAACCAAGTTCAATATCACGAAAGAACAAAGTTTGATGAAAAACTTTGCAATGATTAGATCTTCTGCAACGTCTAATAAAGAATTACACAATCATCAGACGTTATAGTGTGCAATGAACAAAATAAATGAGAGATTAAATGATAGAAAAAATTGCACACAAAAGATTATAATGATTCGGTTTTGACAAGTCTACTTCCACTCTCCTGTGTTGACAGCCAATTAGCTAGATTCTACTACGAAGAACCAATAAGATGTTACAAGATATGAGTTCTAAAACACTCAAGTTTGTGTATATAACTTCTCACACTCTCAACCTCTAAATAATTACACAATTATGCTCACAGAAACGAATGTATTTGATCGCAAAACATTCTTTAGACTTTAGAATTATAAGCTTTGATTCTCTCGTGTTATGATTTTCCTTTCAGTTTCAAGACCTCCTTTTATATGCCTCCCTATCCAAGTGAATGGTTTGATATATCTCTTGGAGGATTATCTAGCCAATATACCCATTGGTCTAGATCTTGCTCAGAAGACCTTATCGCTTTAAGGACGCTGAGAATAAAGCTTCCCGTATATTTTGCCACTTATACAGTACTTTAGGTTTTTATAAGTCGAGTGCTTTAACTTGAAAAGAATATTTCACCTCAAGTATATTGTTATCCAAATCTTCGAGAGATATTTTGGAAAACTTTCCTTTGGAACTCCTTATATATAAGGTAAGAAATTCAATCAATCGCCACTAGCCATTGCATGAGAATATTATTTCCTTCCTAGCCATTTGACAAAGCACATAAGGAAAGAAATGATTAAGCCACGTCTCCTGTTTTGATAGATATCATCTAATTATATCCCATCACACTTTTCACCTGAAAAAATACTTATAATCAGAATCAAAGTCTATACTTCGGATAAGTTTTGTCAATCTTGAAAATCAATTTGAGAAATTTCCTCAACAAAATGGTCATGTATTTTACCCAAAAAAAAAAAAAACGAAAAATTTTCATGTATCTTTAGATTCTTGTTTCTATGTCTAGTTCAATGTTTTGTGAATTCAAGGAATATATCGCCTTGAAAAGATAGATACATTTATGAGTTATTTAAGAGTAATGGTCATCTAATAAGTCATATAAATGCAAGTCTTATAATCATTTTTTTTAGGAAAAAATGAAGAAGAAAAAGCCTATTTGTTTATCTTAATTAGAGTCGAGTTGAGTGAATTGTGAGCGTTCACACCTTCAAATTATCCTATCATTATCTTTCATTGTAACATATGGTTTTTTCTTTTTTCAGACTACAGTAATCTTAGATATGTTTTAATGCTTTTATCCCGGTGTTTTGCATGATAAATTTTATTTTTACTATCATGGAATTCAACAACTTCTTCTTGGTGGGCATAGGACAGTGTAGGTATATATATGAGATCCTGAAGAGTAATTGGGCCCTAAAGTATTTTGTTGGGGGCAACCATATAACAATAACATAATCGAGCTTCGTTGACTAACTCGACTTTGACTCTGGAAATTGAAAATCTGATGTTCAACTTTTAATCGGTTAATTTGATTTCTAACGTCGGAACTAAGTCGATATTGTAATATTTATATGCTCATGTTTGCATTTGCTTCTCCCATTGCCACGACCCTGCCGCCGTGCCTCTATTTCCACCGCTTCCAACCACCGTCATAGTCTCAATGTTGTTCGCCTGGGTGCTCTCTCTCTCTAACGTTGGAACTAAGTCGATATTGTAAAATTCATGTGCTCACGTTTGCATTTGCTTCTCCCATTGCCACAAGCCTACCGCCGTGCCTCCATCTCCACCGCTTCCCACCACCGTCATAGTCTCGATGTTGTTCGCCTGGGTGCTCTCTCTCTCTCTCATATTTGGGGATTTTCCGGCATTTGTGTATTACGTAATACAAAGAAATGACGCTCGTTTCTATTTTTTTTTTTTTTTTGATCCATTCTACTCCAATTCTTAACTCACTTTTAGATTTTTGTTCTACCTCTTTACAGATTATTATCTAAACAAAAATCACATTATTTCGTTAAAATTTTCTACATGATGCTATTGTGACACGTAGGACGGTCAAAGATGACTAGACCGACCCACCACTTAAATCAAGTGAGAATTATTATACAAGTTTTTTTGAAAAAACTGACTTTCTTTGACACAATTTAAAATCATACCACATTATTTCATATACAAATTTTTACAATAACATATATTGAATAATATAGCATAATCATATTAAGTCCACTATCGGTGTAAATAAATTTTACATATTCATTATTGAATTAATGACCCATATGCTTAGAGATAATTGTGTAATCTAATCTATTCATGCATCATCCGTCCAATGATGAGTGTGCAAAAAAGCTTTAAGACTAACAATCAACCAAGTGACTATCCTACTTTCACTAAAGAGCTAGATAGATCTAAGTCCAATCCGGATGTTTCCTTTTATTCTCTCACTGATTTATTTCTACAAGTTTGTTCAACCAGCTAATTCTGTAGTTATCAGTTTCTAATTCTAATTCTCGAGCGTCTGCCATTAGCATAATTTCATGCGCGTGACAACAGGGGACGAATTTAGGGTTGCACATACATCAATTCTATATTTTATATTCTAGTTACAATACGTGCCACTTGAAATTCTCTATATTCCTTCTAATGTATCCACCATTCACTTGAAATTTATGTTTTGCAACTTATCGACTTATGTAATTTGTTGTGAGTGAATAGTCAGATTAAATTAACATTTGATAATCTAGCACGATCTAGTTTTGCGCCTACAATGAACTTGACACTTGCAATCAGATTGTGCTTAATATTCAATTTTATGGATAGCGGAACTCAATGATCTAATCTCTGATTTTAATATTCATGCGATGACTATGCACTTATTAAAATTAATACGGTGAAGATTTTCTTTATTGTATATCAACTTTTAACTAATTTTTGGATACAAATTTTGCCATATAAGATTGTTGACACCTAAATTTTGATAATCCCATTCATTACATAGAAAAATTAAGGATCGGCTCCTACCCTTAAACAAAAGTACTGTTACATTACATCCACAAATTAGAAGTATTGTCATTTAGCAATCATAAGTGTACATAAACTTAATCATAATTAGACGGAGCTAAGCAAAAAAGCTCTAAGTTTAATTGGATTATCTAAACTAAGTCCACAAGAATACAAAATTTGGCCAAACCCATCGTAGACGAAATTTCCCATCTGAGATGCACATGAGAGAAGTCATATTACGAAAGATTATGTTCTTTGATTAAATTAAAGAGCAATAAAGTATATGGAGCTCCAAATTTCAATTATTGGATAGGGAATGAAAAAGATATCTTATTTCCTATCTTGAATATACTACACAATTTCTTTGTTTCAATGTAGGAAAGAAATATCTAAAAAAAAAAGAAACAAAGCCCCAATCTTTGCCTATAGAAGCACAATGTTTTCTTTAAAAAAAAATTGTTTGCAAAGGGGGTGGGAATATATAAAAGAAAAGAAAAAGACAAAAGAGAGCACAAAAAGGATATACCCGCACAAGCCCTCTGTACGCGGCCCCCAAGAAAATTCTAGGACCCGGTGTCACGAAATCAATGAGCATTCATTAACCGTCAGATCAAACTCAGATTTTACGGAGAGTACAGTGAAGGCGATGAAACAATATTTGAGAATATCTATTTAATGTGCGGTCACGCTAAAAGGGAATCGAGCATCAAAGATCCATTGATGACTTTGTGATGTGCACAGTCCCCGACGTTTTTGTTTGGACCACCCACTGGAGTCCATCACTTGCTGGCGCCTGTCCTCACCTTTCTATGGATCAACAACCTCTCTCTCTCTCTCTCTCTCTCTCTCTCTAGCTGGTCTCCCTTATCACCGCCTCAGATTAAGGTCACCACGCAATAGATAGCCTGGATCCGAAGCTGTTGTCTCCAACCGTGGCCTCGAATCAGGATCGTCTAGGCACCACAATCTTCATGGTTTTTGTTTCTAAAAAATCTCATCGGCTAACGATCTGACATTAGATGAATGACATCGCTCGCTATCAAGCCAGCATGGGACAGGGCAGCGGAGCAAGGGACTCGCATGGCCTTGCAATAAAGCTTTTCCTATATTTCCATGAGAAAACACCAGATATCGAAGGAGCTAGCGCACGTGTTCGACGTGTCGCCCTCGTCATCACACAGCCTTTTTCACTGAGGACGTGTTTTGGGAGTCGTATCCACTTTCGAAGGGGATGCTCATCCGACGTTCTCGGCTTCGGTTCCCTGCAGCTGTATACCTGTAGGTTTTGTCCACGTGTGAATGTATGGTATGCTCACGAAAAGACGCTCGCACGTGAAGTTGGATCACACAAAATGACATTTTCCCCGCAGTTGGGTGTATGTTACTCTCCATATTGGTTTGACGATGAAGTTACCATCACTTCAATGAAAAGTGAATTCTCAGAATCTTGTTAATCCCAAAGTTAGATATCAGATCGCAAAACTTCTATCTAAAATATTTGCCAGTTACACTTACACAGTACAATAGAGTTTTCTAATTTTGCAGTTGTAAATCATTGATTAAAATGATCAAATGGATCAAAATTATCTCAATCGTTAAATATGTAAATTTATTGCAACCAAACATAGTTAATAGTTGATATGAACTTAGTCTACATAATATATATTTTCTCCAAATTGGAATGAATTTCCAAGATAATGACAAAAATAAAGTATTAAATCTATTGTACATATGCCAATACGATGCCAATTCAACCCAAATTTGCTAATGTAGTTTTTTTGACCAATTTTGGCTAGAACTCTCAAAAGTGAACGTCAACTATCCTACGAGACACGGCACATAGGGACAATTTTTACATTTTTTTTTAAAAGTTGATTTTTTTCTTCCTTCTGCCTTTTTTTGTCAACTAAATTCAGCGAGGGCCCTCGCCGGTCACTAGGTGAGGGCCCTCGCCGGTCACTAGGTGAGGGCTTTGAGCAAGGGCTACGACCCTCCCTAGCAACTGGTGAGGGCTTTGTGCCCTTCACCCAATGGTTGGCGATTCTCATTGGACTTAGTAAGAAAAGGAAAAGAAAGAAAAAAAAATTACAAAAATTGTCCACGTTGGCGTCGGACGTATTATGGAGGATGTCTACATCAATAATTTCCATTTAAAATCGACTGAAAATGACTATTTTGATAAATCGTTAATATGTTTTAACTAAATTGATTAAATTAAAAAATTTATAATCGAATTGAAACAATACGTTTAAAACTTTTTTCATTATAATTTTTCCTGTGTCAAAATCAACGGTATACTTTGCATTACCGGAAAGGCTAACCTCACATTCTGCTTGGTAGCGAGTGCCGGTTGACTTCTAGTTGGGTGGCAGAAAAGATGGTAGCATTTTAGTACTGGCTAGTACTGGCCGGTTGACTTCTAGTTGGGTGGCACTGACATATTCGTCGACCACCTTCCGCGTTTACCTTACACCGCTCCTACTCGTCCTCGGCTAATGTTGCTCTTGACGCTCGAGCCGGTGTCCATTACTACGGCTTCGTGGTCAGTAACCTTTCCGTGCCGTTTGCTTACAATTAATGCTGTTTTAATTGAATCTGTTTATAAACACTTGGCAGACAGAATGACAGACCAGATAGAAAAAACTTCTTCTTCCATCTCCGATCCTGGGAAAGTAAACCGTATGTGATGAAGCAAACTATGGTCAAAATAAAATGTGTTCTCTTTTGTTCTTCTTACAGCTGAGGGAGATGAACATTATAAGGAATTGCACCTCATGCAGTCTATTATTAGTGAACCACTGGGGTAAACCCCAGTGGCCACCCTTCCAACATGGAAGTGGGAGGTGGGTGGTTCGAATCCCCACATTCTCAGGGAAGATTGGAGTGAAAACGAATTAGTTTTAGAAGTGGGTTTCGACTCCCACGCCCTGCAAGGAGGTGGGGCAAAAGTCTGAGAGTGAGCATTAGAATAGGAGTAGAGTATGACTGACAAAAAAAAAAAAAAAAGAGTCTATTATTAGTGAGTGAAAGCTTACCAAGCCGACAATTCGAACGCACAAAGGCAATGTTGTGTTCGTGAATGTGCATAATCAAGGAGATCATGGAGTCATACTTCACTGGTCTTTTATCTTCCTCTGTCTCTCTATTGATCCTCTTTTTCTAACTTCAACAAAAAATAAAATAAAATGACTGAACATAAGCATCTTACGATGCACTAAAACTATCAATAAGTTGTGGGTTGTTAGAATTATCTCATCAAATTACGATGAATTCAGAAGATAAATCCAATGAAAACTTATTATTTTCTTGAAAGCATTCTAGAAAATAAACATGTCATTTGTTGAATTTGGAAGATCTTTTAATCTGTTTACTTAATCTTGTGATATAGATGGAATTTTGTTATTCTAAAACTTACTTTATATTAAATGTGGCATCGGTGATCAGTTTGGGAGTTTTTGTGGTACAAAATTTAGTTTAGGATAACATATGAGTAGTAAGCTGATAAGCACAGGAACATGTTTTATCACTTTTTGCAGTGTACTTCTATCAAACAATAATAGAAATAAGCAAAGAGATAGAGAATGATGTACTTGGAGCTTTCTATTGGAGTTTGGGACACCTGAGGTCTGCATAATCTTGGCAAGACGGGAGACACTGAGTGCCATAACTTCTGGAAAGGTACACTTAAATGCCAATTTCGGAGTAAAGTGGAACACTTAAGTGCCACTCCCGGCCAAAATTCGCCCAAATGGATGACGTGGCAATTTTCCGGCGAGTTGGACACAAAAACGACGTCGTTTTGCACGCCGACGCGTGGAGAGAAAATGCAAAACGACGTCGTTTTGTTTTTATGTATAAATAATTAATATAAAAATTAATTAAATTAAATTAAAACTTAATTTTATTTAAAATATTCTAAAAATTTAAAAAACTTAAAATTTAAAAACTTAAATTTAAAAAAAAATTTTAAAATTTTAAAATTTTAAAAACTTAAAATTAAAACACTTAAAATTTTAAAAATTAATATTTAAAAAAATTAATATTAAAAAAATCAAAATTTAAAAAACTTAAAAATTAAAAAAATTAAAATTATAAAAACTTAAAATTATAAAAAAAAAACTTAAAATTTAAAAAATTAAAATTTAAAAACCTTAAAATTAAAAAAAAAAATTAAAATTGCCACCTCGGCCCGCCCCCTTCGCCCCCCTTTAAAAAAAAAAAATTAATTTTTTTAAATTTCAAGTTTTTTTTTAAATTTTAAGTTTTATAAGTTTTTAATTTAATTTTTTTATTTTAAGTTATTTTAATTTTAATTTTTTAAAATTTTAAGTTTTTAAAATTTTAAGTTTTTAAAGTTTTTAATTTAATTTTTTTAATTTTAAGTTTTTTTAATTTTAAGTTATTTTAAGTTTTTAAATTTTAATTTTTTTAAATTTTAAGTTTTTAAATTTTAAGTTTTTAAAATTTTGAGTTTTTAAAATTTTAAGTTTTTTATTTTTTAATATTTTAAATAAAATTAATCTTTAATTTAATTTAATCAATTTTTATATTAATTATTTACACATCATACACAAAACGACGTCGTTTTTGCATTTTCTCGCCACATCAGCATGCAAAACAGCATCGCTTTGTGTCCAAGTCGCTGGAAAATTGCCACGTCACCCATTTGGTCGGATTTTTGCCGGAGTGGCACCTAAGTGTTCCATTTAACTTCGAAACTGGCACTTAAGTGTACCTTTTCGAAGTTATGGCACTTAAGTATCCCTCCGTCTTGCCAAGCTTATGACTTGCTCTTCCTGCCCTTTATATTGGTTCGGCTTGGTGTAAGCCTATGTCCATTGTCCTAAACTAATAATCTATTAGCTAAATTCCACTAGCAATCTTTGAGTAATTACAATAGTGTGTACCGCTTATACTTAAGTGCTTCTTTTGGAAATTGATGTTGCTTGTACACAAGCAGATAAATACAACTATCTCACACCTAAGCACAAACAGTACTGATATATATGTCTTTTTATATTCATCTCACGAGGCAAATAGACTTACTAAAGTCCTATCAATTGTAACTTGGTACTACATTAAACATTCAATTTACTTACCTTTTGGAGTCGTCACCAATTGGTTATAGGTCAATTAGACATCTAAGTAAAATCCAAGAGCATATTTTACTACTGCAAACCAGTGATTCAATGGATTCTGGCACTTGATTATGCTATATTAACCAAACAACCTTGTGGTACCTTTTTCTCCTTAATTTAAAAACGTTTTACACATTGTCTTTATTAATTTTTATCATATACTATTGACATACATGTCAGGGGTGATCAGGCAGGTGCGCAATCAAGAAAGTAACACCTAATAATTAAAGTGGCAAATAAATTGTAGATTATTTAAATAACTCGAATGCACTAGGCATAAGCAAAGGGTATCATTATCCATCACCTTGAGATTTTTTGCAAACTATAGCTCAAAATATATGTAGATATCTTGCATAAATGTTATGCATGATTATGCATGAATTAATGATTAAATAAAATGCAATTAACTAATATTTTTTTAGGGAAAAAGTGTTAAAAAAAAGTCCTAAACCTATTACATTTGTGCCAATTTAGTCATCATTCTGGCTATTTTTTGCTAGATATAGTTGATGTGGATGCTGGCCAACTTAGGTAGCATTGTTAGCGCTAACGTGAACAATTTTTAATAAATTTAAATAATTTTATGAATTTTAATATTTTATGAATTTTTTTTTTTTATCTTTGTCATGGGCAGTCACTGGCAAAAGCAAGAAGAAAAGAAGGAGAGAAGAAAAGAAATATAAAAAGATAAAAAAAAATTTAAAAAAATAAAATATCGAAAAAATATTAAAATATTATTAAAAATTGTCAATGTCAGCGTCGGTGGTGCCACATAAGCCAGCCAATGTCCACATTAATAATATTCAGCCAAAATTAATTGGAAGGACTGACACCAATCAAAAAGTTTAGGACTAAACTAGTATTAGATCAAAAAGTTTAGGACTAAATTGACATTAGGTCAAATTGTTTATGACTAAATTCGTACCATTAAAAGGTTTAGGACTAAATTAAAACCAAATAATATATTTGAGACCTTTGTGACATTTTTCCCATTTTTTTTTAGTATTTTCCTCATTAAATAAACATGCATAATTAACATATTAAGTGGCATGAGTGATATGATTGTATGTTCCAAGTTACATGTTATGGAACTAATCCTAAGTATTAACCATGTGTGATATCAATTAAAATTAATTCTAAATGACGTGTACCTAATAAATGACATGCGATATGTGCTCTCTAAAGTTAATTCCCCAAGTAATACTATCTATATGAGACTCCTTAAAACAATTTTGTTCTCCTGTTTGTTAATTAAAAAAAAAAAACTAAATATTCCTCGTAAAGTCTACATGTTAAATGAATATGTATCTATTTCTAGTCGTGCGCTCACTAAATTGACATGTATGACCTAAGTTACTACATGAAAATGCAATCTAAATCATAGGTGACATGTTTTAAGGGAAAAAAAAGGTCGCGTGCGGATCTTAAGTAATTTAGCACATATGAATGACCTAAGGAAAATCATGAATTTATTCTAGGGAAAATCTCAAATAAGGACCTAAAGTGGAGCCATTTTCTCAAAAAAGGACCTAAAGTGAACACTATCTCAAATAAGGACCCGAAATGGCTAACTTACTCTTAATTAAGGACCTGAACTTCTAATTTTATTCACAACCAGGGGTACTTTTGTCCAAGAACATTGTTGTTTGTTTTTTGTCTCTCTCTTTCTTCTTTTTTCTTTCTTCATCTTTCTCACTCTCAACCACTGGGGTTTGCCCCAGTGGCCACCCTTCTAACATGGAAGGGGGAGGTGAGAGGTTTGAATCCCCACATTCTCAAGGGGGGTTAGGGTGAGGACGATGTAGTTTCAGGAGTGGGTTTCGACTCCCACGCTCTGCAAGGAGGCATGGCAAAAGTCTGAGAGTGAGAATTAGAGTAGGAATAGAGTAGGAACGACAAAAAAAAAAAAAATTTCTCACTCTCTACATCCCCTCCATCGCTCTTTGTGTCATCTTGTTGTATGACCAAGATTGGATTTTCTTTAACACGAGCCATTACAACGTAGTCTAACTCGTTGAAAATTTTAAATTTCGCTCCTCAATATGGTTTATAGATAATTCCACGAAGCCGAAATGAGCTTTCAAAAATAAGTTCTTTTTATTCCAACATTCATCGCAAATTCTGATCTCAAAGCCATAATATGAATATGCTCTTGCTGAGACTCAACTTCTTGTCCAACTCCTAAGCTATGCAACTAATCCCTTTGGCGACGTATTTCTCCCACCTCGAGAGTGCATCAAACTCCACTTATTCCAAGCCTTCTGCTAACCAAGCAACTGCAATTTTTTGTGCTATTTTCGGTCCTGCTTGCCAACAACAGAGTAGCAATATCCAAGCATTGCCAGATCATCTTGTTTGACTAACTTATGCCTCTATTCAATTAACACTTAGTGATCAACAATTTCATGCCAAAGAACAATTTGGTTGCAGCTGGCGACTATTTCAACCTCGGCAAGAGTTTGCCTCATCAATTTCAAATTTGGGTTTGCCTCTCTTGCGTAAATTCAATCTTTCAAAGATCCCCCTTCCCCTTTGCAATGCCAATGGCTCCTTTCAATAATCCCTAGTTTGGAGACACCCACTCACACTCTCGCCATTCTCATCAACACAGCTCTTCTCCTCAATCAATACCCCATATTGAGATTGATCATTAGTCGTATCTAACATCATTAACTATAGAAATTGTTGTACTACAAGTCCTATTTGAGCTCTCGAACTCATTGATCGCTACCCCTGATAGAAAATCCAACATCGTCGTCGTCAGATGGAGGTCAATCTGAGCTTTAGGCTGAGCACAAGCGAGCCAAGATTTGATGCATATTGAGGAACTGAGGATTTTAGCATCCGAGAAGGTGGCCAGTAGCAAATAACTCCAATTCGACTTCTTGTCGCTAGGACCAACTACGTGATGACATGAAGCTCATGAGGTCGCTGGTAGGGGCCCTGATTATGGTGTTGAAGAAGGAGGCAATGTAAAGCGAAGGAGGAGGTGTGAGGAAGATGAAGAAAGAAAAAATGTTTTTGGACAAAAATACCCCAAGCTATAAATAAGACTGAAAGTTTGGGTCCTTATTTGAGACAAAATTAGCCACTTTGGGTCTTTATTTGATACAGTGTCCACTTTGGGTCATTTTTTGAGAAAATGAACCCACTCCAAGCCTTTATTTGAGATTTTTCCTTTATTCTATAATAAGCAACTTAATCTATAAAATCAAGCAACTTGATTGAGCTTGCACTGGACTGATCGGAAACAACGGAGAACTCTCAATCAAGAGAAAAATCTGTTGTGGAAATTCAATGAACCATGAACACGACAAGGCCGCGACAAATTCGATGGGCTGTCGTGCGAGACACCAAGAAACCTGCAAAACTACCGAAAGCTTAGGAAATTCGTTGGGAGGCTTGCCGGTGTCGCAAAGTTATCGTCAGTGCTGAGAACTAGTCACGGTATTGAGGCTAGAATGGTGAGGCTGAGTAGGAGGAAGCAAGCCATGGCGTCGGGTTGAACAATGAGCAATAATGTCGATGCAGCAAGACCAGCGAATTTCACCAGTGTTGGGCTAGGGCTAAGCTGCGCGCGATTCGGGCTGCAAGAAATTCACTGTGTTATGGGAGGTATGCTCAGCGTTGCTGCGTTGGTGGCTGCATCTTCGGTGCAGAGATCACAGGACAAATGCTAAGGAACCTGCGGTCGCATCTGCACTAATGGATGGGCGCCGGTGACACTATTCAAGGCACCTTGAAGCACACCAGTGTTGGATAAATTCTCCTCAAAGGTTTTGAAGTTGACAAAACATTTCTCTCAGTCTAGTCTGAAGACTTGCAGACTCTACTGGCAAAGTCTGAAGATCAAAGTCTGACGCTAACAAGACTCAAGTTTGAAAGTCTACTCTCATGGACAGATTCCAGACCGACAAGATAAAAGTTTCTTTTCTGATTCTATACAGTTTTTATCTCAATGGCTAAGGAATATCCTTCGATTGGATTCAGCACTACAAGATCTTACATTCGTATCCGAATTGATATAGATTCTCTAAGATTCGCAACTTATTTGGAAAGTTCTACTTATGGAAACAAAGATCCTGATTGTATGGGCGAGCAGGATTGATGCGCTATCTACACTTACCTTAAAGAGCTCGAGATCTCTCCAAATTGATTCTGTCCAATGGGTTGATTGGAAGAACTTCTTTGGAAGGTTCCAACGGTAATGAAGGCATGAAGAAGCGTATAAAGAGAGACGTTCGAGTTGTTGAAGTGTGCTGGATAGAAGAATTCCAAAGTCTGAATCTCCATATTTTGTTTGTGATCTTATTCTTTCGAGCAATTCATGTAATCAAAAGAGTGATCATAGAGTGGTGAGACCTTGAGGAAGTGTAGTAGAAGTTCTACATTGTGGACTCAAGAGCGTGAGACTGTAACACTCTTTTTGATTCTTAGTGAAATCCAGCCAGAAGGGCTGTCCGTGCGGGAGAGTGGACGTAGGCTTGATATAAGCCGAACCACTATAAATCTGAGTCTTGATTCTCTCTCCCTAATCCTTTTATCTTTCATTACTTTCATTTGCTGCGATTGTTGTTTTTAATTCATTAATCTCATATTCGGATTTGATTGTTAAAATCGCTTTAATCACCTAGTCACCCCCCTCTAGGTGCTAATTCTAGTCCTAACAATTGGTATCAGAGCCAAGTGCTCGGTTTATAAAAGTGTTTTTACTTTTGAGCTAAAGATCTTTTATGGCTAGTATCTTGGCACCAGGGACTTATGGAGGGACAAAGCAACACAAGGCCACCGTATTTTGATGGAAAGGAATACAACGTGTGGAAGAACAAAATGAAAGCATTCTTAAGATCCGAGAGATCCCTTGCAATGGAATGTTGTGGAAAGAGGAATCAATCCCACCGCCGCGTCTACATCAAATAAGAATGGCAAAGACAAAGAAAGCAAACCCCCGCTCCTATGTCTCGGACGGAGATGACCAAAAGAGAAGCGCTTGATGCAAAAGCCATTTATTCTTTATATTGCGCTTTATCTCCTACTGAATATAATAGAATCTCTTCATGTGAAACAGCAAAAGAAGTTTGGGATAGACTTCATGTTACATATGAAGGGACTGATCGTGTAAAAGAGACAAGAGTAAATTTCCTGCTTGGCCAATATGAATCATTCAAGATGAAGCTAGGAGAGTCGATTGGAGATATGTTCAATCGTTTTACAGAAATTGTAAACGGTTTGGCGTATCAAGGTCATCCAATTTCTTCTCCAATGAAGGTCAACAAACTCTTGCGAGGTCTCTCAAAAGATTGGAACCATGTCAAGACTTCAATCCGGGAAACTCAGAGGATTATGCAACTCTCCGTTGATGAATTGATTGGCATTCTTCAATCCTATGAAGTGGAACAAATCAATGATGAAGATCCCGAAGGTAAGAAGTCCATCGCTTTAGTATCTAACACCGATTTTGATGATACGATTCAGAAAATGATATGGACGACGAAGAACTTGCTTTTATGATCAAGAGATTCAAAAAGCAAAGTAGAAAAGGAAGGAAATTCAGTGAAAGAAAAGAATACAAGCAAAATGGGCAGAAAAGAACCATGAAAGAAGATGATGAGCAAGGATATATATGCTTGATGGCACATTCAGAATCAGAGTCTGACTCAGACACAGACTCAGAATCCGATGAAGAAATCAAGGTAGGCCATTCAAGAATTCCTACTAAAGTTCTTAAGTATATAAATGAGCTATGCTTAAATCTCAAATCTTCTCTTAAAAGGATCTCCGAACTTAAAAAGGAGAATTCTTGGCTTAGGCAACAGGATCTTTCTCAAAAAGAAAAGTTTGAAATTTTGCAAAAGATTTTCTACAAATAAAAGAAAGTCGAGATTTACTTGTCAAAGAAAATGATTTTTTAAAGAAAGAATTTTCAAATATTTCGACAAGATTTTCAAATGGATCAAAAACATTAGAGCATATCCTTTCTATACAAGTTCCTTACTATAATAAGTCGGGACTTGGTTTCAATAAGGAAAGTGATTCTCTAATAGATTTTCCTAAAGTCAAGGAGAGACTCAAACAAAGACCTCCTAAACTTGCGTACAAGAATCATTTTCAAAAAGTGTTTACAAAACCTGTTGGTCGAAATGCCCTAAAGTGTTCAAATTGTGGAGATTCGAAACACTTTGAAAAAGAATGTCCTAAAGTCTGGAGATCTGTTATGAAAGATTGGGCAAAAGCAACATACTCTACTAACTTTCAAGGACCCAAGAAAATATGGGTACCAAAGAAAAGGTGAGTTGTTTTTGCAGGAAATAAAGGAAGAGAAGAAAGAGAGTTTGGTAAGGAATGTATATTTTTTTATTCTCAATTTGGTTTGAGTACACAATTCTCTTTATACTTGATATTCAATATATCCTTGGTTGATTCAGATTTTATAATGATCATATTCCTTGATTTGTCATGTGATTTATTTTTGTGATTCGTGCGTTGAGATTTGATTTAATATGTGTGATTATTTGAGATAATTCAGATTATTTTGTCTAATTTTATACTCTCGATATAGTCATATTTTGCAAAGTGAAAATCTGTTTTACGTGTTATGCAAGATATGCTTAGATATTCAAGAATTTTATTCTCTCTGTTTTTATGGTACTATGACTAAGTGAGAATTTATTTTTCAAAATATCATTGTGCATAATATTCTTTCTTTGAATACTTTATTATGATGAATTAAGAAAGAATATTTGTTTATCTATGGAGATTTCATATTTTGCTCTAACGGAATGGAAGGATCCAAATTGATGGATACCAAAAAGGATATGAGTTGATTGCAGGAAATTCAATAAGGCAAGAATGATTGCGAATCTACGCAGATTTTGGTGCAATCGATAAGTATCTCCTACGAAGATTGGTAATGATCTTTTTTAATCAATGGTATATTTCGAACATATACCTTGGGTAAGAGATTTTCTTTATCATCCCGCCATACAAATTTGTACGTGCATTTATCTTGATTTTGGACGATTGCTTATAATTTATATTGCAAATATCTCTTGTCATAAACATAAGGCATTGCATTTTTACTTGATTTGGCACGTAATAGCAATATCATCTTTCTTTTTGTGAAATGCATCAATAATATATATCTGGATTTATGCTTAAGAAAATCCATTTGATCTTGAAATATATTATTGCATATTCATGGATATACTTGCTATATTCTTAGAATATATTATATCTAGCAAGGTTGATTTGCAAATCGGAGGAAGGTATTACGTGACATTTTTGCAAAGACTGTTATCCATTATGCAAGATTTTGCAGGTGGCAATAGAATCTTCCATATGGAATTTGGAAAGCTTGATCAGAAAATTATGAAGATTCTATACTATCTTTTGGAGGTTCAAAAATTCTATTCCTTGTGCAAAGTTTTTTATTATTGAGGAAATCCCTTATGTGTCGTACGAAAGGTTGAGTAGTTCTAAATTTTTAATAATTGATAATTTTATATATGCTATTCAATTTATTTATTTGAAGAAAGGGCATTATATATTATGTGGATATTATTATAGCTTATTTGTGCAAAAAGTTTATCAAGTTGCTGCAGGTTGAATTCGAGAAGAGCTTGATTGAAGAAAATAAATTTTTACCTCGAATTTCAAAATGCAAGTGATCATTGTGGATGTTGTTGCTGCAAAGGAAATACTGGAAAAATATTCTATTCAACGTGCACAAGCAACAATTGTTTCTATTCGCAAATATTGTCATGATGACAGGGGGAGAAAGCGAATCCAAGAAAAAGGAAAGGAATCGTGATCATCTCAAAAAGGCAACAAATTGAGGGGGAGCTTTGATCAATTATGGAAAAATCTTTTTGAATTGATCGTGATCTTATTTATTATGGAATGAAGGAAAAGGTAAATGTGTTGGAACTTACCAAGTTCTACAAAATCCGGTTAGTGCATTTTTTTTTTCCTTTTGTCATAACAAATCTCTTATTAATATTATCTTTTTATTATGACAAAATGGGTTAAGTGAATTTTATAATGCATCCGTGATTTTGATTTGCCGATATATATGATCGAAGTGAGCTATATTGCATTTACTTTATAAAAGATGATTTTTGGAAATCATGCAAAACACATTTGTTATCGTTTTATATTCTCTACGTCATACTATTTCTATTGTTATTGCTTTTTGATTATGACAAAAAGGGGGAGAGAATATGAATATGCATATGTGTTGATTCATTAATATTATTTAGTGCATAATATTGAGCTGCGATTATTTTTTCTATATATTGTTATGCTCAATCTATTTGCTATCTTTTGATATCCTTTGATTTAAATTAATATTTTTAAAAGCGTGTTTACAAATCTGCATATTCAGAGATTGTTTTGTCATCATCAAAAAGGGGGAGATTGTTAGGGAAATCCCTTATAATGTTTTGAAGATGACAAAATAAATCAAAGGCTACTAACATGTTTGATGGTTGAGTAATAGACTATGCAAATGATTGAACATGTAAAGGATATTGTCAAAGTCTGAAGACGGCCAGAAGACTGAACGGAACACATGTCCAAAAGTATATTTTGAAGATTTCCAGACTTTTTGTGTCAAAGTCTCAAGACCGCGACTTTAGTGTCAAAGTCTGTTCTACACGTAAGTCCGCCTACTCGACAAATTCCGGGCGAACATGAATGAAGAACCAGAAGACGACTCTATGTGAAGCCGAACCGGAAGACGGACTCTATGTCAAGCGAACATAACAGACGTGTTCGGACCTTAAAGCTAAATCTGTTCGGACCCGTTGTAAAGTCTATCTTCAAAGAACTTGACATTGGAATGTCGGTCTTTTGCAATTCTCCAGACCGAACTTTTTAACAAGTTCTTTTGCATATTTCTCTTGATGAATGAAGATTCATTCTTTAAGTTGTTTCACTTGTAGATCAAGGAAGAAGGATAGTTCACCCATCATGCTCATCTCAAATTCATCCTGCATAGACTTAGAAAATTTCTTGCACAAAGTCTCATTAGATGATCCGAATATTATGTCATCAACATAAATCTGAACGAGTAGAAAGCTTTTGCCTTCCTTTTTAATAAACGAGTAGTGTCTACCTTTCCTTTAGAGAAACCACTTTGAATTAAAAATTACTTAGCCTTTTCATACCAAGCTCGAGGAGCTTGTTTTAATCCGTATAAAGCTTTTTTCGGTCGAACACCGAGTCCGGTTTCTTTGAGTCTTCAAATCCAGGAGGTTGTTCCACATAGACTTCTTCTTGAATAAATCCATTCGGGAATGCGCTTTTGACGTCCATTTGAAATAACCTGAAATTCTTATAACATGCAAAAGCAAGTAGTAATCGATTGCTTCTAACCTTGCTACTTTGGAGCATAAGTCTCATCATAGTCTATCCCTTCTTCTTGCGTGTATCCTTTAGCCACGAGTCTTGCTTTGTTTCTTGTCACTTTGCCTTTTTCATCAACTTTGTTCCTGAAAACCCATTTAGTTCTAATAACAGATTTACCTTTTGGTTTAGGAGTTAATTCCCAAACGTCGTTAATACTGAATTGTCGAGCTCTTCTTGCATTGCTTCAATCCAGCTTTCATCGGCTAAGGCTTCTTCAATGTTTTTGGGTTCTATTTCGAAATAAGTGCAACCGCACTAGACTCTTCTCGCCTTTTGGATCTTGTACGAATTCCCTCATTAATGTTTCCAATAATGAGTTCTTCAGGATGACTGGACTTGTGTTTCCAGTTACTGGATGGTCTGATAGTTTGTTGATCATTTTCTTGAGTTGAATCTTCATCGACAACTTGTTGTACTGCATCTGTATTTTGGTCTGCTTTATGGGAGATATATCTAGCGAGTGCCGGAATGCATTCGATTCTTCGCCTCCGTATTGGCTGAACTTGTGGAGAGTCTTGAAATTTGACGTTCATTGATTCTTCCACAGTCTTAGTTTTCTTGTTGAATACTCTATAGGCTTTGCTTGTAGTTGAGTAACCAAGAAAGAATCCTTCATCTGATTTTTCTTCAAACTTACCAACTCGATCATTTGCATTCTTCAGAATAAAGCATTTACAACCAAATACTTGAAAATAAGAAACAATTGGTTTCTTTCCTTTAAAAATTTCATAAGGAGTTTTCTCAAGAATTGGTCTTAAAAACACTCTGTTAATAATATAACAAGCGTCGAAACAAATTGACTTCAGCCCAAAATCTTGAAGAAATATTGCTTTCAATTAAAAGAGTTCTTGCCATTTCTTGTAAAGACCTATTCTTCCTTTCCACAACCCCATTACGTTACTGGTGTGTATGGAGAGAGAATTTGTGCTGAAGACCAGAATCATCACAGAATTTAGTAAAGTCTTTATTTTCTAAAGGGTGGTTATCGATTTATTAAGGCAGTTATTTTTCAAAAAGGAATTTATTTTGCGACGATTCAGTTACCACGATTCGATTACCTTTTATACTTCTTCTCCTTCTTCGTTTTAAACTTTACCCAAAAACCCTAGTTCAAAGCTTTTCACTCTCTGGAATTTCTCTCCTCGATTTCTACTTCTCAAGATTTTGACTTTCTTGCGACACAAGTGTGAAAGTTTCTCCAAGAAAGCGACAATGTCTTACCAAAGAAAATCTTCAAGGATTGCAAGCAGGGGACCACGGGGCTGAGAGGGGCCTACGCACTTCGATCTCACGTAAGAAAGCGACTTTCCAACAGAACGAGTCTCCTCAACGGTCTCAACGCTCCTCCTCAACTAGACCTCATGATCGAAGCCCTCAACATGCGAAGAAGTGCTTGAAAATGTTGAACCAAGTAAGATCACTCAAGCCTGCTTTTGTTTATAGGCTTTACTCGCATTGAAGGAAGGTGGTTCTCGCAATGACCTTCATTGATGAATTTCGAAAGAAAAAGGTTATAAAAATGAGACGCACTTTCTCACCGTGATGGAAAGATCGGGCGTTGTTCTGCGCTGGAACAACAAAGAAAAGTTTTTGCAAACTTTCCCAAAGTGATCCTAGGTTTGGTAGTTTCAATCAACCAGGGGAAAGGATGATGATGAGAAAATGTTTTTACATTTTAAACCTTGGATGGGTGTGGCTGCAAACCTTCGAGGAAAGAAGGATGAACTGTTTCGATCTGATGGACACAGGAAGATGTATGAGAAACTGCTGAAGCGAGGGGTGATAAATCCACGAACGGTGGACTTTGATTTTCTGGATTTACTGAGCATCAATCTCAGAGAGAAGTTTGAGAAGCTTCAACTGCACAAGTTTTGCACTGAATGTGATGTGGCTTATTCTGAATTAACCGCATATTTTTACTCTAATCTCATTTTTCTTGATGCGAACAGCTTTTCATTTAGCGTGCGAGATAGAGAATATGTTGTTGATACGGACACTCTGGCAGATGTAATTGGTGTGGAAAGAGGTGCTTTCCAATCAATTTCTGTGTCTGTAAGTCATGCCACTCTTGAACTTGCAAGAGACCGAATTGTCAAGGACGTCTCTCCTACTCCTGAATGAATGCAACAAATATTCGCTTCACAAGATTGTGATCAACTGTCTTAGACCAAAATCAACATCAAAGACAGATGTATCCATCTCAGAGGCAAAGTTGATGTATGCAATCAAGATTGGTCTTAATTTCTCTTTGCCACACACTATCATGTTTCACATGTACAGGTCTATGGCAAAGGACAAGGGACAACTACCTTATGCTGCTCTCATCACACGTCTTTTCAGACATCTGAACATCCAACCTCCCCACATTCTCTCTGTGAAGACTATTGGTCGAATGGTCATCGGACTGAGGATGATAACAAAGATGCGTCTGAAGGAACTTAGCAAGAAGTTGGAGCAGTTCAAGGAGCAAACCCCTGTTAAGACCAGACCAGACTCTTCTGCTGCAAAAAGAAAAGGAAAGGAACCTGTCACTGGTGCTATCAAGAAGAGGCGGGCAATCATCTTGGAAGATGAAGATGATGAGGATGATATGCCTATCTCAGCCTTTGCTTCTCAGCATTCTGCTCCTGTATCAGCTGTCCCAGAACAACAATTTGCAGAAGAAACTGAGAAAGGAAACCAGGAAAAGGAATCCTTGCAGGAAGAAGAAGAGAAAGAGAAAGAAGAAGAGAAAGAAGAGAAAGATGAAGAGGAAGAAAAAGAAGAAGAAGAGGAAGAGAAAGAGGAAGAAAAAGAAGAAGAAGAGAAAGAGGAAGAAAAGATGAAGAGGAAGAGTCGCCCGGACAGACTCTCCGCATAAACCAAATAGACTCACAAGCTAAGTCGATTCTCCAGCGAGAAAAGGAGGATCGCACAACCTTGTCACCGAGGAGACTCCTCGAAAGAAGAGTTCTTCTCCCCTCCGAAGGCATGGAAACGGGGGAGATATCCAAAGAGAAAGCACTCCTCTTCTCTTGACATTTACAAGTGCAAGTGTGAGTAGATCGCCACCGATGCGAAGATGTTTATGCTTGCTCATCATCCCGAGGGAGAGGCTTCATCTCCAAACATTGATCTTCCCGCGATATTCACACCGGCTTAACTCCACCATCAGACCGAGTTGACGCAAGCACACAGACTGACAATTCAGGAGATTTCAGAAGGCTGCTTGACATCATATTGGAGCTCAAAGGCCAAATCTATGCTATGGGGGTGTGACTTTCAGACTCTTCAGAATGAGAATCATGCTATGTTCATCTCCTTACACGATCGCTTAAAGATGTTGGAGTAAGGTTCAAGACACAAAGAAAAGGCACGCTCTCGCCGAACTACAAGAAGACTTAAGGAAGCTGGAAGGAACTGTCAAGTCTATGGAGGACTTTCAACTTGTTCGCGTTCCTCGTGCTCCTTGATTTTCTTACTTTTTAATGCGACAAAAAGGGGGAGAAGACTTTGCGGCAGATTTTCACTCTATTCTCATTCCAAACCCAAACCTTAAACCTTCATTTCTAAACACATTTTTTTTTTTTGGATTTAATGGTTTGTTTGTGATTGACATTTTGACTTTATCTTGAGTTTTTGAATGATTGCTTACTATTGCATTGCCTTAAGCTGTCAAAATTAGATATAGATAGTAAAGTCTGCACTGACTAATGAGGTTTCTGTGGATGCAGATCTCGTGTACGGGTAAATCTCGTACGGGACATCCGCATACGGGACATCTTATACTATTCTTATTCTAATGATATCTTTGCAAGCTTAAAAGTTGTTTTGCGGGGCAATAGTATTCAAATCTGCGGGAAAGTTTTGTCACCATCAAAAAGGGGGAGATTGTTGGATAAATTCTCCTCAAAGGTTTTGAAGTTGACAAAACATTTCTCTCGCCTAGTCGAAGACTTGCGACTCTGCGGCAAAGTCGAAGATCAAAGTCGACGCTAACAAGACTCAAGTTTCAAAGTCTACTCTCATGGACGATTCCGGACCGACAAGATGAAAGTTTCTATTCGATTCTATACGCTTTTATCTCAATGGCTAAGGAATATCCTTCGACTGGATTCAGCACTACAAGATCTTACATTCGTATCCGAATTGATATAGATTCTCTAAGATTCGCAACTTATTTGGAAAGTTCTACTTATGGAAACCAAGATCCTGATTGTATGGGCGAGCAAGATTGATGGGCTATCTACACTTACCTTAAAGAGCTCGAGATCTCTCCAAATTGATTCTGTCCAACGGGTTGATTGGAAGAACTTCTTTGGAAGGTGCCAACGGTAATGAAGGCATGAAGAAGCGTATAAAGAGAGACGTTCGAGTTGTTGAAGTGTCTGGATAGAAGAATTCCAAAGTCTGAATCTCCATATTTTGTTTGTGATCTTATTCTTTCGAGCAATTCATGTAATCAAAAGAGTGATCATAGAGTGGTGAGACCTTGAGGAAGTGTAGTAGAAGTTCTACATTGTGGACTCAAGAGCGTGAGACGTAACACTCTTTTTGATTCTTAGTGAAATCCAGCCGAAGGGCTGTCCAAGCGGGAGAGTGGATGTAGGCTTGATATAAGCCGAACCACTATAAATCTGAAGTCTTGATTCTCTCTCCCTAATCCTTTTATCTTTCATTACTTTCATTTGCTGCAATTGTTGTTTTAATTCATTAATCTCATATTCGGATTTGATTGTTAAAATCGCTTTAATCACCTATTCACCCCCCTCTAGGTGCTAATTCTAGTCCTAACAACCGGGACTGCTGGTGGAAGCTGGGTTGCAGTGGGACGGCAGTAGAGCACCTGGCGTGGCAGAGCAACGAGATCAACGGACTATTTGATGTCGGGCCTCCTTCACGAACACGACACCGGCATTGGAAAAGAGCTGCGAGCGCGCGTGGAGATCACTAACGTCAATGGAGCCCCTTTGAACTACCGAAGGAAAAAGGGCAGAGCTTTGTTCGTTATCAATTTTCCCTCACGATCCGCCTTTTCTTGTTCTGTGCCATGAAGTCTTTTTATATAAGGTACTTGGTCTCTTGCAAGTCCTTTTCAAACGGGACGATTTGAGTGGAAGCATTGGGCTTCATTGTTCAATTTAAGTGAAATATGACGATCATGCAGAAAAGTTGTTGATTTAATTTACAAGTTACCGATTTCATGGTTGTCGATCAGTTACCAAGACATCGATACTCAAGTTTGTTGTGGTCCGAGACTACTAATAGATTATCTAACAACCGTAGACTCTTCTAGACAATTTCCTTTATTGTTGGGCAAGCTTCGAAGATGTCTATTGGAATGCCAAGGAGACGAATGGATTTAGACTTTTTTAATTACAAGTGTCATTAGTAAAGTCATAAGTATTTTCTAGATTTCAAGAGTCAAAAGTTCAAGTCTCTAGGTGTTTTAGTGCATTTTATAATTCCTATGGTTTTATTATGTTTTTCTAGTTCCAATTGAAAGTGCTAGTATGAACACCTAGAGGGGGTAAATAGGTGTTTAAAATAAACTTTGGCAAATAAATGTGGAATAAAATAAAGAAATTTAGGGAAGAGAATAAGAACACAAGATTTATAGTGGTTCGGCTTAGATCAAGCCTACGTCCACTCTCCCACGCTAACAGCCTTCTGCTGGATTCCACTATGTGATCAACAAGAGATTACAATTTTGAGTGCAAACACTTATTAGTAGATCACACTATCTCATTAAGTCACTATTTTGGTATTTCTCTCACGATCACAAACGTTTAAGCTCACCAAAGACAAGTGTATGATCGAAGTTCGCTCAGACTTTGGAATTATAAATTCTACGCACCATCTCTTACTTGCTCATCAGTCCTTGATCTCTTTAAATACTCCTCCACTTCCAAACTAGCCGTTAGACAACATCTAGAGGATCGTCTTCCAATATACCCATTGGACAGATCTATATCTAGAAGATTTGGTAGCCGTTGAGTGATAGAAGTAGAATCCCAAATTGATTCGGATCGCCCATACAAACAGAATATTGGTTTCCATAAGTAAAGCTTCTTCCTATAGAAAGTTCTTGTCTTCAAGATTTAATTGTCAATCAATTAGATTGAGTCAATTAAATCAATTTTGATGTAGAATCTAAACCATATCACTAGCCGTTATACATTTGGGCTTGTGTTACGATCTGTCTTGTTCTGGATGTAAAGTCTGAGAGCAATAGACTTTACAATCTGAGTCTGAGTGCGATAGACTTTACAATCTGAGTTTAAACAGATTTAGCTTTAAGGTCTAGACATAGTCTGAATAAGTTCAGCTTCAGCATAGAGTCCGTCTTTTGGTTCTTCTAAGCATAGACTTCGACAATATTCTTTACACGTTCTATCATCTGCATAGTCTATTACTCAACCATCAAACATGTTAGTAGTATTTGATTTATTTTGTCATCTTCAAAACATCATAAGGGATTTCCCTAACATCAATGTCCTTAATTAATTAGGTAGTTTCTTATCTTCAATGTTTAGTCTATTTCCTATGTAATAATCCATTTATATAATGAGGTGAATTCTCAAATATAAGCTAGTGAATTTTGAATATATTAATATTTGAGATTTTTCTTTGCTTGAACAAATATTTTTGAAGAGTGTATTACTCTTGATTTTTTGTATCATTGAAAAGTGGATTCTTCCTTGATAGTGAACCAATGAAGCATTGTATCTCGGTTGATGGTTTTCCTATAGGCCTTGGTAGTGAGCTTATTCAATCTCGAAGTCCCGTATCCTAAGCTGGTGATTTTTGTAGGCCTTGGTGGTGAGATTTGTTAATCCCAATCCCGATCCTCGCTTGGTGGCGTGTCCTGTACGCCTTGATTCCAATCATATTCTATCTTGCATTTTGCATACATCCATCTCCATAGACTCATCCATCACTCAAAACAACTCTCGCTGATCCCGCAACAGCATCAAAATGCTATCTTCAAATTCTGCTCTCATTCTGTTCTCTTTTCGGATTTCGAGTTTTTGAGCTCGGTGCTCTCCATCCGACTCCTCTTATGTTTCGTAGAAAGGAAGGTGGGCGAGGAGTCGCATAAAATGATCCATCAATGCATATTGATAAAGCCAACATTGTGCGGGTGGTGTGGGTATGGGTGCGTGGGGCGCGCGCCAGAGATTTCCAGAATAAAGGATCTGTGGGAAGTCAACGTTTCTCAATGATCTGGCCATCAAGATCAACTAAAATAACTGCAGATGTTAGTAGGCCGGGGGTCCGAAGTTGTCCGTTTTCGTTTCAAATTTTTGGGGCATGCTTCGTAGCAAGCTGGCCTAACAAGAGTGAGAAAAACTCAAATGCCGTTTTAATGTAGGCTTAATTCCCTAACACCCCAGAGAAATAATTACATGACAATTTTTAATGTACTACGAGAATCGCAGTCCATTATGGACTATAAAAAATCAAATAACAAATAATTATACATTGTTGTGTGACTCACTTCTTTAAGAATTTGTGATTCACGATAAATTATTATTCTCATAGTACCTTAAGGATTGTTATACTAGTAAAGCCCAACACCCCCCTTAAAAAATAATAGCTTTAATTCCAATTCAATCTCGAACTTTTTTATCTAAACATACGTCAAACTTTAGGTTAAGTCCAAATTTGTCCCAACCCTTTCTGTGTCCCAAAAAAAAAAAAAAAACAACAACTTTAGGTCAAGTTCTAAATCTACATAGAACTTTTTTTTGGTCTAAGAGAAAAATCATCAATATTTATTCTAGTCCAAAATCTGCCCCCATTATTCCTCTATTAAAAAATTGCTGTTTGTCGTCCTTAATTTTCATAACCTATAAAGGTTTCATTTTAAGATCATTTTTCATGTCATGTTGTTGATGCAGATTTGTTATTGATGTGCACATGCCATGTTAAGTTGGGAGTGAACCACAGGGGTGGATTCAAGAATCAATTGAATGATGGTGATTTAAAACAAAATTCAAGGCGGATTTGGTACTAGATTTAAATTTTGGGGCTTTTTAGACGAGAAAAAGGTTCATGACAAATTTAAGATTATATCTAAAGTTTTGGATTTTTTTTTTGAATTTAAAACAAAATTCAGTTTGCCGCTTCAGGCCAGCGCCGCTTTTTATTACAGGGTCCAATTCGTGCCCATTTCATTTTTTTTTTTTTTTTTCTCGGTGTGCCCATTTCATTTTCATGTTAAGATTTCGAGAGTTAGGACTTTTGAATATATGTCCTAAAATATTCTTCCATAATTGCTTACAAGTGGAGGTTTTGGATTATGGACTTTCTAATAGACACTCCTTAATAACGAACGCCCAAAAGCTACTCAGAAAAATGTACCTTCTAAAGCAGATGATTATGTTACTTTAATCATGAACTCACTCCTGTAAAGCTCCGCAAAAAAACTAAAACATAGTTTTAATTTTTAAAAAGGCTATGAAGAAAAACTATATATGATTTCATAGCTTGATGTTCCTCGTTTAACCGTACATATGGTCATCCGTCTTTCAACTAATGAACAGTGCCCACCTTATCTATCTACTGTTCTGGGGGAACTAGTGAGCGGCTTCTCTGCCACTCATCTTTTTGCAGAGGGGGTCCCGATTTTAGTTTGCCGCTTCAGGCCAGCGCCACTTTTTATTACAGGGTCCAATTCGTGCCCATTTTATTTTATTTTTTTTGTCGGTGTTCCCATTTCATTTTCATGTTAAGATTTTGAGAGTTTTACAGTTCAATTATTGCTCCTCGATCCGTTTCTTTCTGTACTTTCTCTCTCTACGGTCAGATTTTTTTGGATGCATAAAAAGGACATTCGAAGAGGGAGGTCTGTGCCATTAACTACACGTCTTTCGATCTAAGTAACAACAACAACGATAATGATACTTAAGACGCGACACCACACGATACAACATGTTGACATATCGTTTATTAAATAATAAATAATTTTGACATGTTGAGACATGATATATTAAATGTATATAATTATAATTTATTTCTACGATTATTTTAATCAAATTAATTTGATTTAGATTCACAAATAAACAAATAACAAAAAAAGAGTCTAGAATGAATTAACTCTAAAATATTAATCAACAGTTTATTAATATCATTCATTATTTTAATTTTACAAATTCAACTTTATTCCAATAATCTGTAAAATTTAGAAGAAAAATAAAATAGGCAATCCACATTTTGGATTCGCGTGTCAAAGTGTGTTGAAAGAGAAGAGAAAGAAAAAACAAACTTGAAAGGTGAATTATATGTCACGGGAAGTGAGAGTCAGAAGAGAAGAGAAAACTAGATTTTTTTTTCCCCATTTATTACTTTTATTAATTTATTATTTTTTTACATATTTACATTTTGACTCATCATTTTTTATTGACTCGTGCATATCTAAATTATGAATTCTAAGTTATGTATCGAATAGTGTCAGGAGAGTTGATCGGGTATTAGATTTTCCGATACCTATTGATCGAGTGTCGAAAAGTGTTAGAGAAGTATTGGACGTGTGTTGAAGTGTTTGACACAACATAAAAACTCATAAAGAGTGTCGGTGCTTTCTAACTTTTGATTTTTGCATGGCCAAACTTTGGATGCATGACAAGGATGAAATCCGTGTCTGACTTTCTCTTTTTTGACAAGAAACCAACCATATGTCAAACATACTGCCACCGGTCCTGTGTGGTTGTGCGTTCCATATAAAGGACACATAGAATTCTAAACTAAAATTATTTACAATTGAAAAATTGACACAAATTATCTCTCAGCTTTATTTAAATATGCAAAATCGTCTCTTGATTTTTTGTTTATTTAACATGAACCTCAAACTATAAGTAAAATTCAGTCTAATCCTTAAAGTATATGAAAATTTTCAATACCGCTCTTTGGTAAATTCAAATTAACGGAATCTGTTGATGTGACTTTCAACCGTTTAAGTTTGAACGTGGGACAAAGTAGAGTTATAGGTAGATTATTCACCTGAGATATCTGTCATGAGAGATAAGTCACTAATTATTTTTTAAAACTTTTATAAAGTATATTAATAAAAAGATGGAAATCATTCTTACAAATCCACTTAGCATAAAATAATTGGTATAATAAAATATGTCTGATTTGTGATTTGAACAAATTCAAGGACTTCATTGAATACATATTAGTAGTTCCTGGATTATGTTTATTATTTTCTCTTTATAGTATAATTTGTTTCTTCTTTCCTTTCCACTAACCATACGTCAAACGTACTGCTACTAACGTTCATGAATTGGAAAAGGAGGTGGCAAGTAGTACCTCCGGCGGATGCAAATCAATTGTCCCCCTTTATCAATCTCTCTCCTCCTCCTCCTCCTCCTCCTTCTCCTCCTCCTCCTTAGCCACCTCATGAAAAAGATTGTCGCGCCTATCCCACCGTCACCATGTTCGAGCCCTGCCCCCACCCCCGGTCAGGCCACCCACCGACCTCACCATTGTTGGATTCCCTTCTCCCCATCGTTCACCTTCCTTTGTTCGTCAGTGAGGCAGTGATGGGGGTGGGGCAGCCAACAAGTTCGGGTTTAAAAAAAATGCCCGGATCAATCATAATTAAAAATTTCAGATATTTTCGGGTCCGATGTCATTCCGATTTGGATAATAAAAAAAGTTTCGAAATCCTGACGGTTCGGGTCATACCCGAACCGAACCCGAACATTTTAAAGAAAAGAAATCCTCCACACTAAACAGGTCACCTCCCCTCCTCTCACGCCCCCTCCTCCGCAATCCCATCCAGCATTCACCTTCACCAAGAGGTCCACCGGCTTCAGCCGAGCAGTAAGCATCCGTACCTCCGAGCTTTTGGCATTTTCTCATTTAATATTATTATTTTTCGAAGCAAGAATCAAAATGCTCGGGGAGAATAAATTTGGTTGTCCGGATTCGTTCCGAAGTACCTAAAAGTCAAGTACCCTGGGGAGAACTTAAAGCATCTTTGAAGATTTGCTCTTAAAAAATTCAAGCATCAGACACCTGAAACAGGGACACAGCGTCACTTCTCTAGCCTCCAATTAAACGATTTTTTTTATTGACACTTAAATTTCAATGACCCATTTTGGTATTCACTGCATAACAAATTTTAGGATTTGACCCAATCCCCAACGACAACAAAAATCAGCAATTGCATTTGCATGTTAGTTGTATTTTTTTTTTCATGCATTCTTAAACTCATATAATTGCTTGGATTGGAGCTAATGGGCCTAAGTAGTTAGGGTGGGAACTAAATTAAGTCATCTGTACTGAGCTCATAAGAGCAACATATTTAGGCCAAGCCTATAGAATTATACTGGCCAAAAATTACAAAAATAAGGGTGTGCCAGGTTCAAAAAGTGATCTATTAAAAGTAAACTTGTGAGTAATTATATCAAAATTAGTGACGAAAAAATTAAATCGAAATTGGATTATGGAAATGTTTCCTATTCTTAGATATGACATATACCCTTTGATTCCAAATAGGAAATAGGTATTATCAAGAAACCCTAGCTCATTCTAATAAATAGATTTCACTAAAGGGGGAGAGACGATTGAGGTCGGCAATTGTAGTAAAAAAACATACGCACAAGCTCTCCCTCTTCCGCGAGCTCCAGAAAAATTTCAACGCACAGTTTCATGAAATCAACAAGTATGCATTTTTTAACCGTTGGATCACACTCAAATTTTATGGAGAGTATGGTAAGGCATTATTCTTGATCTTGTCTGGTGGGATTGATGAGAAAATATCTATAAGTATATCTTTCATGGAGAAAACCGAACTAGTCGGACTTGTGGATCAAGGCTGGAGAGATCAACGCACGCGGTCTCGCCAAAACGATGAGTATGTGTTTGTTCTAAGTGGAAATTGAGTATCAATAATCCAGAGATCCCCTTGTGATCTTCACAGTCCCTGGGATAGCCGTTCCCACCTCTTGCTGCTCCTCGCAGATTAGCGCCATTGTGAGGTTATTCATATTTCTAGCAATTTATTTATTAGTTTGATTTATTGAGTGTTACATTATTGATTACATAATTGCATGATCACTTCTCGCATATTAATGGCTTATTTTTTTTAGCTAAATATTTTTGAAAATAAAGAAAAAAGATACCAAAATGACTTTAGAATAATCTAGTTTAACGAAGTCTTTGTATATATGAATTTCTAGTTCGTAGAAATAAAGTGTTCTCCCACACTTTACTGAAATATGTGATCTTCTAGTCCGCCTTTTTTGACATCCGAGTGCAACATTGTTTTAGAGAGGCCAAGTCGATACCGACGCTCTTTTGTCGGCCTCTCGGGCATTAATGCATGCCCGAATACCCATGAGAAAACGTCAGCTGTTCTAAGATACAGCGCATGCGTTCAACGAGCCCACGTCCCGGTTCTCACTGAGACAGTGAAAGTCGTGTGCAATAAGGAGACGCTAATCGGACGGTCTCCGCACCTGTACATCCGTAGGTATAATTGCCTAAGTTTGAATATACGGTGTGCAAACGGGACCACCACTTTTTGAGAGATTGAGAGACAGCATGAAGATTTTCAAAATCTTTCATGATTTTTTATTAAGTTCTGCTTTGATAGTTTTGTCATTATTAAAAAGGGAAGATTGTTAGGGAAATTTCCTAAATGATTTTGAAGATGGACAAAATAGTCCCCTTGATCTACTAGAAGACCCGAAAGTCAGTGCGTTTGAATATCCAAGATGGCCTAATGCACTCCTTGTCCACTCATTTGTAGAGGCATGAAAGTCTCTCCATAAACACCCATCTATCAAATTAAACTTGGCAACTTGAAATTATAGAAGCTAAATGCTTTCCTGCGGTTTTTTATAAGTGGTAATACTATCACTAGTGATCCAAGATCTGGATTTCTATCTAAAATTAATCAGCAGAAATGAATATAAGCCGGCAAATGAAATTGGATCTTACAGAAATAACATTTTTCCCATAATTGGGCATGCATGAGTCTTGATATTGGTTTGATTATTGAGTTGCCATCACTACAGTGAAAAAGTGAATTCTCAAAATTTCATTTCATCCCATCTCTTGATATTAGATATCAAAACTTACTGCTTCTATCAAAAAGTTTTCCAGTTATTTGTATGGTTACAAATCGCTATTTTTATTGATCATATGGGTGGTATCTTAACTATTAAATAAGTAAAATCTAATCGCGTAACAAACATAATTAACAGTTGAGATTAACTTAGCCTACACAATCCATCTTGAATGATATTAGATTTTCTCCTGCTCGAACGGATGTCCGCACATCGAGATCAATAGTGTACCTTTTTATTTGTATGGTTGCAAATTGACGAGAATAAATGGAAAGGCTGACCTGACTTTCTTCATTGCAACACGAGCCAGCTGACTTATTGTTAAGGTGGCAGAGAAGATTGTGGATTGCGGTGCTTCTTCAAAGCTATTAATTCTCGTCATTATCAACCACCAAAATGTAGAAGACATACGGGAATGGCGCCATCTTCGTCCATCGCCTTCAGCATTCGCCTTCTGGCGTTCGCGCTCCTCCTCGGCAACGCTGTTCTCGGGGCTCAAGCCAGCGTCCATCACTACGACTTCGTGGTCAGTAACCTTTCTGCTGCTTTTTCCTTGCGCTCGAGCGCTTCGCCGTTTTAAGTAGTTTTTTGCTTGAGGAGTAGCTCGTAAACCCTTGTCCACAAGAAATTGATCCTCACGTCGGCAATGGAAACTGTCGTCCTTTCTGCCCACTAGTGGCTGACAGACCAACAGACCAAAACAGAAAAACCTTCATTCTTCCGCCTCTGACCTCTGGGAAAGTTAAAGTTACCGCATGTGGCAGGAAAAACTGGAGCCAGAGTAAAAGATGTGATTATCGCAGCCAAGATTCGATCGGCGACATGCGTATCTTTTCATTGTTTAAGCGATGCATGTGGGTGCGTTCACTTCTAGTCCGAGAATACATTCACCCTTGACGATGTTTTGTCGGTCTTATTCCAGCTGAGGGAGACGAATATCACGAGGAACTGTACTTCCTGGAGACTGTTGTTAGTGAACGATAGCTTCCCCGGACCGACGATTGAGGTTCATAAAGGCGATCTCGTGTTCGTGAATGTTCATAATCAAGGAGATTACGGAGTCACACTTCACTGGTAATTCATCTTCCTCTCTCTTCACCGCTCCTCTTTTTCGAACTTTCAAGAAAAAGAGAATAAGCATTTTACCATGCACCTAAGCTATAGGCTGTTGGAATTATTTTGTCGACATATCATCATTCATCATAAAATGCCTGATATTTAAAGCTGAATATTTTCATGAAAGCGTCATAGAAAGCAAAAGGACGCACCTGAGTGCGTAGAAAATAGCACCATTGTTGAATCTGAAAGAAAACCGATTTCTCTCTCTAATCCCTCTTTATGATCTCATGATTTAGATGGAATGCTCATTTGTTGATAGGAGAGAGAGGATTGGTTTATATATATCTTCACTTATTATTCCATTACATCCATTAAAGATATATATGCCATCTCCATAAACTTCGGGACCACTTAATGACATGATCTGATCAATCCACAGAGCCAATCTTTCTGGGATTTTCTCTATATTTTTAGAACCTTGCTAAGCTAACGGCACCGTTATTCCCAAGGAGTAACGGTGCCTTTTTTTTACCGCAAAGTGCCATTGACTTGTAATTGGCAACCGGCACAGAAAGACAACTTCTTTCTTTCAAAAAGGAAATGAAACACATTAGAACTAATCAGTGCAGGTGAACGTTTTTTAAACTTTGAATGACTACTTAAAAATTAAACTCATTTGAGGAAAGAATAGAAACTTTACTAGATCTTTTTTCTTGATTAAGTTTGTCATGTTTTTTATTTGGTCTTATGTAGAGTTATTTAGAATTAGGCTACATCTAAGTGATTTTCTTTTATTTTTCCATTTGTAGATGACTTATTTTTTACCGAAGGCAAATTTGTATTATGCTATGTGAATTCATTTTTGTTGCAAATCAAACATTGACGTACGTGCTTCAAACTAATGGTGTATTTTGAGCCTTTAGTATCACTTCAAAAACAACATGCTACCAAACATTTTTGATTAATCAATAATGCAGTTTAATTAGTAAAATATTGCAGGCATCTTATGGAGGAGAGAAATGAACAATTTTGTTTAATTTAATAACTTTATATGGATGGAGACAACTTCAAAACAACTTGATAAATTTGAAAAGCGAATTTTAATTCCCATAGAAAAAATTAATGGAATCCCAGGCGGTGGGATTCAACAAATCCCACTCAAAATCCCTGATTTTCCAAGGAAACTGGACAAACAGGTCATCCGGTTTCCTTGGGGAAATATGGGGTCAAGACTGCACCGTTACTCCTGGCAAAGTAAGTAACGGTGCCGTCATCTAAGCCTTTTTCCATATTTTTATAATTTTTCCCTACATTGGGCCTCATGAAATTAGGTTATCAAACATGTGCATGAAATAAAATAACCGGAGAAAACAGCAATGGCGATACTGTTATTTTTTCGTGAGATAAGGTCGTTTAGGGCATCTGCGTGCTAGTCAAAAAAGTACTGATATAATAATAACCAAATTAAGTTGATGAAAATTTACAGATAATAACTGCACCGCTCCATTTATTAGGCAGATAGAAAGTTTTCATGTTGTATTTGCCTGGGTAAATAACATTTTGCTCGAGCGATATTTATAGTAAAGACGCGATAGTATTGAAGTGGTGACGTTTAAAAGGTGAGTTCCTACTTAAGTGGCACTTGACAATCCTTCTCTCCCTTGACAAAACTAGATTCGGTTCTCTTCCTTATGCATACAGAGTGGACGACAAAAATAGCTTCCTAAGGTGCAATAGGGCAGCCGACAAATGAGCATCATGACAGTTTAATTTCTGAGAATTTATGGAGCTTGTCCATAGCAACCACTTCCGAAGTACTGGTTTGAAATAAGCATCGGAATAATTATCGAAAAAATCATAAATACATTGTACGGCGGTTAATTCAATCCTAAACTTTTTAATTATACCGATTTAGTTTTAAACATATTATACGCAGCCAATTTAGTTCTAAACTTTTTAATTGTGCTAATTTAGTCCTAAACATTTTTACAATTTGCCAATATAATCCTTCCGAGTAATTTTGATCAAAAATCGCTTGAAGGACTATAATGGAAATTTATTAAAAGGTTTAGAATTAAATTGACGCAATTTAAATGTTTATGATTGAATTGGCCATTGTATAATAGGTTTATAACTGGATTAACACTATTGAAAGGTTTAATACTAAATTAAAACGTCGCACAATAGTTTTAAGGCTTTTTTGACAATTTTCCCAATAAGCATTGTTAAATCAAAAGAGGAATGTTATGCGATTGAGAAAAGTTGTGCTCTTGCAGGCATGGCGTAAAGCAACCTCGTAATCCATGGTCAGATGGTCCAGAATACATTACTCAATGCCCAATCCCACCAGGCACAAATTTCACGTATGAGGTGAATTTTACTACTGAAGAAGGAACTCTTTGGTGGCATGCCCATAGTGACTGGACAAGAGCCACTGTGCATGGTGCAATAGTCATTCTACCGGAAGAAGGAACAACCTACCCTTTTCCTAAGCCAGATGGTGAAGAAATCATTACGCTTGGTATGTGTTTTAAGTTTATTCAGAGAAATTTGAGGTCTGATGAAAATTTGTCGCAATTGAAAAGATAAAGCCTTTAGAAAAGCTCCTGAAAAACTTCATAGAAATATAACTGCATTAAAGTGCATTAAAGCTCATGAAATTTTGCGTTTTGCTTTTATCTTATACGGATCTTGCTCATCCGGCGAAACGGGATTAAAGAAGAGCATTAAAATAAAATCGTGGAAAAAGTTGGATAAAGTCGACTTGTTTGGAATATAACTTTGCATGGTCATATTTACACATTTTGATCGGTTACGTTCCCATTTTCTTTTCCGATGTGTAGGTTCTTGGTATTCGGAAGGAGATGATCTGAATTCCGGCGTAGACTATAGCATGGATACGGGTGAGGCTATGCCTGAATCGATTGGTTATATGATAAATGGAGAGTTTGGAGATTTTGTTGCCTGCTCACAAGGTGCTTTTCTTCTCTAGACTTCTATGATTTTACATTTTTTAAATTCATTGTAAATGTATACTTGTTTTTTTTTTACTTTCTTATTAGTGTGACTATAGTTACGTGATGTAATTGGTACGATGGTCTTGATACGACAGATTCGACATATCACATGTACGTCGAATATGGCAAGACCTACCTTCTCCGTATAATCAATGCTGTCGTCGGCGCTGAGCTCTTCTTTGCCATCGCTGACCACAACTTGACGGTGGTCGGTACGGATGCATCGTACGCTAGACCGTTAGTGAGTCCGTACTTGACAACGAGCCCTGGGTCAACCCTCGACGTAATTTTCACTGCCAATCAGACCCCGGGAAGGTATTACATGGCTGTCCGCCGCTACACGAGCCAGGACACGGACGTAACGGATTTCAACCACATGGTCGCCACTGCCATACTCCAGTACAGCGGGAACTATAGTCTCGACACATCACCGAAATTCCCCAATCGCTCTCTCCCAGGATATTATGACTATAGCGGGGCAGATACCTTCACATTCAAGCTCCGAGGTTTGGCAAGTAAAGAACATCCTTCGGATGTGCCTCTCAACATAACGAGGAGGATGTTCATAACGCTTTCGATGAACGAGATTTTGTGCCCGCATCATGATTGTACCGTTGCTCCGACCACGATCGGCTCAAGTCTAAATAACCAAAGTTGGGATAACCCATCTACGGATGTGCTCCAAGCATATTACAAGTAAGATTTGTTTCTTACACTTACTTTGTTATGCCAAATGACTTATTAGCTCTCTATCCTTGGATAAGTTAAATATGTGCCTAGGCATTTCCCGACATAGGAGTTTTCTTGGGCGAATGCAGGAACATCAGTGGAGTATATACGGCAGATTTTCCGGATTTTCCTCCGTTTGTCTATAACTGGACGGGAGCCGATAATCCGGACGCATGGGGAGTGGCGAACAAGGTGACCATAGTGAAGATGTTGGAGTACAATGAATCCGTGGAGGTGGTGTTCCAAGACAGCGGCATCTTGCAAGGCGCGCAGCGTCATCCGATGCATATGCACGGATACTCTTTCTATGTCGTGGGACACGGCCTTGGCAACTTCGACAATGAGACGGATCCCCTGGAGTACAATCTGCTCGACCCACCACTAGTCAATACGTTCGCCGTTCCTAGGGACGGATGGACCGCCATCAGATTCGTGGCCAATAATCCAGGTACAAGCTTCTAATTCGTGCTGCTTTCCGATTTCATCACCGAATTCAACATCTGAAATTGCAGACGTTAATGTGGCGTCGATCTTGTGATCTGCTGCAGGCGTATGGTTTTGGCATTGCCACATAGATAAACACATGAGCTGGGGCATGGACACGGTCTTCATAGTAAAAGATGGAGGCACTGAGGAAACGAGTATGCGAGGGCCTCCTTCGTACATGCCCCCTTGTGAAGATTCCTACAACATTGCCAGGATGAAATCTCGTCGTCTCCCCCGTCAAATCTCTCGCATATGAGACCACATGCAGCCTCTCGAAGCTGAACAGGGTTTCAAAGTCATATAGCGAACAGTCTAGTATATCGCAATAAGTTCTGTCCCCCTCAGTTTTTTCTTGTGGGAATCGTTGATCTAAGAATTTGTAGCAATTGTGAACGTTGGATTATGAGGACTAGTAACCTATAGATAATAGTACGAATCAACCCATGAATTATCCATCGTCGCCCGTGGCTTTTTCAGAGTACAATAGTTTTATCTTCATTGGGCTCGGCCCAGCACCCTCCAGCCAATCCATAAAACCCCACCACTTCAGCTTCATTGGTCTCGGCCTGACAACCCATTCACAAAAGAGGCTCGGGTTAATCGTTGGGGGCTAGAGGTGATTGGTTCCTTACGCAGTCCAGCTCCCCTTGAAACTGGACCTAGGACCGGACAGGACCGATTCGCAGGTGGTTCAATGGAACTAGTGAATCAAAATAAAAATCCAAAAAATAAAATCGTGTGAAACATGCTCCTATCCATTGATACTCCGATGCAAGTTGTGATATTTGGTTAGACGAAAGAAAAAATGATATTTGGTTTCTAACTCTTTCTTCATCTTCTTCGAGTTATGATGAATTGATTTTTTAGGTGAGTTTCCAATTTAATTTTGATACTTGAAGGAAAGTGGCAAATATCTTCACAATAACGATTTGAGTGGAATATGATTTCTTTCTTTTCTCAATTGTAGACAATAAAGTCTCGCAATTTAGGAAAATGTCTTTCAAAAGAAACAAATGTTCAAATATCTGATGTAATAAAATCCTACTTACTTTTATCTCTTTGTATAGCAAATTAAATCAAAAAATGATTTCGACCTCAAATTTCTCCCGATAAACTTCGTGAAAGACCCATGGTGAATTGTGAGGATAGATTACCATGATGAGAAATAAAATCGCAATTGACAAGTTAATTGAATCTCTAATCCTTCAAATTATATTTTTAAAATTTTTTTGTACTTTCCAAATTTATATTAGAAATAAAATCGCAATTCACTATTAAGGAAAGGGAAAGAATCTTCAAATGATATTTTCTTAAATTTATTTTTTAAAATAAAAATCTTCAATCCAATCCGGGTAGTCAGCTTCTCCCTTGAAATCGGGGACCAGATCGAAAATCACCAATTTCATTTTTATAGAATTAGGAATCAGATCAATGCCCTCGAAAGGTTCCCAATTCGGTTGTGCCATATTGCTCATCTCTATCGGGGCTCCTAAAGTATTGAAGTCAAAGGGAGAAGTAATCAACAAGGTCAAAACCATAATCATGGTAAATCAAAGTCAAGAAGGAAAATGGAGATCTCATGGTGAAATATTTTGCTGGAATAGCAAAAAGAAGGGCCTTCTAAAACGAAATTACAAAACCCCAAAGGAGAAGAAAATCATAATTAAGAAGATGAATTTGTAAACGCCACCATTGAAAGAGATGTTTGTCCAAGAGGCCTTAATTTTGAGCATTTATAGTCCAATTGAGTCTTGAATTCTAGACTCGAGTTGTTGTTTCAATCAACTTAACGCATAGGGGAGACGCATAGGGGAGAAGTGCCAAAAAGTCCTAAACCTTTTTGGCTTTGTGCCGATTTAGTCCTAAATCTTTTTTGGTGCCGATTTAGTCCTAAACCTTTTTATGTTGTGCCGATTTAGTCCTTTCCGGCCAAAATGGCCGGATTTTGCGACCGGACGCCGGCCGGCCGACGTGGCCTAATCGGCGGCGACGTGCACAACTTTTAATAATATATATATATTTTTTTTATTTTCATCTTCAACCTCCAGCCGGTCGCCGGAGCTTGGCGACCGGCCGAGGCGACGGGCCGGCGAGGTCGAGGTCAACCTCGCCGGCCACCTCGCCGTGTCCGCGGCCGCGAGGGCGGCCTCGCGCCGGGCGGCGAGGCTCGCCCTCGCCGGATACGGCGGGGCGAGCCTCGCCCGCCGCGCGAGGCCGCCCGAGGCTCGGGCGGCGAGGCTCGCCCATGGTCGGCAAGGGCGAGCCCCGTCGCCGCCTCGAGGGCGGCCTCGCGTCGGGCGGGCGAGGCTCGCCCTCGCCGGATCTCGGCGAGGGTCGACCCTCGCCCTCGCCCGATCCGGCGAGGGCGAGCCTCGCCGTCCGGCGCGAGGCCGCCCTCGCGGCGGGCGCGCGAGGGCGAGCCTCGCCCGTCGGCGCGAGGCCGCCCTCGCGGCCCGGGCGGCGGGCCGACGCCCTCGCCGCCCCATGGGCGAGCTCGCGCCCGAGCCTCGAGGGCGGCCTCGCGCCGGGCGGGCGAGGCTCGCCCTCCGGATCTAGCGAGCGAGGGTCGACCCTCGCCAGATCCCGTGAGGGCGAGCCTCGCCCGCCCGGCGCGAGGCCGCCCTCGAGGCTCCGGCGGCGAGCCTCGCCGCCCGGCGCGAGGCCGCCTCGCGGCCGCGGCCACTAGCGAGGTGGCCGGTGAGGTCGACCTCGACCTCGCCGGCCGTCGCCTCGGCCGGTCGCCAAGCTCCGGCGACCGGCCGGAGGTTGAAGATGAGAAGAACAAATAAAAAATAAAAATAAAAATTCAAAAAAATAAAATATTATTAAAAGTTGTCCACGTCGGCGCCGATCAAGCCACGTCAGCCGGCCGGCGTCCAATCAGCAAAATCCGGCCAATTTTGGCCGGAAAGGACTAAATTGGCACAATATAAAAAGGTTTAGGACTAAATCGGCACCAAAAAAAGGTTTAGGACTAAATCGGCACAGAGCCAAAAGGTTTAGGACTTTTTTGGCACTTCTCCCTAACGCATAGAATTAATGCACAATTTTGTTCCTAGAAAGTTTGAAAAGGTTTATCTTACTATATAAAACTTTGGATATTGTGTGGAAGGATTATGTTCACTTACGACTGCCAATGAAACTCAAAAGAAGTTGCATGTGTTGGAGAAAACCTCCTTATATGTTTTGAAGTTGACAAAACGTTTCCTTCAGTCTAATCTAAAGACTTGTAGACTCTTTCGTCAAAGTCTGAAGACCGCCAGACTCAAGTTTTAAAAGTCTGCCTTCATTGACAGTTTCTAAACCGACGAAAAATACTTATTCAGAATTGAGTATTTATTTATGGATTTGATTCGAGCGGCTAAAGAAGTTTCTCACGGCTAGAGATAGCATCTCAAGATCTATTATTCGTTTTGAATTCAATACGAGTAAATTGGATTCGTTGATTGGCAAAGTATACTTGGAAGGTTCTACTTATGGAAACCTAGATCCTGATTGTATAGGCGAGCAGGATTGGTGGGCTATCATCACATTCCTTAAGTAACTCGAGATCTCCCTAATTGATTCTGTCCAACGGGTAAATTGGAAGAACTCCTTTGGAATGTGCCAACGGACATGAAGGCATGAAGGAGTATATAAGGAAGAAGCTCTAGTTATTCAAGTGAGAACATGATAGAAAAATTCCAAAGTCTGAAACTCCTTGTTCTTTGTTGATTCAATTGTTGAGCGAGAAATTTGTACTCAAAAGAGAGTTTAGATATTTGTGAGACCTTGAGGAAGTGTAGCAAAGTCTCTACACTGTAGAATCAAGGACGTGATACTATAACGACTCTTTTGATTCATAGTAAAATCCAGCCGGTGGGCTGTCAGTGCAGGAGAGTGGACGTAGGCTTGGATTAAGCCGAACCACTATAAATTCTGTGTTTGCTTTCTCTTATCCCTGAACTTCTTATTCATGCTCACTAGTTGTTCGTTCATTTAAAAGTTGAATTCTGTCTTATGATCAAGATTTACTGAAATCAAAACATCTTTTTAAGTCCTACGAAAATTCTTATATACACCTATTCACCTCCTTCTAGGTGTATTCACTAGCCCCTTTCAATTGGTATAAGAGTCTGTGTGCTTATTTATTGAAGTGTTTTACTTCTTAAGCTAAAGATCTATGGCTAGTATTTTGGCTCCAGGACTGGTTGAAAGTCAAAGCAACACCAGACCTCCTTACTTTGATGGGAAGGAATACAATGTATGGAAGAACAAGATGAAAGCTTTCCTAAGATTGAAAGATCCCCTTGAATGGGAAGTGGTGGAAAAAGGAGTTATCCCTACAAAAACATCAACTTCAGAAAGAGGGAAGGAAGTGACAGATGTTAGAGAGATGACACAAGAAGAGATAACCAAGAGACAAGCTCTTGACGCAAAAGATATATATTTTTTATACTGTGCCTTATCTCCTACTGAGTATAACAGAATTTCATCTTGTGAAACAGCAAAAGAAGTCTAGGACAGGTTGTATGTTACCTATGAAAGAACCGATCGAGTTAAAGAAACAAAGATCAACATTCTTCTTGGGTAATATGAAGCTTTCAAAATGAAGCCAGGAGAAACCATCACTGATATGTTTAGCCGTTTTACAGAGATTGTAAATGGTCTTGCATATTATGGACAACAAATCTTAAGGCAAATGAAAGTCAACAAGTTGTTACGAGGACTCTCTAAAAAATGGAATCACATCAAGACTTCCATTAGAGAAACACAAAGGATCGCACCTTTATATGTCGACGAATTAGTTGGCACACTTCAATCTTATGAAGTGGAGCAAATCGATGAAGAAGAAGGTCCTAAAGGTAATAAGTCAATTACTTTAAAGTCTAATGATGATTCTGATGTTATAGATTCAAAAGATGATCTGGATGATGAAGAATTAGCACTCATGATAAAGAAGTTCAAAAAATTAAACAGAAAAGGAAGAAAGTACAACTAGAGGAAGCAAAATACTCAAAGATCTCATAATAAAGCAACTGAAGAGAATGAGTTCAACAAGTATGTGATTTGCTTCGAATGTAAGAAGAAAGGACACATCAGACCCAACTGTCCTCTATTGAAGAAAAAGAAAGGAAATACAGAGAAATTCAAGAAAACTCTCAAAGTAGAGACTTGGAGCGACACAGAATGTGAAGAGAGTGATGAAGAATATGCCAACATATGTCTGATGGCAAATTCAGAATCAGACTCAGACTTTGAAACAAACTTAGACTCAAATTCAGACAAGGAAATTGAGGTTAGTAACTTTACATTTCCTATTAAAGTTTCAAAGTATATTGATGAACTCTGTCTTAGCCTTAAGGTATCTCTTAAAAGCATTTCTGAACTAAAAAAGGAAAATTCTATACTGAGGCAATAGGAAATTTCTTGGAAAGAAAGATTTGAAAGTCTGAACAATAATTTTAAAACTTCAAAAGAAAATGCAGATTTTCTTTCAAAAGAAAACAATCTCTTGAAAGAAAACATTTCAAATATTTCAAAAAAGTTTTCAAATGGATCTGAAAAGCTTGATAAAATTCTTTCAATTCAAAGACCTTATTTTTATAAATCAGGTTTGGGAATGACACTAGAAACTATTACTTTAATTGATTTCCCAAAAGTAAAAGAAAGAATCAAATAGAGACCTACAAAAATCATTTTCAAAAAGTTTTTGTAAAATATGTTGGTCGAAATGCTCTTAAATGTTCACAGTGTAACAGCTTGGAACATTTTGAGAAGGATTGTCCTAAAGTTTGGAAACCTGTTAAGAGAAACTGGACAAAGACTATTTTTGGAACTAACTCCCCTAGACCTAAGAAAGCATGGGTACCAAAGAGAACTTGAAATCTTTTCATAATTGCATGTCACTATCAAGAAAAAGATCAAATGATATTTGGATAGTGGTACATTCGAGACACATGACAGGAGATTCAAATTGCTTCATAAAACTTACTCAAACAAATGGTGGAAAAGTTTCTTTTGGTGGAAATGATAAAGGAAGAATTATTGGATGTGGAATTTTGTCAAGATTAGGAGTCTCACAATCAATAATGTTTCCTTCGTGGAAGGCTTGAACTATAATCTACTCAGTATAAGCCAACTGTGTGACACTGGATTCAAAATCAATTTTCAAGAAGATATTTGGTCAGAACTAGTAAGGATTTGTCTCAATCCTTTAGTGGATGAAGACATGGAAACATTTATCTGCTGGATATCAAATCAGAAAGCTCTGAGTGTCTAATTTCTATTCAAGATGAAGAAAATATTTGGCATAGAAAACTTGGCCATGTCAATATGAAGCAGATAGCCAAAATTTCCTCCAAAAAGCTTGTTCGTGGATTGCCCAACTTAAGTTTTTAAAAGTCAGAATTATGCACATCATGTGTTTTGGAAAAACAAGTAAGAAGTTCCTTTAAACTTATAAATCAAATTTCTATTAATCATGTTCTGCAGCTTCTGCATATGGATCTTTTTGGACCAACCAAAACACAGTATTTGTGGGAAAAAATATTGCTTGGTAATCGTGGATGATTATTCTCATTTTACTTAGGTATTCTTTTTATCAAGTAAGTCTGAAGTTTTCTCTCATTTCTCAAAGTTCGCTAAGAAAATTCAAAATGAGAAAGGATATACTATAACAAGCATCCGGACAGACCGTGGAGGTGAGTTTGAGAATCAAGACTTTGCAAATTTTTGTAATGAATATGGTTTAAAACATATTTTCTCTTCGCCATATACTCCATAACAAAATGAAGTTGTGGAAAGAAAGAATAGATTTTTGCAAGAAATGGCAAGAACTCTTTTAATTGAAAGTGCAGTTTCTACAGTATGTTATATCATTAACAGAGTTTTCTTAAGGTCAATTCTGGAGAAAACTCCTTATGAGTTGTTTAAAGGAAAGAAGCCAATTGTTTCCTATTTTCATGTGTTTGGTTGCAAATGTTTTATTTTGAAAAATACAAATGATCGCATTGGTAAGTTTGAAGAAAAATCATACGAATGAATCTTCCTTGGATATTCAACCACCAGCAAAGCCTACAGAGTATACAACAAGAAAACTCAATCTGTGGAAGAATCGATGAATGTCAAATTTTAAGATTTTATACAAAATCAATTGGTCCAGACTCAACTTGAAGAATCTGAACATGCTCCAGATTCTACAAAGTCTAATTCCTCTAAAGCAACTCAGACTACATAAGGTCAACAACGAACGGATTTTGAAGAATCAAATGAAGAAAAAGATGAGCAAACTATCATACCAACCAGCAACTGGAAGCACAAGTCTAGTCATCCCAAAGAACTCATTATTGGTGACATTGATGAAGGGATACATACAAGATCCAAAAGACATGAAGAGTCTAGCAGCGGGACACTTGGAGTCTTGTAACTTGCGCGGGAGGACACTGAAACTGAGTAACTTCGAAAAGGTACACTTAAGTGCGATTTCGGAGTAAAGTGGAACACTTAAGTGCCACTCCGGCCAAAATCCGGCCAAATGGGTGACGTGGCAATTTTCCGGCGAGTTGGACACAAAACGACGTCGTTTTGCACGCTGACGTGGAGAGAAAATGCAAAAACGACGTCGTTTTGTGTCTTATGTATAAATAATTAATATAAAAATTAATTTTATTTAAAATATTCTAAAAATTAAAAAAACTTAAAATTAAAAAAACTAAAATTAAAAAAATTAAAAATTTAAAAACTTAAAATTTAAAAAACTTAAAATTTAAAAAACTTAAAATTTAAAAAATTAAAATTTAAAAAACTAAAATTTAAAAAACTTAAAATTTAAAAAACTTAAAATTAAAAAAACTTAAAATTTAAAAAACTTAAATTTAAAAAAAATTAAAATTTAAAAAACTTAAAATTAAAAAACTTAAAATTTTAAAAAATTAATATTAAAAAAATTAAAATTAAAAAACTTAAAATTAAAAAAACTTAAAATTAAAAAAATTAAAATTAAAAAACTTAAAATTTAAAATTTAAAAACCTTAAAATTAAAAAAAATTAAAATTGCCTCCTCAGCCGCCTCCTTCGGCCCCCTTTTAAAAAAAAAATTAATTTTTTTAAATTTTGAGTTTTTTTAAATTTTAAGTTTTTTTTAAATTTTAACTTTTTAAATTTTAAGTTTTTAAGTTTTTAATTTAATTTTTTTTTAAATTTTAAGTTTTTTTTTTTAATTTTAAGTTTTTAAAATTTTAAGTTTTTTAAGTTTTTAATTTAATTTTTTTAATTTTAATTTTTTTAATTTTAAGTTTTTTTTAAATTTTAAGTTTTTTTAAATTTTAAGTTTTTTTTAAATTTTAAGTTTTTAAATTTTAAGTTTTTAAAATTTTAAGTTTTTAAAATTTTAAGTTTTTAAATTTTAATTTTTTAAATTTTAAATTTTTAAATTTTTAAGTTTTTTAATTTTAAGTTTTGTAATTTTTAAATTTTAAGTTTTTAAATTTTAAGTTTTTAAATTTTGAGTTTTTAAATTTTAAGTTTTTTTTTTTTAATATTTTAAATAAAATTAATCTTTAATTTTAATTTAATTAATTTTTATATTAATTATTTACACATCAAACACAAAACGACGTCGTTTTTGCATTTTCTCGCCACGTCGGCATGCAAAACGGCGTCGTTTTGTGTTCAAGTCACGGAAAATTGCCACGTCACCCTTTGGTCGGATTTTCGCCAGTGGCACCTAAGTGTTCCATTTAACTTCGGCGCACTTAGGTGTACGCTTTTCGAAGTTATGGCACTTAAGTATCCCCCTGTGCTTAGTTATGACACTTGGGCTGTTCTTCTGCCGAAGAAGCTTTAACTAACGAAAGCTAGATTGAAGCTGTGCAAGAAGAACTCAGGCAGTTCAATGTTAACGATGTTTGAGAATTAACTCCTAAATTAAAAGGTAAATCTATTATTATAGCTAAATGGGTTTTTAGGAACAAGATGGACGAAAAAGGAAAAGTCATAAGGAACAAAGCAAGACTTGTGGCTAAGGGATATACGCAAAAATAATGGATAGACTATGATGAAACTTACGCACCAGTGGTAAGGTTAGAAGCAATTCGTTTATTACTTGCTTTTGCTTGTTATAAAAATTTCAGGCTATTTCAAATGGACGTCAAAAGTGCATTCCTGAATGGATTTATCCAAGAAGAAGTTTATGTGGAACAACCTCCCGGTTTTGAAGACCCGAGGAAACCAAACTCTGTGTTCAGACTGAAAAAGACGCTATATGGATTAAAGCAAGCACCTCGAGCTTGGTATGAAAGGTTAAGTAAGTTTTTAATTCAAAGTGGTTTTGTGAAAGGTAAAGTAGACACCACTTTATTTATTAAAAGAGAAAGTACAAATTTTCTACTTGTTCAAATTTATGTTGATGATATTATTTTCGGATCTCCTAACGAAAATTTGTGCAAGAAATTCTCTAAGTCTATGCAGGATGAATTCGAGATAAGCATGATGGGTGAACTATCTTTCTTTCTTGGACTACAAGTGAAACAATTGAAGGAAGGAATTTTCATTCATCAAGAAAAATATGCTAAAAAACTTGTTAAGAAATTTGGTTTGGAGAATTGCAAAAAGACTGACATTCCAATGTCAAGTTCTTTGAAACTAGACAAAGATGAAGGAGGAAAGAAAGTTGACCAGAAGTTATACAGGAGTATTATTGGTTCACTTTTTTATTTTACTGCCTCTAGACCTGACATTTTGTTTAGTTGCATTTGTGCCAAATTTCAATAAGATCTCAAAGAATCTTATCTAAGTGCTGCGAAACGCATCATCAAATATGTTGCAACATCCTCAAAGTTAGGTCTATGGTATCCTAAAGAATGAGACTTTACTCTTCTTGGATACTCAGACGTAAATCTAACAGGATGCAAAATTGATAGAAAGAGCACCTCGGATACTTGTTAATTACTTGGAAACAGGACAGTATCTTGGTTTTCAAGAAAGCAAAGTACGGTTGCTCTCTCAACAGCAAAAGCAGAGTATGTGGCTCTTGGAAGTTGTTGTTCTCAAATCTTATGGAAAAAAAAAAAAAACAACAGCTAAGAGACTTTGGAATCGAAGACTCATGCACTGAGATTAAATGTGACAACACAAGCGCGATTAATCTTACCAAGAATTCAATTCTTCATTCAAAAGCAAAGCATATAGAGATTCAACATCACTTTATAAGAGACCATGTTCAAAATAGAGAAGTCATGATTCAATTCATTGACTCAAAGAATCAGCTAGCGGACATTCTTACAAAACCTTTGGAGAAAAGTCAATTTGAGTCTATTCGATCCAAGCTTAATATCATATAGTCTGAAGAAGCTCAGACTAAGGGATAAAAGTCTAAAGATGTTCAGACTTAGAAGATCAAGGATCACAACTGTAAGTTATTTCAATTTTAGAAATTTATCTTTTGAAAAGGTACGTTTGTCTATTAATCTGTAATTGATTGATATTATCTTTCCAAGTTTTTGTAATTACAGCAATCATTCCTTTTCGAAAAAGAAGTTATCTTTTTTACAGTTATCTATTTTCAAAAAGGCATTTATTTTTTAAAAGGCATTTTTTTATTTTCCATTTGTGACAATTCGTATACCCCGGTTCAATTGCTTTATATACTGTTCTTCTTCTCCTTTTTTACTCACAAACCCTAGAAGCACAAAACTTCACCTTCTTACTTTTTCTCCCTAGTTTAATCCTTAAAGTTTTCATCTTTTTCACGAATTGAGTTCGGAAACTCTTAAAGACTGTGAGAATGTCTTTCCAAAGAAAGTCTTCAAGGATTGCAAGCAGGGGACCACAGCATATGAGTGAGGGTCCTACGCATTTTGACCTTACTAAGCAAGAAGAATCTCCAAGGCAACAACAGAGTCCACAACATTCTCAACCGCGCCATTCTTCTTAGGCTAGACCACAGAATGTTCAACAACAAACGGAGGAAGAAATTATTCGAAGATGCTGAACCTGTAAGAACTCAAAAGCCCGCTTTTAACTTCAAACTTTACTTTGTCTTAAAGGATGGAGGCTCTCCAATGACCATTATTGATGAGTTTTTGAAAGAAAATGGGTACAGAAATGAAACCCACTTTTTGCAAACGATGGAACATTTAGGGATTGCTCCTGCTGGTTTTGCAGATAAGGTTTTTGCAAATTTCCCAAGAGATCCACGTTTTGGAGGAGTTAGTCAGCCTAATGGAAATGATGATGAAAATATGTTTACTCATTTTAAGCCTAGAATGGGTATTGCTGCAAATATTCGAGGAACCAAATCAAATTTGTTTCGTTCTAAGGAACACAAGCAAACTTACTCTAAGTTGTTGAAGCGAGGGGTGATGAACCCAAGAAGTGTGGATTTCGATTTTCTTGACTCTCTGAATGTGAAGTTGCGGGAGAAATTTACTTTGCTTCAACTTGAACGTTTTTGTTTTGACACTACTGTAGCCCATCCAGAACTTTCTGCTTATTTCTATTCCAATCTAAGCTTTTTGGATGCGAATAGATTTTCTTTCAGTGTTAGAGACCAGGATTATGTGGTTGACATGAACACTCTAATTGATGTGATTGGAGTAGAGAGAGGGTTATTTCAATCAATTAGCGTGTCTATTGGTCGTGCGACTGTGGAGCTTGTTCGAGATGGAATGGTAGAAGGCCGAATTTCTTATTCGAGGATGAATGCTTTGAATATCTTGCTTCACAAGATTATGATCAACTATCTTAGACCCAAATCCACATCAAAGACTGATGTCTCCAATTCATAAGCAAAGCTGATGTATGCTATCAATGCTGGTAAAAAGTTCTCTTTGCCGCATACTATCATGTTTCACATGTATAGATCAATGGTGAAGGACAAGGGTCAACTTCTCTATTCAGCACTTGTTACTCAGTTATTCAGACACTTTAACATTCAGCCTCCCAAAATTCTGTGTGTTCGGACATGTGATCAAATGGTGATAGGACTGAAGATGGTTTCCAAGATGCGTCTGAAGGAGCTAAACAAGGCTCTAGATAAATTCAAGGAGAAGACTCCTGTCAAATCTCATCAAGACTCTGTGGCTACAAAGCGGAAAGGCAAGGAGCCCATGACAGCTCCATCTAAAAGAAGAAGAGCAATCATCTTGCAGGATGAAGAAGATGATGATGATGTTACCATTTCCGCTCTTGCCTTAAGGAAGTTGCAGCGTTCTGTTCCAGAGACAGAGGTTAGAAAAGACCAAGAAGAGACAGAGAAGAGAAGTAAAGAAAGGGAATCGATGAGGAAGGAAGCAGAGGAGAAAGGAGATGCAGAAGAAGAGCAACAAGGAGAACAAGGCCATCCTATCACTGAAGAAGAAACAGAACATGAAGAGTACTTCTCTCCACCTAAAGGTACTGAAACCGGGGGAGCTGCTGAGAAAAGAGGTACCCCTTCACTTGCTTTTACTAGTGATGATGTCATCGTTCTCCTGCCAATCCAAAAGATGTATATGCTTCTCACTTTCCTGAAGAAGGTCATGAGGCATCATCTCCGAATCTGGATGCTCATGCTGATGTGCCATCATCTGCCAATACTCCACAATCTGGTCATGCCAAAGCAAGCACTCAAACTGACAACACAGCAGACTTTAGAAGATTGCTTGATATTCTTATGGAGATGCGAGGTCAAATTTATGCCTTGGGATGCGAATTTCAGAATATGCAAAATGCTTATCAAGCTTCTTCAGATTCTTTGCTCAATCAAGTTCAGGCCCTTAATCTTCAAGTTCAAGCAACTGCCAAGGGTGAGGAATTAGCACAACTGAAGGAGGATCTGAGAAAGTTGAAGGAGACTGTCAAGTTGATGGGAGATTTCCAGCTTGTTCGTGTTCCAAAACAATCTTAATCTAATTCTCTTTTTCGTCTCTACCTTTTTTTAATGCTGACAAAAAGGGGGAGAAGTGCAGATTTGATTTGATAGATTTGATTTGACTTTAATTAACTTTTGTCTGGTTGTGAGGTTGTGACTTTTGGATTGTGGTTTGATCGTTTAAATGCTTGCAATATCTTAAGCATTGTTGGTACTCATGGCAAAGATAGTTGTTTTTACAGGACTAACTTATTTCATGTGGATGCAAATTCGATACTATCTTTATCCTAACTCATTTATCTTTTATGAGATATCCTTGTTTGCTTTAGTATTGTCTTGCAGGTCAAAAATATCCAAATCTGCAGGAAAGTTTTGTCACCATCAAAAAGGAGGAGATTGTTGGAGAAAACCTCCTTATGTGGTTTGAAGTTGACAAAACGTTTTCATCAGTCTAGTTTCAAGACTTGCATACTCTTCCGTCAAAGTCTGAAGACCGCCCGACTCAAGTTTTAAAAGTCTGCCCTCATTGACAGTTTCTAAATCGACGAAGAAGACTTATCCAGAATTGAGTTATTATTTATGGATTTGATTCGAGTGGCTAAAGAAGTTTCTCACGGCTAGAGATAGCATCTCAAGATCTATTATTCGTTTTGAATTCAATACGAGTAAATTGGATTCGTTGATTGGTGAAGTATACTTTGAAGGTTCTACTTATGGAAACCTAGATCCTGATTGTATGGGCGAGCATGATTGGTTGGCTATCATCACATTCCTTAAATAACTCGAGATCTCCCTAATTGATTATGTCCAACGGGTAGATTGGAAGAACTCCTTTAGAAGGTGCCAACGGACATGAAGGCATAAAGGAGTATATAAGAAAGAAGCTCTAGTTATTTAAGTGAGAACGTGATAGAAAAATTCCAAATTCTGAAACTCCTTGTTCTTTGTTGATTCAATTGTTGAGCGAGAAATTTGTACTCAAAAGAGAGTTTAGATATTTGTGAGACTTTGAGGAAGTGTAGCAAAGTCTCTACACTGTGGAATCAAAGACGTGATACTGTAACGACTCTTTTGATTCATAGTGAAATCCAGCCGGTGGGTTGTCAGTGCAAGAGAGTGGACGTAGGCTTGGATTAAGCCGAATCACTATAAACTCTGTGTTTGCTTTCTCTTATCCCTGAACTTCTTATTCATGCTCACTAGTTGTTCGTTCATTTAAAAATTGAATTCTGTCTTATGATCAAGATTTATTGAAATCAAAAACATATTTTTAAGTCCTGCGAAAATTCTTATATACACCTATTTACCCCCCTCTAGGTATATTCACTAGCCCCTTTCAGCATGATGTCAAATATGTTCCTAGTTTGAAAAGAAATCTTGTCTCTATAAGTCCATTAGATGGCATATGATATAGGATCATTATTGGGGGTGACTTGTTAAAGATTATTATAGGTGCTATGATTATAGCATAAGGAACAATGTTGGGAATACTGTACATGACTAAATGCAATAGAAAAATTATAGTAATTGCTAACCCAAAAGCTAATTTCAAATTATAGCACCACAGACTTGGACACGTGAGCAAGGGGATGAAGATGTTAGCGTCAAAGGGAAAGTGCATGATTTGAAGACCGGATGTTGGTCTAAGTGAGGATTGTTATCTAGACAACTGGAAATGTGTCAATTTTTCAAAGAATAGTAGAAAACCCAAAAAAGGATAGCTAGTATCGATTCATATAGATGTTTCGGGGCTAGCCAATGCAAAAGCAGACTTCACAAGGAACGTATGAGCTAATTTTCTGAGAAATAAATTGATGAGATTGCTACTTATTGGTGGAAATTTGTAGCGGAGAACGATACTGGTCTAAAGATTAAACGTCTAATTCTAACAATGGATGTGTGCATGATAGCATGGAGTTCAAGGATTTTGTGCAGATAATGGAACTAGAATGATAAGACCAGCTCCCAACAGACTAATAAAACACGGTTCCCAAGAGGATGAACTAGACCTGAATCAATGTGTAAGAAGTATGATGAGAAAACAAATAAAAATTGGTAAACGATAAGAAAAGTGAAAAATTAAACAAATTGGCAAAAAGAATCAGTAACTTCATTAAAGTACTTATTACTCATACCAACAAATTACTAGAAAATTAAGTGATTAACAGTTTTCTCAACAAAACGTTTCTTTGTATGTTTACCAACTCTTTCAAAAATTTACCAGCACGGACGATCCCTTTTTTCGAACACGGACCAGTGGAATTGTCCTCAATTCAGTCCATTTTATAAGACCCTACTAGGTGCTCTTTATTTCTATTTTTCAAGATTATTTACCACTTTCAATTTCATTAGATCGATGTGCTCCTTTTTATGACTAGTGTGAAAAAGAAAATGTTTTGAAGGGTTCAAATTTCATCTTCCTCAGATTTATTATCTTAGTACTCAGTATGGAACCAGCAAACTAGTAGGGTCCGATGCTCACGGTGGCCAACCAATGGCAATGATGGCCGCCAACGTGGTCAGATTGGCGACTGATGATTTTGGCCGTCGATCACTAAATTGCAACAAGTTTTGCAAACTGCCCTCCATATTTCTACGAGCCCGCGCGTTCTAGTATATAGTTTACCGTTGACTAGGATGATATTTCTTGATAATTAGGTTTCCTTGCCGTCTAACTTTGCCATTAGATAGAACGACATTTTCCGCATGATGATCCATTGATTTCGCTATCGCACCAAGCATTTCAATCTTCTAATCAACACCCAAACGTTGTTTTTTTTTTTTTTTTGGTCTGACTTCCATGAACAGATGATATCCGTGGATCATGGACTGATTTTTCTTTTATCAAGTCGTATCAAACACAACGCTGTCACTCATAATTCGGTGTCAAGAGACTTTCCAAATTGTCTCTTCAATTGAAAGGATAATCTTCTTTACCAAATTATTAGTGATTCCGATGAAAATAAATCTAAATGATTACATTGGATTTCTACATAAGCGTTTAGAATTAAATTAGCAAAATTGAAAATTTAGGATTAGGGAGAAGTGTCAAAAAGTCCTAAACATATTATATTTGTGTTAATTTAATCATAAACATTTTAATAGTGATAATTTAATTATAAATATTTTGACTTAGAGCCAATTCAGCCCTTCTAGCTAATTTTAGCTAGATATTGCTAACGTGAATGTCAGCCTAGCTTACGTGGCACGGCGACACTAATGTAAATAATATTTTAATAATTTTTTGAATTTTATTTCTTTTCTTTTCTTTCATTTTTTATTTTTTCCTTCACCTTCCTCTAGTCGGTCGCTGGACCTCGATGACCGGCCAGAGACGAGAGTCGGGAAGGTCGTACCTCGCCCAGCTCCTAGTTGGCTCGAGCCTTCACAAGAGGCCGCCTCGCGTTGGGCTAGTGAGGCTCGAGCCTCATCGGCCCTCGCCTCTAGGCGATCAATAAGGTTCAACGATTAGCTAAAGAAAGGGGAAGGAAACAAAAAATAATAATAATAAAGGAAGAGAAAGAAAAGAAAAATAAATAAATAAAATTTGAAAATTTATTAGAATATTATTAAAAATTGTTCATGTTAGCATCGGTCGTACCATGTAGACCAGTCGATGTCTACATTAGCAATATCCAATTAAAATTAGCTGGAAGAATTGAATCGGCTCTAAATAAAAAAGATTTAGGATTAAATTGGTATCATTAAAAAATTTAGAACTAAATCGGCACAAATACAATAGATTTAGAACTTTTATGATACTTTTCCTCTTAGGATTAATTTGATATCAGTACAATAAGTTTAATGTTGACTAGGTAATTTTTCTTTTCAAATTGTCTCGATTTGAAGTTTTTTTTTTAATTAAGAATTACTAAGCCTGTTAGTCGTTTTTCTTGAATAATTTTAGAAAGAATTACTAAATAAAATCCATGATTAGATCAAAACAAAGATATTGATTGCACGGATGAGAGTAAGTCCATTACCGCTGCGACATTGACCCCATGATGGCGCCATTATCATTTCCACAAATAATTGGCAGCCCACATGCCAATATTGCCGGGCTTTGCTTTTCTTCTTGCGATGCAGATGTGATTATTCAAAGCAACAAATATTCAACCAAAAAAAGAAGAAGCAAGAAATAAATAAAAAATATATTGGTGGGTCAAAAGCCAGTCGATTTTGTCTTTAATGATACCTGTAATGTACCTATTCAACTACTCAGCATTATATTACATTCTCAATGTAAGACTTTCACCTAATATTTTCAAATGTGCACCTAGTATAGTTATATTTTCGAATCAAAATTATCTTAACTCGAGAATCTCTAACTTGGCCCATTGATTCATTTTGCTTCATATTCAATTCCCATGATACGGCAAGTTGATTGACTTCTATACCAAGCTACTGGCTGCGTAGAGCATGGAGAGGTGAAATATGGCCCGGCAATATACGAGGAAAGAGTAAAGTTTTAAGAGATGATATAGTATTGTTGTCGAGAAATGTTAGTTAGGAGATAGCTAGTTGTCTCAGAAATCGTCAGCCGTATTATAGCCAGGGTAGCTATGAAGGTTAATCAACAGGTAACAATTCTGGAAGCAGCTCTCTTCTCATTAGGAATCCACAAAAGGGAAAAAAAAGACATCGAAACCGTATTGCCATTATAATTGTCGACTCGACAATTTCATCCGCGTCCCCAGCTTCTACCTTCCCCGGTCAGTCCAGCCTCTCTCAAGCCTTATTAATGCCTCTCATGCGCGGCTTAATCTCCAAGTAATCGAGCCGCACCCTTCGTCTCATTTCCAAGTTAATCTCCATGGGGCTTCAAAAACTCAATGCTTAGGGTTTCTACTCTTCCTCATCGGCATTCTCCAATGTGAAGCTTGGGCTCGTTACACTTTCCTGGTAAGTTCGAATGAGTGCTCTACCGACATTTCCACATTGTCCTATGCGTGCAAACAATGATTGGAACCGCTTTGCTCAAGTGTGTGAGATATTACAGGTCGAAGAAACGCCATACAAGAGATTATGCAACACGAAGAACATCCTGACAGTGAATGGGCAATTTCCTGGGCCGACTCTATACGTGCACAAAGGCGATACCATCATTGTTGATGTCTATAACAAGGCTAAATACAATATTACCATTCATTGGTATAAATAGTGTTTCTTGGATTTCACATTATGAAGCGTCGTCTTGAATTATGATTCTATAATTAGCATTTGAGTATATTAGTTGCTGTTGTTAGATGGAAGTGATCTTTTATATGTGAAAGTAATTTATGTCTCTTCTTTGTCATGGTGGACAATTCACAAATTCAGAGTACATAGGCACTCAAAAGTCATCAGGCATATATCATCATGCTCACCCCATTTCAAACCCTATAAAGAGCATGCCCTTTTATAGTAGATCTCTATGTACATTAGTAGCTTTTTCCAACAACTTTTTCGTTACCTTGTTCTAATAGATATGGTTCTTGAGAACAATTTCTCAACATCATCCCATGACTATTTGAATATTTGTCCTAATTGAATAGTGGATGATTTTATTGTAGGCATGGCGTGAAACAACCAAGATTTCCATGGTCCGATGGACCAGAATATATAACCCAATGCCCAATACAACCAAGAGCTAAGTTTAGTCAAAAGGTGATATTTTCTACGGAAGAAGGGACCTTATGGTGGCACGCTCATAGTGACTGGTCAAGAGCCACTGTGCATGGAGCCATTGTTATTTACCCCAAAAAGGATTCAACCTATCCTTTTTTAAAACCGGATGCTGAAGTGCCAATTATATTAGGTTATTCACAAATCTGGTTGAGTAATTAATATGTGCTTGTTGGCTACTACATTTTTATAAAAAGTATAGTGTAAATAAACATAATTGATTCCAGATCATTCAAAATTAACCATATATATGTAGGAGAATGGTGGAAGAAACCGATAGTGGAGGTCTATCATGAAATGATCAAAACCGGAGGAGATCCAAATATTTCCGATGCTTATACTATCAATGGTCAACCTGGAGATCTTTACCCATGCTCAAAGCAAGGTTAGAGATGACCTGTTTAAACTTGTCGTCTTCTTCTTCTTTGGCCTAAGTTTATGTCATTGTTCTTCCACTTCTTACATGGTTTACGACAAATCAACTAGTAAAGGCACTAAGGTTGCCTAGAGTGACAGAAATTAATGGTAAAATTTAACTATATCTCCTACAACTATGGTTTATATTTTCACATATAAATGTCAAGATACTTGATTGCTTTGTAAGAGATTCCCATGTTTTTGAATGCATGCATACACCAAAATATAAGCATGTGACCCGCATCTCCTTGCTTTTGAATGCCATATAAAATTCCAAAAGCTGGACGAACCATAGGGACGGCCTCAAATGAAATTATATGCACCTTGTAATATCCTAATTGTCAGTTTTTAGGGTTAGCAAGAGTGTTGCCGTCCTCTTATTATAATTTTCTGTTCTTTAATATGAAAAATGTCGGTCTCATTCCTGATGCAGACCCATCTCCCGCCAGAGTCTATTGAGTATTGAACAATAAATTATAATAATTGTGCTATAAATTCAACCATCAAAACAAGATAGGTTCGTTTACCAGGCTCAGATACATTGTTCCCCAAATGAAATATGTAAACGGTGGGACTTTGTGCTTAATCTATTATTGACTTAGACATTAAGTATGGTATCTTCTTTACAGTTTTTCTTCCGTATGTTTGTAATTAGTTACGGGGTAATTTTGTTTCAGATACTTTCAAACTTAGGGTTGAGCAAGGCAAAACATATTTGCTGCGAATAATCAACGTGGCCATGCAAGACCTCCTTTTCTTCTCCATTGCCAACCACAGCCTCACCGTTGTCGCGACAGATGCGAGCTACACTAAGCCACTAACAAGAGATATCATCACAATATCTCCCGGTCAAACCATCAACGTCCTCCTTAAAGCCAACCAAAACCCCGACCACTATTATATGGCTGCTAGGGTTTACTCTAGCGCTCTCGGTGTGGCTTACGATAACACAACCACCACGGCCGTGGTGGAATACTCTGGAAAGTACACTCCAACCTCGCCACCTCCTTTGCCGCACCTTCCATATTACAATGACACTTCCGCGTCGGTCAATTTCACCGGCAGCCTCCGAAGCTTAGCAAACGAGGAGCACCCCATCGATGTCCCCAAGAATATAACCAAACATTTCATCTTCACGATCTCCGTTAACTCATTCCCGTGTCCAAACAATTCCTGCGCGGGCCCCAACGGGACTCGTCTCGCCGCAAGCGTGAACAACATAAGTTTCGTGAACCCCTCGATTGACATCCTCCAAGCTTATTATTACGGCATCAATGGCGTGTTCGGAACCCGGCTCCCTAACTTCCCACCGTACATCTTCAATTTCACTGCCGATGACTTGCCGCTGGACCTGGAGACGCCAAAGCACGGGACGGAGGTGAAGGTGTTGAAGTATAACTCGACCGTGGAGCTTGTTTTCCAGGGGACGAACTTGGAGGCGGGGTCCGATCACCCAATTCATCTGCATGGATATAGCTTTTATGTCGTTGGTTGGGGACTTGGGAATTTCAACATCAAGAAGGATCCTTTAAATTATAATCTAGTGGATCCACCTTTGCAGAACACTATTGCGGTGCCGAAGAACGGATGGGCTGCGATCAGATTTAGGGCGGACAATCCTGGTGAGTTTGAAGTAACGTTTGACTTAGACGCTTTATTTTTGTTGATATCTATTGGTATTATCTTGGCGCTATACTCTACTCAGTGTTTGAGTCTTTTAACCTATGCTTAAATTATTGTCATTGCCTGCACGCACATGTCCCATTACACGTACAGCTTATTGAATCAGTGTTGCCCGACTAATTGATAGTAGACGAATACACCTACATATACAAAACCATTTATACAGATATCTACTGCGTATATAGGAAATTACTGATACTGGTTGTGACAAAAATGGGCAGGCGTGTGGTTCATGCACTGTCACATAGAGCGGCACATGACGTGGGGCATGGACACGGCGTTCATCGTGAGGAATGGAGTTCCCCCGAACACCCACTTGCTGTCGCCGCCAGTGAACATGCCGCCTTGTTGAATCCCCTTCGTTGTCAGTCCATTTTGGGGGAGACCTGATGAAGACACTTATCGTCGCCACCGGCAATTCGCATTTGGTTTTTCGTGCTTCCGTTTAGTTTCGTTAATATGTTATCACAATAACCAACGCACGACAGTATTGATTTGGATGCCAATAATCCCCGCCGTTGAACTAGTCTTTTCTTGGAATAAGATGGCCGTCTTTTTATTTATTTTTTAGGAATCGAATCCCACCTCTCTGTCTCTTTCGCGACATTATTACATGAATTGTAAATCATGTGGACCAAAATTATTTCAACCATTAATAAACTCATGTTCCAAATAGGCTTGATTGGCTTGATTCAAAGATGATGCAATATTTTCTTGCCTCTCGTGTTCCAGCCTCACCGCCGCCGTGATCAATGCCGAATGGCCAGGTTGTGAGGAAACGGAGCTTATTTTTTCCGCTGTTGTTGGGTTTTAAACCTATCCGCCGCCCTAGTTTCCTCTGCCCAGCCAATAGGGACGGTCATGCATGTGCTTATTTATTACCATGAAGTCTACCTATTGAAAAGTACATACATCTGTTGGAAAAATATGACGAACGATTGAAAAGATACTGATTGCACGGATGAGAGAGAGTCCATCGCTGCGCATTGACCCCCACGATGGCGTCATTATTATTCCCACAAATTATAGGCAGCCCACATGCCAATATTCATTGCTTTTCTTCTTGCGATGCAGATGTGTCTATCGAGGCACCAAATAAAAAAATATATTACGGAGCCAAAAGCCAGCTGGTTATGTCTTTTATGGCACTAGCACCATACTCATCCCAACTACTCCGCATTATATTACATTCCCGATGCAAGACTTTCACCTAGCATTCTCAAATGTGCATCTTAACAAATCTATCTTTTACATATAAATCACATGCATAAGGCCTACTCCCCCTTGGTACAAATATCTTTTGGAATCGATATCATCTCAACTAAAGAATCTCCAACTTGGCCCATCGAGTTTTGCAAATGCCAATGAGGACGGCAGACTTAGACTCCACCTCAACTGCCTTAGGGAAAGGGGTGGGGGGGACCATTCGCCACCTCGATTAGAGTCACATCCAACATTTTCCTTCATTGAGATATTTACCGAATCATGATACACATAGTAGTGTGCCATCAATCAACCATCGACTCTAATATCACTTATTGGGCTAATGTAATAGAAGCCCGATACTTTTCCTTGTTAAATTCACTAAGACAGAACTTAAGTCTAAATCTATCAATATATCAAGTTGGACTCACATTTATTTAAAAACTAGAACAATGAGTTATTAGCCAATTAAGATATATTAATTACTCCACATTACACTACATCCCCGTTTTATGATTATTATTTTTTGGGTCATTCAATACCCTTACAAGAATTGTTTAACAAAATAGATAGAAGAAAGTAGGAAGAAACGCCATTAGAAAGAAAGAAAATCATTACTAGTTCAAAGATCAATCATGACAAAAGCTAATAACTATGAAGCTAAACTTCTTTTATATATTAATTTAAAGGAAGAGTCCTACTAAAATAAGGGAATTAAGTATATTAAGATACATCAGAAACACCTGTAGAGCTCATCCTTCATTCAAAAGCTAATCGGATAGAGATTCTAGAAGGATTTCCATTCTACGCCACGCCAAGTAATGAGAGGTCTCATTTTCGCTTCGTATGCGTGTGGAATTCCGCTCCATGAATCACTTGTGGATTACCCAGAAGAAGTAAGATAGATAGACGCCTGTGAGAAGGAGCAAACTCTGCCCGTCGATTTCTCTCTAAGAGAGTTGGACTGATACTCTGCAAACATTTATTCGTCGAAGAACATCACAACAATATTCAAGCCCCAACGTGGGATTGTTGACATTGTGGGCCTGTGTTTTCTAAGGCGACTATTACACTTGTCTTGCGTGCATTTTAAGTTGTTTCATGGATTGAAATCTCATGTACTTGATCTGTGAGGACAACGACAAATATGAATCTCCTGTTCGGTTTAGATGCAATGCTGCTTGCTCGTCTTGTAGCTGAGAAATCACTGGACAGAGAGGCTTATGAAAGTGAATGCATGATATGAAGAAGAAGCAGATGGGCTAGCTACTAGCGTGTATTCTCCGTGACAAATGATATGAAGGCCTCATGCAAAATCAAGATCTAGAGATATAGATACCTTATTTCGCGTGTTTTGATTTGTCTATCGGCATGATATGATAGACACCAAGTCTTGGTGTGCCAGGGGTCATTAGACAACACAATAGAGGGCGGACGTTTGAGTTTTCGCAAATGTTTTGATACATACTGAGTGATACAACGGACTGCTATTAGGGCGGCCGCTGTTTTAGCCCATTTATTCAATGATCATGTCCAGGAAACCCAAAAGGCCTAGTTGTTTTCAACAAGTAGAATAAGTAAGCTATGGGTTTCCTCACGTGTTTGTCACCATAAAGATGTTGTTGTAAAGCAAGAGCTGCCACTCTTCCCACATAGGAAGAGGGAGGTGGGGAGTTTAAATCCCCACTTTTTCATGGGAGTTTGGAGTAGGGACGATTTAGTTTCAGATATAGATTTCGACTCCCATTCTTTATAAGGAGGTAGGATAAAAATTTGAAAGTGAGTGTTAAAATAGAAATAAAGTAAGATTGATTAAAAAAAAAAAAGCTACCGCTAAAGAGTATTAATAGCAAAAGTAGATTAAGAATACCAAAACTTGGCATGAATGGAAACTTAAGTGCTAAATTTTCTAAAAGATACACTTAAGTACCAACTCTGATGAGATTAACTAGAAATCCAATGTGACTTATTTTCAATAATATAAGTGGTCTATGTAGCTCACTAGAAAGCTTACTCAACAATGAAGGTGAAAAACGACCTCCTTTTAAGAAAAGTTAGCAACGTCAGCACCACGTGGATACTTTTTTTTTTTTTTTTAAATAGTTGTCACCTCGGTAAAAGAAATATTGCTGGAAAATGCAACGGTAGCATTTTAGTCAGAATTTCTCGTCGTTGGCACTTACGTGTTCCTTTATTCTTTAATTTTGGCACTTAAGTATCCAATCATGTCAAGTTTTGACACTTGGGATGTCTAGTACTCGAGTATTAACACACACGGAAATTAGGCCAGGTCGCGCTAGAGATCCAAGGTCATTGTGAATAAAACGGAAAACTTAAAAAAGAACATGGCCTGAGCCACAATAAGTAAATGAATTGAACTACAAGGGAGGCTACCTGTGTTTTTCCCCCTAATAACTGATATTTGATTAGATGACTCCGTATATTGTATTAAGATTGTAATACTTACATAAGTCACCTATTAATGTTTCGAAGACATGTTATAATATAATCCCAAGGAAGTGAATTGTGCTAATTATATATCCATTGTTTTGGGAGGCAAGCATCTGAGCTGATTTAATTTAAAAAGGAGGAGGCCATCAATGATCGACTACACTCTCGAGCATCTTAGAGAGTTTGATTAATTTAATCATATTTGTTAGGATGTTTGAATATTAAACCATGTATTCATCTAACATTTGAAACTCTTAAAATGATTGGCAGTTGTTCCACAATATTTTACATGATTTCAAAGTATAAGATATTAAGTTCAAATCTTTCTAAAGTCTCCATTTTCCTCTACAAAATCTAATAATTGGAACGTAGATTATTTCGTGAATGATGTCGAAGAAAGTTAAAATCAAAAGTTTAAGTTAATAGGTTGAGAGAGACCACATCTATATAAAACCATGATCAAGTGACGTGGGATTTTTCAACATTCTCTCTCATTTGCAATTCATATTAGAATGATTGAGCTGCTTAAATTGTTGCATGAAGGATTAATTTAATATCCAAATATTCTAACGCTCCCCTTTATATGTAGATTGGACTCTGATCTAAAACTACTGCATGAAAATAAAGAGCATATAGAGTGTAGACCCATTATTAAGTAGGGTGAGATTTTTTCAATAGACGCGATAATCACGGCGTTGAAAACGGTTACCAAACATGTGTGTTCCTTCTGACCATCGTGTAACCAGCATGGATTTGAATTTTACTACGCTCTCAAATGCCGTTAGTGAGTCTCCCTCGAATCGTTGGCCGCGTTTGGCGCATTTTGATTCCAGCCAATCTAGCTTTCCCTGAACCTGGGCCATATAAGTGCTAGTCAAGTCATGGACGCGTGTTAGGTGTAGAGAAATGACATGTCAATTTTCCAGAGAGCCATTGCTGCACACCTAACCTTTGTTTTCCTCTCCTATAATGGCTCTGTACCTACGTCGCATCCACATTGAAATTGACCGTAATTAATAAAATTAGGCGAAACGAATGTAATCATTATCATGACCATATGAATCTCTGTTGATAAGGATAATCTAGCCAACCCTTCGTTTCAACCGGACTGGTGAACTAATTCCACTTTTCCAAGTTGATGAACCCGCTAAAATTTGGCGAGCAGTTGAGTTCATGAAAAAACACACTTTCCACATGAGATCTCAGGAAAAATATGTCAATAATGAGACGTACATGTTCCTAATTCTATGATTTTGTTTACCTCATTTGACTTGCAAAGGCCCGAATTTAAAAAATAAATAAATTACTTAACTAGAGACCAGAAAACGAAGACCTCGAACACCTACACCGGAGATGAACAGTATAGCTGATTCACAAGATTACCACTCCACGTCGCAAAACTGATTGAGTGCTTCTGTTCGTCGCATTGCTTGATTAAGAACGTAGCCCCATGGTTTTTTCAGATTACAATAATTTTAGCTTCATTGGGCTCGGCCCAGGACCCTCCAGCCCATTAATTAAACCCCACCACTTCAGATTCATTGGGCTCGGCCTGACAACCCACTCACATAAGAGGCTCGGGTTAATCGCCGGGGGGCTCCTTGGAGTACTGAAGGCAAAGGGAGAAGAAATCAGCAAGGTCAAAACCAGAATCATGGTTAATCGAAGTCCTGAGAAAGAAGTAAATGTTGACCTCGTGATGAAATATTTTGCTGGAATAGCAAAAGGAAGGGCATCTAAAACGAAATTGCAAAACCTCTAAGGGGAAGAAAAATGATAATTAAGAAGATGAATCTGCAATGCCACCACTGAAGAGACTTTTGTCCAAGGGGCCTTCATTTTGAGCATATGTAGTCCAATTGCGCCTTGAATTCTAGACTCGAGTGTGCTGTTTTTCCCAACCTAATGCAGAGAATTAATGTACCTTTTTGTTCCTAGGAAGTTTGAAAATGTTTATCTTACTATATGAACCTTTAGATATTTTAGGGAAGGGTCACATTCACTTAAGACCGCCAACAGAACTTGATAGAAGTTACATGATATCAAACATGTTTCCAGCCTGAAAAGAAATCTTGTCTCTATAGGATAAGTAGACAGCATAGGGTATTGAACCATTAGTGGGGATGACTTGTTAAAGATTATTAAAGGTGCTATGTTTGTAGCATAGGGAATACAATTGGGAATACTATACATGACTGAATGCAATAGAAAAATTGTAGTAGTTGCTAAACCAAAAGCTGATTCTAAATTGTGGCACCATAGCTTGGACACATGAGCAAAGAGGGGATGGAGATGTTAGCATCAAAGGGAAATTGCATGATCTGAAGATTAGATATTGGTCTAAGTGACGATTGTTATCTAGGTAAATAGAAATGTATCAATTTTTTTTTAAAAAAGAAGAAAACCTGAAAAGGAAAGTTAGTATGGACGCATATAGATGTTTGGGGCCTAGCCAATGTCCATTGCCTAGAAACTCACACTACTACATCACCCTCATTGACGACTTCACAAGGAAGGGATGAGTTTATTTTCTGAAAAATAAATTTGATGAGTTTGCTACTTTTAATTAGTGAAAATTCGAAGGGAAGAACAAGACCATTCTAAAGATTAAATATCTAATTCCGCCAATGGTGGTACGCACAATAGCATAAAGTTCAAGGATTTTGTGCATAGAATGGAACTACAATAACAAGAACAGCTCCCAATATACCACGGCAAAGCGCACTTGCTAAGAGGATGAACAAGATCTGAATGAGTATGCAAGAAGTATAATTAGAAAGCAAACAAAAGTTGGTAAACAATAAGAAAAGTTGGCAATTACAACAAATTGGCAAAAGAATTAGTAATTATAAAAGTATTTTTATTCATACCGACAAATTACTAGAAAATCAAGTGACTAGCAATTTTTCTCGATCAAAAGTCTTTTTTTAAATGTTTGCCAATTCTTTGAAAAATTTACCAGCACAGATGGACAATCCCTTTTTCGAGAACAGACCAATGGAATCCTCGTCGATTAGGTCGATTTTATAAGATCCTCGCAGGTGCTCTTTATTTCTATCCTTCAAGATTGGTTGCCACTTTCTATTTTATTAGATCAATGTGCTTCTTTTTATGGCTAGTGTGAAAAAAATGTTTTGAAGAGTTCAAATTTCATCTTCCCCTGATTTATTATCCTAGTACTCAATATGGAACCAGCAAACTAGTACGGTCCAATGCTCGCGGTGGCCAACGAATGGCGACAAGTGGCCGCTAACGTGGTCAGATTGGCGATCGATGATTTTGGCCGTCGATCGCTAAATTGCAACAGGTTTTGCAAACTACCCTCCATATTTCTACGAGCCCCGTGGATTCTCGTAAAGAGTTTACCGTTGACTAGGATGATATTTCTTACTAATGAGTTCTCCTTGCCGTCTAACTTTGCCATTGATTTCTCTGTTGCACCAAACATTTCAATCTTCTACTCAACTCCCAATCGTTGTTTTTTGTCGGACTTCCATAAATAAATTATATCCGTGGATCATGAACTGATATTTCCATTATCAAGTCGTGTCGAACACAACGCTTTCACTCATAGTTCGGTGTCAAGAGACTTTCCAAATTGTCTCTTCATTTGAAAGGACAATCTTCTTTACCAAGTTATTAGTGATTTCCAATAAAAATTTAGGACTAAATTGGTAAAATTTGAAAATCTAAGATTAGGGAAAAGTATCAGATTAGTCCTAAACCTATTGTATTTGTACCAATCTAGTCATAAACCTTCTAACTTAGAATCAATTCAGTCCTTCCGGCTAATTTTGGTCGGATATTGTTAACATGAATGCCGACCAGCTTATATGGTACTGCTGGCATTGATGTGAACAACTTTTGATAATATTTTAGTAATTTTTTTGAATTTTTTTTTCTTTCTCCTTTTTTTCCTTTCCCTTCCTCTAGCTGGTTTTTAGACCTCAATGATCGGCTAGAGGCGAGGGTCAAGAGGTCATACCTCACCCAACCCCTGGCGAGGCTCGAGCCTTTGCAAGAAGCCACGCTAGGCTGGCGAGGCCTAAGGGCCCTTGCCTCTAACCGGCCGTTGAGGTCCAATGATCGATTGGAGGAAGGGGAAGAAAAAAAGAAAGAAAAAAAAAAAAAGGAAATGAAAAGGAAAATAAATAAATAAATTTGAAATTTTATTAAAATATTATTAAAAGTTGTTCATATCAGCGATGACCGTGCCACGTAGATCGGTCGACGTCCACGTCAATAATGTCCAATCAAAATTAGCTGAGATGACTGAATTGACTCGGGTTAAAAGATTTATGATTGAATTGGTACACTATTAAAAGTCCTAAGACTAAATTGGTACAAATGTAATAGATTTATGACTTTTCTAACTCTTCTTCTTTTAGAACTCAATTGACATAAGTATAATAAGTTTAGTATTGAATGGTAATTTTTCCTTTCAAATTGTCCCGATTTGAGATGATAATTTCCTTTCTTTTAGTTTCCTTTTCAAGGATTACTAAGCCTCTTAGTCGTTTTTCTTGAATCATTTTAGAAAGAAGCCCCCGCTTCCGTATGGAAACCCCCTTTCAATGCCTCATTCAAGGTAAACTTTGAATCGTGCTCTAATGATGACGTCAAAAAAAAGACATTGATTGCACGGATGAAAGAGTCCCATTATAGGCTGCGCATCGATCCACTTGATGGCGTCCTTATTATCATTTCCGCAAATGCTAGGCAGCCCACATCCCAACAATCACGGGCATTGCTTTTCTTCTTGCGATGTAGATGTGATTCTCCAAGCAACAAAATATAAAATATATTGCGATGTGGAAGGCTAGCCGGTTGACAGTGATCACCTCTTTTTATGTAATTTGTGATATATTTATCCCAACTACTCTTTATAATATCACATTATCGAAGCGAGACCTTTCCTCAACACTCTTAAATGTTCACCTTGACAAATCTACCTCTCATCTATAAGTAACTTGCGTAAGGTATGCTCCCCATTAGTACAAATATCCTTTTGCACCAATATTATTCTAACTCGAGAGTCTCCAACTTGGCCCATCGAGTTTGGTAGCTGCCCAATGAGGATGGCATCTACACCTCAAACTCCACCTCAATTGCTTTGGCCTAACCTAGCTTAGCAAGAAGCAAGAGAGGCACTAGCCACCGCCTCGATTAAGGAGTCACATTCAACATTTTCTTTCTTGAAGATATTCACCAAACAATAACACACGTAGGGAGGAGGCAATCAATTAACTATTGACTTTAATGTCACATATCATGCCAATGCAATAAAAGCCCGGTACCTTTACCCGTTAAATTCACCAAAATAGAACCTAAGTCTAAATTCGTGTTGGACTCATCTTTATTCAAAAACTAGAATAATTAGTTATTAGCCAATTAAGAAATATTAACTACTCAACATTATATTATATTCCCATTGTAGGATTTTTTTGGTCTGACACCCTCACAAGAGTTGTTTAACAAAATAGATAGAAGAGAGTAGAAAGAAACGTCATTAGAGGAAAGGACAATCATTACTAGTTCAATAATTGATCTTGACAAAAGCTAACAACTGTGAAGCTTAAACTAATTTTTTATATTAATTAAAGGAAAGGTCCTACTAAAATAAGGGAATCGAATATTATATTAAGATATAGCAGACAAACCTGTAAAACTCGTCCTTTATTTTTATTTTTATTTTTGGTGGAAAAAACTGATCCTTTATTCAAAAGCTAATCTGATAAAGATTCTAGATTTCCATTCTACGCCAAGGAATGAGGGGTCTCATTTTTCGCTTGGTTTGCGTGTGGAATTCTGCTCAAAGAATCACTAATGGATTTGCACAGAAGAAGTCGGATAGATAGATGCCTGTGTGAAGGAGAACATAGATGCCTGTGTGAAGGAGAACAAGGCAAACTCTGCCCATCGTTTTCGCTTTAAGATAGTTGGACCGATCCTCCGCGAAACTGACATTTTTTTTTTTCGTTGAAGAACATTGCGAGAATCTTCAAGCCGCAATGTTTGAATTGTTGATTTGGTGGTCCTGTGTTTTCTAAGGCGACTATTTCACTCGTCTTGCGTGCACTGTAAGTTGTTTCATGGATCGAAATCTCACGTACTTGATCTGTACGGACTCCGACAGATACGAATCTCCGGTTAGGTTTCGATGCAAATAGTCACTCGTCTTGTAGCTGAGAAATCACTGGGCAGAGGCTTACGAAAGTGAATGCAAGATACTGAAGAAGAAGAAGCAGATGGGCTAGCTACTAGCGTGTATTTTACATGACAGATCATATGAAGACCTCGCGCAAAATCAAGATCTAGAGATATAAATGCCTTATTTCACGCGTTTTGACTTGTCTATCAGTGATACGGTAGACACCAAGTCTTGGCATGCTACGGCTCATTAGGCAACACCAACAGAGGGCGGACGTTTGAGATTTTGCGAATGTCTCGACACATACTAAGTGATACAGCAGACTGCTATTAAGGCGGCCGCTGTTTTAGCCCGTTAATCCAATGATCATGTCCAAGAAATCCCAAAAACTTAGCTGTTTTTAAAAAAATGCAGTAAGGATGCAGGGCAAAAGTCTGAGAATAAGTATTAGAATAGGCGTAGAGTATGACCGATCAAAAAAAAAAAGTGCAGTGAGTAAGCTATGGGGTTTCCTCACGTGTTGTTGCCATAAAAACATCGTTGTAAAGCAAGAGAAAGGAGGCTGGTCGCTGTGGAGATCCAAGGTCATTGTGAATAAAGCAGAAAACTTGAAAAAGAACATGGCTCGAGCAAAAAAAATTAAATGAATTGAATTACGAGGGAGGCTACCTGTTTTTTTTCCCCCTAATAACTAATATTGATTGGATGACTCCATTTATTGTATTGAGATTGTAATACTTACATAATCACCTATTAATGTTTCGAAGATATGTTATAATATAATCCTAAGGAAGTGAATTGTGCTAATTATATATCCATTGCTTTGGTAGGCGAGCAACTGAGCTGATTAAATTTAAAAGGAGGAGGCCATCAATGACCGACTATACTCTCGAGCATCTTAGAGAGTTTGATTAATTTAATCATATTTTGTCTGATATTTAAATATTAAACGACGCATTTATCCAACAGTTGAAATTCTTAAAACAATCGGTGGTTGTCCCACAAAATTTTACATGATTTCAGAGAAGGAGATCTCGAATTTAAATCTTTCTAAAGTCTCTATCTTCCTCCCAAAATCTAATAATTGGAATTTAATAGGTTTAGGTGTAGATTATTTCATGGATGATGCTAATAAGAAAGTCGAACTCAAAAGTTTAAGTTAATAGATGAAGAAAGACCACATCTATAAAAAGCCATGGTCAAGTGATGTGGGATTTTTCAGCATTCCCTCTCATTTGCAAGCCAGATTAGAATGATTAAGCTGTTAAAATTGTTGTATGAAGGATTGATTCAATATTGAAATATTCTAGCACTCCCCTTTATATGTAGGCTAGATTGTGGCTTAAAACTATCGCGTGAAAATAAAGAGCGTGTAAACCCATAGTCAAGCGATGTGAGATTTTTTCAACAAAAGCGGTAATCACCGCGTAGAAAAAGGTTATGGAAGATGTGTTCCTTCTGACTATCGTGTAACCAGCATGGGTTTGAATTTTACTACGCTCTCAAAAGCCATTAAGGAGTCTTCCTCGAAGCGTTGGTGCGTTTGGCGCATTTTGATTCTAGCCAATGTAGTTTTCCATGAACCCGGCTCATACAAGGGCAAGTCATGGACGGGTGTTAGGTGTAGAAAAATGACATGTCAATTTTCCAGATTGCGATTGCTGCCCGCCTCACCTTTTTTTTTTTCCCTCCTGTTGTGGCTCTGTACCTACATCGTATCTACACTGAAATTGACCGTAATTAATGAAATTAGGCGAAAATTATGTAACTATTATCCTAATTATACGAATCTGTGTTGATAAGGATAGCCTAGCTAACCCTTCCGTACAACTGGACCGGTGAGCTAATTGGACTTTCCACGTCGATGAACGCGCTAAAACTTGGAAGCAGTTGAGTTCATAAAAGTATGCTGATCTAAAAGGCTTGGAAAATTGCACTTGCCGCATGATATATCAGGAAAAACATGTCAATAGCGAGACGCAGATGTTCCTAATTCCGTGTTTTTGTTCACCTCATTTGACTTGCAAAGGCACGTATTTAAAAAAATTAAAATAAATTACTTAACTAGAGACCAGAAAACGAAGACCTTGACTATCTACACCGTAGATGAACAGTATAGCTGATTCGCAAGATTACCACTCCACGTAGCCAAACTGATTGAGTGCTTCTGTTTGTCGCATTGCTTGATTAAGAAGGTAGCTAGGATGGTAATAAATGATATAGTCATTAACATCAATCAAAAGTCAAGTTGATTGACTTCTATACCAAGCTACAGGCTGCGTAGAGCGTGAAGAGGGAAAATATGGCCCGACAATATACGAGGACAGAGCGAGGTTTTAAGTGATGATAGGGTATTGTTGTCGAGAAACGTTACATAGAAATAATTAGTTGTCTCAGAAAATCGTCAACCGTATTATAGCCAGGGCTAATCAACAGGTAACAATTGTGAAAGCAGCTCTCTTCTCATTAGGAATCCAGAAAAGGAAAAACAAAGACATCGAAACCATATTGCTGATGGTTTTCCACGACTCGAGAACGTAATATAAATTGCAGAACTTTCCTGGATGTCCATAGCGTGCCGTTATGATGTCCTGTCCAATGTTGACAATTTATCCGCGTCCCCAACTTCTACCTTCCCCGGTCAGTCCAGCCTTTCTCAAACCTTATAAATAACTCCCATGCGCAGCTTAGTCTCCAAGTAATCAAGCCGCACCCACCGTCTCATTTCCAAGTTAATCCCCATGAGGGCGTCAAAAACTCTATGCTTAGGGTGTCTACTCTTCCTCATCGGCATTCTCCAGTGTAAAGCTTGGGCCCAGTACACGTTCGTGGTAAGTTCGAATGAGTGCTCTACTGACATTTCCACGTTGTCATATGCATGCAAACAATGGTTGGACCGCGTTGCTCAAGTGTGTGAGATATTACAGGTCGAAGAAACGCCATACAAGAGATTATGCAGCACGAAGAACATTCTGACTGTGAACGGGCAATTTCCTGGGCCAACTCTATACGTGCACAAAGGCGATACCATCATTGTTGATGTCTATAACAAGGCTAAATACAACATTACCATTCACTGGTATAAATAGCGTTTCTCAGCTTTTACATTATGAAGTGTCGTCTTGAATATAATTCTATAATTAGCATCTGAGTATATTAGTTGCGGTTGTTAGATAAAAGCAACCTTTTATATGTGAAAGTAATTTATGTGTCTTCCTTGTCATCGACCAATCCCCGGATTTAGAGTATATAGGTACTCAAAAGTCATCAGGCATAGCCCACCCTTTTTCAAACCATATGAAGAGCATGTCCTTTTTAGTAGATTTCTATGTACTTTACTAGCTTTTTTCAACTACTTTTTGTTACCTTGTTCTAATAGATATGGTTCTTGAGAACAAAATCTCAGCATCATCCCATGGCTGCTTAAAAATTTATCCTAATCGAATTGTGGATGATTTACTATAGGCACGGTGTGAAACAACCAAGATATCCGTGGTCCGATGGACCAGAGTATATAACCCAATGCCCAATACAGCCAGGAGCTAAGTTTAGTCAGAAGGTGATATTCTCCACAGAAGAAGGGACCTTATGGTGGCATGCTCATAGTGATTGGTCAAGAGTCACTGTGCATGGAGCCATCGTTATTTACCCCAAAAAAGATTCAAGCTATCCTTTTCCGAAACCTGATGCTGAAGTGCCTATTATATTAGGTAATTCACAAATCTAGTTGAGTAATTAACATGTGCTTCTTGGCTAATACATTTTCATAAATAGTATAGTGCAATCAAACATAATTGATCTTTGATCATTCAAAATTTTCAAACATAATGATATATGTGCAGGAGAATGGTGGAAGAAACCGATAACGGAGGTCTATCATGAAATGCTCAAAAGTGGAGGAGATCCAAATGTTTCAGATGCTTATACTATCAATGGTCAACCTGGAGATCTTTACCCATGCTCAATGCAAGGTCCAAGACGCCATGTCTAAACTCTTCTTCTTATTGTTCTTCCACTCCTTACATGGTTTTTGACAAATCATCAAGCAAACGCAATAAGGTTGCTTAGTGTAATAGAAATTAATGATAAAATTTAACTACACCTAATACACCTATTGTTTTTATTTTCACATATAATTGTCAAGATACTTGCTTGCTTTGTAAGAGATTCCCATAGTCTTTAATGCATGCGTACACCGACATGTAAGGATTTCAACCTGCATCTTCTTGCTTTCGAAAGCCATATAACATTCCAGGAGCTATTGCCGTCCTCTTATTATCATTTTCTGTTCTTTAATATGAAAAATGTCGGTCTCATTTCTGATGCAGACCCAACTCCCACCAAAGGCTGTTGAACAATAAATTATAATAATTGTGCCATAAGTTCAATCATTGTTGGTTTACCATGCTCAGATGGATTGTTCCCCAAATGGAATATTCTAATGGTGGGACTTTGTGCTTAAACTATTTTTGGCTTAGACATTAAGTATGGTATCTTCTCTACAGTTTTTCTTCCGTATGTTTGTAATTAGTTAAGGTTTAATTTTGTTTCAGATACTTTCAAACTAAGGGTTGAGCAAGGCATGACATATTTGCTGCGAATAATCAACGCGGCCATGCAAGACCTCCTCTTCTTCTCCATTGCCAATCACAGCCTCACCGTCGTCGCAACGGACGCGAGCTACACTAAGCCCCTAACGAGAGATATCATCACAATATCTCCCGGTCAAACCATCGACGTCCTCCTTAAAGCCAACCAAAACCCCGACCACTACTATATGGCTGCTAGGGTATACTCTAGCGCTCTCGGTGTGGTTTACGATAACACAACCACCACGGCCTTGGTGGAATACTCTGGAAAGTACACTCCAACCTCGCCACCTCCTTTGCCGCAACTTCCTTATTACAATGACACCTCCGCGTCGGTCAATTTCACTGGCAGCCTCCGAAGCTTAGCAAACGAGGAGCACCCCATCGATGTCCCCAAGAATATAACCAACCATTTCATCTTCACGATCTCCGTTAACGCATTCCCGTGTCCAAACAATTCCTGCGCTGGCCCCAACGGGACCCGTCTCGCCGCAAGTGTGAACAACATAAGTTTCGTGAACCCCTCGATTGACATCCTCCAAGCTTATTATTACGGCATCAATGGCGTGTTCGGAACTCGGCTCCCCAACTTCCCACCATACGTCTTCAATTTCACGGCCGATGACTTGCCGCTGAACCTGGAGACGCCAAAGCGCGGGACAGAGGTGAAGGTATTGAAGTATAACTCGACCGTGGAACTCGTTTTCCAGGGGACGAACTTGGAGGCCGGGACCGATCACCCAATGCATCTGCATGGATATAGCTTTTATGTCGTTGGTTGGGGACTTGGGAACTTTGACATCAAGAAGGATCCTTTAAACTATAATCTAGTGGATCCACCTTTGCAGAACACCATTGCGGTGCCGAAGAACGGATGGGCTGCGATCAGATTTAGGGCAGGCAATCCTGGTGAGTTTGAACTAATGTTTGACTTAGACGCTGTAATTGTGTTAATATCTATTGGTATTATCTTGGCACTATATTCTTTTCCGTGTTTGCGTCTTTTAACCTGTGCTTAAATTTACTGTCATACAAAGTCATTTATACAGATATCTACTGCGTAGATAGAAAATTACTGATACTGATTGTGACAAAAATGGGCAGGAGTGTGGTTCATGCACTGTCACATAGAGCGGCACCTGACTTGGGGCATGGACACGGCGTTCATCGTGAGGAATGGAGTTCCCCTGAACACCCACTTGCTGTCGCCACCACCGGACATGCCGCCTTGTTGAATTCCCTTCGCTTTCCGTCCATTTCGGGGGAGACCTGATGAAGACACTTATCGTCGCCGGCGATTCACATTCGATTTTTTTGTGCTTCCATGTAGTTTCGCTAATATGCCGTCACAATAACCTTCGCGCGATGGTATCGATTTGGATGCCAATGCGCCCCGCGGTAGAACTAGTCTTTTTTTGCAATAAGATGGTCGTTTATTTATCCATTTATTAGGATCCGGTCCCACCTCTCTGTATTTTTCGCGATGTTATTACATGAAGTGTAAACCATGTGTACCAAAACTATCTCAACCGTTAATAAAGTGGGTCGTCTGGCAAGGCAATACTCTCATGACTCATATTCCAAGTAGGCTTGATCGACACGATTTAAAGATGATGCAATATTTTATTGCCTCTCGTGTTCCAACCTTGCGGCCACCTTGACCGATGCTCGATGGCCAGTTTGCGATGAAACCGAGCTTATTTCTTCCACCGTTGTTGCATTTTAAACCCATCCGCCGCACTAGTTTCCTCTCCTCAGCCAATAGGGGTCGGTCATGCGTGTGCTTATTTATTACCACGAAGTCTAACTATTGAAAAGTACATACCTCATCTCCCTCTCGAAGTAAATTGCACCAAGGCTTATACTAAAGCGGTTCTTCCGTTCTGCTTCTTGTAACTCATCAGAACAAAAATGCAAAAGTAAAAGCAGCTCTTATATACAGGCATCATATTTTACTATTTCACCTTGATAAAAGAAAATAGGGTAGAAAATCTCAAAAGAGATGTGAAAAAACGGAATAGAGAATTGTGAAATTTATGTATATTTGATGTGTATAGAAGAAGAGTATATAAGCCTATTCATAAACTATAATAGATGACTTTATGAGATAACATATCAATAGGAGATATGCAAGATCAAAGGGAAATATATATACAATCCTAGGAAATATGGAAAATCAAGAGAAATATCCTAATTACCCCTAATATCCTATTCACCGGTTACAGGAAATTACAACTGGGAACCGGACCAGTCCCTATGAGAACTATCGATTGGAGGCCAATCCGGTCCGATTTCAAGTGATCTAGATATTTTTTATTTTTTTACACGCTCTTAATAGCTATCGGTGTGAGCCTCAAAAGATGAAAGAAAGAAGACACGAGCATCATTTCTCTTCTAGTATTGAAATTTCAACGTGCCATCCAATTAAGTGGGCTGGGTGGTTTCGATATGGATTAGACTTTCAAGATGGATGGACCTGAAAGTGTATTTGGCCCCTTTGGCGTTTTTATTTCTTTCTCTATCATCTGATGGTCCATCGGAACTCCCACCAATCTTGGCATGATCTTGCCCAAACCATTTGGAAAAGTCAACTTCTTTGAAAGACAAAGTTTGACACTCACCTATTGCTAGGGCCCAATTCCGGGGCATTAAATGCTGAAAGGTACGTGTGACTTTGTCTTCATCAGGCATTAATTGTTGAACGTTACGGGTGATGTCGCCTTCATATCGTGGTGCCATAGTCGAGTCAAGATGTACACGTTTTCATATCCATAACATCACGTTTCTGTCTTCGGGCGGACCAATCAAAAAGGATATGACAAAAGGGTTAGGATCAATAGGACGCGAGAGTCAACGATTCTACGTGGAATGGAGGAGAAGCTATCGGTCGATTGTACTCTATGTAAGCTTGAAAGCCTGAAGAGATTTTTCCCTAGCTACGCGAGGATTTTAAGTGCGGTCTTACTTTGAAAATTCAACACAAACGCGTGAACATTGATCATATGTTGCGGCTGGCCAAGTACTTTGTTCCTTGCATTTTTTCGAAGCAGGCAAAGACTGAAGTGTACATAGTTAAGCATCGAATTTGTTATTTACAAAAGGAGCTTAAGACGAAATTAATGCATGAACAGGGGAGTCGAAATTGATGATGGCGAAGTTCACCTGAGAAGAGGGATTCGAGAAATTATCAGATAATCCATCAAAGCGTCAATTTGTTCGATGAAAAACTGATTTTGAGAAATTAATTTCAGATTTTCCAACGTTTCAACAACGGAAGATTATTCAATTGATAGGAAAAGGTTTTATGGACCGAAAGCAACAAGTTTACACTGGAAAGAAGGAAAAGAAATTTCGTGATTTCATGCTTTGCATCCAATTATAAAGAATAGTCCGTCCCTCTACATCTATTTCCAATCTCTCATTTTTTTTTTCTTTTTCAATTCTTATCCTGATAACTCTAATGTTTTTTCATTCATAAATTTTCTACCATCTCCCTTCGTGTTCATATTCTTCTACATTCCTAAAGAAGACCCGAGCATGCATAATATTTCACAAAAATGATTTCATAATTTCCTTCCTGATTTCTTTGTCATTCATGCAATTTTGATGGGCAAATAATAAAAAAGGAAGATGTTGATTCCAATTGGTAGCCATTTTTTACGATACAAGCCGTTTCCATTAGATTTTGCTCACTATCAAATATCATAAAACCAACTTTATCAATTTGCTTTCAGCGCAAACAAACGCCAGAAAATCGCTCCACATTCTCCCGAAATTGAATTCTCGGAAATCATCTTCCAAGCAGTAGCAAGTTCTTAGCGAAACTAACAAATCCTAAGACTTCAATAAAAAAATCTGAATGGGAAGGCGGAAACTCGAGATGATGTTGCATTCGGAATTATGTACTTGGATGTATATGATCTTTCACTTCTATTAGATAATGGCAATGCTGCAACACGTGGCCAAATTATTCATTCCCGAGCATTTCGTCAAGCGTATAGATTGGGGCACGGCTAGGAAAAATCATTGCCTATGCTATCTAATTCAATGGACCCAATTTGGGGATGCCGAGACGCTTCCTGAAATTCGCGGACGTAGGGACGTTGCTTGATCTTAGCGTGGCCAAGGTCGGGTTCGATCATTGTCCCCGAATAATGTTTCAATTATTTCATATCATTCATTGACTCCTGAATCCGATTCCCTTTTTCGTGTTACAAATCATTAGAGGGAGCCCCCACGAGATTTGCGTATATGCAAAGCCAGATAGCTTTGTCAGAAAAAAAATTAATGATAGCTACCAAAGAAAATAAATAAAGCGACCATATGTAATTTTGTCAATTCAATTCTAAATTTTTCAATTTTGTTAATTAAGTGCTAAATCTTTTCACGTTTTGTTAATTGAGTCCATCCATTTAATTTTGGTCAAAAATTGCCAACATAGACACTGACCGTCCTACATGCCAAAGAGCCCGTAAATAATTTTTAAATATATATATTCATATATTTTTTTCTTTTCCTTTTTTTCTTTTTTCTCTCTTTTATTCTACTAATCCTAGGTTGGCGAGGTTGCCGATCGACCCTCACCTGGTCTGAGAGAGGGTGTAGCCACCCTCGCCAACCATGGGCAAGGGCCTACCTACCCTCACCAATCACAAGCAAGGGCATCAACCCTCGCCCAAATCCAAATACGAGCCACAACCCTCGCCCTTGGCCAACAAGGGCCGCAACACCCCCACAGCCAACTGGCGAGGGTTGCAACCCTTGCCTAGTTGTGGTCAAGGACCCACCAATCTTGCTTGTAGCCAACGAGGGCATGGAGGCCCTCACCTAGGCCAGGCAAGACATCATAGCACTCATCGATTAAAGAGCGAGGATTGCGGTTGATGCCTAGATCTAGGCAAAGGCTAACACCCTCACCTATGGCGGGCAACAGGATGAAGGCCCTTGCCTATGGCTGGCAAGGGCAGCAATGCCCTTGTCGACCTAAGGTTAGGGAAAAAAACAATAAATAAAAGGAAAGAAAGGAAAAAATTATTAAAAAATATTTAAATTATTCACGTCAGTATTAGTCATATCATGTAAAACAGTCGACGTTTACATCAACGATTTCGAGCCAAAATTAGCTAGATGGACTCAATTGGCAAAATGATAAAAGATTTATGACTTAATTGTTAAAATTAAAAGATGTAAGAGTGAATTGGTAATCGTGTAGTAGATGAAGAATTTTTTGGACAATTTTCTCAAATATAGTGCGTTAACGGCAGAGAGTTTGAGTTGGAATGGTATTCCGAGATGACTTTATAGGGCGGATCCCATACAAAAGGTCCGGTAAGCCCGAGAAGACTTGAGAAGTTTTTGTGCTTTTGCATGGAGAGTCAAGGTCGGGTCTCAAAGCGAATCACGCCACTGAAAATTGCGTACGCTTGTGGAACTATAGCACCGTTACCAAACACCTCTGAGTTTTCCTTGTCTATTTTTTCTCAGACGTTTTCTTTTTCCGAGCCTTATTGGCTCTGATTAATCGCTATGAATGCATGCAAAAAACGACACGTTCATGCGCATTAAATGAGACTTCAGCGGTGGATGGAAGGCATGGCCTCTAAGAATACTTTGAATTAGAGGCATCTTTTGTGACTTGATCCCGAGATTTGATGCATCCAAACCCAACATTTAATCCTTTGTTCAAACCCTTTGTGGAATTGTTTCTGAATTTTGTTTATGAGCGCGACATCAAAGGTTAGCAGAGTAAAAAAGTTCGGCTTAGCTAACCACATTAATTGTGATGCTGACAAGCATGGGGCAATCTCTATCTAGAAAAGTTATAAAAAAAAACAAATATTTAAACTTATTATATTAATACTAATTTAGTTATAAACCTTTCAATTGAATCAATTAGTCCAAAATATTTTCATATTGGTACCAATTCAGTCCATCCAGCAATTTAGGCTGGAAATCGTTGACGTGGATAGCGGTGATCATATGTGGTATCATCCGCACTGATGTGGACATTTTAAAATGATTTTGTACTAAATTTTTAATTTTTGATTATTTTTTACAATTTTTTCCCTTTTCTTATATTTCCTTTTTTTTTTTTTCCTTTGTTTTTCCTTTCTTTGGACTGTGACCGGTACCATCCATTGCCAACGACTAGCCACAAGTGGGGGCCAGCAAGGGCAAGACCCTCACGGCCTAGGCAAGGGCGACCCTCGCTAGACTCGGTGAGGGCCGCAAGGGTCAAGCCCTCACTAGGGGTTGCAAGGGTGACCCTTGCCAGATCCAACAAGGGTTGAGCCCTTGCTAGACTTGACAAGGGCCGCCCTCGCCCAAGCCGCGATCGAGGGTCTTGCCCTTACTAGATCTGGCAAGTGCTGGCAAGGGCAACTAGCGAGGGCGACCCTTGCCTATGGCTGGAAAGGGCCACAATGCCCTTGTCAACCCCCCTATGGCCGGACCAGCCTTAGTCCAAAGAAAAGGATAGAAAAAAAGGAATTTTTTTTTTTAAAAATCGAAAAATTAGTAAAAAATTATTTTAAAATGTCCACATAGGATCGTCGGCATCACCGTAACCGATTTTCAACCTAAATTGGCTAGATGGACTAAACTGGCATCTATGTTAAAAGATTTATGACTAAATTGGTTTAATTAAAATGTTTAAAACTGAATTGACACAAGTGCAATAAGTTTAAGACTTTTTGAGCACTTTTCCCCACCTCTATCACTATTAATTTGCGGTGTATAAATGGACACTCCCAATCCGCTAAACTAAGGGGCAAGACACTCCTTTTTCTTGCTTATTGAAATGAGGTGCTCGGTGGGAGTTCAAGTGCTTCAAATTCCAGGGCTTTTGGTAGTCCTTGGCATCCACCATTGCGAAGCTATTGCTCGCCATGAGTTCGTGGTTAAATGCAACATCTTGGGCATTGACTATTCTTTATCATGGTTCTGGTGCATAAGGAAAGCTTTGATAATTGAGGTGTTTGACCTAATAAATTTAGGCAAACGTCTTTTGATGATTGTTTTATGGCTAAACTTCTAGGAGGGACAAATTGACCACATGTGATTAGCACTTCCCTTAGAATAAAGAAAAAAAATATTTCAAACGAATGTACTTTTTGGTCCATTAACTTGAAATTTTCTTTCTACTTTGTCCTTCGTCTCTTACGATTATTGGCTCAATTTGTACAATTAAGTTTTTCCGTCACCGAGGCATTTCACATACTCCACCAACTTATCGGGATGGCACTACTCATTTGGCAGAAGTTTGTCAACATTGTCGATGGGTATATAGGATAAACAAAAGAAAGAAGTGGGAAAAAAAAAAATCGACCCAGAGAAGAGATAATAGATAATAGCTACTTGAGCTGGAGTGATTGCGCAATAATGGAAAGTAGGGTGATAATGGAGATGATGATGCCATTTTGAATAAGGTTGAGCGATAATCATGCATCTCTCTCTCTCTCTCTCTCTCTCTCTCTCTCTCTCTCTCTCTCTCTCTCTCTCATTTGCTATGTAATATGCTTTTGATGAGACGCTAGATTTGCCATACAGGGCATAAGAATTCAGTGAATATAAGATCTTGAGTGCATCAGACAATTGAAGGTCGAAATTGAGGAAATACATGTTACATGATCAAAATAGATTTTTACAACAACAAAAAAAGAAATCAGACAATTAATAACTTAATGATATGCCACAAGCACCAACAATATTTTCGTTTTCCTCGACGAAAGAAAATGAAATAACTTTTTTCAATTTTCAACTTTCTTTTCTCTTGAAAACATGTTTGATAAATCTGGAAATTCTCTTTGAGAAAGAAAATGGTGAATGTTTATATTCCGCCTACAAACAAAACGAAAAAACAGTCTATCTTTTTTAGGTTTCCGCACTGTTGTTTATGATATGGAGGAAAAAAATGAGAACTCCATGAATTTTTAAAATTATAGTTTTTTTAAATTGATTTTCTCTCGTTTTTTAAGCAAATGCTTAATTAAAATCAATCCCTTCAGTTATGTAACAAGACGATTCACGCAATTACGAGTCTACTCATGTCGAGTTGGATAAGTTTAATTCGATCATTGGATCATCTTTAAAAGGATCTAGTAAAATTCATGGAGTTACTCCAAAGGGTCAAAATAGCCACTCTTGGACTGTTTTTACTTTAGGTGATATATTGATAAATTCTCATTCAACTTGTAAGGCGACCCACATTAACTTGGAGAATTTTACTAGGTTTAAGCATTTTCATCGGGCATTTGCGTTTGAGGTTATAAGTTGAATTTCTCAAAATATCAAGAGCATACCAACCATTAATGGTCTATTCCCTGGCCCGACTTTATACGCACACAAAGGCGATACGATCACCGTGGATGTGTATAACAAAGCCAATTATAACATCACCATTCACTGGCATTTCCCTCTCTCACTCTTAACTTCCCTAGTGCCAAAAACAACAAAAAAAATTTAGATTTGAATATATCTCTAATAAGGGAAAGCAAAACGTACAAAAATAACAGGCACGGTGTAAAACAACCGAGGAATCCTTGACATGATGGTCCCAAGTACATCACACGGTGCCTGATTAAGCCTAGAGGAAAATTCAGGCAAAATCTAACGTTCTCACTTGAGGAAGGGATGCTTTGGTGGCATGCTCACAGTGACTGTGGCACATCATTTATCCAAAGAATGGCACGAGCTATGCTTTTGCTAAGCCTCATGCAGAAGTGCCCATCATATTAGGTTTGTAACTCAAAACTCATTTACCTTACCTTCCATATTACAACGACACGGCTGCATCGGTCAACTTCACCGGCAGGCTCCGGAGCTTAGCTAGTGGGGAACACCCGGTTCCTATAACCGTCCCACAAACTGTGACCCGCAAGTTCCTGTTCACCATCTCGGTGAATACGTTCCCCTGCGCGAACGACTCGTGTACCGGGCAGAACGGGTCCCGCCTTGCCGCCAGCGTGAACAACATAAGCTTCATGTCCCCATCGATCGAAATACTCCAAGCCTGTTACAACCGCATCAAGGGCGTGTACGGCGACGGGTTCCCGAGCAAGCCCCCGCTCAAGTTTAACTACAAGGCAGAGTACCTCCCACTGGCCCTGGAGACGCCACGAAACGGGACGTTGGTCAAGGTGCTCGAGTACAATGCGACGGTGGAGATGGTCTTGCAGGGGACCAACGTGGTGGCCGGGACCGATCATCCCATGCACCTCCGTGGGACCAGCTTTTACGTGGTGGGGTGGGGATTTGGCAATTTCGACAAGAAGAACCCCAAAAGATATAACCTGATTGACCCTCCATTGCAAAATACCATCGCGGTGCCCAAGAGTGGACGGGCCGCGGTGAGATTCCAAGCCTTCAATCCAGGTACAACTATTGCAACGCTATACAAGTTTCTCATAATATCAATTCGATTCTTTAGTTTAATCGAAGGAATAATAACTTGGTCTTTTTGGGGAAAAAAATCATTTCCAGGGAGTTTGGTTTATGCATTGTCATCTAGAACAACACTTGACAAGGGGCATGGAGATGGCATTCATCATTAAAAACAGCCCGAACCCAGAGTCGCAGATATTCCCGCCACCATTAGGCACGTCACCGTGTTGATTAGTGGAACATATGGGTTGTTATCAGCCCAAGTTTTTTTATTTTTTGGTCGAAGATCAGCCCTAGTTTGAAGCGTCACTGTTGAGTGGTTAATTTCTTTTTTATTTCATTTTTGTTAGCTTTTAGCATTTCAATTGGAATGCGGTGCCTTCCTAATCATGATGCGCAAAGCTTGATTCGTCCGGTCATAAGAGAAGAAGCTGCAGAATTGCTTTCCTTTTTCTGGCGGAAGAAATGTACTCGTGCAATAATGTATCCTTGTCGTAAGAAATTCCTGATCAAGAATAAAAAATTAAGTGGTCATGTTATGTACACAGATTGCGCATACGACATTAATCCAAAAAATATTAGTGATTTGATCACTTTCATACCTTGCGTGTGCGTCGTGGATACCCACAAACACAGTTGGGTTTTATTTTGGTTTTCACAACAACGGCAAGATACTGCTATATTCTCACATAGGTGCTAAAAAACAAGGGGAATGCAGGTCTCTGGGCGAGTACTTGTAGTGTATTTTCGCTGACCCTGGAGCCTACCTTATCTGACGCCCTAATATGTCTTAGTTAATGCAAGGGAATAATCAAAACATAGTAAAATAACCTAGGTTTTAACATTATATGACATGTTTGATCAAAGCAAATACTATATGACATGTATCTAAAACTATATAATTAAATTAAATTACCATATAAATTGCACAAATCTTGACCTACCTTGATTAGGTTAACCTAGGTTATCAAAGCGAACCAAAGCAAGGCAAGGAGGTGTGGCCGAGACACATGGGGACTGGCGGCGAGGGAGTGTGACCGTTGAAGGGAGACAATAAGCACGGCTGCAACGATAAAAGAACACAATCTTATGATACGATATGCCTTATTGCTTCTAAATTTGATCAAAGAACACAATCTCATGACACCCGAGGATCATCGGCCATATCAAAGAATCATTGGCTGGCCAAATTTTCATGGGGGCCTGGTCCATGGAGGCCTGGTCCATGTGGACTCAATCTTGGAACTTCAATTAAGTTCAAAGTCTCCCTGATTAAACCCATTCATCACTTTTATAACCAGACTGATTAAAACGCAATTTATGTTGATATATTATGAAGATGTTCCTAATATTTATAATACAAATGCAAATGCAAATTAATTTTCATGATATTTTTATTTAGGAGTCGGGATCGATCCCTAATTTTCTAAAGCAATAAATGATTAAATATGATGGCTAAAATATAAGTGTCGGCGTCAAATATGCATCCCTCTTGGCAGTGTCCTCATAAAAGTATCTGGACCTTTTCCCGAAGATTTTATTTGTTCTCGGAGCGAGGTAGCCCACTTAAACTAGGTCCAGCAAACTCATATACAAAATGAAAATCTCGTGGAGAAAACGTCTCCTTCAATCTCCGTTGGATGCTCCGATTCTGAATTGTCGTTTTCTTGTAATTATCGCTTTAATGAATGAATGAACGCATTACTTTCGACGAAAAAAAAAAAAAAATCTCCGTTGGAGGGAGTGACAAGTGACATTATCGGTCTCCTCCGCAAATTGGTCGTCGCACTCGAGCAACTTGGGAAGTGTGGGCACATGGCACGCGATATTTCCATCGAAATCGTGCCAGAGAAGGAATGCGGGTCCCCATCCAACACAAAAGAGGGAAGGGACAGCAACATGGACACGCACCTTTAAAGCCCCGCCTCAGGTTTGAGGATTTACCTAGTTTCTCCCGAGGAGAGAGTAGTCGACCGCGGTCCCAAAGCAAATCACTAGGGGTGATCGATTCCCGATTCTGTCCGGTTCCACCCAAGAACCGGGAACCGGACCGAGAGGACCAGTTCCCATTTTTCAGGACCGTGGACCAGATCGGCTGTCTTGGAACCAAGAACCGGACCGGACCAACCGGTCCGGTCCGGTTCCAATGAACCATCACTTGGGGCCATCGGGGAAGGCGTCGAGCGAGCAAGGGGGAGGGGTTTCGGTTTTGAGAGGGAAAGACAGTGAGAATTGCCGCTGAATTGGGTTGTAAAATTTGGGAAATGGAAGTTGATGCGATGGTTACTGTAGGTTAGAGCAGAAACTAAAAAAAAATAAAGAGGGGTTTAGCCGTTTTGGTTTCAAGAGGGAAAAGGAAAATAAGAATTGCAAAATTTAGAAAAGAAAAGCTGGTGTGATGCTTACTGTAGAGTGTAGAGAAACACAAAAAAGGGATTAGCTTTGAGGAAAAATGAATTTAGTAATGGGTATTGTAAATTAGTTTAGAAACTAATATAAATGGTCGGTCCGGTTCCATCGGTCCGGTCGGTCCGGTTCCGACCCCGAAACCGGGAACCGGACCAACCCGTTACCGGTTCCAAAAATAGGAACCTGAGACCGGACCGAGACCCTTTAGAACCGCCCGAAACCGACCGGTCCGGCCGGTTCTCGGTTCGGGCGGTTTCCGTTGCACACCCCTACGAATCACGCCTCTTCTGAGGCAATCCGATGAAGTAACTTCATTTTCCATTGTCGTTACCTGTGTTTTCTTCTTTCCTTACTTTTTTTTGGTACTACGGAGTATTGAGATCTTTCGACCATCTTTCGACTTGATTGGTCCTCGCATATGCACTCGGACCCTACGGCATACGCGTGTAGGGTAAGGCTCCGCCAGCCATAATTAGGTAGGTTTGTGGCAGCTGTCGGCGTGGCCTCTGAGAGTTGAATGGGGACGTCGTGGTTTGGTTCAGACCGTCGCATCTGAACCAAGCTTAACCGATCGACCAATCCATCGGATTTAACTTTGAATTTCCTTAAATGAACACGAGAAAAAACATAAGAGAAGCCGACTTGTATGCGAGAGTGCGAGCCGAGGAAGTTGTCGGCTCAGCTTACCACGTTATATTTTATGCCGACAGGCAGGGGAGCCCATTGTCTGTGTATAAATAGACACTTCTTTCAATCCGCTGAACTCGGGGGCAGGACCGAAGAACACATACCTTTTTTTTTCCTCTCTGTTTATGGAAATGAGGTGCTCGGGAGTTCAGGTGCTTCAAATTCTAGGGCTTGTGCTAGTCCTTGGCACCCCTAATTGTGAAGCTGTTCTTCGCCATAAGTTCGTGGTAAGTGCAAGAGATCTGGCCCCTAAATTTGTTTGTCTGAACTACTTTGACTCTTATTTTATGGCTAATCCCAAGAGGGGACATCTGAACATGGGTTAGCGCTTTTAATTAGGAACAAAATCATTTGAAATCATTTCTATATGTAATATTTGGCCCCTTACTTCAAAGTTTTCTTTGGATTTTGTACTTTCATCTTTTACCTCGAAACTTGTTCGGAGCAATCAAATCCTTCTCTCGCCACCATCGAAAGTGGAATCCCAATAGTAAATGGGTCACACTGTCCTTCATGAGATGGTAAGTTCAAGTTATGTCATGAGCAAATCCCTAGTCAACTTGTGTCTTAAGCATTTGCTACCTCATGTGAAAAGACTTTCTAACTTCTAACATCAGCACATTAGTAGGCTGTGGTGACAGGCTCATACATCTAGAGAAGATAGTTATGTTGGTCTTCTATCCTACCCTTTTACTTAATAAAAAAGTTCCTTCCAATCACCTGTTACATTTTATATGTTCTATCAAATTGCAAACGTGACACTGTCGGTGCGGCAAAGATTGGCAAACTTTTCTTATGAGCCACCTGAGTGGTATGGCATCAACAATGGGAGTGGAAAAACAGCAGAATAAAACCCCATAAGAAACAGAAATGATAGATCTAGCTACTTGAGAGGAGGTAGCAGCTTGTACAATAGAGACGAGGATTCCACATTGAGTAAGGCCAGGTAAGCGCACAAACATCTGTCCATGGCAATAGGCGTGCTCTCTCTGCCTGTAGTCTCGTCAATTGCTGTCGTCCACTGCCGTCCACCATCTTCGTATCCATCGTCCCTGCAGTGCCTCGGCCACTCATGTCGCGACTCCTCCATCCTTCTGGCCTCCCTCTATATCTGTCTCTCTGTTCCCTCAAATCTGTCTTTCTCCCTCGACATGCGGTGTCTCTTTGACGTCTAATCGCAGCGGTTATGGCGAATGCGTGGCCGAGCAACAGTGAAGCTTCTGTTAAGGCTGTAACAGGAGGAGAGAAGAACGATGGACATGGCACAGAGAGAGATAGAGAGAGAGGATGCCTGTTGAAAATGACGTATGAGGAGAGAAAAAAAAAAGATCATTTACAGGGAAGGGAAAATCCTGAGTTGTGAAATTTTTGTGATGGGTATAATTTTTCTCGTGTCCGGACAATGGTTAGAGGTCGTCAAGTGGCAGTTCTCAAAATATCAATAGCACTTGAAGCCATGCCGACAGCCGTCCGTCCACGTACTCTTCTATGTTCGTGTAATTGATTGGATGTGCTCTTTCTTCCTGTGCATGGTATATACTCTCGTTGCCAGATCAAGGAAACAAACTATACGAGGCTATGCAGCACCAAGAGCATACTAACCGTCAACGGCCAATTCCCCGGACCGACTTTATACGCACACAAAGGTGATACGGTCATCGTGGATGTGTATAACAAGGCCAATTATAACGTTACCATTCACTGGTATCTCCCCTCTCACTCTCAACTTCACTAGTCCCAAAAAGCAACAAGGAAATTTAGTTTTGAGTACATCTCTAACATGGGAAAGCAAAATGAAACGAAAATTACAGGCACGGTGTGAAACAACCAAGGAATCCTTGGCATGATGGTCCTGAATATATCACGCAATGCCCAATCAAACCTGGAGGGAAATTCACGCAAAATGTAACATTCTCGCTTGAGGAGGGGACGCTTTGGTGGCATGCTCACAGTGATTGGTCACGTGCCACCATCCATGGTGCCATTATCGTTTATCCAAAGAATAACACGAGCTATGCTTTTGCTAAGCCTCATACAGAAGTGCCAATTATATTAGGTTTGTAACCCAAAATTGATTGCCTCTATTATTTGTATGATGAAATATTTTTATCTTCTTCTTTTTTTATGTAATCTTATGATAATCAAGTTTATGAACATGCAGGAGAATGGTGGAAACAAGATATAGTCGACATATATGATGAGTTTCTTCAATCTGGAGGAGATCCAAACATTTCAGATGCTTATCTTATTAATGGTCAACCGGGCGATTTGTATCCATGCTCAAAACAAGGTTAGCATATACTTAGACTCAATGTCTTATTGCTCTTTTAGAATTCCAAACCAACTAGACGTCCAAGATTAGAATTTCTCTATTTATATTCTTAGCTACCTTACAATAAAATCTCTATTTTCCTCAATAATTCCGGATGAAGAACGTACTCTTCAATAATCGTCTTTTCTACTAATATCATCATTTCATTCCCATTTTGAAAGAACTTAAATAAAATATTTGCCAGAGTTCAGATAAATCTCCACATAGACAAGATTTAGACTTATAATGTTGTTATTCCATCCAATATACACAAAAATGGGTCGTGTTTTTCTCCGATCAGTCTCTGATTGAAATAAATAAAAACACCCATAAGGTAGGCGGCAGTGTCATAGCTAGGTTGACAGTGGCATCGTTGCAAGGTCGATAGCGATGGTAGGAGCCCACAGGCGACACGCCGAAGGGGGTGCTAGGTGGGAGCGGCTGATTTGAGGGAGAAAGGAAGGAAGGAGAGGGGAATCAATGTTTCTAAAGTGAAGTGCGTTTTCAATTGTGTGAGGGAAAGTCACGTTGGTGCAAATCTTTTTCCAAAACACCCATCTCATAATTGTGGGAAAGGAAAGCTCCTGCCAACTTCGAAGAAAACATGGCCCCAACCATGTACCAAAATCCAAAACCTTTCCCAATTATTTTGTGCGAATCATTGCATTCCAATGACACCGGTAGGTCCCCCACGTTTCTATCAACGGTTAATGTCCCAGCCTGAGAAGTTTCAATCCCAGTTTGAATTATTGCATTGCCCAATAACGTGAATAAACCCTTTTTACTGCCTTCCCTCTCACCGCTAGATACGTTCAAGCTGGTTGTGGAGTACGGCAAAAGCTACCTCCTCAGGCTCATCAACGCGGCATTGCAAGACCTCCTCTTCTTCGCGATCGCAGGTCACCAGGTCACAGTGGTTGGCACCGATGCTTCCTACACGAAGCCCCTGAAGGTCGACTATATCACCATCTCCCCAGGCCAAACCATCGACCTTCTCTTGGAGGCCAACCAGCCCAAGGATCATTACTACATGGCTGCTAGGGTTTACTCAAGTGCAACCGGCGTTGAGTTTGACAACACGACCACCACGGCCCTAATTCAATACAAAGGTCAATACACACCGTCCTCGCCTCCTCCTTTACCTTACCTTCCATACTACAATGATACGGCTGCATCGGTCAACTTCACCGGCAGGCTCCGGAGCTTAGCTAGCGGGGAACACCCGGTCCCTATTACCGTCCCGCAAACCGTGACCCACAAGTTCCTGTTCACCGTCTCAGTGAACACGTTCCCTTGCGTGAACGACTCGTGTGCCGGGCCCAACGGGTCCCGCCTCGCTGCAAGCGTGAACAACATAAGCTTTGTGTCCCCGTCAATCGACATACTCCAAGCCTATTACTACCACATCAAAGGCGTGTTCGGCACCCGGTTCCCCAGTAAGCCCCCGCTCGAGTTTAACTATACTGCAGATTACATCCCACTGGCCCTGGAGACGCCACGAAACGGGACGGAGGTCAAGGTGCTCGAGTACAATGCGACGGTGGAGATGGTCTTGCAGGGGACTAACGTGGCGGCGGGGACCGATCATCCCATGCACCTCCATGGGACCAGCTTTTACGTGGTGGGGTGGGGATTTGGCAATTTCGACAAAAAGAAGGACCCCAAAAAATATAATTTGGTGGACCCTCCATTGCAGAATACCATCGCGGTGCCCAAGAATGGATGGGCCGCGGTGAGATTCCAAGCCTTCAATCCAGGTACAACTATTGCAACGCTACACAACTTTTTCATAATGTTAACTCGATTCTTTAGTTCAATTGAAGGAATAATAATATGGCTTTTTTTGGGGGGGGAAACATCTTTTTCAGGAGTTTGGTTCATGCATTGTCATCTTGAACGACACTTGTCATGGGGCATGGAGATGGCATTCATCGTTAAGGATGGCCCGACCTCAGAGTCTCAGATGCTTCCACCTCCGCCGGACATGCCACCGTGCTGATGTAATGGAACATATGGGTTGTTATTAGTCCTTGGTTTGAAGTGTCCTTGTTGAGACATCAATATTTTTTATTTAATTTTTGTTAGTTTGCCGTATTTGAAAGTTTAAGGGGGCATCTGAATCGGAATTCAGGTGCTGTCCTAATCAAGACACGCAACGCTTGATTTGTCCGGTCATAAGAGGAGAAGTTGTAGAATTGTTTTATTTTCCGTTTTCTGGCGGAAGAAATGTACTCTTCTCATTATCTATACTTGTTGTAAGAAGTTGCTGATCAAGAATAAAACAACCCGTGATCATATTATATCCACAGGCTGCGTATACAACATTAGTCCAAACAACATTAACAGGATAGTAAATTTCCATACCTTTGTGTACATCATGGATACCCAAAAAAAAAAAAAAAAAAAAATCTTTTTTAGTTTGGTATTCAAAGCAACGGCAATATCCCAGTAATAATCTCTTAGGGATACTAATTTAGGTTGGAAAAGCATTCGGTTAAGGCTCAGGAAACTAAAAACATATTTTCTCCATGAATTTATGCATACATGGATTCTAATTAAATTGAATATCCAAGTTGGTATGCTCCTCAACTTTGATATATGGAGATTGTTAGGGATTGTATCTCGTAAACTTGTCAATCAAGACTCGTGAAATATGCTTTCAAGATGTAAGTTTCTAATTGACAAAGGCTGTTATCCTTAGTGCGTCGTCTTTTAGTTTCTATACCGACTCATAGGCATTCTTGCTAGGGTTTAGATATATAATTCGTGTTCTACGACCGCTTGTTGATAATAACAGCCTCCAATCTATTTTCACTAGGGATAAAGCAAACGTGAAATTTGTTTCCAATCTCAAAGTTGTACCAAAGTGCGTCCTTGTAGACATATTTATACTTTAAAATTGCCAAGAATATTGCGACAGAATGTTATAAAATCTCTTAATCTAAATCTCAATCTAATCATCCTCGTCCTACATTATCATGAATTTCATTTATTACAAGTCAAAGGTTGATTCTCTCTTTTTACATGCTTTAAACTCCTCTCTTTTTCCTCCGTAATACATGTCCTCTCTTTTCTTCTAGGTACATGGGCAAAAGTACCGCGAGTAACCTATGGCAAATTAAGATAAAGTGCGCAGAAAATGGAATCGAAGTTTCAAGAGGATTACTTCCCAAGATCATTCTTCTTTTTGTGTAGATTTTCTCAGTTGTATTTCTTGAAGCAAAAGTCGCTATCAATGTTGGCAAACGAGAAGCGACTCTTTCCCATTACAAAATGGAAAAGTTGTGTCCATGTTTTATACGTATGCTCTTTCATTCTACCCCCAATTCATAGTCTGGCCCCAATTACGCCAAGACGAGTCGATCGATGTACGTTCTTCATTTACATATAGGCTTCCACAGGCTTCTTGGTTAGGCTTCGAGCAACTTGTTCGAATCCAGCCCAAACATGTGTGTCCCAAAGGGCCAAAGCCAATCGACCAATGAATTTAAGAGCCTTGAATATATGGCGTTTCTTTCGAGCACTCAACGACTAAACCAAAAAATGACCAAACTTGAGGGTTTTTTCGTTCGGCTAATACGACAAGTTAGGGTTTATTTTTTCAGCTTCGCCCTTTTGTAAATTAAACTTGTTCGGAATTGCCCATCGATCATGATGTGGGGTTAGTTTTCGCCACACCAAGCAACGACATCAAAGAATAAAAAATTAAACCCTAAATTTCAACAGCATGCAGCAAAAAAAAAACACACACACACAAAATACCCAGTTTTAAGTACTTGTATTTGGGTGTGTGTTTACCAGAGCTAAATATACATGAGTTTTTGCTTTGGAATAGGGAACCCATTCACCTAAATAAATTAATTCTAAAATAATAAATTACTACTTTGAATACACTAAAAGTATTTATTTGGGTCATGTCTAGGTGTTTATAATCACTAATATACTGATTCTCTCGATTCTTCACTTCACAGCCTTATTTTTATCCAACTGATTTGTGAAAAGATTTTAAATGTGACATGACATTTATTTTACAACATGGTTATAATAAAGTATAGGAAGATGTTGTGGAGGATTTGAGATAGTGGAGTATGACAACTCATGATGTGGGGATAAGAAGGGCTAAGATTTGGACAAGTGGAGGGTGGGGATGAAATCCAGCTTCATCTTCAACCTCTTGCTTCTTGGAGTTGGAAGAGAGGAGAGAGAGAGGGGGAGCTCGACCGGACCAGCAGCCCCGACGCCGCCGCACGCCCGCCCGGTCGCCGCCGCTCGCACACCGCCGCCGCCGCCGCCGTCGCCGCCGCACGCCTGCCCCGCGCCGCCCGTGTGCCGCTCGCCGGCCAGCTCGCGCGCAGCCCGCGCGCAGCTGCGTTTCAGCTGCTTGCCCGTGCAGCTCGGGCCCCGCCGGAGCCCCCTTCGCCGCCGTCGACATCCCCACCGGCCCGTCCAAGCTCCGCCGGTCCTCCTCTGCCCAAGCCGACGCCGGAACCACCATTCTCGACCCCAAACCAGCAGCTGCAGAAAATGGGTTTTGCAGCCTGGTTTTCGTTGCTCGGCCCGCCTTTAGGAAAGTCGATCCTCACGTCGGCCCCGTCGTTTTGGCATGCTCGGCTTGCTAATCCGGTGAGTTTAGCTCACTAAATCTTGATTAGAGGGTTAATGATGCCCTAAGGGTGCTTAGCCTAAGTTAATTATGTTTAGGTGGTTAGTTTAGTTTATTTAAGTGTGATTTTGGATTAAGAGATTTAATTAGTTTTAAGTGTGTTTAGTTTAAAGTTAAGTAGGTTTTATTTAATATAAGCCTTGATGTGACTTAAATGGTTTGATTTGTGATTTATTTTTAATGTTTCGAAATTCTGGAAAATGGAATAATATATTATATTCCGAAAATCATTAAAATGTTATTATTAAAAAAAAAACTCGAAAAATTATTTTTGGCGCCGATTCTTTAAAATTTCGTGTTGATTCTGCTGTGTGAGTCGAGATTTTGAAATTGATGATTGGATATTATAAATTGAGTGTGGATCGTGAAAAATATGGATATTATTATTTAATTATTTTCGGAATAAATTTAATTATTTATTAAATTCCGAAAATTTTGTCGAGACCCTAAACTCTCGGAATTTTGTGCTTCGCTGTTGTGTATTTAGAATTTGAATTTGATGATTGATTGTGGCAAATGGAGTGTGATTGTGATAAATAGGGATTCTTTTTATAAAGTCCCAAGTGTCGAAATTTATGGGAGGTTGGCCGTAATTAACCACCTATTAGAGGTCGTGTTACGTGGGGTAGTGAATTCTTGCCGCGATAAAGGTCGGCCGGTGGGGCGGACCACTTTGATAAAGGTCGCCCAAAGGGCCTTGAATTACCACCTCTAGAGGTCGTGCCCATTGGTCTACCACCTTTTAATGGTCGTCTTAAGTGGGCCCAGTGATGCTATTCTAATTGTCTTGAGTGTTATAATGTATTAAGAAAGATCAGCTATAATGCTTTTTGTTACATATTACAAGATTGCTAAAAAATTGTGTCGTGTCTTAACTAAGTATAAACGGTAAAGAGAGGGCCGTGCCTTGGACGGGCCCCAAAAACTAGGTCCACAAAACTATTTTTTATGAAACTGGGCTTCGATTCTGGACTCTTGTCCTCCTGCTCATCGTTTATCATTTTAGACTATTGTTCTGATAATTTGCGAAAGAGCAACTTTATTAATCAGAGGAAAGTATGAGCATATGTGGTCAACAGGAGTGTTGCACTTACAAGAGAGAGTCATGTCATTTTGACATATATGGTGCGTGCTTTGATTTTATTTAACCCACCCAATCATCGGAAACAATTGATTTCAGGAAAAAATTATCAAGAAAATCCCTTACTTATTGTACGAATATTAATTCAATTTTAAAATTTTCAATTTAATCAAATTAGTTCCAAACTTATTAAGAATTTGCCAATATAGTCATTTTGACCAATTTAGACCGAAATTTGCTAATATGGATGCCGGCTTCCTACACAACACAACCAACATCAATATAGATAATCTTTGCATTATTTCAATTTTTCTTTTTTAATTTTTTGAAAAATTATAAATAATATCCTAGTCGGTGCCAACTATACCACGTGCAATTACCAACAATCACGTCAATGATTTCCAATCAAAATTGGTTGGAAGAATTTCATTGGCAAATTATCAAAAGAGTTGGGATTAAATTAGTTCAATTAAAAAATTTATAATTGAATTGGCATCCGTTGATTTGGCATGAAACATTCAAATTTTAGCAATATAAATACTTAATTTTGTAAGGCATACCACTTGCAACATCGAATTTCGGCCTAGAAATCTCAATCGTGTCCATGTAGCCAATTGTAAAAAAATTAAGTGTATGTATAACAATCATGTGGCCACGTGATTAAATCTCTCGGTTCCAGGTGTAAATTAATTCTTCCTTGTTCTCAAAAATTCAAGTTAATCTCCTAAAACGGTCAAATCATACTATTCTTCTTTGATTGCCTGTATCTTTGTTTTAATATAATAAATTGAAATTATTTATTACCTGTGTTTTATTATAATAATTAAAAGTAGAATCTTGCACATGTGCCACACCTGCGTGTTAATTACTGACGAAAGGGCCTGAATAGACAATTCCTATGGATTAGTGGACTTGGTTGGGAGAAAACAGTCAAACTGTACTGATTCCTAAAGGACAAAAGGACACGATTTTCAAACTTCACCGTGAAATTATGCAATGTCAGTAATTGTCGATATTGTACGACAGGAGAACTCAAACTCGAAAGCGTGACAAGTATTGAGAAATTCCATATAGAAGAGAAAAATGCGCAAAATTCTATGGAATCCATCGTAAGATATGTTTAGAAGGACGAACTTCATTTACGACGATCGTAATCATTGACATAATTATTTATTTATAAATAAAGTTTTCTTAAGTTGTTCATGGGACTTGCCACTATACCATTAATAACAATTTAAAAAAAAAACATATTGAATAATATCCTACTCACAAAATATACTTCTAACAAATAAAAATCACAATCGGAGTAAGAAAATACTCGTAGTTAAATGCTCCACTGATCAAAAAATTCAAAAGAAAACCCCACTTGTTATACTCGTCAATAAACTATAAAGCCCCGGAAGCCAACTATGAACTCAATGTGAATCAGCCCTAGTAGGACTTAAATTTGATGTATAGATCATATTGAATGCATGAAAATGTATTCTGAAATGATAAAAGAAAGCTATGCATGACATGTAATGAAGTCGACACAGCTTCTGCCAACTTCTTACATTTTTACATGGACTGGATAGAAAATGAACGGCCCAGAGAAAACACATATTCAAACCGGCACGAGCTTAGGATAGTCAAAAGTGGGCAGCCAAAATCTGGTCAATTTCGAGAGGCTGGACTGATAATAGTGCGACGATGTAACTCCAGGAGCACAGACCGTTCAAACTTCAAAGTACGTCCTTTGATCAGGCTCGAATAATTTGTTAGATGATGACATGCGCTCGAACGAAAATGAGGCTCGTTTTTCCCCCGTGAAGAAAATGTGGTTTTGACGAACAGATGAAGGTCGCCCATGCATGAGAAGTGAGAACGTTAACGATGGATTTCCACCATCGGAGTTCGGATTTTGAAGGAAAGGTGTAGACGCAGAATTAGGAGAACAAAATGCAAAAATATATGATTAATAAAGGGACGCGATTCCCGACCAATGGTTTACATTAATTAATTGATTTTTTATTTTAAATAATTGGATTAATGGATATTCCAATATTTGTTAAACCATTAAGTGATCTTATTAAATTAGGTTTTGGCATCTATTAATAACGGGCCTAATTGAGTTGTAAAGTGTATGCAATTGTGTTTAATTGAACCCGTAATGGGAGGGGCCCAGTTGACACACTATTGATTAGGGTTTACTAGATCCCATCTTTAAACTATAAAAATGATAGGTTATGCCTAACTGTTGCCCAATCCCATAAAAAGCTGCTATACTCAAATAGGTAATAGATAAGAAAATTTGGCATTCAAATAGATCTCTGATTAAAGATCTATTTTTTTTTCTTCAAGTGAAGCAATAGCTCAAACAGATACGTTTTAATTCCGATATGCATATCTATTTTTGTGTTTTACAGTCATATATGGATTTGATTATTCTTGATTAATTAGTTATTTATGTATATAATTTTCTACAATCTTGTGTACTTTATTTAGTTATATTGAAAACTTTGAGCAAAGTATCATTCTCATATGCTTCTCAATGAGTTCCTCAATCGACATACGTGTTATAAATGATAAAGGAATGGTCATGCTTCTCAATGAGTTCCTCAGTTCTAGAGTAAATAGATTCTAGCTTTGAAACCTAAAACCTACCATGTTATATTTGGTTCTTTGTTTTTTAATGCTGAAATCCTACTTTCTTTGCTTGGAACCAATTCTGAAACCTAACATGTTTTTTTCGGTTCAGTTCCAAGGTCTACTTAAGAACCTATTTTATTTTTTTCCTTTTTTTGTTTATTTTTTACAGCAAAATCATATGAGACTATGAATAACAAAAAGAATCAAAGTAAAAAATGAACAACAGAAATCCCTATCTATTAAAAAAACACAAAACAATTCATGAGACGAATAAGTAGTTACATACAAATATGCTAAGTAGCACCGACACGCGACACGAGACACGCGACACGACACGATATGACACGTCGACACGTCATTTTTTAAAAATAGAAAATCCCAACACATTGGGACACGTTGTATATTCAAATTCAATATTTTTATTTTTTTTGAAATTATTTTTAATCTCATTTATTTATCTTTCGATTAAAAAGAAATCTTCTTTCCCTCGTCCATCCCCCAAATTAATTTTTCTTTCCCTCCCCACCGTCGTCCATTTCCCCCACTCTATTTTCTTTCCCTCCCCACGGGCTGTCCTGTCACTTCCCCTCCCTCCAAAATATGTGATGGCCATCCTATCAAAAACCCTAGCTTTATCTCCTCCTCCTCCCCACGTCGTCCATTTTCCCCCCGCTCACTGCACGACCCTTCCTCTTCTCCTCCTCTCAATCCGTCTCCTTCCTCACTGCTCGCCGCATGACCCCCTTCCTCGCCGCTCGCTACATGACCCCCTTCCTCCCCTCTTCCTCTTGATCCTTCTCCTCTCCTCCTCACCGCACGACCACCTTCCTCTCCTCTTCCTCTCGCCTACGAAGCTTCCGTGACATGTCTGACACGTGTCAGAGAGTGTCAAACACGTCGACACGCTCGAACACGCGGTCAACGCGTGTCGGATTTTCCGACACGTGGTCAACTTTTGCCCGACACGTTTGGACACGCGTGTCTGGCAGACGATGGAGAGTGGAAGCGACAGTAAGGGAGCAAAGATGAGGCCACGAGCGACGGCGAGCCCGCGACGGCAAGAGACGTCTAGAGAAAGAGCATAGATTGAGGCGAGGGCCGCCATTGTGATGCTGCGATGGATTCAACGAGGTTGCAACTGCAAGGGAGAAAGGGCCAAAGGCGAGAGGAAGAGGAGAGGAAGGCGGTCTTGCGGCGAGGAGGAGAGGAGAAGGATCAAGAGGAAGAGGAGAGGAAGGGGGTTGTGCGGCGAGCGGCGAGGAAGGGGGTTGTGCGGCGAGTGGCGAGGAAGGAGACAGATTGAGAGGAGGAGAAGAGGAAGGGTCATGCAGCAAGCGGGGGAAAATGGACGACATGGGGAGGGAAAGAAAAAATAAAGTGGGGGAAATGGACGACGGTGGGGAGGGAAAGAAAAATAAATTTGGGGGATGGACGAGGGAAAGAAGATTTCTTTTTTAATCGGAAAAATCAATAAATGAGATTAAAAAATAATTTCAAAAAATAAAAATACTGAATTTGAATTAAATTAATTAAAAATAAAAATATTTATTTAATATCCAATGTGTCCCAACATATCGAATTTTTATTTTTAAAAAATGGCGTGTCGACGTGTTATATCGTGTCGTGTCGCGTGTCTGTGTCACGTGTCGGTCTTTTAGGTTAAATCTACGGATGCTAATGACAACATGAGCTTATCAGGGTTTTTCGGACTCGATCCTTGGATCTCTCTGCATCGAGCTATTGGACGTTTATCCACTTATCTCGGGTGGGGGGCGCATTGATGACGGTGCGCGACATATTATATTTAAATACATAAGTTTGTTGAATTGAAAGAGTTCGAATAAATAAGAGAAATTTCTGCTCTTCGCAAGCGTCGATGTCTATCGATGGGCGCGTAGGATGTCAGCGAATCGAATTTGTGCATGTGGTCGTGGATGGATAAATCATTCAAAAAAAGAGGAGCAATGGAGAGCAAAAAATGAGGAGACTAATAGGTGCCTCAAGTTATGCTTCTCCTTGTATAACTAGCGAACACCAACCGTCAGTCCGCACGAAAGAGCGCAGAGCACACGCACTGGCGGTTACCACGCGGCGTATGATTTGAATGTTAGCTGAGAACACCCGTCCATTGTGGATCGGAATCTTCGATGCCGGCCCGATTTGCCTATAAATAAGCTAGTGGGAGTTGATTACAGTGAAAGCCTACTCAATGCAGTGATCGAGGGTGTTTCGAAAGGAGGCAAAGTACAGAACCTCTTGTCGTTTTGGGGACATGGACGCGTTCCAAACCCAAGTGCTGCTTCGTCTTCTTGCACTTAACGCGGTGCTCCTTCCCTTGGCTCATGGCAGCATTCACTTCTACGACTTCGTTGTGAGTATATTACAGACAATCTGCATGCAATCTTTTCTTTCTTTTCTCCTTTTTTTTTTTCTGGAGGGGGGCGGGTGTTGGGGGCGGATGATGGTGCGCTCATGGCGAGAGGCCGATCGAGCCATTTGGCAAGTTATGGGTGTGAGGTTTGACTCTTCACACGTATTCATATGTGAACAGATAGCTTGGCTCTCCCCGAACAGTTTTCCCAGTACGTGAACTTGTGAGCGGGCATTAGTTTCCTCTAAAAGTAGCAAAGTAAGAAGAACTAAAAGTGAATCACGTCATCAAACCCACGCTTCACTTTCACGCTTCATTTCCTTGTGGATTGATTATCAGTTGGCTAATAGCTCTAAGGAAAGGAAACTGAATCAGACTTGCACCTTCTTTCTTTTTCCTTTCTCAATTTCATATCTGTGCTGAAGCTGCGCATAACCTGATGCCGGCGTGTGATGCAGCTGAAGGAACAAAATTTCACGAAGCTGTGCGTGACGAAGAGCGTGTTGACGGTGAACGGCAGCTTCCCGGGGCCGGAGATAAGGGTTCGTAAAGGAGACACGGTGTTTGTCAACGTTCACAACCACGGTTACTATGGCGTCACCCTCCACTGGTAAAACTGATAACCAATTCCTCTTACCTCATCTCCTCAAGAAAGAAAGAGTACATTTAAAGTCATTCTCACGTTAGCTTTGAAGGCATTATTTAATAATCGTTAGTTTTACGCACTCTTTTCTCTTTAGGGAAAATCGATATTATTCTATCGAGATATTGGGGGGCCAAGAAAAGTTTAGTTTTGTCTAGTGGAGCGTTGAAGCTTTGACATCTGAGTTCAGAGGCTGATGTGTTAGCAATTTTTTTCTTTTTCACTGAAGTACTTGTTATCGAACGCCTTAAAGATAATGAAATCTCAAAATAAAAATTTAAAAATCCAATGACGAGAATATGACGTGCTGATAAATAATTGAGCTGGAAATTCAGACGCCGTGTGTTATCCAATATTGGACTTCAGGTGAAGTGAAATCAGAAAATGCCAACTTTTATTCCTTTAAATAAGTAGCAATACACTCCCGGGATATAAATACAATTTAGAAAAAAGAAAAGATTTGCAGTTCATGATGATCAAGGGAAAAATGGTTCCTGTTCTTTAGGTAATAGCTTTCGTCTTTTCTTTACTTGAAATCATTGCTAAGTATTTTAAATATGTATAATAAAAGAGATAAAATCGCACATTAAAAACTTTCTAAAAACTACATGACTGCCGTCCATCTTTCTTTTCAACTTCCTATCTTCATTTCCTTCATTTCCTCTTGATATATTTTATATATCATTATAAATTTACATACTCAACATTTAGAAATCAGATAAGATCTCCTTTGAAATTAAATAATACTTTTTGCAAGTGTTCGCAGTTTTGCGCATGGACAATGCTAGTCTTTATTTAAGAGAACCATAGAAAATCACAAACATAGTGGCGGTCCTAAAGAATGGCTGAAATTCATTAACTTATCGAGGAAAAGTTCCATTGCCATATAAATAGTCGATGTCATGTGTTATTCTTATATTTTTCAAACTCAAACTTAAAATTTAACTAAATCCTTGCCGTTTATGAAGGCATGGGATAAAGCAGCCTCGAAATCCATGGTCGGATGGCCCCGAGTACATTACACAATGTCCAATCGCCCCAGGAACAAATTTCACTTACGAGGTCCAATTCACGAATGAGGAAGGAACCCTATGGTGGCATGCTCATAGTGACTGGACACGTGCCACCGTCCATGGTGCAGTAGTCATTTTGCCGAGTGAAGGAACCACTTATCCATATCCGAAGCCCGATGACGAGGAAGTCCTCATGTTTGGTATGTATTTTTTGATTTGGACCTCATTATGGACTCATGATAGTCATTTTCAAAAGATTTGTCACTTCAGTTCCATTTGTTTCATGAGGTTTGAAAAATATTTTCATAAAAAGGATCCCTCGTATAGTTTGAAATAATTAATCAATGAAAAATGTTTTCATTGTCAACGACAATTCATATCTAAACATTTTCATAAATGATAAAAAAATATTTTCGTTTATTTATTTTTATAACTGACATTGTTTTAAGAAAAATAATTTATTGATCATTTAATTTTGCAAAACAAACTGAGCCTTAAAGTGGGCTGTTTTTCTTTTTTTGTATGAATATAGTGGCATAGGAGGCCAGACATAAAGAGAATAAATCGGAAGAGTAAGCAGTCTCATGTTGACTGTCGTGTATATGGGTATACATGCTTGTCTGAAAACAACAGCTGTGGAATAAGAAAACCCTTGAAGAAAAATCTGACAGACAAGAAGAAAAGTCCTAAGACTTCCGAACGTTCCTCTGATTGGTACACTTGATTTTCCTTTTTTGACTTGTTGAATCTTGCATCCATCTGTTCGGTAATTACCTTATGCATTACGAGTTCCTCGATACGCTGTTTGCTCGTTCTTAATCGTTGAATCAAGGTATGCATTTGCAAGTGCGTGATGATGTAATTTGCGGGCGGTTGCAGCTTGTTGGTACAAGGAGAGCATGAGGGAATTGCTGGAGCTAGCACTCGAAACTGGCTCGGACACGCCTCGATCCGATGCCTATACCATCAACGGCGAACCGGGAGATATGTGCCCGTGTTCCATCGGTAAAAGATTGAATTAACCAAGTTACTAACGTAACTTTTAACAAGCTATTGTGCTGGTATCAACTTTCATGGCCAAAAACCTTTGTTACACTGGTCGTGACTTTCACATGTAACTATGTCGCAGAAACGACATATCGCATGCTCGTCGATTATGGGAAGACATATCTTCTGCGTATGGTTAATGCAGTTCTCAATGCGGACCTCTTTGTCTCAATTGCCGGTCACAACCTTACGGTGGTCGGCATGGACGGGGCCTACCTCAAACCGATAGACACTGCCTATGTCATGATAACGCCCGGACAAACGATGGACGTTCTGGTCACTGCGAACCAGTCCCTCAGCTACTACTACATGGCCACGCGGCAGTACTCTAGCGACAGCCTCGACGTCACCAATTACGATCACAGCAACGCGACGGCGATTTTGCAGTACCGAGGCAATTACAGCGCTCCTGAAAGGATCCCGTTCCCATCGACCCTCCCGCCCTACAAGGACAACGTCGCGGCCATGGCATTCACGGACCTTCTCAGGAGCCTGGGACCGAGGAGCACCCCGTGAACGTGCCACAGAACGTGACGACGCGCATGTTCATGCTAGCATCCATGGGCGTGCTGATTTGCCCAAATAGCTCATGCGGAGGAATTTACGGAGATAGAATGGCTTCAAGCCTGAACAATTTCAGTTGGGTCAGCCCGTCGATTGATATACTACAAGCTTATTATAGGTAATTTTGATTTCCATTTGACGCACGGTATATATAGAAATCTAACAGAAGGATACATCAGTTAAGGACATGTTCATCTTGCAGGAACATTAGTGATATTTACAGCACGAATTTCCCGGACTTCCCTGGGATTCTATACAATTTCACGGGGGACGATTTGCCGCTGAATATTTCAGTGCCGACGAAAGGAACGGTCGTGAAGGTGTTCGATTTCAACGAGACGATTGAGATAGTGTTCCAAGGGACGAATATCATCGACGCAGCAGAGGCTCATCCTATGCACCTGCACGGCTACGCTTTTTATGTTGTAGGTACCGGCATCGGGGACTTCGACGTTGATACCGACCCTCAAGGATACAACTTAGTCGACCCTCCATATGTAAATACAGTCGCCGTGCCGAAGAGCGGATGGGCTGCTATCAGATTTGTAGCAGACAATCCAGGTAAAGATGCACTGATCACGTTTCAGAATAAGCACATTTTCTGATCTATATGCGTACCAAGAACTTCATTGGACTATGCTTTGCATGACGCACTCACGATGCTTGCTTTAAATGCTATATTAATAGGTGTATGGTATATGCACTGTCATTTGGACCGGCACATGACGTGGGGCATGGACACGGTATTCATAGTAAAGGACGGAGGCACGACCGCAACGAGTCTCCGCCCTCCTCCGGCTTACATGCCGCCGTGCGAGAACTCGACCAGCTCATCTCGATTATTTAATATTTTAGACAAAGAAGCACGCTCGGTGATGATGAGATGAAGGAGATTTCATCCGATTCTGTGATTAAATCGATTTTTTTTCCCCAATAAAGGTCACAAAAGTTACGTGACCGATCTTGAATTGCTAATTAGATGTGACATAGCACCAAGAACTTCATTCAGTGCATTCTATCGTACTATAGATTAATCTTATCACATGTATCTATTCATCACAATACCGTCGGTTACTCAACTATCGATAATACATTATTAACAAGTTAGTACCTTTTTTGGTACTTTTCTCAATTATGTGGTCACCATTCTTGTGAATGAATTTGAAGACAAGTTAGTCGGTTTAATTGATTATAAATGAAAGCAAAATACTAGAATTAAGAAACCCAAACACATGGCACATAAGAAGGTATAGAGAGTCTTAAAAACAACCTAGAACAGATTGAATTTTGCAAACGATGAAATCCAGCTTCAATCTAGGTTTCGGCATGGCTAAATTAATTGGCTCGCCTAAGAGGTGCGCTGCGGGTTTGTACATGTACTCTGCAATTAATAAGATTGAAATTGAGCCTGCTTGGCAAATCCATCACAACCCAATATGACCAACTTGAACTGGGCCAAAACTTTTCTAAGCCATCCTGACCTATTTTCCTAGAAAAATATATGATCCAACGCCACCGTACCAAAGAAAATGTCTAAAATGAGATTCATTGATCACGGCTACATTCTAAGAATGATATATTCATTTTTTTAATAGTTTCTCCATGTGGTACACATATCTATCCAATATAACAGAAACGAACTGATTAGACTTTTTTTGAATTGACGTGTCTTTTTCTTTGCTTTAGGGTTCTTTTTACCCCTAATGCATTAAATATTGTCTGAATGTTTCCTCATAGATGCATCTAATTATGTAGGAGTTCTAGCATCCCGTTTGGGAAAAAAGAAAGTAAGAAACATGTCCGCGTTGATAGTCTTCTCGAAATCTTGGTAAATTTGAAATGCAGTTGGTAAAAGAAAAGCAAAAAAAAATTACCTATGAATTGCTTGTTTGATAACTTATTAGTGAGTCGCCAACTTTTATATTAAATTGTCATTCATTTAATTCATTGTTCGCAACTTACCTATAGTTCAAAAAATTTTGAGTTCTATTAGTGTAGTTAGCAATGCCTCAAACTGCCGATTTTGGAATGAAATTACTTACCCTAATTTGAAAAATTACTATTTTTTTCACTGAAATTACCGGCTAGATTTAGGTTACCAACTTTTATTTGAATTAATTATCGACATTTATTTGATTGACTCTGAATTACTAACTAACCCAACACCTTATCAAATTTAATCAAAGTCATCAACTCTTATACAAATTTTATTTGAGTTACTTGCCAATGTTTTGAAGTTTCCAATTTGTTTTAGATTATTAACATTGATTTAAGTCATATCTGAAAGACCAACTTTCGTTGAAATTATGAACTCTTATATGATATCTCCACCTTTAGAAGGTCAAGAGTTCTAATCCTATTTATCACCTTATATCTCGTGAATTTTAAAAATCCATATTCGTTTTTTCAAATCGTGTCATGCTATTCAATGTGAACTAGTGTTTGGAAAGCACTATTCGATATATATTACAAAGAAATTTTAGTCTTCTAAATTATCGAATTAATATCGAAAAAAAAAAAGTCAAATATGAAAAGGATAGTTTTTACTTAGTTACTTTATTTAAATATTAAAAAAAAAAAGGTGGGGATATTCAGCGGTGGCAAACTATTGACCATCCATTGGAGAAGGTTCGGTTTGAGGCTTAGTCCGCACATAACTCCCCACTAGCAAGCCCGTCAATTTTGCCCAATTACAATACGGGTGGAGAGTTTTAGACGGAAACTACACCTAAATGTAGACCTATCCTTTATAGGGTGATTAAGGTCTCCCAAAATCAATAATAGACTGGAAATCTAACTCATGATGTTCAAGTTACAAATCAATTCCTAGATCGCTCGATCCCACCGCCACTATGATATTTTTTGTTTAATTACTTGATTACTTCTTTGCACCCTTTGGTATTAAAGAGTGAGATTTCTCTTTCCAAGAATTCATCAAACAACGTGGGTTTGGGAATGTGGATCTACTAGGGAGGACAAGCACGGGTTGCCCCAAGTAACATTCTTCTAGAGTCGAGTAAAATTTCTTATTTGTGAATGATCTAAGTAATTAAGAAACCAAGGATGGCACGCCCACCGAGTCATTGGTGCAAGAGACACCTAGGGTTTTGCTCGTTCCTAATTCCCATGATGTCTTGGTTGAGTGAAAGCGTAGCTGACTTGCCGAACCCTTCTTTCTTTGCTTCTAATTGACTCAAAGTCAGTTTGCGAAACTACTGTGTCAACATGTCGTGGAGTCCATTCGCTCACATACACATTTGCAGGTCACGCATAGCTTTGGCAAGAGCGGTCCAAGGAACTTGTAGACCCTTCCCCACAGCCTCCTTGAGTCGCCAAAACCAATAAACCCTAATTGCTATGACCACTCCATTTACTTCAACAAAACTCAATGCACATCTCTTTCTGTAAAGAATCATGCAGTCGCGTTTCTTCATCGTGAGGATAACTCGATAAACGAAAACTATTGGCTAGTCATCGTTGCGTCTCTTCGAGGTCCTATGCAACTTGCGAAGGACTTAGCACAATCGCGTTTCTTCACATAATGTCCACACACTTTATAGCAACTACCGTCGATCAAAGATTTTCTCCGATCCAATCAGAGTAAATGGACTCGCTCCAATGGCCTTGTAGTTGAGCACGAAATGTATCGATGCCAAGGAAGAAAGTACATCAGCCCTATTTTGCATCTAAAACCAAGGCAAATAGTTCACCTGTCAAAATCATCTCTTCCCAAAAACCCATAATCCTAATACAATTTCCATATACAAACATAATGCTAATTAACAATGTGTCTGTTGGGACTAGAAAGACGCACGGTTTCTCTCAAGCTTCTAGGAGTATTTCGAGGACCCAGAAGGGTACAGAAAAATCTTTTGAACTATATGGGACGTCCGAACTTCGAGATCAATCTTAAAGACTGGTGATGAAAACGGGGCATTGCACGTGCACGGGTAGGAACCTCGTCGGTGTGAGACCCTCGTGTGTTGTGGACTTGTGGCATGGGTAAGCGCACCCGTTCCGGTCTTCAACTAATGCCATTTCGCACCGGACTCCCGCCTCAATACACGCTCAAATTATATGTATATGATTTCGAGGACGTGGGCTTGTGGGGGCGGCTCGTTGCGCGAGCTCGGGATCCGACATTCATGGGCACAAATGCCCGACCTTGGGGTCGGTGCAACCTATGCGGACTTTTTAATCGTGAAAGTTATCCTACGGATTCTACTTGTCCGAAATTATGTCATGGTAGGTCGGCTGAATAGTGCAAAACTGTGTGCTAAATGGAACCCTAGACGATCCTTCCTTGCGATTAGGATGCACAGCACAAAGTCTTGAGTGCCATCTCCTCTCGTCTAGATAGCAAAAGTAGAGGTAAACATCGCATGGACGCTTATTAGACCAAACATATTGTGTTTGGAGATCTTGAGGACTTACATCAAGTCCTACTAAAATTATCAAAAAAGTTTTCAACATATTGTATCGTACAAATTCAATCCTAAACTTTTCAATTTTATCAATATAATCCTAAACAATTTAACAATTTGTCAATTAAATCCTTTCGGCCAATTTTGACCAAATATTGGTAATGTGAGGGCCGGTTGTCCTACACGACAAAATTGGCACTAATGTGGACAAATTTTGTAATTTTTATATATTTTTTGAATTTTTTATTTCTCATTTCTCATTTCTTTTTTTTTCTTTTTCTTTTTTTCATTATGCCTCGCCAAATTTGCAAAGGCCCTCACTAGCCGCATAGGCCTTGCCTACAGCCGATAAGGCCATGAAGCCTCTCCTAGATATTGGTGAAACCATCTCACCCATGGCCAATGAGGGTTGCGACCCTCGCCTAGTGACTGGCAAGGGTTGCTCGACAAATTAAAGAAAATAAAATATAAATAAAAACTGTAGAAATTATTTACGTCGGTGCTAGTCATGCCACGTAGAATAATTGGCTTTCACATCAATGATTTCCAATTAAAGTTGGTCGAAATAACTGAATTAACAAATTATTTAAAGATTTATGATTAAATTTGCCAAATCAAAAGGTTTGATAGTAATTTTCCCGGTTATTACCAATTAGGTATACTTCGGTTATCATATTTGGATCATTTCAAATTTCAGTTGGATCTCTTTCGAATCCCTTGACGTTCGAGCTTTCTCTCTCGCTCTATTTTCCCTTCGCCACTTCCAACGCCGCGGTTGTTGCAAGTGGTGGCCTAACCTCAGGTCTTATCCCATTGAAAAAATCATATTCATGTACATAGGCTTTATCCCATTGAAAAAATTATATTCATATACATCGCACGTACTCCCGTACATCACTAATAAAAGCTGGATCACTTTCTTCTTTATTATCATATAGAAAACAACATAAAAAGCACGTCTTTGCATCCCACATTATGTTGAAAGATTGTTAAATAAAAATATTTTTCCGTACAATGCGATGTATATTTAGACTGGATGAACATGATAATCAATCTGCCCGGTAATTAAGGAAGTTTCTATAATTGACAGAAGTGCACCTGCTGGTACAAGGACACCTGTTTATCAAGTCATGCTAGAGATGTGGAGATTGGTTGAACTTTGTAATATAAATTATGATAGTCTGCATTGGACTGCTTCAATAGAATCACTTTATTATCAATCAGGCACGTCCTATCGCTATTGTAAACTATATGGTTAACTAAATTTTTTGTATAATGAGCATTGGTCTTATTTCTCTCGTGCAAAAAAAAAAAAAAATGAGAAGGATGAAGAATGTTTTAATCTTCTTTGCAGAAATCCATTGCTGTCCCTCTTTGAGGGTTTAGTCAACAAATAAGAGGACCAAAATTCCTAAATTGGACAAGTGTCAACCCAACAAGAGACGTTGGGAAGAAAAGCGCGATAATACTTTTCCAAAGTTGAACGCAGAAAAACTCACTTGAAATCCACCTTGATTTTTGCGGACCCTGGTTGACTCTCTCTCCCTGCAACCTTATAAAAACCCTAAAATTGAAAAAATGCAAAAACCTCCCAAGTAATAAGCACATGCGCCCGCACGTAGATATAACTTCAGTTTCACGTAAATCCGCCGTTCCTTCATTTTTATAACAGGATTTTCACAACCAAGTCCCTCCTAACACACGTAATCTCACCTATAAATACCGTGTCTCAATCTCTTTCACTAGCAAACCCTAAAAACACACACGCACCCCCAGTAAACGCCATGGATTTGCATCAATCTTTTGATACAAACTGGCTTCTCTTTGCATTTCCTGCTATTTTGAAAACCCAATATGCGTTTGATCTTATCCTTGTCATTGCCATTTTGGTGGCATTTTCAACCTCTGCTGTGATTCTGAGTTGGGCCTTCACTCCCGGAGGCCTGGCATGGAAAAATGGCCTGAACAAGAGAGGCGAGGTTCCGATCCCTGGACCTCGCAGCCTGCCCTTCTTTGGGAGCTTGTTCAGCTTGACCTATGGCTTGCCACATCGCACCCTGGCTCACATGGCCGCTCGCCAAGCTGCCACTCAGCTCATGGCTTTCAGCCTAGGACCCACCCCAGCCGTCGTCACGTCCAACCCACAAATAGCCCGCGAGATCTTGACCTCGCCGCACTTTGCCAACCGCCCCCTAAAGCAATCCTTGAAGAGCCTCATGTTCAGCCGGGCCATCGGGTTCGCGCCGGACGGTGCATACTGGCGGCTCCTGAGGAGGATAGCCTCCGCTCACCTCTTTGGACTGAAGCACATTGCAGCTCACGAAGCCGGGCGCCAGGTGGACTGTGGCTTCATGATTGAAGCCATCGAGAAAGAACAATTCCTTAAAGGGGTTGTTGTGTTGAGAAAGCATCTCCAAGATGCAGCTCTCAATAACATAATGGGGACAGTTTTTGGCAAGAGATATGACATGAATGCCTCTGGCAACGAAGTTGATGAACTTCGGGACATCGTTAAAGAAGGGTTCGAGCTCTTGGGAGCTTTTAACTGGTCCGATTATCTTCCATGGCTGAGTCACATTTATGACCCCTTCCGTATCGATGTCCGTTGCTCGGCTCTTGTTCCTAGAGTCAGAAAGTTCGTCATGAAAATCATTGAAGAACATAGAGTGAGGCAGTCCGAGAATCTATCCGATGGTTCAGACTTCGTCGATGTTTTGTTGTCATTGAGCAGTGGCGAAGAGCTGAACGAAGATGACACAATCGCCATACTATGGGTTCGTCAATTACTCTTGATCACTATTAAACAGACATACATTAGCATACTTCAATTCTCGTCTCGTCCAAAATTAAAACTTTCTAATTGATCTTGAACAATCCGAGTGAGAGTTTCGGTGATGGGTATTGTCATCATTTCATTGACGTCATGCCATAACTGTTAGTACGTTGTTCGTTTAATTCAAACAAGAATATTACAAAAGAACAACTTTCTGTGTTTGGTCCTTTTTTTCTTTTTCTTTTTTCTTTTTTTGTATGAATTTACTTATTTCATGCCGTGCTGTTTTATTAAATCATGACCAACTTTTCGATAACCCTATCTTTGTTCTGTTGCCTGGTACATAACATGCCACGCATGTTTATGTTGGTTTGTATACTCTTAAAATTCATATAGGCTTCAACCCAACGACTAAGGAACGTACTCCAAAAATTAGTTAGATTTGGTTGCATGTAATCCTCTTTTCCCTCTGACAACTATCGTCAGCAAGAGCTAACATCTCTACATTCTTCATCTTGCTTGCAGGAAATGATTTTTCGTGGCACTGACACGGTGGCTTTGTTGACTGAATGGACCATGGCCGAATTAGTACTGAACCCTAATGCTCAGGCCAAGCTTCGGAGCGAACTCGACCTCGTACTAGGAGACAAGAGCGTCAACGATGCTGATGTGGCCAAGCTGCCTTATCTCCAAGCCATAGTGAAGGAAACCCTACGAGTCCACCCACCCGGACCCTTGCTATCATGGGCCAGGCTGTCCACGTCCGACGTCCACCTCAGCAACGGCATGGTGGTCCCTGCCGGCACAACAGCCATGGTCAACATGTGGGCCATCACCCACGATCCCAATGTGTGGAAAGACCCTCTAGCTTTTAGGCCCGAGAGGTTCTTGGATGGCACGGCCTTGGACGATGGCAGCATCAACTTTGATGTGAGGGGCACCGACCTGAGGCTTGCGCCATTTGGGGCGGGCCGTCGGTCCTGCCCCGGCAAGAACTTGGGTCTGGCGACGGTTGGCCTTTGGGTGGCCAAACTGGTGCGTCGCTTCAACTGGGTCCCACATGACTCTCACCCCATCGATCTCACCGAGCTCCTCAAGCTTTCATGCGAGATGAAGAAACCTCTTTGCGCAGCAGCCATTCCAAGGAGTGGGAGGCATTAGTAGGGATTCTCGAAAACCACTGTGTTTCTTGTTATAAACCTAATTGCAGCCGAGTATCGTATGTGGTGTTCTGCTTAATGAATAAGTGGATCCTTGGCTTACTTTGGCCAAAGAGAGAAAAAGAAGGATCCTGGCGTGCAAGTCGTTAGGCTGTATTACGTAATGCTGTAATATTCTGAAACTTTTCTTAGTGTATGGACATATAGCTTTCTATATGTCCTATGTGCTTAATTATATGATATTGTGCGTAATGTACTTCTGTGAGATGGAATATTGTATTAGAAAAACAATGATCGTGAGCATGCGATAACGACATTTTTGTGTTCCTGCGAAATGATTCTGTGTAATGGGAGAACGATAACAATTCGAACAATATCGAATTAACGCAGCGGAATAAAATAATCTCCCCTCTTGTGTAAACCTAATAGGAATCGATATAGTAGAGTAAAATAAATACCAAGCACGCGAACACAAAACGATTTTTTTACGTGGAAAACCTCCTCGATGTGAGATCAAAAACCACGGGACTGGAGTCCACCCGAAAATCTTCACTATCAACAAAATTGGGTGAACAATGTTCTTCTCTAGCAAATACTAGAGGTACATAGCAGCAAAGACCTCAAGAACATAATTATTGGCAATACACATGAATTTCACAAAAGATCAAGGATAAATCTGATCAAAAACGCAAGTTTGGTTCAATCCACGAAAAACCTGATGTAGGGAGCTTCGAACGAGAATCAAACCGTTCAGATTCGAGAAAATTGCGCCACGAACATGCTGACAAAATTTCAGCTCAATCGGACCACGAATCGACCTCCGATACCAGCTTGATGTAAATCAGATATTACCTCAAACCCCAGATTTTCTGCTTTCTCTTTTTCTCTTATTACTATTTCCTTTTGTGGCTACCACTTTATATATATATATAGTGAGAAACCATATTTCCTCATATAACTTATCATATGGGCTCAAGCCCCTTTTTGGGCTTGCAAGTCATTGGGCTTCCTCCACATAGGAGTGAACCCAGCTAACACTCTCCCCCGTTATCAGTTCTGATGCATTTCAATTTCTTTCTAGTCTATCTCTCAACTGAAGCCTAAAATTGCTTAAAAGTATCTAACACTTGATCTTTAGTTTTCAAGGTACGAATCCAAATTTTCCTTGAAAAATCATCTATGAAGGTAATAAAATAAAGAGAGCCACCAAGTGATTTTGTTTTCATAGGACCGCAAACATCATAATACACTAAATCCAGTATACCTGACTTTCTTGAAGGAGGGGAGCTTTTAAATGCAACTCTGTTATGTTTTCCTACTAAACAGTGAGCACACTTCTTTAGTGCTGAACTTTTCAATCCTGAAAGGAGCTTCTTCTTGGCCAATATTGACAAACCCTTATCACTGATGTGACTGAGCCTCTTATGTCATAACTCAGCTGCATCTTCGCTATCTATTGCATTAATTTTGTCTGTGGACAACTTTGCTTGCATAATGTACAACGAAGAATATTTTTCACCTCTAGCCACAATAAGAAAACCTTTGGTGAGCTTCCATTGACCATTACTGAAGATGCTACAATACCCCTCATCATCCAACTTGCCTATAGAAATCAAATTCAAGCGGATATCAGGTATATGTTTAACATTATTCAATACTAACCTTGTGCCATTGCTAGTTTGTAGGCACACATCACCGATACCTACAGCTTGAGCTAGCCCATTGTTTCTCATCTTCACTGATCCGAAGTCACCTGACCTGTATGATGTAAAGAAATCCCTACAAGACGTAACATGAACAGATGCACCGCTATCAATTACCCAACTGGTTTCATGAGATACAAAATTCACTACATCACCATAAAAAATAATGAGAAAGTCTTCTTTAAGTGCAGCAACACGATTGTTATCACTGTCATTATCACTTTTCTTCTCTTTACCTTTCTCCTTTTGTTTCTCCCTTTTTAACTAACGACAAAATCTCTGAATATGTCCCTTTTGATGACAATAATGGCACTCAACATTAGCAAATTTATTATACTTACCTCTGCTTTTGTCTCGACTTTTATCTCTATTTCTTGGACCTCGAGACTCACTTCTTCCCCTTTTATCAACAACCAAGGCATCAGAATGTGAAGAGGACGATCCTTGTGTCTTCCTTCTCATCTCTTCATTCAAAATACTACTCTTGGCTAAATCCATGGTAATCGTACCATCCGGGACAGAATTAGACAAAGATGTTCGGAACGTCTCCCATAAGTCCGACAAAATACCAAGCAACCATAGTGCTTGTATCTCATCATCAAACTTGATTCCCATCGCAGCCAACTGATTTATAATTCCTTGAAAAGAATTTAAATGATCAGTCAAACGAGTACCATCTTGATATCTCAGAGCCATCATTTGTTTTATAAAAAATAACTTATTATTCCCAGTCTTTCGAGCATATAACTGTTCGAGCTTATCCCATAAACTGCGTGCATGTGTTTCCTCAATAATATGGTTCAAAACATTATCATCCACCCACCGCCTGATATAACCACACACTTGACAATGAAAAATAGACCATTCAAAGATCGGTTTTATTCTCTGGTTTCTCCTCGGCAAATATGGGTAAATAAAATTCTTTCACATATAAAAGGTCTTCCATCTTCCCTTTCCAAATATGATAATTCGAACCATTTAGTGTAACCATTCTACTTGTATTCGTTTCCATTGTTTAACACAAGGTAGAAAAATCAAGCAATAACCAGATGCTCTCTGATACCACTCTAACGGGAGAATGATAACAATTCGAACAATATCGAATTAACGCAGCGGAATAAAATAATCTCCCTCTTGTGTAAATCTAATAGGAATCGATATAGTGGAGTAAAATAAATACCAAGCACGCGAACACAAGATGATTTTTTACATGGAAAACCTTTTCGATGTGAGGAGATCAAAAACCACGGGACCGGAGTCCACCCGAAAATCTTCACTATCAACAAAATTTGGTGAACAATGTTCTTTTCTAGCAAATACTAGAGGTACATAGCAGCAAAGACCTCAAGAACATAATTATTGGCAATACACATGAATTTCACAAGAGATCAAGGATAAATCTGATCAAAAACGCAGGTTTTGATCAATCCATGAAAAACCTGATGTAGAGATCTTCGAACGAGAATCAAACCGTTCAGATTCGAGAAAATTGCGCCACGAACATGCTGACAAAATTTCAGCTCAATCGGACCACGAATCGATCTCTGATGCCAGCTTGATGTAAATCAGATATTACCCCAAACTCCAGATTTTCTGCTTTCTCTTTTTCTCTTGTTACTATTTCCTTTTGTGGCTACCACTTTATATATATATATATAGTGAGAAACCATATTTCATCATATAACTTATCATATGAGCTCAAGCCCCTTTTTGGACTTGCAAGTCATTGGGCTTCCTCCACATAGGAGTGAACCCAGCTAACACTGTGCAACAAAGATTTCTTACACTTTCTTCAATAAGAATGAATTGCTTCCATGCCTTAACCAAAACCAGCCTTAGGGACCTTCCCAGAGTTCATTTTAGGAACCCATAAATCCAACTGAGATGAGCAACTATGCCAAAAACAATTGAGACGAACACCACCTTTTAGTTACCTCATTCAAGACCTCAAACATCATAACAGGACAAAGCTTTGACATGCCTTCATGCCCCGAGCAAAGATTTTGAACATTTCAATGCATACAGATGCAATCCTAATTACATGGACAACCGAGAAAGTCTTCCCGAAGCAGTTAACTCCAATTAACGCAGAACATCTTCATAAATAAAAGCCGGTACGTTTATAGAGCGATTACCATTTTGGTTTATTTAGGTGCGCGGGTGTGTGTGCTGTTCTCGGTTGTGTGCTGCGTGTGGGCTATGTGTGTAATCAAGGATCGAAAGTTTTGAAGCACAATAGGATGAGGGAGTTGACCAAGATGTCCAGACATGCCTTGAAGTTTCCAGGAGTTCATGATATCCTTGGGTACTCTAAAAATTTCGTAGGAGCATTATGTCAAATGTGAAATAATGTTCTTGAGGATTTACTTAACAAATGGGGTAGATGGTACATGAGGAAGTTGGATTTACACCGTCAGATCAAGGGATGGGGCTCGTGTATTTTCCCTTATTTGTTACATCCAACAGAATCCAACACAAGAAGAGTAATTGGGTATTCTACCATTGGGGATGGCCAATGTGCGAGTAAATGGCAAGAGAAAGGCTGAGTTTAGGCAACTCTAATAAGGGGTGAACTAGTCAAAGAAAGCTAAAGTGCCATATGGTCGTATTAGTTTACTTAATCTTTTTTTCCTCGTTGATTAACTACTCATTTGTTACAAAATAATCCATTATCCTCATGAATTAAGCGAGACATGACTCAATAATGATCTACACATGATGATGTGGAGAATTAATCATCTTAATCCACTATAAAACAATAGTAGGAATATTTTTCAATCGTCATGGTCCGTTGGACTTTAAGCCCCGTGTGTTTATACATGAGTGTCTCTCTTTTTTTAACTAAGAAAATTTCAAGAAACAAGTTTTCATTGATTAAGAGAACAACTCCCTATTCGACGAATAACCCCAACGGCAATGAGTTGGGAACAATGTATAAATGACACCCCAAGGACAGAATATTCAACCAAGAATCTCCACGGGCTCAAATCCTCTCTCAATTGACAGCTTGACGGCATCGATCACCAGCTGAGTCTTCCTGCTGATGATCGGCCACCTCATCTCAGGGTGCGAACCTTTGGCTTTAATGGCACCGACCAAGCTGGAAAACTCCTTCACCATCATAGCCTCCTGAGGAAGACTAGTACTGACTAAATGCTCCGCTGGCTTGCCGTCGAACCCTGATTCCGAAGCTACGGAGAAAGACGCTTCGCTCTCTTGAAATGGAATGATGAAATCGTGGACGTGCAAAGTCCCCTTCATTCCGACAGCAGTTATGTCCATTGTCAAATGAGATAAGAACGAGCAATGGAAGGTCGCCACTCTTCCACCTTCCCATTCTAGAGAAGCCCCACAGGATAAGATGACCCCTGCCTTATTGAAAACGGGCCCGCGCAAGGTCGTCACGGTCTTCGGCAGCTCATAGTCGTTGCCCCACAGAATTGCCCGGATGCAGTACCAGCCAGCATCTCTCAGAGCGCCGAGAGCATCAAGATCTGGCTTAACACAAATGTCGTTCTTTAGAAAATCAGGATCGGCGGCAAAAGTGAAACAGGTGTGCATCTGCAAGACCAAGGAAAAGCCATCTTCGAGATATCAGGGAACCCTATATCTAGAGCAACTTGTATGAATTGGTTGTTCAACGTGGGAAATCTCTGGCCCATAAAAGAAGATGGGAAACTATTATATACCATTTATTATTGGATACAGAATCACAAGTCACAGATTCGATGCAGTAACTTAAACAATTCAACATCCACATTATAGACTCCCGGACAATCGAGGCTTCAAGAAATTTCAAAAGCGAAAACCCCGCAGGGTGCAAAACAACTCGCGAAATGATTAGAAGATTTAGATACAAGAGAAGAGTGTGCACGCAAGATACTTTCCCCTTGACCATGAAAACCGAGCATATATCTTAAAAATCTGTAGGAGGTAGATTGGAAGGGTGATTGTGTTATGTCTTAGATCTCAATGAAGAAATCTATCCTACAAGTGAAGGCTTTGAAGATGAAACCACGAGAGAATACAAATAGTTGTTAGGGGTGACTATAATGATCAAGAAAAATACGAAATTTTTGTTCATGTCGATGGTTGATTTTGCCATTCCTATGAGAAGGAACCATAAAATACATAGCAAATCGTTGTGAAAAATGTTGGATGAATTAGCTATCAAAGCTACAAAACGTGGGTTTTTTTAGTGGAGATGAAGAAGACTGAAAGCCAGTCGGTTAGGGTTTTCTCCCTACAGCGCATCTTTTAGAGATGCCTTCCAACCCCAAAACACCACAAACCCCACAGCAGATACACAAGTCATGAGGCCAGAGACAGAGTCAAAATAGAAAAGAGCGGAAGAATCATCCAAGAGACAAGAATTTACCGCTATGAGTTTCCCAAAAGCCCGCCCGTCAGAGATGGACTCCTTCATCCTCGCCGTCCTTGGGTTATGCATTCACATCGTCCCGTCCATGAACTGCACGAAGCTTGCGACGCAAGCCTCCACGATCTTGTCGAACTCGGCAACATCCACGGCCACCCGCTTCTCCAGGATCAGGTGCTTCTTCTTCTGGGCGGCCAGGTCGGCCCACTTTGGCGTGGAGGCTGGTGGGAAGGGGCAAGTACACGGCATCGACCTCCGGGTCGTCGAGGACGGCGTCGTAAGAGCCGTAGGCCTGTGTCCCCGGGGGGAATCCATGGTCAGCGGCAAACTTGGCGGCCTTCTCGGCAGAGCGGCTGCCAACAGCGACGATGGTGGCGTTGGGGGCAAGGATTATGGCTCGGCCGACCTTCCTAGCTATGTCAGGCGCAGCCCAGGATCCCGAACTTGATGACCGTCTCCGACATTCTTCTTCTTCTTCGCGTCTTCTCGAAGAGAGAGAGAGAAATGAGATCCTAATAAACGAATTGAGAAATGAGATATATGGAGAAAGCACGCACCAGAAACGGGAAATTATCCACAAAAACTTTAAAATTATTGTAACACTGTTATTTTAATCCTAAACCTTTCGATTCTACTAATTTAGTCTAAAATTTTCGATAACTTGCAAATCTAATCCTAAACATTTCAATTGTGCCAATTTAATTCTAAAAATTTTAATAATTTGTCAATTTAGTTCTAAACCTATTAACGATTTGCTAATTTATTATTTCCGGCCAATTTTGACTAGAAATCACTAAAGTAATAATCTAGTCAACGCCAGTCATCCTACATAGCACAATTAGAGCTTAGGTGAAAATTTTTTATGATTTTTTTCTTTTTACTTTTCTTTTTGTTTCTTTTTCTTTTTCTTTTTGTTTCTTTTTCTTTTTCTTTTATGTTTTACCCTATGCTAGCCTCAAGGGAGGCCGCCGTCGTTAGCCTCGGGCAAGGGTGGGCTTGCTCTAGCTAGACTGGCAAGGGTTACCCTTACTTGAGGCTAGTGTAAGTAAAAAGGAAAAAGGAAAAAGGAAAAGATAAAAGATAAATATATATATATATATATATAATTATATATAAATTATCTAGGTTAGCACTAATGTCACGTCAGCTATTTTCGGGCCAAAACTTGCTAAAATGATTAAATTAGCAAATTGTTAAAAGGTTTATGATTAAATTGACACGGGAAAAGTACCAAAAAAGTCTTAAACTAATTGCATTTGTACCAATTCAGTCATAAATAATTTAATCAAACCAATTTAATTCTAAATTTTTCACATCGATAGCAATTCATTCCACCATCACATGTTTGAAGTTAATCCATATTTTTTCTGTTACCAATAGATTATAGGATTCGAATTCAATTTCAAAATTCAATATCTTTTGGGTCGATTTTTGGTTAAATACAAGATACCAAAAATAAAAAAGTACTTATTATAACTTGCATCTTAAAATTAATCCACGGTTAATTCTATCTCATGTCATAGTATTCACAACATATCACGTCATTAGCTTTAGGAATTAATTTCATAGCATTACATATCGTTAATTCATTATAGCATAGTACGCATTTTTGGGATCTTATGTTATTAAGGCATATTAGATTTGGTGCAAATAAATATAGCATTAACTGAGTCATGTCGATATTTCATAAACAAGAAAACCCAAAAAGAATCAGTTGTCATTGCATCTTAGATATTGATCCAAGTTAATTACGTATTACTTAGGTCATGCATTAGTGACACTACCATCACTTTCATCGATAAAAGTCACATCCATCATTGCATGTATGTTACCTAAGTCTAAGCTTGCAGAACCCTTCTCTCGACAGGTGACGAATATGAAATCCTTTACTGTTTGCTCATGCAGAATCCTTGTCTTTCTTCAGTATTTTATTTACTATTTTGATTATTGAATATTTCAGTATTATTTACACTTAAATTTCTCGACAGTTAAAGTTGAAAAATTCGAGACTCAACATTCAAGATCCCAGATCGTGACCCAAAAGAAATTAGAATTTCATTAGTTTCTAATTTTTTTAGATATTTGATTTAAGTGCAGCGAAATTTAGTGATCTTGGATCCAATTAAAGAAATTATAACTTAAGGAACCAATTAAACATTCAGAGTCTTGGCACCCCACGATCTATTCACTCAAGCTTACTCTCCTGGTGATCGTGCCAAATGGCGTAAGGCAGCTAATTAGTTGTTTGGCCCAAGCTCGTCCCGAGGATCACAGATCGGAGAGGATGAGAGGCGGCCGGCCTAGTTCGCCTCGCCTCGAACTCGCCCTGTGTCCGCCATCTTCAAGCCAGGCGGGGGTCTCCGCCGTTAAGCGCTCATTTCCTTCCGTGTTTGGGTAGTTTTTGCTGTGGGTCTAACGCCGAGCTCCCTGCCTTGCCCTGTTTCGGGTTGACCTCGAGTCTGAGACTCTTTATGTTCGATAAAATGCATGAACCGAAATCGTGGCAGTTCGTCCTCGGCTGTGGATTACTTTGAGCGCATACCCGTGCGTTCTACCTGGTAGACACCTTTCAATAATTATCAAGCAAGATGATTGTCTCCATATTTCTTCGTCACCAAGAACATTGCTGAATCCGTTTTCTTCCTCCATGTTCCGTAATTTGCGCGTCGTGTGACGGCTGATCGGCGATGGTCTTCCAGGGAGAAAGAAATAACTCGGTAATGGATCCCCTGTGAAACTTCGTGTGCCTTACTGCGGTTTGCTTCGGTAAAAGATGATGATGGAGAGAGAGCGGGAAAGAAGATAATGACAAAAGGCTTGAGGCCAGTTTCAGGTGAGTGAGGGAGGCAGAGCATGTTTTGTTTTTTTGGTAGATGTGGGCTTCAAATTGGCTTGATAGGTTTGGGCTTAGCTCTAGTTATATATGGGCTGAAGGGTTTTGGGGTTAAATGGGCTTGGTAGATCTGGGCTTCTCTGGCTATAATTGAGTTGGGCCCGAGCAATTGAGCCCACTTCGTTTCTTGGCTTTTGCCTGTTTTCGTTACCAGGACCCGGAAGTCCACGATAGCCCATGTTCGGACCGGGCCCAGCCCGAGTCCCCATACTCCGAATATAAAAAATGTTTTTTTTAAAACTAGAAAACTACCAAAAAAGTTCTAAACTTATTGCAATTATGTTAATTCAATCATAAATTTAAAAATAATAATAGTAAATGAAAACTAAAAAAGTTCAAACTTTTGTATTTGTGTAAATTTTTTTTGAAAATCGCTAATATGAACATTGTCTTACAACGCCATTAATACTAACATAGACAATTTTTAATAATTTTTAAAAATTATATTTATTCTTTTATTTATTATTTTTTATTTTTTTTCTTTTTTTCTTCCCTTCATTTAGAAGTCCATTAGCTTGAGAAAACCCACGCTAAGCACTCCTTTTAATAGTCCATTTGCTTTTCCTTTGTAGTTCACCTGTAAAAAGGTCAGGACAAATGCACGTGACAAAAAGTGAAATTCATATAAATAGGTTATATTTTTAGTATAACAAAAAAATCTTTCACTAGCATATATATAATTATCAACTCATTAAAGCTTATACATTAGTTTATTATTAAGGCTTGCATCATAATATCGTTGCTTGATTATCATAATTAATATCAATGTAATAGCATAGAAATTGCCTTATTTTAAATACATTTTTCTTACTAAGCAAGTCTAAAATTTTAGAAATAAAAAGTTAACAGATATACTTAATATTTTTTTAATAAATTAATAGTGTAACTTGCAAGTGAATAAATATCATGAATTTCATATTCTCCGTGCTCTATAAGACAATCAGTTTTTATTAACATGTAGTAACTAAAAAACGTCCAGTAAATCATCCATCATACACTTTTGCAAAGTTAAAGGGTAAAATAAGTAATACAAAGAAAATTGATTTAGGGCCAAGTTTCTCTTCAATAATTTGAATTAACTTTTTAAAATGCATAAGACTACATCTATAAAAAAGCAAAATATAACCGTAACATCTCTAAACTTTCAGAACTGAATTTAGAAAATACACCTCAATTTAATGTAAAATGGTACGTATCAATTAAATAGTATCTTCCATTGCATCTGTCAATAGGAAAACGCCAATGCCTTTTTGCATTCTTCATTAATCAAATGACGTGCAAACATGTACTAGAAATTTCTGAGGGCAAAATGCGGCCGAGAGACTTATGACGCCTTAAAATCAAATATCATGGAAAGCTCCAAGTCATGAAATCAAATGCATATATTGATCAAAATATCTAATTCTACTTACTAAACATTTTTTCTATTTGATACAAGATAATCCATTAACCTCGTAAATTAAGCACCACGCGAGTCAAAATGAGTTTAATCCACATAAAAAAATTCAGGTGCAATTTTCTACCATAGAAAAGCCATAGAATTATTTTTCAATTGTCATCGTCCATTGAGACTTAAGCCCAACATCATACACGACTCTTTTTTTTTCTTTTTTTTTTAATTCTGAAAATTTTCAATAAAGAAGTTTTCATTGATCAAGCCAATAAACTCCTTATTCAAGGAATCACGCCAACAGCAGAGAGTTAGGAACAAAGCACAAATGAATCCCCAAGGACAGAATATTCAACCAACAACCTCGACGGGCTCGAACCCTCTCTTAATTGACAGCTTGACGGCATCGAGCACCAGCTGAGTCTTTCTGCTGATGATCGGCCACTTCATCTCGGGCTGCGAACCTCCAGCTTTAATGGCACCAACCAAGCTGGAAAACTCTTTCACCATCCAAGCCTCTTGAGGAAGACTAGTACTGACTATATGCTCCGCCGGCTTGGGCACCCACCCGGTCACCAGCTCGGTGAACCCCGATTCCGAAGCTACAGAGAAAGACGCTTCGCTCTCTTGGAATGGGATGATGAAATCGTGGACGTGCAAAGTCCCCTTTGTTCCGACAGCAGTTATGTCCATTGTCAAATGAGATAAGAACGAGCAATGGAACGTCGCCACTCTTCCATCTTCCCAGTATAGAGATGCCCCACAGGATAAGATAACCCCTGCCTTATTCAAAACTGGCCCGCGCAAGGCCGTCACGGACTTCGGCAACTCATAATCGTTGCCCCACAGAATTGACCGGATGCAGTACCAGCCAGCATCTCCTAGAGCACCATGGCCATCGAGATCTGGCTTAACACGAATGTCATTCTCCAGAAAATCAGGATCTGCAGCAAAAGCGAAACAGGTGTGCATCTGCAAGACCAAGGAAAACCATCTTCGTGATATCAGGAAACCCATCATCTAGAGCAACTTGTATGAATCAGTTGTTCAGTATGGGAAACCTCTGGCCCACAAGAGAATATGGGAAACTATATATACCATTTATTATTGGATGCAGAATCACGAGTCACGGGTTCAAATCAGTAAATTAAACAATCCAACATCCACATTATAGACTCCTGGACAATTGAGGCTTCAAACAATTTCAAAAGCAAAAATCCAGCGGGTTGCAAACCAACTCATGAAATAATTAGAAGAATAAGATCCAAGAGAAGAGTGCACGCAAGATACTTTCCCCTTGACCATGAAAACCAAGCATCTACCTTGAAATTCTGTAAAATCTACACAAACACATGCCCTCTTTTATCTCCTTGCCAAACCTTCAAGGACAAAAAGGATCTCACTGGAGAAACACCCTTCATATATGGGGGGCAGGGAGTTGCCAAAGGTTTATTCTGGACATGACAAAAATGCTAAGACGCTAAATGAAAAGGCAAAAGACATGCATCACCTACATAACTCTCAGGTAGTTATCTACTGCATTCCAGAAAGCTCTAGATGTCTTCTCTCCCTAAGACCCCTAGATTAACCAAACTTGCATCCATCTGTCTGGTTGCTTTCTAGTGCTAGATATTATCAATTCACAACGATGCGCTCAAAGGTTACCTAAGCCAAGCTCCTATCACTAAGATCTGCTTCAAGGAAGAGATTTCGCAGAATCTAGCCACATGTGGCCCCTTAATTACCAAACAAAAGAAAGGACAGGAGCCCCAAGGGTCTTCTCCTCAGACATTTAGTATGCTTTCCAATTTGGTCAGTAACTAGATATTCTGCTGCACTCATTGAATCTCCATTTCATCTTATAAAAGGCAAGATTAAGGTTGTAAAAGTCTCAGAGTTCACACTATTCATACATTAAAACATTAAACACACTAGATAATTCAAGGTTACAAATTAAGCAGTTCTGGCTTACCGGCTGAATCAGTCCCACGAATCAGACACTAAAGATGGTTAAAGAACATGCTGGTATTGGCATGGAGGAGCTATTAATGTTATTGAGATTTAAAAAGGAGACTTGACAAGTGCTAAAGATCAAAGAATATCATATAAAGAGGGTTAACCTACGACTTCCCAACCGATCTTGGAATATGCATCTGAGCTACAACACCTCACAGCAGGGGAGAAAAGATTTCAATATTCATCCCCTTAATAGACATGATAAGTTGACAAAAAGATAAAAAAACAGACATGATAAGACAATTATGTGTATAAGCGCACGCAGATGTGCACATACGCAAATTATGTGTACATATAACTGAAAAGCCCAATACCAGCAATGCCTGAACAATTTAGATAAGGAACACCTGCATATTACCAACAGTTCCTTTTGATCTTTTAATTCCATGGGAACTCTTGTTACCTCACTCGAAATATTGGAGAGTATCCTCCTTCCAGGTAAAGTTACCAGATTTGACCATGAGATCCATAGCAAGTATCCTACCACACCAATATATCTCAATCTAAATCTCCAAATAACTGTTTTGCACCATCACAAAAAAAAAAGAAATTGCAAATGACTTTCAACCATAGTCACCAGCTAGCCCATGTGTTAGACCAACGAAATACAGATTGCTCATATAACTCAATTTACAAACATGGGTAAACTCACTCCATCTGAATAATGCTTACAAGCTTGAATGTCCACTTCACCTTGACATGCAATTTCAATGTCAAGACTATCAAGTTGGCAAGTGATTTCTGAGCATCAAGCTATACAGCCTTTGAAAAGCAACATATACAGCAGCTCACTGCAGGATACCCAAATGCATCTTGGAAATTCATCTTACTGGATTATCCCCACAATTTATCAGCAAAACCCCAAAGGCCGGTACTATCTTTTATCTTCCAGACTATTTCTATATTCTTCAGACAAGAGGTCTCACATACCAAAATACATAATTGTCCCCCAGTCTGGTGGAATGAACAATAGAATAGACTTTGGCAGGAATCTTTTCAGGTTTTCTTCATCAGATATTCCAATAAATAAACATAATAAAATTTCCTGAGTGTATAATGAGAACTCTAGTACATGAAATACCACTGATTGCCACTACAAGGAGCTAACTTTCAAATAATCAAGCATCCACCAAAACCACCATGAGTATTTTCATTACAGAACTGTATGGTGTCTAAGGTGCACATAACAACAAATGCCTCATAAGAACTGACGAAAGTACTCCACAAAATGTCAATATTGTTTCTTCTCTACATTCAACAATTGCATTTGCAAATTGGTGTCTTTATTTGAGATCATGACTATATAACATCAAGTCTTTTACGTCATATCAAAACTATACATTAAATCTATTCAAAGCATACTAAGTTAATAAACCAGCTTTACCAATCAATTGCAAAGTATGACGTAACATCTAAAAATTAAAAAGTTAGAAATAATTTTGAGGATCCTTTTCCTAACCAACTTTACAAGAGAATTCATGAAAAGAGAAACCACACCACCACAATATTGCAGTGTTATCATAGAATCCCTTCTCAGTTGTTTAGAAAGGTAACGAAGGACCATAGAAAGATCATTTTGCCGACCCCAGTCTTCAGATTTTTCATCGCGCCACCTTGCAATAGCAACTTCTATCAGCTCTAGTGACCATGCTTTGAGAATTAGAAACTGATGTACTGTAATTTGCAAGTTTAAGGGACAAGTGGAGATTTCTACGGTAGATCCCAGATTGCATACCCAAAGTGTTCTATTCCCTTAACATAGCTCTACTCTTTCCTTTTTTTCCCTTTTACTGAGAATAAGGTGCACCCTGACCGATCCACTAGATGTGTCAGTCCTCAATAATTACCATCTTGATGCAGGAGCATAATTCTAGCGTTACTATTTTTAAGCGTCTTCTTTTTTGTTTGGTCTTTTATTATGTTATTAGGTTATTGTACAGCTCTGTGCCAATCATGTGACTTTTACTGAGCTCCAACAGATTAGATCAGAAATTGCTATTTTAGATCAAAGGTTGAGATCATCCTTCATCTTTGTCATCAGCTTTCTTATTATAAATTGGTATTTAAGTTTCTTTGTCATCAGCTTTCTTCATTCATAAACATCGCTAGTTTTTCATAAACCCTGGAATATATTTTCTTCGACCAGCTTCAATTCAACTCTATTTTAGCCCCTTTTTTGTTCTTTTCATTATCCTTTCCTTCTCCAACTATGTCAACTGGTATCAGAGCCCCGTGTTAGGATGTTTTTGCACACATCAATTTGGTACCAGAGCACAAAAGGTCCTACCTCGCAACTAGGATTTTGTTTCGGCACAATGGTTGGACAACCAAACCCATCAAACAGAGATGGTTTAGATGCGACATATGATTGGAGCCTCGTGGCGGACTGTACAGGCTTTGCAGTGATAGGAAAGAACCTTTGGAAGCCCATATGGAGAATCCGGAAGGTGACCGCTACTTTCTCTCACCCTACTTCTAAAAAAAGATAGCATCCCCAGGACATGACAGAGGTGGCCTCAAGGCTGATGGTGATAATGGATTTCAAGAAAATACCATTCATGATGCCGGACCATAAATAATGCTGTAGGGTGTTATTCCTTAGATCTTAATGACGAAACCTATCCTATAAGTGAAGACTTTGATGATGAAACCACTAGAATTAAGTGGGATGATGAAGAAGTCATACAGATAGTTGTCTGGGATGACTATACTGATCAAGAAAAATTCGAAATTTTTTCACTTGGAGAGGGTGATAAATTGCAACTCCTTGAAGATTTAAGTGAAAATGAAAAGGATTCTCTTTAAGAGTTTCTTCATGAGACATAAACAAGCATCACAGAAGAAGATCAGCAAGCATGTGGAGGAGAAGCTAGCCAATTGACAGTTGAAGATAGTATTTTTTATGTTGGTGATTGATTTTTGCTATTTTTGTCCCGACATATTCATATTATTAACGATGATCGGAAGGAATTCGCTATATCTTATTATTCATCCAGGAAACCCGGGGTTGAGTTTTTTTCGAATCGGAGAAGAAGGAACCATGACATACATAGCAAATCGTTGTGAAAATGTTGGATAAATTAGCCATCAAAGCTACAAATATACATGGGTTTTTGGAGTGGAGATAAGAAGATTGATAGCCAGCCAATTAAGGTTTTCTTTTTTTCTTTTTTTTTTCCTATATCACAACATCTTTTAGCGATGGCCCAAAAGAAAGCACGTATCCAGCGAATCAAGAACATGCATATCTCTGGTGTACAAGCGAGGTCGTATCCGACAATTACCAAAAGAGCATCTAAAATTATTGCACCGAGCTCGCTACCCAAAACATTTCCTCAAGAAGGAGAAGACAACACCCATTGTCGTCTCCCCCCCAAAACCCCAAATCCGACAACAGATACACGAGGCCAGACACAGAGTCAAGATCGAAAAGGCCGGAAGAATCATCAAAAAGAGACAAGAATTTACCGCTCTGAGCTTCCCAAAAGCCCTCTCGTCGGAGACGAACTCCTTCATCCTCGCGGTCCTGGGGTGGTGCATCCACATCGTCCCGTCCATGAACTGCACGCCGTTCGCGACGCAGGCCTCCACGATCCCGTCGAACTCCGCGACGTCCACGGCCACCGGCTTCTCCAGGAGCAGGTGCTTCTTCTTCCGGGCGGCCTGGACGGCCCACTTGGCGTGGAGGCTGGTGGGGAGGGGCACGTACACGGCGTCGACCTCCGGGTCGTCGAGGACGGCGTCGTAGGAGCCGTAGGCCCGGGTGCCCGCGGGGAAGCCGTTGTCGGCGGCGAACCGGGCGGCCTTCTCGGCGGAGCGGCTGCCGACGGCGACGATGGTGGCGTTGGGGGCGAGGATTATGGCTCGGCCGACCTTCCGCGCGATCTCGGCGCAGCCCAGGATCCCGAACTTGATGATCGTCTCCGACATTCTCCTTCTTCTTCGCGTCCACCAGAAGAGAGAGAGAGAGAGAGAGAGAGAGAGAGTGGGAGTGGGAGTGGGAGTGAGGGATGGGGACACTATAATTTGAGCGTTCGTTCGATTCAATCCATCTAAAAATTACGGGATAGAAAAATGGGAACCCGTCGTCATTTTCCGTTTTTCTCCTAACTTGCTAACGTGGGCTGAAGAACTGTTGTCGTTGACTCTTTTGGATTCGGACAACATACCAACCCGGAAATGAAAACCCGTCACCTTTCTATTGGTTTAGGAAAAATTTTAATTAAAGATTCGAAGTGGAGCAATTTTTTTAGAAGATAATTCAAAGTGGACTTTATTTTATATGAAGACCTGAACTTGCTGGTCAGATCAGACCTTTATTTGTGATCGACAATTACTCTACACTCTTTTTGTGTATAAGATGATCTCACTTTAATTCCTGATTTAAAATTTTCTCATTATTTTATCATAGACCATAAAGTAGAAATCTCTATTACGCACGTGAAGATCTCAATAATTGATCGAGATATATTAAAAAAACCTCGTACCAGAAACATGTAATGAAAGTTAAAGAAATGGTCCGTCGGCCCTCGAGATATATTAAAAAAGCCTCATACCAGAAACATGTAATGAAAGTTAAAGAAATGGTCCGTCGGCCCTCGTAAAGCTCTGCAAGAACGAGTGCTAGTCGTCTTTTAACTCGCGGTCCGAGCCAGAGACTTAATAAGACTGGAGATTTCTCCATTATTGGTCTCTTCTTATCCCTTCATTTTCCGGCGTTGGAACAGCTATATTATGGAAGAATGTCTCTATATAGTCTGAGACCCCGTGAATACAGTGACCAGACAAATAAAAAGTTACTGCAAAACTTGGTAAAAAGAAAGAGAGAGGCATGACAGATACAATGTCGTGATTCCGTACAATGGTAAATTCCACAAGAAAACAGTTCCTAACAAGTGAAGCCAGCTACGTCGTTAATCCAACCCACAGCATCGTCCAAGGCGATGCCGGCAGGAAAAGGACAAAGGGACCGCATGGCGGAGGTCCTACAGAGCAGCTGCCCGCATCTTCTTAGGCTTTCACCTGCCCATTGTAGCCGCGACCCTATCATACGGTCGCCTCATCTTACTTTCAGGGTTGCTTGCTCCCGAGATATTGTTGTCTTGCGGCTTGAATGCAAATCGTCAGGTGTTCTCCAGACAAAGCACTTCTATATTTCTTGTGTCAATAGAGTGAACATGAAAAGCGATAGAAAGAGTGAATAGACTCGGTTATTCTCACTAACCAGCCTCCGAATTCAACCGTGTCTTGGCGAAGCTGCCTGCCAAATCTTGGGCCAGACATATCTCACCCATCTTCTTAAGAGTTTTCACAACTCCCCAGTGAACTCTGAGGTTCGGTTTCAGACCCTTCTCGATCATTTCAAGCAGGATCTTTTGGGCTGTGATAGTGTCTCCTTTCTTTAGATGAAGCCTTGCAAGCAAGCTGTTAGTCTCATTACCTGAGTGGTTAACACGCGAGGAAACTGCATATTTGTAGGCTTCATCGTGTTGCTCCCGGTGAAAATAACCCTTGATAAAGGCAGTATGCGTTGTGATACGAGGTTCTATCCCAATCAATGCCATTCGATCAAGTAACTGGGTTGCGACATTCATCTTCCCCTCTCTAATGTAGCGATTAATCAGTATCTCAAAAGTCAAAGCGTTGGGAGGGCAATCTGTCCCTTCCATTTCTTCGATCACATGGATTGCTTCACTCAGTTTGCCATTCCGACACAAGCTACTGATAAAGTAATTATAGATACTGGTAGTTGGCCCCAAGCCTGCTTGCTTCATCTCATCAATCATAACTTTCACTTCCTCAAAATCACATCTACGACACTTCTCCCTCACCATAATATTGTAATACGAAGCCTTTACTTCTGTAATTTGCATTACATACTTCACCGTCTCAAAGGATCCCAAACGACTAAGCGTCTCGATCAAAGCAAATATCCCAGAATCACGACATGAACCCCCGACTTGATTCAGGACTTCTATCGTCTTGTTCACAGGATCCATTACCGAAGACCTTAAGACAGTTAGGAATGTAAAAGCCTTTTCTGTAAGGCACACTCCATCCAAAGAAAATTCCTTCAAGAGGAGAAGCATGGTCTCATAATCTTCAAGTCGTCCACAATTGTCAATGACCAAACTACAGATGTCAGAATTACAGCCAAGGTCAGGCCAGGAGTTCTGAGTCCAGTGAAAGAACCGCAAAGCAGAAACCTTCTTACTGTTTATGGTTCGAAATATCCATCTAATCGAAGAGCGAGACGGCCTTACGTTCATCGCATCCAACTTCACTTCCAAATCATCTGGGCAACTTTTAATCAACTCCACGATCTGCCGTGATTGCTTCCTAGTAGCATGCAGTTGATAGCTGGTATGACTTCCAGAAACTTCATTTGACAACGCCTGTAGGTTTGATGTAGAGTAAAACCTATACAAATTCAGCTTGTGAGGTCTCATAATCCGGAGATTCAGCTCTGTACTTCTATAAATCCTGTAACAATTGATATGTGAAACCTGGCAATATTGAAAGAGAGAGCGCTATATTACACATAGAAGACAGCTTCTGAAGGGTTTAAGGAATATATCATACACAGATCTCACAGTATTTTGCAATAAAAGAGGTAATTGGCACATAGATGTTCTCAACTTTCTCGTTAATATGAAAAGAAACGCTGACTACAGTAACCCTTGTCGATATAACCCACTAAGGACAATCATGTTGTCGCTAGACTTCGGCAAATACAAATAAGTATGCGTGTAATTTTCATGTCCAATTATGGTGGCACTTTTGGTGGTCACACTTGACATATGTCTTCACAAGCATTCAGGGACTTGTTTTGAGCACAATTTAACCTCTTTAAAAGTGCTTTTTACGATTCTTGCTTTATAGAGTGCTTTATGAAGGAAAATATATTTCTTATCATATTAGGAGGGCTTGAGGTGGCAAAATTGGCACTGTGCTTAGTCGGATAACACATTAATATGAACAGAAACACCCTTCCACTTTCTTATTCTTTATCCTACTCATGTTGTTTCACACCAAATATCAAATACAGATGCTGGTCATCCACCAGATTTTTTCTTGCAAAGAAATCATCCAGTCAATTTTTATAAATCTGTTTCTTGGCACTTGAGAGACAGATCTTTGCTTCCTTTTGAAAATTTCATATATTATCCAGAGCCTATGAGTGGGAGTCTGCTTAGACACAGGAATATCATGATAAAGTAGAAATTTTTCACTCAGAAACCCAAATAGTCGGTGGCTGCTGTATGATTAACTTGCCATAGTAGATTGGCAGTTCTTTTCCTAAAAATAAAAGCCAAAGGAAATTTGAGGAAATAATACACTGACAGATCAGACCAAACATTATATTGGGAAAGTACTTCACCCTTGTATTTCCCGCGTGGTAACCAAAAATAATGTAACGTAGTGTGCAAATTATCATGAAACTCATATTGTGAAAATATGAAATTTGATGTTTAACGCAAATTACACCCTTAAGGATGATTGCATTTTGATTTGCAACATTAAGAGCAATCAGGAAGCTAGCACGATTAACTGGTGAAAAGTGGTCACAAAAAATAAAGCATGAATATTGAAGAAAAAGAGTCATTGCACTCTTTGTTTTGGCGAACTGAATTTCTTGCCTGTCTTCTTTATGCTCTATTGAAGACCTATTTCAATTTCATAGACAAAATGACGTGACAAGTATCCTTGTAGTTGATGAATAGGGCAAATTCTTACTTTGCCTGGTGATAAGCAGGTCAAACTACTTAGGAACGTGACCTGGCAACCCACCAATTTACATTGGCAGCCAAGTCATGTAAACCACATGGAAAAAAAAAAAAAAGTACAGAACGTTGAAACACACTTCAATGGCAATTTCAAGATGCTTATGTACATAAGGGATCAGATAAACGTGAATGCAAACAGCAGATACCCATGAAAACCCAAATCTCAGACTAACACGGGCAGAACAATTGCAACTGTCAATACAAGGATACAGAGACAGAGCCCAGCGTGACATAAACAATGGCAATGTCAGCCAGTACTGCCGTCTTTAAATCTAATTCCACATAAAAGGGACGGCTCAGTCACGTAGACCAAAAAGCACCTCAAAGCATTGCAGAATAACACTCTTTCTACATCCTCCATTAGAAACTTGCCCATCTCCAAGTTCTTTATAGACTTTCTTTTTACCACAGCAGACATGAAGGAGTCGCACAAAATGTGGGTTCTACTTGAAAAAGGAAGCACAAGCTCAATCCGGAACAACACAAAAACAGCACAACTTTCCAGCATACTATGTTGGTGTCACCCGTTACCCATTGAGGACCGGTCCTTATACGTGACCCTGGAGATCCTTAAATCTTTATTCTCTCGAACCAAACGAACATCAGAGCGCGACAACACCAACCATTCACGCGACGCCACGAGATTGAAGTACACCCAAAACAAGCACCGATAAACATTTCGAGGAAAAAAGGGGGCTGAAAAGGAGCGGTTACCTCATGGGGCCGCCCAACCGAGTGCAAACCCAAGACGCCCCAATTGTCAAGCGGAGGCTCCGAAACCTTATCGAACTCCGCCCCCTTCGCGGCGGCCGGGGCTCGTCTCGCGGCCCGGCTCGCCTTCCTGGCCAGAGCCCCGAACTTGATTACCGCGTCCGACATTTTTTCGCATCTGCCGGAGGGAAGGACGGTCGAGACGGAGATTTTCGGGGCGCCGAGTCTTTTCCGGGAGCGCTCGATTCCCGAAGCTGGTTCTGCGCGAAGCGCTTCGCCGTCGCCGGCCTAATTCGATGGCGAGCGGAATTGAAGCCGGAGGCGATTTGGGGATTCCGCCATCATCTTATGCTGTCAATAGCCGGAAGCAGTGAGGAGGGATGCTATTGCTCGCGGTCGCGCTCGTCGCTCGCGGCACTTTCGCTTTGAGGCACGTTTCATTTGGCTTCGCCTCCCCGTTGGATTTATATTTTTCAGCAAATAAATGAAGAAAATTATAGGAAAATGTGAATTTGGCAAAAAAATAAAATAAAAATAAATTAGAGAAAGCGTTTAAATTTATATTCTATCATCTTTCGATTTCTATATTCCATTGGATTAATGTCACGGAAAACGCTAAACGAATTCATATGTGAAAAAATTACTTTAAATTAATTTTTGACTATCAAAAATCCTAAATTGATATACATATGATAAAATTATCCAAATTAATTTTTTTACCACCCAAAAAACCTTAAACTATGACATTTGTAATAAATTATCACCCATTACACTAGTGACAAATCAAGGGTAAAACCAACTAATCCATTAACCGTCATGTGTCATCCAATTCAACAATTTAACGATAAAATTTATTGAAATTAACGGATGATAAATTTATCACAAATGTATCGGTATTGGATTTTTGGTAATCAAAATCTTATTTTAAAGTAAATTTATCATACCAATTTGGGTTTTTCATGGTATCAATTTTATGCCATTTATGTTAAGCTTAAATATTAGAAAATGAATAGAAAAAAAAAGTATCTCAAGATTTTATCTCTTATTAAGATTAGACTTAACCAAAAAAAATTAACTAGAGAAGGCATTGTAAATTATGATTTTCACTAACATGACTCATTTTCCATCTAGTTTCCTAAATGTATTTGTAAACAGCAAAACTTCTCAACAAATGTAAAATTATGCATAAACGTTTTTTGTGCTTGATAATTGTTATATTTTCTGGTTTGTTTGTCTAATCAAATTATGATATATATTCACGGTAAACAATTATTTGCCATAAAACAATTAAGTTACCAAAGTAGATTTTGGGAGCTAAATCAAATTAAAATTTAGCCACATCAAATACAAAATGGACACGATGTGTATTAAATCAAAGTGGATATTGATCTAATTTCCAATCGATGATATACAATATTGATTCGACCAATAGAAAGATCATATATTCCTTCCATTCACTCAATAGATAGAAAGCTTTTCTATTCATTTTGTGACAGACATATAGAGAATTTAAATTTCGTGCGATTTATATTAAAAAATTCTTAAAAATTAAAGAATTAAAAAGTACGACAACCTGTCTGATTCAAATAATTGGACTTTCTATAAAAATTTTAGTCATAAAGATTTCATCAAATATTCGAGCCATCGAGACATTGACTATCTTATATTCAAGGCGTTTAGTCCTTAAATTCAATTCTTGAAAAGAAATCAAAGATTGCACTAACTAATTCATAATCAAGCCACCAAGGCTATCATATTGTCCTTGTGCGAAGATTTTACTCGAAATCAAGACATCAAGGTACTTGAATTGCACTTAAAAAGGAATCGACATTCTAATAGAAGTTACGCCGTCAATGCCCTCTTGTTCTTTTATAATTACTATAAAAATATTAGACGGGGGCTTCATTTGTTTGGAAATAAGATTGCACTCATTTATCAAATTAATTCAAATGTGGTATAGTGTTTTTGGTTTTTCATATGCGAGATTTATTATTGAAAGATATAGCTATATTTGTTAAAAGTAACGAAATCCACATTTCTCGAGGACCGATTTTTTTCGAAAAATTCACAAAAATCCCGCAAGAGAAGATGGCGGTACGTTCCTTCTTTATTTGCTACTCAAAAATGGATAACGACGCAACGAAACGAAAGGACCACGCGAGAGACGTTAGCTCGCACGATCCCTCCTCCTTCCTGCTCCTCACACTCGCTCTCTGCTACTCTTCTTCAACCTTCCACGCCCCTTCCCATGGCGGAGACGCTGTAATCCCCATCCGAACGCGACCTCCGAATCCGAAAGGCCGCGAAGCAGGCACCGGCCGGGAAATCGAATGGCGCTCCACCTCCCGCCGCCCGTCCGCCTCGTCCTCCCCGGCGGTCCCGGCCGCGTCCGCGTCCGCGGGCTCGGGCTCGGGCCCCGGCATTCCAGCTCGGTTCCCCCGCGCGAGGCGCTCCGATCGCCGCCCCGCGGCGGCGGCGCCCCGCGACGGCGTCGACGCCTTCACGGAGAAATCGGGGTACCTGTTCGAGCTGAGCACGACCGAGGCCGACTCGCTGACGGACTACGACGTCGCCAAGATCGCCTCCGTCTTCAGGCGCAGGCCTCTGGTCTTGCTGCGGCGGCTTCTCCAGACCGCGACGTCCTTCGGCAGGTGGTTCGCGTCGCGTTACCTGGACGGCCTTATGGAGCGATCCGATCAGATGTTTGAGGTTCGCCTCTTGAGCTTCGATTTCGCCTTCCTGAAGATTTGTTGCTAGTAGCCGACAATAGCTACTATGAGCTTCATTAGAGTTGGCATTCATCTCTAACTCTAGCTTTTCGTTTCATTATTCGACATATACTTACCGGTGGATTGGAGGAAGGACAAAATTTTTTAGCTTATTTCTCCATCTCTCGTCACCTCCCTTCTCATTGATAGGAGAGATAAAATTGAATTTCTCCAACTTTAATCTCTGAGATTGCTAACTAGAACTGATCCTATGGTTGTCGCTACTTTCTCATCAAGATTTGAAGAATAATTCAATTAGTTTTCATTTTGCTTCTACTTGATTTTATTTTATGAATTTACCTATTTGGTTTTTCTTTTACATTTCGACCGTCTTTTTCTTCTTGATAACTAATGCTTCTAGAACAGTTCCTATTTATTTATCCTTAAATGCTTTTCTGCTTGGTTGAATATCGGTCTGTTACCGGAGGAAAATATTGTTTGTTGTTTCATCAAAAGGTACAAGGCTGCTTTTGGTATTATTCGAAACTGACTGCTACTATCTTCAGTCACGATTTAATCTATTGATCACTTATTACATGTCTTTTCCTCTTTTCTTCACGATAACCAGAGTTTTCTCTGTAAATTTTGTTTGTCTGTGGATGTCCTTCTTCTCCCTGTTGAGAAGTGTTGGATCATATATTCGGGAATGAAAATTCCACTTCTTTCAAACTTCACAATAATGAGAATAAATGTGGGCTTTCGGTGAAGGACTCTGTTTTACTATCATTTGCTGCTTGCAGGTTAGAGCAGAAGAACTTCGGAACATACTGGTTGAATTAGGTCCGGTACGTTATACATGTAAATCGTGGGCTTTTCAGAGTTTTCTCCTAGTATTTTATCTCTCTTTTAAACACTACTACTATCTTTAATTTCCAGAAAACTGTCACTCTGGTAATATTAAAATTTTTAATATCTATTGCATGGATTTTCTCCTATAGCACATTGTCTTCCAGACGTCTGCTTTGCTTATCATCACTTAGCTGTTATTAAAGCACCTTAACAGGTATCGTTTCCATCAGGTGAAAGCCCATTGATTAAATTGGTTTCAGAAGAAAGGTTATCATATTGATTGATGCTAGATTTGAACTCTAAACCAATAGCCATCACATATGAGGCTAACTGGATACTCGAACTAACTGATGACATTTTCGTTGAACTAGCGAAGAGTAGCTCCTTCAGAGCCCATCTCAGAGCAGAACAAAAGATAGTGGAAGGTTATCCCAGTAGAAGGGCTTAGGGCTTTCAGCTTTTCCTCCTTTGGACTGTGCTTGAAACGTGTCTTTGATGTCTTATGATCATGTTGGATACCTTTTCTTGAGACCTAGGTGAATTGTATAAAAATAATATCATATGCAACAATACTTGTTATGACGTCTGCAATATACGTTGGATGCCTACTCTCTTAGTTTTAGTCTAGGTATCTGATACCTCTATATTTTTCTTGTCTTATTGACTCAGGCATATATAAAAGTTGCTCAGGCTATATCTTCTCGGCCAGTAAGTAAAGCAATCCTACTTCATTCTTTTCTTCATTTACTCTTTTATCCAGGCAAATATATTTTCATTTGAATAGGAAGTGCTTTTAGAAGAGGCATGCCTTCCACTTTTAATTAAGTAAATGCTGGAATGAAATGATAGAGATTTTTTTTATTTTTTTTTTACTCTTTTGAAGGAATTGGGATATCATTGTGATAATATCGTACTAATGAAAAGAAGTATACACTGAATCACATACTTTACTTTGATGGGCAGTTACTGGCTCCAAAAGTTTCGCAGAGTGTGATCCTTTATGATGATGCAGCATTACTGAATTTATAGCAGTTGCAAAATCCCTTAAGTCTAATTTCGTTAAAATGCTTGTGTAGGTTGGGACACCTAATTTTGATATAAATTGTACATATTTCCTCATGTGTGTTATGCCGAAACAAAATCTTGCAGCTTTTAATAAACCTCTTTCTCAAATCTTGGTAGAATAATTACGTTAACTGTCCCATCTTTCTGAACTTTCATATATTTAGTCGGTCAAGGGAAATTGTAAGCTCAGGTTGGTAGTGTTCAATGAGATAATATGTCAAGAAAAGTGCAGTTATATCTTTCTCTATATGATTCTTGCTTAAGCTTGGAGACACATGCATGTCTCATGAGAAATTAAACGTCAATGATGATCACCTTTGGTTGAGGCTTTTCTACTTCACAGCTACGTCTCTTATTCATTAAAATATATAATGTTAAGTGCTCATATCTTGATGTCCTCTTTGCAGGATCTGATTCCTCCTTCGTACCTGGATGAACTATCTCTGTTGCAGGACCAAATAGCTCCATTTTCTACTAATGTTGCTTTCAACATGATAGAACAAGAGCTTAAGGTTCCCATTGATGAGCTATTTTCGGAGATTTCACCAGAGCCTGTAGCAGCAGCTTCCCTAGGGCAGGTTTGCCCTTGTACTTGCTTATATCTGGTGTCATTTAGGATGCATATTGTTAAAACCATCGAATTTTTTTCCTTAATGTGTATCCTCTCTATTTATCTTGGACTACCTCACCTCAATGTGGCTGATTACTAGTACTCTTAAGAGTATCCAGTTTCTTTAATCAAAAAGTTGTGAGGATAAAATCATGTTCATACTCATCTCTCTCTCTCTCTCTCTCTCTCTCTCTCTCTGTGCTCCATAGGTTTATCAGGCAAGGCTTCGACAAAATGGAAAGGTTGTCGCTGTGAAGGTACAGCGGCCCGGAGTACAAGCTGCTATTGGCTTGGACATTTTGATCTTACGATATTTAGCTGGACTGCTTAGGAAAGTTCGCCAGTTAAATACTGATCTTCCAGTAAGGAGCTATCTCTAACTAGAATGAATTCTTTTTTGCATGAACTGTAGAAAGGTACCAAAATTTTATTTCCTTTTAAGATATTTCTATGTCAGACATAAGATTGGATGGCCTGTGTCTGGCAACCATTTGTCCCAAAAAACTTGTTGGCTTATAGTGTATACAAGCACATTTCTAATGCTTATCTACGCATATTACTATGACCTTATGACCTAGGTAAGATTCAAACTTATGACAGGTGCTCTAGTAGGGGTTCATGCAAGTATTTTTTCTACCTAAAAGCTTAGCTGTTTGGAAATGGTCCAGTACTGTAAAGCTTATTTCTTAACATCTTGAATTGAATGAGAGAATATGTCGGATAGCAGCATTTATTTGTCCCATTACTACTCATTTTAGCATCCAACAAAGATACTTGTGGTCAGTAACTATGCGTTACCTGCAGGCAGTTGTTGATGAGTGGGCGTCAAGTCTTTTTCGGGTATGCTTCATTCTGTTTGTTGTATTGTATTAGCTGTTTAAGGTTGCCCATGACAAGATACAAAATAATGTGCTTTGTTGTGACCAAATGTTAAAGATGAAAGTCGTTGAATTGGTAAACTTTTCTTGGATTCTTTTGAAACTTTTGATCACACTCTGCTGTATTTTTTATTTTTAATTGTTCTTTTCCTCTAGTTTTGGCACTATATTTTCATGTCACAACCATCATAGTTGAACTTGCTGGGGGTTGTATTGTAGTCTCTTAGCTGTTTAGGTTCTATAGCAGTGATAGGCACAGATTTCAAGAGAAGAAGGGAAAGTTAGAGAAACAAAACAGAGAGATGAACCAGTTGATGTAGGACCAGTCATGAATCTGGTTCTTACCAGTCTGGTTGTGACATTAAGGTCAAAAGTACAAGAATAGTTTAAATCTGCGTTTATGCCTTGATAACTTCACCTGTAATGTACCAAATGAAAAAAATAAATCGACTTGCACAAATTTGTCCTGTTGGAAACAGAATGATAGAGACAACATTCTCGAAAATAGTTCCTCTTGTTGTTGAACCAAAATAGGTGTTAGATGCTCTTTCTCAGCCCCACCAACTCCCTCGAGGTGATAATTTTTAATAGAACCATTTTCTGTGGCCGTTTGAATGGTGCTTTTGGTACCTTCATTGTGTCTGGTAGATGATTAAGTCTACATATCAGTGTTAAGCTCCCAGCTCTTTTGGTTCTACAAGAGAAATTCTTAGAGCTTCTTATTGAATACAGGTAATCCATTAAATGCAGGAGATGGACTACCAGAAAGAAGCAAATAATGGAATCAAATTCAGGTAAGTGATTTGCGCAATGATTTGGACTTAAATGTCTGAAGGCCTGAGTAATAGGGTTTGTGACATATGTTTGTGACTTAGATTCCTGTTTGAGCAACACTCATTGCTATTCAAAGAAGTTGTTTTTACAATTTGCTTTGTTGAGCTGAAGAGTAACCTTGGAGTATATCACCTCGCAGATTCATGTTTTAACATGCAAAAGGACTTTTGAATAGTATATCCAACAAGTCCAAGACTTGTGTGTTGATGTCTTTAAATCTCACTTGTACCTGGGCGTGGCATATTCTTAGTTGACTGTTTATCAGCAATAGGGAGTTTGATGGAGAGGCCTAAGTTGGTAACTGGTTGCGAAGAGGCCTGCCACATTGAAATTCTAATTCCCCACCATTATATATGTATCCTACCAACTTGGATATCTAGCCATGGATATAGGATTAGTGTAGTCTAAATTTTCTTAAGCTCTTCTTTGTGGGATTATATATCTTCTAATGGCAAGTATCTTATGATTTACCATTGTTGCACCAAATGATGTCACAATACCTTTCTCCTGCTCCTACTCATTGTTCCTTTTTTGTTTAAATTTCCTCTAATATAATACTTCCACAAGTCATTTTATCAGATATTATCTTACCATATAAATTTAAGTGAATGAAGTGATTCAACTGATAGACATTTTACTTTGATATGATGGTGCAATTATGTCGTTACGTAAAATTGAAAATTCTTTAGCAGACTTGGTTTGGTGTGGCTCTCTTGAATGTATTGCTATTGACTTTTATTAATGTGGCACCCAATGACTTTCCATTACATTTTCTGGCAGGCAGCTTTATGGAGGTTTGCCGGATGTTGTAGTTCCAGAGATGTACGTGGAGCACACAACTCGGAGGGTCTTGACGATGGAGTGGATAGAGGTAGAATTTATTCGCCGTGCTTTCTTCTTGTTAGAATATAACTGCTACGTTAAAAGTTTACTTGCTTTATCCTTAATTATGATGACTTCTACTTTGGCTGCATTTTATTGATGAGATATGGACACATTCAAGTTTTTGAGTTAGGTACATATGTAGGACTAATGTTTACTTCTCCTGTGGTGATGACGACTTGTTGCACCCTTAAAACTTTGGGTTTGCATCATTGGTAAGTAATGTATGTCACTTCCACATGTGCATGCCACCAATCTTGTTAACAGATACGCATTGCTAATTTGCTCATCTGTTATGAAGGGATGCATCCAAATTCCATTCAAATATATAATTTGAATGCAACCTGGATATTCCAGAAAAATCATCTCTCAGGTTATTGTGTTTATGGTTGGTCTCTACTAATCTCATGGAGAGTGAAAAGCTGGAGGGGGCAACAAACAATGTTACACATACATCTCCCTCAAACAACAAGTATTGTCTCATTAGTTAATATAAGAGTAGAACTTTCACATTCTTTTTTATTTATTTATTTTGGTCTGGCACATTCTTTTTTATTTATTGATCAGCATAAGTGGGAAATTTGTTGAGATAAAAAAACTGAATTGAAGGCTTGGTTAGGTCAGATGTGACCCCAAGCTATTTATTTATGATAAAGCCAAGAGGCCACAATTGTAATATCACCCTTATTGCCGCCATTTATAAAATAATAAACGAAGTTGACAAATATGCTCCCATCGGCCAAATACTCTCAACAAAATCAACAGTCACTGGAGTTGCTTGAGCTTTGCAGAAGTCCTTTATAAGATCTTTCATTTGAACATGGCAGGTTTTCTTCTTTAGTTTGCTTATGCTTTTGTTTTCATCCTTCGCCTGTTGCAGGGACAAAAGTTATCTGAAGTTAAGGATCTCTACTTAGTTGAGGTCACTTCTTTAACTACAATAGTGTTGATATCGTTTGACAATGAGTGATTTACACTGCTTGAGGTCTTGGGCTTAATACTAATGGGACATTTTCATGTTTTTAACAGGTTGGAGTTTACTGCTCATTCAATCAACTTTTGGAATATGGCTTCTACCATGCTGATCCCCACCCTGGCAATCTTTTTCGGACATATGATGGGAAACTAGCTTATTTAGGTAAATGCTTTGAACAATATATGATGCCAATCAATAATCTTTTGCATGTATTACCCTGGCTATAAAATGAAATGTATGAGGTTATTATTTATAAATTTTGGTGGATTAGGCTTATTCACAACCAAAAAAAAAAAAAAAAAAAAAAAGGTATTATAGGAGGTATAAGAGAATGAGTAGTTACCAAATTTTTCATGAGAGTAATTCTTGTGAACATGCCAGGGCTAATTTTTCGTGAGTAACTTTAATGGCTTTGTTTGCATTGGCATCATCATGCGTCACTTAATTGTGTTGTATTTTGGTAGCTACCATGTATGCCTTCGATTGATCTATTTCTCAGGAGATTCACAAAATCATCATTATGTTTGTCACTAAATTATGCAATAATCTCTGCCAAATGTGAAAAATGTGGGTTAATCTCAAAACATGTATGTGCATTGTTTGTTTTCAATTGACTGAGTGGAATTTGATATTTTTTTCCAACCAGATTTCGGTATGATGGGTGAATTTGAACAGGAATTACGTGATGGATTTATTGAAGCCTGTCTCCATCTTGTAAATCGTGATTTTGTCGCACTAAGCAAGGACTTTGTTACTCTTGGGTATGATTAGCATTACCTCTTCCCTACCAAGACAAGAATAACTATTCCTTTCCTCTTCAATTTCCCATATAGTAGTTTGTCTAACCTTCTTAAATTCTGGGGATGTACAATTACAATATTCGCAGGCTTCTTCCACCTACTGCAGACAAGGAAGCTGTCACAAATGCCTTAACAGGTGAGATGTCGTGATTTTCCACTTGGAGAGACCCATTTTATTCAATCTCATATTCACTTCTTTCTAGGTGTTTTCCAAAATGCTGTTGCTAGGGGAATCCGCAACGTAAGTTTTGGTGACCTCTTGGGGAACCTAGGAACCACCATGTAAGCTCCTTCCCACCACCTTGAGTTAGAACTGAGATTTTCATCTCACGTACACATTCTGGTTAACAGGTGTAGTAGTGTATCAGAGATTTGGGGCCACTAAATTCAGTGGTGGAGGAATCTTAGAAAAAAGGATAGGGTTTGAAATTTAGATTATGCCAAGACCTATTCATTTTAGATGACTATCATGAAGGATGGATCATATCTGGAATCAATTCAGGAGAACGTTGGGAAAATTTTTTTTGAGAGAAACAAGGATAGCATTAACCATTTGACATCATATACCATGCTTTACCATCATATACAGAGGAGTTGTAGAGGAGGTCAATTATTCATGGTACTTTACACTTGAGAAGCTGAGACCATTTCTTGAATGATTCTTCTGTTCATGACCAGCTGCTTATCCTCGTCATCTAAATGTTATGGTGTTAGTGCACATTTCACATGTTTAACAAATTAGATGCTGGAACAATCAATAATCTGGTGCTGTATAATTGCCTTGAAGATCATCATAGCTTATCTTTTACTTTCACATCTATGCCAACAAGAATTAAGAAGCAGTTAGATTGATAGGAAATTTATCACCTCATGCATGTAAATTTTTTATACTTGGTTGTAAAGTTTCTAAATGAGACTGATGTCCTTCAATTTATCATTCATGACAGGTACAAATTCAAGTTTCAAATACCTTCATACTTTTCTCTTGTTATCAGAAGGTAATCATGCAATGGTGGTGGAATCTTTTGTCTGGTTTCCTGCATGGTTAGACTTTTGCAAGAGTTGAAGATGCTTCTTTTGACTACTTGTACTGTTAAGATTAACAACTGTGCAAATTCTCTGCATAATTTGCTTCTTCCAGCCTTGCTGTATTGGAGGGAATTGCAATTGGCCTCAACCCAGATTATAAAGTTTTGGGCAGCACTTACCCATGGATTGCCAGAAAAGTTTTATCTGACAGCTCACCCAAGCTGAAGTCCTCTTTGCAGGCTCTTCTTTATGAGGTAACTATGTAAGACTTGTCCTTGGAAGATATGAGAAGGTGCTAGTATGTGTGATGTGAGAGGACAATCCTAATGCCAACAATTCATTCTTGCAGGATGGTTCTTTTCGAGTTGATCGCCTGGAATCTCTTCTAACTGAGGCAAGCACTTTTCCCTCTCTTTCCTTAGCTCCTTTCTGTTTTGATTAGAGGTCTTTTGCCTATATTCTCTGAGTCTTGTGCATTGCCTTCCTTTATCACTTGTAGAGGTGTAACATCTAGCAACTGTAAGATAATTTAATAGGCAGTCGATCATAATTTTGGGATTACTGCCGAAATTACGGTAATTGGTATTTCTCATTCTGAAACTGGTTCTTCTCTCAATCTTTAACAGTTTATGTCTATATCTTGCATGTTCTTGTTTCAGTCTCTTCGTGCCAGAACAGAGAAGGCCTTAATGAAAAGGCAGGTAGAAGGAAATGATTCTAGAATGGTTGTCAAGCAAATTCTCTCTTTTACATTAACTGAAAAGGTATAATCCAGCGTTTTCCATCACATATCTCTGTCTTTGGCCTGAAGAGCATTTATTCTCCTCCAACTGGTTTATTTGATCAATTTGGCAGGGTAGTTTTGTTAGGGAAATAATACTTGAAGAGTTCTCTAAGGTTAGTTTCTAAGTCATCTATTTCCCTTTTTCCTGTTATGTTGAAAAGACGAGCAAGATGATGTTTCAGTTCAACTTAATTTACGGACCTTAACTGTTCATGGAACTGATAGTGATACTTTAGTCCCCATCCAAAATTCCTAGGTTCTGCATCTAAATCAAAATTGTAACATCTTTTCTTGGAGCAGACAGCTGGAAGACAGTGCTTGAACTTTTTATGGTATAAAACTTACAAGATTTAGGTGATCCTGGGTCTCATAGTTGACATGAGGCCTGGAGACTCAATGCCTAGAGTAAGACATCCTTTTGGAGTTTGGGATTAGGTTTTCGGATACAGAATGGTATTTTATTGTTGTAAAGAGAATTGTGATATGATTAGGCTCTAGATAGAGCACGCTGTTTTTATGCTCAGTTTTAACACAGAATTGCTTTAGTAGCATGATTATGTTTTGTCCTATCGAATGCTGCTGGGAGGGGCCAAGCTTAGTTTTGAGACACATCCTTGTTTTCTTCTTTTCAGATTCTTAAAACCTACCTTCAAGAGCTTTCTTTATTCCTTTCTTTAGGCACAGGTTCTCTCCATTGAACTTTTTTGTGAACCTTATGTAGCTAAAGGTGAACCATCTTAAATAATTCTTTTTTTTTTTTGTACTCACATTTTCTTTATCTCACGTGCTTAAATAATTTCTTTTAACTTTTTTTCATTCTCATTCATAAGGATAGAGCTTAAACCCTCCACATAAATTCGCAGCTTGTCAAGTTCGATGGATGTGGCCAATGTCGTTGCTCTGTCTCTTTGTTCTGATTAAAAAACCAAGTTGTTCCCAAAATGAAAAGTCAAGTACATCTGTCGGTGTACTTCTACATAGTTCATTGAAAAATTTGTTGAACCAAATTATTCAATATTTATTACTGGGAATACGTAACTTTTATGAATCTACCACAAATTTTTGACTTGTATCAGGTAAGGACAAATATTGTAAGGAGATATAAAGTTTGTAAGGACTCTTATCTTACATTGTGTAGGTACATTATTTTGCGTTCATGTATACCTCATAAACAAACACATTCATTATGTACACTGGTTTGCTTCTATGATATAAAAAAGGGAGATTTCTAGCAGAAAAAAAGGGGAGATATGAATAATTGCCATAGGGCATGTTGCCCTTTAACTGGCCCAGCAAAAATTATAGCTACGCTTCTCTCATAACTTTATCTTCTGTTCTTCAAGAGATTTATCCTGTTATGAGGAGCATAAGAGGCTTAGACCACCTTTATTGTCATGTTTTCCTTTTCCCCTTCTAGACGGTTTATATCTAGAAACAGCTGGATGAATTGGAGTTGCCTTTCAGCGAAATGCCTCTCTGGAAACTGAGAAATGGGTGTTAATTAATTATTGATGATGATGATGATGATGATGATGATGGTGATTAGATAGAATTATTTGGTAGCATATAATAGCGAATCAATGCCACACTGCCTAATATACTAGTGGTTGAGTGCAGGGCATGGATGCACTTGGTCTAGCTACCGTTGATTCTTTAACTTCTGCAGCAGTATCATACATACCATTTGGCACATCATTTTCCTCCTCCGCTTTGACTGATGAAGACATAACAAATTTGAAAACATTTCGCCGTCTTTTGCTGTTGTTGTTGGGGTTTCCAAGTAATGAAAACTTGAGTCAGGTAAATGCTTACACATTCTACAGTCTATACTGGAATTGACAGTGAAATTCAATGATTTTTAGTGAGCAGAGAAGTATCCATTATCTGATTGGTCAGGAACTAAATATTAACAAATGTTACTACTTTATCTCTTTGTCAGCAACTAAATATCGACGAGCAGTTCATGTGTCAGGCATAATATCTAATTTTTGCTGCAGTAATGTTGGAAGTTAAAAGGTTCAGAACATTCTTAATGTGCATAAAAGTTGACAAGAAAGTTATCTGAACCTTGTATTTGAATTCCTACCAGTGTTTTTTCGTTCTCTTTCTTTTGTTAGTTGAACAAAATAAAACCTTTCTTTCTTAATGGGTTTTCATCTTGTAGGGGCTTAATGGAGAATCCGGAACCAAGGTTGAAAAGAGATACTTGGAGGAAGCATCATTAGCACTGGATCAGATTTCTTCTTTGCAAGAAATTCTCCCCCTCCTTTCTGTTATTTCTGAGGTGAGAAATGGGCATTGGGAGCAGACATGCTTATGTAACTACATGTTCTCTTCATTGAAACCATACGGTTCCCTATTTGAATTTACCTACTAGTAGTTCTCAATCGCCCATTCAGATTAGGGTTAAGGAATAGTAAGCATTGATTTGGGCTTCTACCTTGATACTCTTGGACATCAAAAAGGCACTTCTCTTCCCCTTCGGGAGTGTGAGAGTCGTTTGCTTTTTCATGACAAGCATTGCATTAATTGCCTAATAGCTGATCATATCTGTACAGGCATCAGAAGTGAGTTACAGAAAGACCATTTGTTTAGGAAAAGCATGTTGTATGAAAGTACAGGTTACCTTCGTGCAGAATAGAATGGCGGTGGATTTTAGGGCAATAGAAAACTTTTTAAACTTCCGTTTATTTTACAGCTCATGTTTTATTTTGTTTTGCTGTCAGCAGTAGTTGGTGATTTGCTCATAAGAGTCAGATCAAATTTCTGCAATTATTACTAATATGATCTTGCACCATCATCCGGTAATAACGGCTATAGATTCTTGTTTTTGTTCTCTTTGGATAGGTAAGCTATGTGGTCTTTGTATTGGTTGTTGATGATAGTACATGGTCCATTGGGAGTTTCTGTGCCTTGTTCATTTTGTATGTAAGCATATATCACATGCCAATTAATTTGAAAGATAAGATGTCGAGGCTGTCTTGTGATAATGCATTTCTCTCATGCATTACTTAATGCATACACTTTGGAGAATGCAGAATTTTGTCCTACAAATCACATCTTTATCAAATGTTGCAAGGTGAACAGCTTTAGTATTTTGGCCATGAACAAGTGAAGGGAAAAATGTCTCTGTTCCTGTTTACCATTTTATTAAACTTCCGATGCATCTTTATAACATATGGAGTGTCAATGTGCTTACCTGCTGCTACATGTGAAAAATGTTGACAGCTCCCTCCAGAAGCGCAACAGCAGTTACTGAATCTACCAAGTGATTTGGCAGGGAGATTATTGTCCAGGGGTATTGCGAGGACTATTCGCAGGATCTTCATATGATACAAGCAAAAAAAATTTGTCAAAGAGGTAGCCACTGTTCAAATGCCCATCTCCATTGGTTCTGTTCACCGGTATTTCAATAGACCAATAAAGTAACACTTCCGATTAGAATGGCGGATCAATAAGTCGAGCACAATCAGAATTAATTCGAACGCCAGAACAACCCCTCCTTTGCAATTGAAGAATCACAGTTAAACCATTTCATTGTATCGTGTATCTCCCCCTCTCTCTGACTTTTCTGTCTGTTGTCAACCTCATCATAAATTTCTTCCTGTGTGCGAACGTTGATGCTTGAAGTCGATGAAACTTCGCCTATTTGACTTTTGATCACCAGACAAATCATGCACTAATTTGTCTTTTTAGGTGGAAATAGGTATTTCCCTTCCAATTTATGTCAATGGAGATGGACAACCCATAGCATGCGCTGTACGGGTTAAGCTAGCGTGTGTAAATTTTATTATTGTCAATCATGGAGGAGTTGGAAGCACTTCAGGGGGTCGAGCATTGATCAAATTCAGTCTGTTGGCTCTCGATATCTCCCGAAAAAGTTATTTAACATTCGTGCATTGACTCTTCTCGATTGACATCCAAGAAAGCCTTTGGCATGACTGTGATTCAAATGCAAGGATGACAAGGACTGCATAAATCTAGCAAATCAAAACTGAACTACAAATATGCTGACTAGATTCGTCTTCCGCATTAAAATCGGAACGAATTGTCTTTTGCGAATTTCTGGCAAAATGCACGACGGTTTAACGGTCGAGAAATCATGGTCTGGTTCAGCAGAGAATGTTAGTCCTCCTAAATTTGTATAACTGGTAAGTGCATTCAACTACAAACTGGGGCACCCGGCATCATGTGGACTACTCGTAGGAGCTTTGCCAATTAATTGAGCGTTTTCCTGGAAGCCAAAACAGCAGACTTCTTTGGAACCCAACCCTGCTCCCCTCTTAAAGTACGTGCATTTAGGATCTGCTTTGGGAAGGGACTTTGAGTGTCCAAAGTCCATTTGGCCAATATTAGGTATTTGGTAAAATTTTTGAAATCCACATTGAAAGAATGCTAGCCTTTGAAAGGCTGAAAGCCCAGGGCAGGTCCTAAGTTGGCTTGGGCTTTCAGCATTTTCGAAAGCCCTGATGGGTTACTGTTCATCTTCTTCTCTAGTAGCGTGGTTGCATGTGGCTAGTCGGAGATGTGCTAGAGAGAGGCCGGCGAGGTTAAGACTACCCTGGCGACCATCACCGGCCAGTCACATGACCCCAGCGAGTCGTGTCGCCGTAACCCAGCTTTGGATCACGCGACCCCATGAAGGGCCACCTGAGGTTGCACGACCTCACTGAGACCAAATCTATTGTGGGAGGTTGCGCGACCTCTGGTGTGACCCAGATCTGGGTTGCGACAAGGTCGTGCGATCTCCAACGAACCCAGATCTAGGTCACGTGACCTCCGTGAAGGGCCGCCAGGGGTCGCCTGAGATCACTCGACCCCAAGTGGCCCTTGCCAGTCATCTCTGCTTGAGGCCGCCAGCCCTCGCCGGCCAACTTTTTTATTTTTCTTTTGATAATCTTTTTCTTTTTTAAATTACAAAATTTCTTTGTAAATATAACCTCTCCAAACACTATTTTACTCAAAGGTATTTCACAATGGACTTTCAAATTACAATTTAATAAACACAATTTACATATTGGAAAATCCCTTTTAACTTAAAATTCTTTGCATTTTTCCAAAAAAATCTCCCAAAAGTCCAACAAAATGCAGCCTAAGTAATTGAATCTGAATAATCATGTTCACTCTCTGAAATGAAAAAAAATGTTCGGTGAGTGATTTGCGACAAATCAACTGGCCGCTCATCCCATCGACGCAGTCTCACGATTGTTATTCATTCTCAGATCCTCGAGTAGGAACAGAAGACGCAAGCTGTACACTTGCACGAATTTGATTATTTGGGCCTGAAACTTTAGTTCTAGAACCGGTGAAATGCTAGGCTTCTACTAAATTTGGAAATGCAATTTGTCAAAAACTACCCCCAAAGCTCTTGTCGAACATACAAATAATATATAGTAAGAAAACATACAAATAAAATATTGACTATCGATGTTATTTGCACAATCAATACTTTGAACATCACTTGTTTCCTTATAAATTTGTTCGAAGTGTTATGGAGACACTAGGGTGTATTTGGTAACTATTCTGCCCCCAAAAATAATTTTTACTTAAAATTATTATTTTTTATTATGTTCTCTAGATGAATTTCAGAGTATTTAAAGGCATTTAATAACCGTCCAAAATTTCTATTCTCAAATTCTTTTTTGAATTAGAATTTCTTTTAATTTTTCAATACTTTTATTATTCTTTCCTTTTTTTCTCTTTTTTTTTTTTTTCCTATCTCTCTCCTTCTTCTCTAGCCAGTTGCTGGCCACAACAATGGCCGATGACTGACTAGGCGAGGTCTCGCAAGCTCGCTCAAGCCTCACCTGTCCAGGGTGCCAGATTTGGTCAACGCCGAGTCTCACGGCAGCTGGCGACGAGGCTCGGCCTCACCAAGCCTTGCCTCGGCCTAGCGAGGCTCCGACGAAGTCGTGGAACCTTGCCCAGTTGATTGCCAACCATCGCCATGGCTGACAACCAATAATGAAGAAGAAGAGAAAAAATGACAGAAAGAAAGAATTTTGAGGAATTTTCTCGGTGTATTTTATTCACGTACCAAGAGGTATATGTAATACAAGAGTGTACAATATAGGAAATAATATATGTGATACTATTTTCCTATTTGAATAAATTAAATCAATTAACCTATCAATCTAAGATTAATATAGTCATCCGCGGAATCAAATAACATCTTCAACACTCCCCCTCAAGCTAGTGGCTTGTATATATTGAAGACGCCAAGCTTGTTCAAAAGATATGTGTGTTGTCTTTGACACAATGGTTTGGTGAATATATCCACAGGTTATTCAACAATTCCAATTCCTCTTGTTGCAACTATTCCTTCTTGGATTTTTTTCCGGGTGAAATGATAGTTGACTTCTATATGTTTTGTCCTCTTGTGAAAAACTGGATTTGCTGCAAGTTTGAGTATAGCATCATTGTCGCAAAACAATATAGTCGATCCATCCACTTGTATTCCATCCACTTGTATTCCAAGATCAATAAGTAATCCTTGAACCTAGACTATTTCACAAGCAGTCTTCACCATAGCTCAATATTCTAATTCACCTGATGATAGCGAAACTGTTGACTGTTTCTTTGTCTTCCATGAAATCAAGGATCTTCCTAATTTAATGCAAAAATCAGTGACTGATCTTTGAGTCATTGGACAAGTGGCATAGTCCGTGTCGCAATAAGCTGTCATCTTCATGTCACAATCATGAGATAAAAGTATTCCAAGACCAGGACATCCTTTCAAATACTTCACAACCTTTAATGCTGCATTCAAATGCGACTATTTTGGATTATGCATAAATTGGTTGAGTATTTGTACCACATAACATATATCAGGTCTAGTCATGGTGAGATAAATCAATTTTTTGACGAGTCTCTGGTAGGCTGATGGATCCTTAAGCAATGAATCATCGGAAGGTGATGATGACGATCCCGCATTATATTCATGCGTTGTCAATTTGATGTTTTGTTCTATCGGAACAACAGCTAACTTACAACTTGATAATCCTGCTTTTGATATAATCTCCAAAACGAATTTTCGCCAGCTAAGGCAGATTCCTTTGTCTGACCGAGCAATCTCAATGCCAAGAAAATATTCGAGAGGTCCCAAATCCTTAATATGAAAGGTGGAAAGCAGATGTTCTTTGAACTCTTTAACAGCATATTCATCATTCCCGTGATAAGTATATCATCAACATATATTAACAAATAGATTGATGATGTACCTCTAGTCCACATAAATAGAGGATAATCATGCTTGGAATATTGAAAACCTGCATCCGTGAGTGTTGTGGTAAACTTGGCATACCACTATCAAGAAGCCTATTTTAGTCCATACAAGGATTTGCAGGGACGACATACCCGAGACTCCCCATGTCTACGTAAACCTTGTGGGAGATCCATATATATTTCTTCATCGAGATCCCCATGAAGGAAAGCATTGCAGACGTCCATCTAATGCAGGGGCCAATTACAAAGTGCAACAATAGATAGAAAAGAACGAACTGTTACCTCTTTGGCAACCGGAGAGAAGCTCTCATGATAATTGAATCCCTCTCTTTGTGTGAAGCCTTTAGCTACCAATCGAGCCTTGTAGCGCTCCACAGAACCATCTCCTCAATATTTAATCTTTTACACCCATTTGCAACCTATTGGTTTCCGATGTGGAGGAAACAAAACGACGTCCCAAGTGTGATTCTCTATGAGTGCATTTAGCTTGGCCTCCATAGCTTGTTGCCAACGTGGATCATGAGCCACTTCATGATAGGAAGAAGGTTCATGTTCCTCTTATATGTGATTAATACAACACGTGCTCTGGTTATAATCGACTATATAAGATATAAGAGGACACTGGATAATGAGTACCTGGAGAATTCAATGTGGGGCATATTGAGTCTTTGGTCCATGTTGGCCGGCGAACACGACGGCCAGTACATCAAGGTTGGTCAACAAGTGTTTCTCCATGAAGAGGTGTTGAAGATTCAACAGAAATTTGCTATGAAGATGCTACTAAAGAAGTAGGTGAAGGAGGTGTCATTTTCTCCTCAGATGACAACATGGGAGACTCACAATTATGTGTTGCCGGTAGAGAATATTCAGGATTTGGTGTAGCAAAAATATACTATGGATTCAAATATAAATCTTCCTTTGACAAGAATGCTCAATAATCTGATACTGAATCAGGTGATATGGATGCCATGTCTTGAAAGGAAAATATATCTTCGTAGAAAACATCTCTGCTTATCAAGAACCGACCTATAGAAATCTCTATGGCCCTATTCTACATCTCTGCTTATCAAGAACCAACCTATAAAAATCTCTATGACCCTATAACCTTTCTGTAAAGCGGGATATCCCATAAAAATGCATTGTACGGCACGTGGATCCATTTTCTCTCGACCCACAATAGTTGCATGGCATAAACAGCCAAAAAATTTTAAATGATCAATATCTGGTCGTTTTCCAAATAGGGTTGTTTTCCAAATAGCATCTCAAATGGAGTCCAACCTTCAAGATTAATACAATCATCAACGGAATCAAATCACATCTTCAAGGCACACCAAATCATATCTTCAACAAAAAAAAAAAAAATTGACTTGATTTTAAAATTATTCTTGTTCTCGAGAATAAATTTATTTCCCAAAATAAAAAAGTCACTAGTTAACAATCAGACCCTATAGAAATTCCTTAAATCCTGTGCCGAAAAGACAATTCATCATGGTCAGAGTTACTAATTCGAATGGATCGAGGGCTACATAAACCTGCTTCAACCACCAGTTTTTTATAGAATGACTTCTTTTTTCTTTTTTATGTAGGAAGAATTTCTTTGCATTTCGAAATCGAAACTTAAGCCAATAATAGCTGTACGATATCAGTGGTCTTCTTGTGCCAGCTTCCCTTTTCACATCTCCTTAGCCGGGTGTACAAAAATGCAACTTCGTGGTATTACCCATCTTTTGATCTCCACCTCTGTTTTCAATCTGAAAAAGTTATCTCGTCGTATCGGGGCAACAAATAGAACTTAGAGAACATACCTTCTGCTTAGTCCACAAGACAGTACCATTCGTTTTAATTAACAGTGTGCCATTATAGCCCTATTGATGCTCGTAATCAAATAGACAAATGTCCAAGCACTAAAGCAACACTATATGCTTATTATGGATCATTTACCTATACATCCCGTGCAACCCTAATAAACAGAACTTCTCTTAATTTCAGTTCAAACTAGGGAGCAGAAAGTGGCAAGATAGAGTTCAAAAACGGAAAAGAAGTATAACATGCTAAAATACACGACCCCATATATGGTCGATTAAGGAAACATTCGCCTGGACACGTCGTGGCCTTGAAGAAATTTCTCTATTTGTACAAGTACCTGCCAACAGTCAAGATCGGCGTTAAAAACCGCTCTGCATAACCAGCTCTTCATAGATGGGAAGACAAGTAGATGAGGACGGTGTTATAAGATGACTGATCCAGTCGTGCAGTTGACTTTTCAAGTTCTGCTTGTTATGGTCAGATCAGTAGACTTTGTATTTTCTAAAAGCCTGCAGTTACGCTGCTAAAATCCTTGCTACGGCTAGTGAACCATCAGCTTTGGGATTATTGAAGACAGCCTCCCTAGTTTTGTCTTACTCAGCATCATACAAATTGTACTATCAGGCAGTCAACACTTCATCTGGGTGGTTAACATTGAAAAAACATGCATTTCAATTTCCAAAATGATATTTGAAAAGCTTCTCATTGTAACCACATCTATGTGACCAGAGTGAAACAATTTGACTTCAAGCAACCAACAGTATTCACTTAGAAGAATGTTGTTCAAAATACTTGGCAGGCGCTCCAATAATGAGAACATTTTTAAAAAACCCAGCAACATTAAGGTTAAACTGGATAGATTTTTGGGGAGCAACGCTTCAACAATTTTTCTTTATGCAGACTCACCCTAGTCGGAATGCACATGAGAAAATACAGAGAATAAACCAAGAAAAAAAAGCAAGAGAAATAAGATATTCTAAGTAGGGGTGTGCAAAACGGACCGCCCAAACTGGGAATCGCCCGGACCGGACCGGACCGAGCTGGCTGGTTGGGTCCAATTCCTGGGAATGTCAGTCCACTTCCCAGTTTCTAAAAGTCGAACCGATGTCTGGGCGGTCCGGTTTCTGGTTCCGAGGGGGAAATGGACCGGATTGGACTGACTATATGTACTCTTTTCTTAAAATATCTTTAAAAAAAAAAAAAGGGACCAGCTTTTTTTTTAAAATTTCTTCATGACATAAGGTATCAAGTAGTGGGGAAAAAACAAAAAAGTGACCGCTTCCTTTGAACTAGACCGAAACCGGACCGGGAACCGATCACCCCCAATTCTATGACAAGGGTTGCTATGGCTCATTGAAACAAATGCTTTTCTGTATCTCACGTTTCCTTCCCATTCAAATCACCCACCAGAGAGTAAACTAAAGGTCCATAGAAAGATCAGACACTTTATATGACCTAAAAGCATGGATATCTTTGCAAGTGTGAAAACAGCACAAGGGATAACCAGGCCATACCTCAATCGCTATAGCCGTTGGTGTGACATCAAGAACGTCTTCAACACCCAAGTTCGCAGCGAGATCTGAGAAAGAGTATCTCCTCCAAAGTTATGCATCATTTATGGTCAAAAGATTACAAAGAATTTCCTCCAGCTTAGACATTCCCACAAATTTAAGAAAACAAAGAAGATTCTTTTAACAAGCTTCAGATTCGTGGCTTAACTGTCACAAATCTAACGAGTGTTGTGGAACTAGCAAATGCAAAATGGAGCATTTCATCAGTGTGGAGATGATCAAAAAATTTCCAAATGACAAAGTATTAAGTATTACTGCTCGGATGATCTAGAAAGGGGATTCTCAGTGCAGTTCCCATTGCGCAACTATCGTAAATGGTATCAAAAACAAAAAGAAGAAACCAATTTTCCTCTAAAGAGTGCCATATTGTGTGTATATGTTGATCAAGACATATCCACTATAAGGTAACATATCAATGCCAGTGACGTACCTAGGACAGAAACTTTAACATCAGCACTGGCATATGATTCAGCTCTCTTTTTTGAGAGAGTGAAAAGTCCAACAAAAGCCTGAAAAGACATGAGCGGTGTAATGCTTAGGATTAATTTGTGGATAGTAATTAAATTAGAGCCAGAAAAGTTAAGCAGGCATATGCAGTAATTTCAGATTAAGGAAGACAACACTAGCAAGATGAATAACCACCTGTGTGTATGGATCGCCTGATTCAAAGTGCAAAAGGGGGCGGGAAGCAGTCCCTACAGCGGCAATTCTCCTAGCCAGGGCATCCAAAGGCACATCCAAGAAGACACTGACTCCCTGCCTGATATATTTCCTACAGTAGGGTGGACAAGCTCATGTTGTGATCTGCGCAAATGCAAATGGAACAAGCAAGATAGAAAAAAATCTAGTTTCACTCTCATTGTAGAGACACAAGTACCAGTTGATAGGCCGAACAACTGCACCACCACCAGTTGCAACAACCTGCTGGGGCGTGAAAGACAATTTCCGTAATGCATCACTCTGGATGACAAGATAATAATCATTCTGTCATTACTAATATCAAAGGGACTGTTAAGGTAACTAACTGCAATCAGATTGATAATATTTGAGGAATTTCACAAGACTACTACCAATTGTTCTAAAAGTTACAACTATGAGATGAAAGAGTGGTTAGATGTTTAAATTTCTAACACTCCCTTTAGCACGCAGGTTGGCCTTTGACCTGAGACTAAAGCATAAAAATACAAACTTAGGGAGGCAAATAGAAGGCCTAGCAAGATTTGAATGTAGGATATTCTGCCCTCATACCATGTAAACTTTTGTGGGATTATTGTCAACTATTCCAAAGACTTAAACTATTAGATAGCGTTGTTTATTATTTAGATATTTCGACAACAACAAAGGGGCTAATTCGATGAGCTCATGAAGTCATATGGCAAGTTTGTGATAACATCCAATTGAATCCTTCCCTCACCTTAGCAGTTATATAGGAATTTAGGCAAGAAAAACACTGCCTGTTCTTATACAACCTGCTTGTGGAATGAGAACAAAGAAGACCATTCCACTACAAGTATGTCAACAGTAAAATTTACAATTACAATGTCTATGAAGAAGCCAGAAATTCTTTTTGCGCTTCTCATAATTTGAGATTATAGTTTAACTCACTTGTAACCAGTATCTCAAAGTACTCCCAGAGTTTGTGTCACCATGTGCCCCTCTAGCAATCAAGTAAACCTCGCTAGAACAACATTCAAATTACTTACATAAAAAAGCTCACTAACTGCACCAACTATCTCTCCAATTTGTACTATAGAATTCCATACTAGTCTTGCCAGAAGTTTAAGATTTCAGCATCTAACCTAAAACTTTCCTTCACACCATGAGCTGTCCACTTAAAATACATGAATAGAAAGGTTCAACACTAATTTTCTCCAGCAAAAACTGTGTCTTAGCTGGAGTTTTGAACCTAACACCATAACAAGACAGTGCAAAATCAGTCCACAATCACACAATTTCATACATTCATATGAAATGGAGAACAGTGAGGAAATAAATACCAGCCAAACAAACAGTATTGTCTGATCTCACTAAAGGATTTGCAGGGATATATCTATGGACGGTAAAACAGAGATAAATATATTTGGCAGGGATCTATCTATGGACAGTAAAACAGAGATAAATATATTAGGTCATAACCTTCCAATTCCTTAAGTTTCCTCTCCATTGCTGATTGTTATTTTGCTTTACTTGTTCCTTTTCCTTTTATTTTAAATAACACTCTTTCTCTTCCTTTATAATACAACAACAGTTTTCCTGTGAGAAAATCTTAAAATGACGGTTGTACATCATGCTTTTGAAAAACTACGACTATAAATGCCACTTCCCATAGTTAGGGGGCAAAGGAGAAATCTCCTGTTTAAAAATGTAACCATAGCCCGTGATGCCAGAGCATGTAATGAACAAGTGAAACAGGAAAATGCTAACAGATTAGCAAAGCATCTACACTCTTTCTCTTCCTTTATAATATAACAACTGTTTTCCTTTGAGAAAATCTTAACATGGCGGTTGTACATCATGCTTGTGAAAAATTAAGACTCTAAATGCCACTTCCTATAGTTAGGGGGCAAAGGGGAAATCTCCTGTTTAAAAAAGTAACCATAGTTTGTGACACCAGAGCATGTAATGAATCACTTTCCACATCTGATATAGGCTGATCCTATAAACAAGTGAAACAGGAAAATGCTAACGGATTAGCAAAGCATGTAGAGGACCCCATGACGACCACATTTAGGCATTTCCAAGGTAAACAGATTGTGATCGAGCTAAGAATTAGTCAAAATGAAAAATAACCAAGTATAGAAGTCAACTTAAGTACTCTATAATCAACTTCATGCAAAATATAAGGTGAGATCCCCAATTAAGATGGAGAAAAGAATGTCAATGAGGCACTATGTTAACCAGAAAACATAGATGGAAACCGAGAGATTCATATTTAAATTAGATGACAGGAGACAGATAATCTTAAATTATGGATTTCAATATAAACCTACAGTGTCACTTCTGAAATAACCATGCAAAGGATGTTGAGCTACCAAGGGAGTTAAAGTAAGCTAAAGATCTCACGTGTTTAAGCGAATGACAACAGTTCGATGGAAATGCAATAAGGGTGGACTGAGAGCATAAAGTAATGAACTAGGAAATAAGCAACAAAATAATCTGACACACCTCATAATCTCTGAAGATACACTCCCCACGTTGTTTAAAGATTTGAGTAACAGAATCTTGGCCAATAGCCTGCTCCACGTATTTGTCACTGCATGGCCACAAGCAGAAAAATTAATGAACCAACGAGAGGAACTGTAAGTGAGAATCTAAGAGCATATATTTTGAACAGTAAAATCAGTTGTATGGACCACGTCCAAGAGCTAGGTAAATGACATGCATGAGAAAACTTGGAGAATGACTCTATACAAAGATCAAGTACCAACACCACGACTAGTTTGTGGTCTCAGCATATGATGTCTTGTAAGTGACGTTATATTTCATAGAATGATAGAAAAACAAAGGTTAATTACAAATATAGAGTGGCATAATTTGCATCTGGCTGCTTTTGATCCCCAGTTCTTCGTATGGAAGTTACATCCTTATCTGATAACAATTACTGAGAAAATCTAAAAGGATGCACTTCCGACTAGAAAATAACCAACAAGAGAGACAAACATGATACAAAGAGCAGACTTCCAGCAATCAATAGTAACAATGTCTTTTCCAAGAAGTGTTGTCAAATTAATCAAATCTATCAATTTTCCTAAGCACAAGATCAAGTAAGTGCTCTGACCTGTCAACAAAAGTATAGCCTAATGCTTCAGACAAAAGCTTTCCGACCGTGGTCTTTCCGGAGCCCATCATCCCTAAGTCAAATATTGCACGCGATTTTTAACACAAAATAAAAAGCTATGTCATCTTATAGAGAATTTTAGCAAGAGAACAAACCGACAAGGAAAATGGAGCGGCCATCCAAGCATGAGCTCACTTCTTGGGCTTTCGTCTGTAAAATACACCAGAACATCCTTCTTGAAAAACATATTGCAAGCTAGGATTTCATATGAACTAAAATCCAGTCTTACACACGTTAAAACATTTTCAATCAACCATTATAGGTACTTCCAACAAATAATGTTTCCCATAAAAAAAATAAGTATGCATACCTTGAGCAACCAATTTCCATTTGAAGAAGCACACAAACATCCTGCTTCCAGAACCGGGACCACTAGAAAAGGTTGAAGTGAAAATGGTCAAAATTAAATTGGAGGTAACTTCCCCTTGGTGAATAAAAGACTTAACTGAAGATATACAATTCTGACAGGAAAAAAATAATTATTTACAATCTCAGAGGCTCGAGCTATTTCGAGGCAGCATTGCCTGATACATACTTGCTTCACAACTAGTATATATTAATGTCTTATCATGAAGCAATGTAAGAGAATCACTTTTCATGATAGACCAAGTCATTCCATACATATCGCAGATGTGGAGATGTATTTATCCATATCAGCTGTTTTAAAGAACACGAAATCCTTTGCAATTTCTTTCACCTTGAAGCAGTAGGAAAAAAATGAAAATCACCCAAACGAAAAGTGTACGTGGATGTCCACTTCCAGCAGTCCTTCTCTGTTTCTTTTTCTACGACGAAGAAAAAAAACCATGGGTTCAGAAAGGTCTAGACAATTGCCGGCACAGCGTGTGTGGCTCTCAAGTCGGATTAGCTAATACAATCCACAGAACTGGAAACCTTCAAGAGAGATCAATGGACGAGCGTGTCAATCTTCAGAGCCGGAGAGGGAATAACGACAGAGTGTTTACGGTGGGTTGACCCTGATTAGGTTGCAAGATATGTATTCATCCAAGGTAATTAAACACAGTCATGATACGGATAGAAACATAATCACAGCGATCGCGCAACGATCCAAAATGACTTGAGAGTTCAGTCAAATTAGCACCAGGGACGCGCTCTTCCTCCCATACGAAACGAAAGATGGGAAATTTCACTCGACACAATTCAAGCCATGGCAAAGATGCACATGCAGCAGCGCGCCGCACCGCAGCACACGAATGCAGCACAAGAGAAAGGTCGTCGCCTACCTTGCGAACACTCGCGAGATTGTAGTAGACCCACGGGCGGCTTCCTCTGCCCGAGGAACTCCGGTTTCCTCCGCGAGTCACGGACGGTCACGAGGCGGAGATTGCTCTGGCGCGGCGACGGCAGGCGGTCTCTCTGCCTGCCTCCGTTCCCGTTCAAACGCACGGGCGGAGGGAATTGCAGAGCCGGTCCACAAGCGGCTGCCTCCATTCTCTATTGCCGTGGAATCGACCAAAAGTTCAAAAAAAAAAAAAAAAAAAAAAAATCTCACATGCACGTCCTCCAGAGGAACAGCGAGCACGACGAATTGGCCTCTGCTGCAGCAACCTCTAAAGCGCGAACGCGCGAACGTCAATGCTGCGACAGAAGACGACGAGTCGAAATCAGCTCCGAAAACAATCATAGACGGCACACGACAGGCCATCTTCCAGTCGAACCTGAACTCCCAAAAAAAAAAAAAAAAAAAAAAAAAAAAAAAAAAACAGAGGACGCCCAGTTTCGTAACGGACGGCATTATCGAAACAACGCTTCACCTCGCTCGCGACGGCGGAACAAGAAGAGAGCTCTGTTCGATCAGCCGAGACGGGACGGGCCCGAGCAAGCGGCGGGGAGGAGGAGAGCCTGGTTCAGTGGCGGTCTTCGCCGCGGCACCGGAGAAGACAAGGCGGAGCACGAACGGAAGCGGGGGGGCCTCCCTAGATATAAGCACCAGCTCGGATGGAAGGAATGAAGAGCATCACATCAGCATCGCGCATTTCTAGAGAGAGAAAGGGAGAGAGGGGTAGAAAGGCAGGAGGGAGAGAGAGAGGAAGCGTGGCGCGAGGAGAAGGAGGAGGAGGAGGAGGAGGAGGGGCAGGTGGCGCGCATGATGACAGTGGGGAGACAGGTGAAGGAGGGAGGGCGCCGGATTCGATGGGGAGACGCGACTCTGCGTTTAGAGAGAGAGAGAGAGAGAGAGAGAGTGGGGGGAAGGGTCGTTTTGTTTTGTTTGTTTCGATTCTTCGAAGGAAGGGGGGCGCGGGGGCGTTGAATTCTATTTATATTTCTCCGCCCGCGCCGACGTGGAATATCGGCATCCGGGAATTCTTCCCTCCTTCTGTGGTCTCGCGCGCTTCCGAATCAATTTTTCCTGCTCCCGCAAAAAGACCCCCAACAAAATAATAATAATAAAAGAAAATGTCACAAATGGTCCCTATATTATTGCTTAATGTGCAATTTGGTCTTCGACCAAAAAAAAAAATATATGCAATTTGGTCTCTGAACTTTCGATCGACTCAATTTGGTCCTTGAACTATTGATAAATGTCCGATTTTGTCCCTGAACTTTCGATCGGCTCAATTTAATTCATGAATTATTGATAAATGTCTGATTTAGCCTCTTGCCGGCGTCTCCCTCACAGATCTGGTGAGGGTCGCCCTCGTCGGGCGAGGGGCTCCCTCACCGGATGCTGGCTTCCCTCCGCCGGAGCCGACGGAAGGAAGAGAGAAGAAGCAAAAAAAAAAAAAAAAAAAAAAAGTAACGAATGACTAAATCGGACATTTATCGAAAGTTTAGGGACCAAATTGAGCCGATCGAAAGTTCAGGGACCAAATTGCACATTAAGCAATAATATAGGGACCATTTGTGTCATTTTCCCTAATAATAATAATAATTTGGGGATAATAATGCTAATGGTCCCCGACTTTTAATTCAATGTATAGTGTGGTCTCTCGATTATTAATCTGTATTGTGATCCGTAAACTTTATCCAAAATGCACAATATGGCTTATAATCTCTAATTTGTTTAAATGTGATTTTTGAACTTTTGGTACTTGTTCAATTATATAAAAATACTCAAATATCGACTTTTTGTTCAATCAAGTTTAGGGATAACTTTGAATATCTTTATAAAGTGTAGGGATTAAATTGAATGTACACTAAAAGTTTGATAACCACAATGAACGACTTAAAATTTTATGAATCGCATAGCACATTAATCCAAAAAATTTCACTCTTTTAATCTAGGGTTAATACTCTGAAAAACCCCAAACTGGTACACCTGTGATAAATTTATCTCAAACTATTTTTTTGACTACCAAAAACCCCAAATTCGTATACCTTTAACAAATTTACCCCAAACTGGTACACTTGTGACAAATTTACCCTCTGTTAGTTTTCGTTAAATTTTACTGTAAAATTATTAAATTAAATGACACGTGATGGTTGACTAGTATACCGATTTGGGATTTTACGCGTCATTTGTCACAATTTACAATTTTTGTGATTTTTTTGTGGTATTAATCCAATTTAGCGGAGGGTGTATTTGTTATAAATTTACCAGTTTGGGGTTTTTTTGCGGTCGAATAAATTAGTGTAGGGTAAATTTGTCATAAATATACCAATTTATAGTTTTTTATGGTCAGTTAAGGTAAATTTGTCACAGGTGTACCGGTTTGGGGTTTTCCATGGTCAAAAAGATAGTTTAGGGTAAAATTATCACAGATGTACTAGTTTGGGGTTTTTCAATGTATTAACCCTTTAATCTATCCACTCTATATTTCCAATATCTAACTACGAACTTTGAACCAATTATAATAGGGTAGATTCTAGGTTTCAATTTGAAACCTACCCATGTTGGATCCAATTATCCTTACATTTAAATGATTCAGCAAGGCTGAAGAGGGCCTAAGCCTAAGGTAATTGAAACTAGACTATATTTGAAAGTTGACGTTCCATGACTAGTTGCACATTTATTAGCCATCTTTAATAATCGTAATATGAATCGACTAAGTTCAACAGTCATCAAGCCGCCAAGGAGGAAATATACTTACAATTAGCGTGTATTTGTTTTGTTCGAGAACTTCGTGATAAAAGAAAAATATTTTCTAGATAAACTACTTTCCAAAAATTTATTTTTGAAAAAATGTTTCTCCCTTTTAAGTTAGGGAATCCATTTTCCTAATTTGATGCATGCATATTTTCTTTGACCGCAAACAGTTTTCCATTTACTGATCATTTTCAGCTGACCAAATGTGGGAGAGTTCAAAAAATTAATTTGCAAAAAATTATTTCACTCACACAAGTACAGTCTTACTTTTCATTTGTTGGTAGTTTTGGAATGTGATTTCTTTATTGATGAAAGGGAAGTTGTTTTGTCATAATCTAAATTTATTATTTTCAATCTATGAAAATTTTTATTGGAAATCGATTCATTATTCAAACACCAGAATGTGAGAAAATTATTTTGCAAAAATAATTTCTTGCAAAATAATTTTTTTATCATAAATGGTTTTCCATTTATTATTTATTTTCAAAATAATTTTCTTTCAAAGAAACAGATTTAAAATGGGTTTGTATCCAGCCTTTTCGAGCGCCAGGGGAAGCGATGGTTTAAAAGGAGGAGAGGGAGAGCTCACAAGCTGACAAGCGTCACTGTCTTCCATCCGTGCTGGCTTTGATCCAGATGACAACTGTTTCTAAGAACTCAAAAGAAGAATATTCTTTCTTTTGATCAAATTCCAATTATACCCATTTTGAAATTTTCCTTGATTTATTCAAACACATTCAACTCACATCGATTTTTGACATACATCGAATTCCAAACATAAAAACGTGAAAAATAGCTAGCCCCAATCTCTCTTAAACTAGAAAATTGTGTGGAATCGTAAATAAATACGGTTTCGAATGAACCAAATCAAGACCAAGCTCAAGCTCAGTAGGATTCGAACTCACGACATTGAGAATTTACTATCTTTGGGTCACCTCGAAGATGCCTAAAGAGGCACGATTTGGAGGGGTGTTCGGACATGTACCTTACGTATAGTAGGTATGGCTTAGTGAGCAGAACGACCCAACGAAGAGTTTGATTATTTCCCTGACTCACCAACCAAGGACCACACCCCCTCCCCCCTTTTTTTTTTCTCTCCTCTCTATTTCAAATTTGTTATGGCCAAAACCAGCAAAGGTCAGTTGACCAATGAACATGCTTCTCGACTGCATTTTAATATGGAATGAGGATCTTCTAATTGATCGGTTCCAACAAAATGACTCGAATTTAAAAAATAAAAGTCAACATATCTGGAAAAGAACATCTTATGTACCCCTAAAACACATGAGTCCTGCTCACATCCACCATCCAGGGTTGGAACGACCTTGAATATACACGACATCCATTTAGATACTCATTAGATATATATAGGTTTATGGGAGGATGATACTTGCTAACAGTAATCTGTACCAATCGTGTCGATAAGGTATGAAATCGTACCAAATTTAATTTTTTTTTCTCTAGCTTAACCAAATTAGGATTGCATGGTCCTCATGTCAATGCCGACCATCATCGCTCCCCCTATCCATGTCCACACATCTCATGTGCAAATAAGAAGAAACTTATATATATTCGTTTGCAGTTACGGACGATATATTCCTACTAAAGTTTAAAAATTCGGGCCCAGGTTAGATGTTTCCAATGCACATAAAATTCAAGCTGTGATGGAAAAAGCAACACTTCAGGGAGGACATTAGATATCAGCCGCACGATTACGTGCGAGTCGCCAGAGTTTGAACTTACCTTATTATATAAAAATCGAGAGGAGGGGGCGGTGGTTGGTGGGAGGGCAATTGAGGCACAAAAGAAATGAGACACGCCCTATATGCGAAAAAAAGAGGGGCGGTGGTTGGTGGAGGAGGGAGGGGGAGAGATTTGGTCGCACGCCAACCCCCGCCCCGCCACCTACCCACGGGGGTTGGTGGCGCGAGAGGGGGCACGGGCAAATGGTATGAAAGAGGAGATATTTGCGTTCTTTATTTAGAAACTAGAAAGAGAGAGGGAGGAGGAGAATTGGATCGCCACGGAAGAGAGCCCGGGTCCGGTCGCGATATAGTCATCCGGTGTCCCGCCGAGGCTCCCATGCCGGTCGGGAACTTTCGAAGAAGCTAGAAAGGATGGGATAGAATTTGCGGAAATGTGATATTCGAATGCAAGATCTTGCACATACTATGTCTAGAATGACGAGATGCGTCTAAACTTGAAACTGGCTTATCACAGGTCTCCCCGCGCCGAATTGGGGCTCGATCAAACTTGAGCCAAGGGTGGCCTAGCCCTAAATTTTATTCGTGTGTTTCTCATGATGGGCGAGCTTGGGTAGCAGTTAGACTGATCTCAGCGCCAACCCTCAGCGTGTCCAATGATCATCTCTAAATTGAAGTGAACTTAGTGAGTGGGCTGTCAGGGTCAATTTGGAGTCAGTTCTGGAATTTGATAGAAAACTTTCAAATTTCACATGATTTGGAAATGATTGATGCCGTACATGATCATTTGTCTTACATCTTATATTAGAGGCGAAACTCTCATGCACAAGACAAATTTCTTATAATTTTAATATTTTATATGAGTCCGATATGAATATCATGACAAATAAATCATACATAACGATTGACAGAGTAAATTAGTGTGTGCATACATAGTTGGACTATACTTTTTGGAATCTCTTTCCTTTCCATTGTAATACTTAATTCTCCTCTTTATATAAATCTATTGTCACATGCATTTTCAAGGAGTGCCCTTGCAAAAATGCATAACTTTCTTTTATCTGCAATCAACACCTTGGTGGTAATTGATGTCACCTATCAAATTTAACATTACCATTGTTGTAAATAAATAAGTGAATATTGTCATAATAATATTCTACTTCTATCGAATGCTTGAAATTTCTAGATTCTCTAAATTTCGACCTTTTTGTTAGACTTTCAGTAATTCAAACTTTACTATAGGTTGACTACAGGTTGAGTTAGCTTTATAAGATAACTATCGTGTTCTTTTTCAGTAATTTATCAATCTTATAGGTATTGTTTTTATTTAGGTAATTTTGATTTTATATTTTCCTATAGATGGATTGGCCATGAGATAGGGCTCTGTATTTTCATCTTGAAAATTGATTTCGACTGCCACCTATTTCTAAAATGCGCACTTTCGGTTTTAGGACATTTTCCTTAGATTTGGAAAATACCCGAGTTTCCGTCGTTCCGACTTGTTATTCCTTTTGTCATAAGGAAAAACATGTTTCGTAATTGGCTTGTAGGTATTGTAGCATGGAACAGATCACATGTAGCTACAGTACCACGGAAGGAGTTACGGAAAATCCTCTGCATTTCCCATTAAAGAAAGGCTAAACTCAATCATCTGTAGTCAAAACTACGGTATCTATATTCGTTCCTTAATGAGTACGATAAGTTGTAACAATTACGGTATCTATATTCGATCCTTAACGAGTACGATAAGTTGTAACGTAGATTTCGAGCTTCTTGAAGTGCTACACAACAAATAAATGTTTCTGGTTCTTGAAGTTGAATCTGCCAATCTAAACAATGCTCAAACCCTAGTCCATTGGGGTGATCGGTCGGTTTGATTCAATGAAACTGGTCACTTTTTTTTTCTCGTACTTGATGTCTACTATTATGAAGAAATAAAAACAAAATATTGGTTACTTTTTTTTTTAAGAAATTAAGGAAAAAAGATTATATGTAGGTCCAGTTCCCTATGATTCGATTCCCTTCTTGTAACTGAGAATTAGACAATCTAGACACCAGTTTCACTCTTAAGATTCAGGAATTAGACCGACACTCTTGGGAACCAAACTAAACTGGTCGGTCCGGTCCGGTCTGGGTGAGTACCGGTTCAAGTATTCTATTTTGCACATCCCTACTATTTCATGTGGAGCCATTTTTAAGCAAGCATTTGCCTTTCCTTGGACAGCCAACCAACGCCAAGTCAAGACTCGACGGAAAGCCATCCATTGGTAAAGCCATACGCCAGTTAAAATTTAGGGTTTTGGTCCATGCATCAAGTGATCTTTAATCCAAAGAAGTTTTTATATAGTCAGTGGCGTTTGAATGAGTAACATCCGATACATGAATTGAGAATCCCCTAATACTTTTATCGACTGCATGAATTATAAAATTTAACCTTTCATTAAATCTTTTATGTTAATCCTCGTGTCGACATTAGACAAAAGTAAAGATGGGGTCCGCCCTTTATATGTTTTTGGTCAAAGTTCTTACCACTAATCTGCCATCTGTCGAGAAAGAATTCAATCAACTTATATTACTAGAATATTTAAATATTAACTCATGTATTTATTTAATAATTTAATTTTTTTTAACGAGGATTGAAGTGGCCTCCTTAAATTTCATATGGCAGAATACGCACGTCATATCGACAGCGACGCACCAACTCTCATTTGCTCAAAAACAAAAAACAAAAATCGAGCGCTCGCGTCACGTTGGACATCAGCGTCTTTCAGCGGACGAACGGCTAATCACTCCCGTGCCAGAATGAGGTCCCTGTCGGGCCTCGGAAGCCTCGGAAGAGCCGTGCCAGACGACAGCGTGCGTAGGTGAGGGCGTGGGGGTAGGCTTAGGAGCGAGCAGAAACGGAAATCGTCACGTGTAATCCGAACGGAAGTAGGTAGAGAGAGGCCCAGGGGCTTGACGAGTGCTTCGAATCTCTCTCGAACGTAGCGATCCCGACGTCGCCCGTTTGCTTCCTCGATCTCTCTCTTTTCTTCAGACGCAGAGCGAGAGAGAGAGAGAGAGAGAGAAAGAGAAAGAGACAGGGGCTCGTCACGTGCAATCCTACCCATCAATCCGGGGGTAGTTCTCCGAAAGTGAAAGCTACCCTACGCTTCGTCCAACGCGCGCGCGCACACACCCATCGAGACAGGAGATGCATTAACTGCTAGCTCCAAAAATGGGTCATGGTCGCGAGTTAGGTCAGGCTGGTGGCTCTCGACAGCATCGCGGAAGAGTCTTGAGAAAGAAAGGGAGTGAGGTCGGTGGTTTAAGGATGGTCCTCCGAAAACGCTTGCATTTGTGATGTAGGCATTGGTGAGGGCATGATTGGTTTCCACACCACTAAATAAGTACAAGTGATTTCATATTCGGGACAACTTGATAAAAATTTAACTTTCACTTTCTGCAAAACTCATGAGCTTTCTTGGAATTTTTCGAATTTTATTGCCAATCTGTCGCAAGAGCATGCGGGTGTGTGTAAACATTACAAAAACTGCACGCCCAGCTTTTGATTTGTTCTTTATGGTTTTACATTACAATTTTTCATAAAAGGATATGGACTTCTCTTATTTTAGTGAAGACATGTAAGTGATGAAATGCTAAGCCTCAGTGTATGAGCATCAATGACATGGGCGTCCAGTTCTTTCTGAATATATATATATATACCTCTTATGATGCAGAGAACATTAGAATAGAGGAGTGCCAAACTGCCAATAATCAAGAACAATGTTAAAGAGTTCGAGAGAAGAATGACCAAATCTTCATGGCAAGATTTTAGTCATGGACATTTCAAGCCCATTTTCCCTTGGAAGTTTCTTCAAATAAGCTGTACAAGCCAGGTCCAACCCAACTGCAGGAGTGATGGCCACACACGGCCAATTTACATCGCAAGTGGAAAAAATGAACCCGAATAGCAAAAATTGGTGTGGTATACAACAGTTAATATGTGTCAATTAGCTCATAATTTATTAATTTAAACTTTTGAATGAAGGTAAATCTAATTGTATAAATTGACGTGCTTAAACTTGGCTTTCCTCTTGGTAATCTCCCATGATGAGGTGAATATCTCGAAAATCTCATGACAACGTGGAGGGGGAGATTGTTGATGTGTATGCGTAAGTTGTGTTAGAAAGTCTCACATCAAATATTGGTGTATTACGGAGCAATTAATATATATTCAAAATTTCAGTAAATGTATATCCAACTTAATATGTTGATGAGTTTGAATTTGAATTTCCTCTTAACGATATCTCCGGGTGAAGTCCTTGTGCACATCCAATAAATGTGATCAGAATCCACCAGCAACTTGGTTGACCATACCAATGCACACTTACTTCCATGTGATTTGTAGCTCAATTGTTATAGTTCAAAATTATATCAGAAAATTCAATTCATCTATACCGTAGACTCTGTTATGTGCTAGGCATAAAAAGAATACTAGTTTTTTATCCCAACTCTCATCCGATGATGCGGTATTAACTTCCTTGCTTAAATGACTAATAGTTATTGAGCAAATCATGCTTTTGAATCGACATTAATATGATAGGGTCGACGTTAATTCTCCCTTTTTACCTTTTCATTATCGAATATGACAATACAATTGGTTAAATTTGGTATTGACATGAAACAACTCACTATAAGTTAATCGTCTAAATGATAGGGTCTTAATGCCAGCAAGACTAGCCACGGATTGCAAAACGACTGCAAAATGCAAACACACATTTGCCAAAACGAATCACTTGATTAGGGGAGGGTTTACCTCCCTTTATAAGTAATGTCTTCTTATGTCACGGTAACATCTACTTCTTCGTTCTATCTTCTTGTTCTAGATTAGAGATAGTTCATAGGGATGCTTAATCAAATAGATTTAGATCGCATGAGGTGAGGGAGATTACATAGCCAAAAAAAAAAGAGCGGAATGATTGGGAAATCGCGCAGATCTTAAAGCTCTATTCACTTTGTCACTACAAACTTGCTCCTTTCATAAAGGTCGTGCCTATTATGCATTGGTAAACCGGAAAATAAACATAAGTTAAGGTGCAGGTTATCATAATCTTAGATTTTATGTTTTAAATATGATAGTAGGAAGCTAATCATTAGAAAGTCATGTCGGATTATTATCGACATACAACGGCTCTAAATGCACGCGATTGTATTTTTCGAAATGTATTTCTTAGAGATTAATTCAAAGGCATACATAACATGCATCGATAATAAGTATTCCACCCACGTGTGAAAACCCGTAAGAAAAAAAAGAGAATAATACTAGATATACTAAGACTCATTTACTAAACGAGTTTACTAAATGATGTACAGACAATAAATAGTCATTTGAATTAGTGAGCAAGTACCTTACGAAAATACTCAATAAACAAATACTTTTTGAATGATTGAGTACATTTCTTTGCACAACCAACGTAACGCAGGGTAGCCACTCCTGCTACCGAATATGGGGAATCAACACATAGCCCTATAAAATTCCTCGATTTTTCGAAAGGGGATTTTTATTGCTGTAACGGCCAAGTAAAGCTGTGTGTGGCAAAGCTTTGGGAAGAGACATCAGCCAGTGATAACATCCACGACAACACTCTTATAAACGGAATCAGCCAACAAGACTTGCTCTGATGCAAAGCCAAATTTCTAGCCCTCCAAATGTTATTAATGCAAGAATTGCAAGCAATCTTCAAACTCAAACATTCTAGGGACTTCCCTTTGAAGATGTTGACTAGCCCAAGGAAGCCAGTCACTCCAGTTTCCGATCTCACAGGAAATTCCACTCGGTTGTAGAAGCCTGCTCCATATATCCCAGGGAACTGAACGATCAAAAGACAAACGGTCCCTCGATTTATTGCTATCAGGACAAAGTATCATGACAGAGAGATGGAGATGCCCCCATCAAGCCAATCTGTCCTTTTAGTAGGCAATCTGTTGAATAGCCATCCAAGAAACAAAACAGTGTTCTGGAATAGAAGTCAGAAATTAAATGAGTTTTGTGCCATGATACCTTTCATGACTTTGATCGCAAAGAAATCCAAATACGAGGAACTGAAAATAGGTCATTCTTGGATGACTTCCAGATGAGCTGTATCAGAATTTAGATGTGATAAGAATGAGGCACCACAAATTGTGGCTTGAATGTCCACAAGAAATCAGCCATTGCATGACAAGGCCAATATCAGGTTTAATCCTGTGTAATTGATGAAACTTGAGCTTGGATTGGAAATTCTAGAAACATAGCCTGTCACCTAAAGTATGCCCGAGTAAAGATTCGAGAGGGTGCCAACAATTAAACTAGAGAAAGGTGGAGGCTTGATTACCAGTCATATGCTGAAAAAAAGCCTAATCAAGCTTTCTCATATTAAGGATTTTGGTCAGCCTTAATTTTACCCACCAAAAACTCTTCCCACAAAACAACAAACTGATTCATAATGACATCACTGTCATCCCTTATTCAAACTTTTTATGTCATTATTTCTCCCCCATAACATGTAAACAACAATGGGTACTAGTAGAAAGAAATAGATGGATTGTATATAATTTGTTACCTGTTCCCTCAATCTTTTACTGGATGCTTTGGCAATTAACTGGGCAATACGAATTCAAGTTTTGACTTCTCCTGCCAATCAGTTTCACCAGTAGTCTCTGCAAGAACAAGATCCCTCTCTGAATCTGTGAAATCTGGTACGATCCCGCACGATGATTTCCCTATTGTATAACTTCGATATAAGCTTTATCACAGCATGACAATCCCCGCATATTCTTAGATTCTTTATTACTTGAATAGGGGTCCTCTCAGCTGTACTAATCAAACCAAAAGCAACAGCCAGTTTTTCACTATGATAACATATGGCATTCTCTTTCTCCTCATCACCAATGTCATGCAACACAAAGTCAGTCCCTGCCACATAACCATGTTCTGTAATCTTGAACCTAATCTCCTCTAGCTTCCTATATATCTCTTGCCAACTTTCATGGCCTTGGTCTCCATTGTTGAACTTGTGTATTTTACCATCCACTTCAATATAGCTAAAACCAGGCACCTTTTTTATGTCCCTATTTTTCATAGCTTCTCTCACTCTACCAACATCATCCCACCTTGCGCGAGCTGCATAGATATTGGACAATAGCACAAAGTCACCACAACCATTGGACCCCATTTCTAGAAGGTGCCGCGAGGCAATCTCAGCCATCTCCACATTTCCATAAGTCTTGCAAGCACCAAGCAAACTCTGCCAGAATACCACATCCGGCATCATCGGCATAGATGTTATAATATCATATGCCTCTTTGATACGTCCAGCTCGGCCCAACAAATCAACGACTGTACCATAATGCTTCACATTTGGAACTACGCCACATTCCTTCATCGAATCAAACAACCTAACCCCCTCTTCCACTAATCCCGCATGGTTGCACGCACATAAAGCAGCAAGGAATGATACCACATCGGGTTCAACCCCAGCTTGACCCATCTGCTTGAAAAGCTCAATGGCTTTATATCCATCACCCTGCATTGCAAATGCCATGATCATGGTATTCCACGTAACAAGACACTTCCTGGACCTCATACCATCAAAAACCTCATAAGCTTTATCGACAAACCCGCATTTGGCATACATGTCAATAACAACGTTGCAGACTTGGACGTTCTGATCAAGCTTCTCCTCCCGTATATAGTCATGAACCCTTCCACCTTCTCGCGTGGCTCCCAGCTGCGAGCACGCAGAAAGAGCACCAATAACCGTTACTTCATTAGGCTTCAAGCCTTCCTCTTTCATCTTCTCATACAAAGATATAGCCTCAGTGGGTCGATGGCCCTGAGCCAGCCCGGAAATCAACGCGTTCCACGAGGCAATATCTCTCACAGGCATTTCATCGAACACCTTCTCCGCAGAATCAAGATCGCCACCCTTCGCATACACGTCGAGCAGAGTCGTCCGCAGCAGCACGTCCGCATAGAACCCGAAACGCACCACTTGGGAGTGCAGCTGCACCGCCTCGGAGATCGCGAGGGCGCGCGCGCAAGCCTTCAAGGCGAAGGAGCAAGAGAGCGCGTCGACCCTGCGGGAGCCGCGCAGCATGGAGCGGTACCAAGAGACGGCTCCGGCGGGCTCGGGGCTCTGGGCGATGCCCCTGAGGATGGCGTTTAAGTCGTTCGTGGAGGGGCGGTGGATGCGGTGGAAAACGCGGGTCGCGAAAGAGAGGTCGCCGGAAGGCGAGATTGCGCAGAGCTCGACGAGCCTCGTGCGGGCGTTGGTCGACTGGAACTGGCCGGTGACCAGCAGATGGGCTTGGAGCTGCTTGATGCGGGAGAGGGAGGTGCATTTCTGAAGCAGCGACTCCAACGAGTGCATGCCTTGCCCGCGCGAGCTTGCTCAAAAACCATGGCTTTTGCGAACTGGACGCATGGCGAATCTCGTGGGGAGCGAAGCCGGTTCGGCGCAGCAGAAGCAGAAAGTTTGGATTTTGCGAAACATTGCTTGTCGCCGTCTTAGTTACGCATTTTATATATTCGAAAAAGTGAGTATTTGAAGTAACCAGTAATTTTTCAAGTGATTTAAGGGAAGTGGCTTTCTTCAAAATAGTCACTTTCTTAAAAATTTAGCAACTGATCAACGCAGATGGTAACATTGTATGTAGAAGCGTGTCTGAACGCATAAGTTAATAGGATTACACCGCTCCCTAAACATTAAAATCCTGAATAAAAGTTGATCGGGATCGCCAGGCCCTGGTCGCTGGGCCCTGGTCGCTGGGCCAATCGGTGGCGAGGGCCTACAAGACCCCAGCGGGCAGCGGCCCTTAGCCTGATCGGGCGAGGGCTCGCAAGCCCTCACCACTAATTAGCCAAGGTTGCTAGGCCTTGGACCCTCCCCCACCATCTCCGACCCTTCCCAACGATGGTGGGGAGGTGGAGTGGTGAGGGCTGAGCCCTTAGCCATCGTTCATTTTCTTTTTTCTTTTTTTTTTTTTTTTTTAAATTATATATAATTTGTTAACGCTTAAATTTTAACGACCTAGTCATTTATTTATTGCATAAAAATTTGGATTAATTTGTTAGAATTAAATTGTGTAGTATATAGTTTTAGGAGCATTTTTTTATTGCATTTGCATCGGACTTGTGACAGATGAGTTTAAATTGGTAGTTTTGAGCTTTAATTTGACGAGTTGGACTAAGCTCACAAAGAGAGCAAATTAACTCGAGCCCGTTTTTTTTATGACCGAAAATTATCTTGTGAGAAATAGAGATTTGATATTTTCGGTGATATTGGATTTTTCAATATTCTCGGATAGGGCAAGTGTGATAAAGAGATATTGTAAGCTAATCTTTGCAAGATTTGGAATTTGAGAAAAATCTCATTGCAATCTTGAATCTTTAGCAATATGTGATAAAATCGATGGAGGATATTTCATTCGGAAGGTGATCTTCATGGATGTTGATTTGAAGAAATAAATAAAGCCCCAATCCACTCACCTATAAAAGGGTTGCTACACTACAGAGAGATGGGGATGGGGAAGGCCACACAATAGAAACACACGGCCACAATTCGCGAAAAAGAGACAAACCGAGAGGAATGAGACAACTCAGTCAAGGCAACCACCCACCATCGTATTCAACACCAGGCTTCAAAGGGGCGCACTTATCATCCCCCACGTCCCATTCCTCCGTGACACCTCAGTCCATTCAAGCCAGCTCTGACGTCGAAGTTCGACGGCTAAAACAGCCAAATTCGGTCACCGCAAGCCCCCTGCACCGGGCGACCACGCTGCTGTTGTGGCCTTGCCACACGACGGCGCTGCTTTTCTGGTCTCGCCGTGCGGACAACGAAGTTGCTGTCCCCCCATCTCAACGCGCCGCCCCTGCTGATTCCATGCCATCGCTGCACCGTCGTTTGCTGCACCGCGCCTCGACCCTTCAGTGACGACCCGCTAGTGGTGATCACCGTCGAGGAGCTGTTGCCCGTGTCCCACAACGGCAACATCGCCTGCCCGCACTGCCCCGACGTCAAGTTCCACTCCCACGAGTGTTTTCGGAGCCCCGACGATCCTGTTGCTGCGGCAACGTTTCTCCGAGTTTGAGCTGCCATCCCCGACGCAAGCCGCATCCGTGTGGCCCATTAGGTCGTCCGCGGAATCCCCAGCAACGACGCATATTGGTCTTTCTTTGCAGGTGGAGAATTTGCGGTCTAAGTATGCAAATTTAGTGGGATCATAAGAGGATTAAAGGATCCCGCGGAGCCAACAGTGAAAGACAAACCAATTGAAAAGAAAAAAAGAAAGATTGGTTGTGCCTGCGCCCAATCATCGACGAGTCTTGATCCCTGTCGAGCTTGGAAATTTTTGTTTCGCAGGTCTTGTGGAACCCATCAGTTGACTATCAAGCAACCAAGCACTCATCGGTTGACTATCGAGCAACCGAGCACCAGTAGGTTAAATCGCGTGGAGCCATTCGAGGATCGGAATTCGGAAGCCAATATTCGAATTAGGTGAAAATCTTATCTATTTTGATTTTCAAAAATTCCGTTAAACTTATTTGAAATATTCCCTGATGCCCATGATTGAAATTCCCGACGCCAATTTTTTATTCTATTTATAAGGCTTTAGATGGAATAATTAATCATGCGGAAATAAAATTGATATCTTGATATTTAAGGCTTAAGATCAATTTATCAATTTTATTAGCGAAATAATCAAGTTTGATTAGATATCATTTCCAAATTCGAACGATGAATAATATCTTTGATAACCGTGAATGATTTAGTGCTTATCTTTTAATTGTTTTATTTATCCCAAAAATACAAAAAAAAAAATTGCATTTGCATATCATGTAAATTAGAATTGATTTCCTAGATAGAATTGCACGATAGAGTAGTTAAATCATTTTCTAATTATATTAGAATGTATGTTTAGATGGTTTTTTGGGATTAAATTGCATGTCGAGATAAATGTCTAAATTAAGATAGGAATCGGATTAGTCTATTTCCTAACTTAAAATAGATCATATCTCATCTCAGTTAGATTTTTATTTTTAGCAATTTTTAATTACAATTTTTATATAAAAAAATACAAAAATATCATGCGCATGTCATATAGAATTGGGTTCATGAAATGCATATCATTTAGTGATTATTGCTAGGTCCATTTAATTAAAAATTGCCTGTCATTAGAATTATGTCATTTGGTTAAATTGCATTACACATAGATTAAATTTTATTAAACAAGAGAAAATCCTAAAAATTTGGAATGACTGTATGTTAATTAGAAATCATATCTAGGTGAATTCTGATCTAACATTGCAGATGATTTCGATGCCATAAGGTAAGTCCTGCAATTTATTCACAACTTTTTTTGGGTGTTAAATTGGTGGTTTGTGCACCCTCATGATCACCTCACATGTTAGGAAAGTAAATTAAAATTAATTCATGTTACTTGCAAAATATTTTTTTTTCAAAATAAAAGAGAAATGTATCGAAAGGATGTTAGAAGAATCTAGTGTAATCAAGTCCCCGAACTTATAAATCTCTGGTTCTTATTACTTTACTTGGGTTTTAATCGACCCACCGAAAATAGATTAGTAGCAACTTCTAATTGAAAAATCAATGGTATGTTAAGAACTTGAACCTAAGTCACGAATTAGTATGGGCTTGAGAGAGTCTGCGCTAAATTTAGGTTTAATAATCCATTAGTCCAAACCCTAGGTGGTGCACCCGGAATTTAGGTCGTGACATAGTTTTAAATTTAATTTAATTAATTTTTATATTACTTACTTAGCCATGTGTAACAAAAGAACGTTGTTTTTGCACTTGTTATACTTGCTTCGCCGGAAAACCACCACGTCAACATTTTGACTGGATATTTTTGTCACTTAACTGATTCATTTTGCTTCAATTTTAACACTTAAGTATCCCCGTGCAAAATTTTAGCACTCCAAGAATCCTTCTTTCCTGCCAACATTGATTTTGATACCCTTGTCTACCATCCTTGTCAGAACATTAATTACTCATAACACAAGAACATTAATTACTCATGACACGAGAAAGCAACGCTATGGGAGTTCCTCCTCGGAGTGTCCAGAGGGCACCGGCTAACGAAGAACTGTGACATCATAATAGCCCTCTAGCAAGCAGATTCAAGTATTGAGAAAGACCACAAGTCTTATTCTTCTTATTGAGCAACTCCGCAATGCTCATAGTTTCACCAATAAACAGGCCAGGTGCAATAAGAGGCACCTGACATAAAAAAGGGTTTTATGAATTATGAAAGTTACAAAATTTTCCTGCTTGTATTCAGCATGTCAATCGTGCTCATAACGTTACAAGGGTGCAGTTGCGGTCAGTGCATACTGCAGCTAGGCTGAACCTCTTCACAAGTTATTTTCCTATGTCGATTCCTGGACTCGAATGTAGGATTCGCAGGCTTGTTGCCTCCCGACAGAGCAAAATTTAGAAGCCTCGTGTAAATGCGAGATCATTTTATCTGTCCCTGCGCAAACTAGGTAGCCTGGCTCTGATCACGCCGGAGCATTTGTTGAAGCTGAATCACTTGTTCCCTCTGTTCTGGCGGCAGAGAACTCAACTGTTCTGCTGTTAAGCTCATGACCTGCTGAAGCAAAACAGACTCCACATCTGACGAAACCTGTCATTGGAGAAACAAAAGAATCAGGCGGATAGGACCTCATTCAGTGCAATATCCTCCATTAAGCTTCAGAGCACAGAGAATCAGGTGAGCATGGAAAAATATGAACAACAAAATCCCATGTCACAATTAGAAACCTTCCATGCATATTTACAATTTGTTTCAGTTAAAAATCTCAAAATAGATAATTTAACCTCGGAAGGTGCTGCCAGATAACAATATAAAGTGCTATCGCTCAAACCATTGGACTTCCACGAGCATCACCAAAAAGAAATTACCTGAGATGTTTGCCTTTCGGGATGCTGCAGTTCCATCTGGGGAGCAGGATTAAGAGAAACTGGACCAAAGCGAGGTGCCCCAGGTCCCACAGTATTATTCAGACCCCCCAAAGAGAGAGAGTTGGCCGTGACATCTTCTAAACTCATCAGCTTAGAAGGGTGATTGCTTAGATCTGAAAGTTCACCACCAATTCTACCTGAAATGCCTGATGATATTGAGGGGCCAGGCTGTTATTTTAAAGGACATTAGACAGAAGAAATTGCTTATACAAAGAAACGATAAGATTCGTCTCCTTATAAAAGAGAAACTATCAACATGTCAAAGCAGTTCTTTTTCTGCAAAAGCAAAGTATTAGAAGAATCTACAAGGTTTGATTTATGACATGATCCAAAGATTCTTCAAGCACTTCAAAGTTTCTATGCATGGCATGTTAACAAACAAGAACCTAACCAATGATAACTTTTGCCACTTGCTAAACTGCAACGTGTAGATCAACGGAGAAGTTACTGTACACATATAGATTTAGATAGTCCAACATTATATCTTGTCTCTTCCAATTTTTTATAATGTTTGATAGATTTAATTATCCACTCTCTTTAAATATAAATCACTGCAGACTCCGGAATCGTAATCTATGCTCACCAAATCCCCATTATAACTGCCCAAATTCCATTCATCAGCTCTTCTATGATGCTGCTAGAGGAAGAAAATGCCTCAGCCTCAAAACACAGTAAAGCTTCTTAGTTTCAACTAACAGTATTCATCAACAGATTGTCTAAATTTGTGATTTTTGAAAACAGCAAATGTTTTAAAACTTGATCCCTGACCTCTGATGTTGAAGGATGAGGAAAAATAGAAGGAATCCTAGCTCTGCATTCGAAAGACCCACCTGAAAGTTACGAGCTAAATCTGCAGCACCAACCACTCTTGGTTGTTGAGATGAAAAGGAGTGCATGTGCTGAGTAACAGAAGCAGCATTTGGCACGGGCCCTCGTGCTGTGACAGGTACACTGGTGGAAGCTCCCGATGGGCCTGTGAACATCCCCTGTGGGTAGTTACCTTGTGGAAATTGGATTTGAGGTTGCATTGCAAGTTGTGATGGCCCAGATATTTGGTTTTGTGCATAAGAACTGTGAGACACTGAAGAGACTTGACCATGCTGCATTTTGGGCATCAATCCAGGTTGTTGCATACTCTGTCCAAGTGGGGGCAGCCCTGAAAGTGTTGGAATAGCTTGCTGCTGAATCATATGACCATCTCTGGCTGCTGGCTCTGAAGGTTGAGAAGGACCCTGCCTATTATTTAGCATATGCAACTGCAAATTTAAAATAAGATGCTCAATTTGACATATAATAACATGAACTAACCCCCAACAAGAAAGCAGGTAAGAAACTAACCATTTGTGGAGTCACCAATCCAAGCATTATTTCTGCCTACAAAAAAAATAAAAAATAAATCAATATTGCAAACTCAGGATGACCAGTAATCAAGTGACAAAAGAGCACATCATAATAAACCGGTTCTGAACAAAGGCAAAAGGCAATGCTAGAACTTCAATAATCCCTTTTATACACAATGAACATATCATCCACAAAAAAGGAAAATACGAACAAAATATGTAGTTCTAACTTCTCCTACGAAAAAAGATTGAAACCGAAAAACAAGATAACCTCAGGCGGGAACATGTTAGAACTCTCAATATTGTAAAAAAGCATCTAAGGCAGGTAGGAGTATAAAAGTGTCAACCAAACTTTTCAAATCAGCCAAGCTCATTTCTCTTTTTCCACAAAAAATGTAATTTTTGGTACGATGGTATCTATGTTTATCGCAAAAAGGGGTCAATAAAGTTACAGCATAATCAGTCTCAATAAAATAGTGAAGTTGGGAGAACCCCCAAAGGACTCTTGCAAGATTCATCATAAATAGGAAGAAAGTGAGAAAAAGAACTGCCAGGCATATAAAAGGTTCTAAAGTAGGGCCCGGAAAATATTTCATGTGTGGATAAAGGCATCATAAAAAAGAACAACCAGGATAAGAACTCTATTCTAGAGATTCTATGGCATAAACTATGACAGGAAAGGAGATTTCAAAATACTGACAAGTACCTGAAAAAGAGCTTTACACAATTGTGGTCTTGATAGCAGCAACTGCCTTGCAGATTCCTTACTACGAGTAGCCATTACCTGCAATCAACACAGAAGTCTCTGATGGGCCAGTCTATGATCAAACGAAGAGAAACTTATCAGCTTTTCTGCAATGTGCTTACTTTCAACTCAGATATAAGTTCATTAAGTTGGCTTCTTGACATTTTGGCAAGGTGAAGGGTTAATGGATCATTTGCCAAAGCTGATTGATTCTGAAGACCATTTTGATTTGGCAGCATGCTGGCCTGTGCACCACCAAGAGCTCCTGCCATGGCTGCCGCGGCAGTTATAGCAATATGGAGACCAATGGGCTGATTAACAGACTCTCCATGAATGGCAGGGCCCCCTACTTGCCTTGGAGGATCTGTATCCAGACATTGGAAGGAAAAGGGATCTATTTCAAGATTCTATTTAGGTAGCCTAAGATCACTGAACAAAAATAGCTCATAGAACAGAGGGAACTGACCAGCACTTGAAGAGAATCCAGGCCCACCACGGCCCTGAAAAAAAAAAGCCATAAATAAATAATCTCCATACTCCACCAAAATTTATAAAAAATAACCAACATGGTCAATTCAATGAGTGGGTGGGGAGAGAGCCATGGAGATGAGATACAACGGAATGACTCTTTTAGTCTCTTTTTCTGCATCAATATTTTCTTTACATCATTTACCAAGTCAGCCAACTATGACAGTCTACAACCCAGGTGAAGTCCATGACACTTCAAGGACCATGCCATATCATTTTCTTTTCAAAATCCATATCAAGGTTATTGCCCTGCACAAGATCAGTATCTTCTAAAACTTAGATCAAAGATTGGCCCTACTTCCTTTCTGTACCATGCTTTCAGTTTAACGCCAGTGTCTTAATCTATTATCACACATAACAGATGAAGCATCTCTAAACTCGTCCTGAAGAAATTAAGGAAGCCAGCAAAGATAAGTCAACATGTGGAAAAGAATCCAAAAAAGGGTAAGAAATAGCAAAGAAGAATATCATTTTTGGCTGATTATACATCTACACATCTCGTGGATGCTCAACTTTATCCCATGGTCTCCTAAGTGATAAAAGAGAGAAGAACTTTGTCCTTTTTAACCTGCGTCACCACTGAAAAATTTCATCTTCCTACTAGATCGTGTAAAGTTATCATTTACCTATCCAAACCACCATTGATGAGTTTCCCCCATCTTAACCTTGAAGAAAAGGAGGAGAATATTTGCTTTTCGATTAGCAAAATCTCAATTGCTGAAACCCCTTCCAACTCCCACCTCATAACAACATCCATATTACAGAAAACAATTCAGACACAATAAAGCCATCATTTACACATCCAAACCACCATACATGAATCTCTCCCATCTTATCCTCAATGAAGGAGAGGAGAAACTTTGCTTTTCATTATCCAAATCTCAATTGCTGAATTTCATAACAACAGGAAACAATTCAGACACCATCAAGGAGGAATAGATGGGAAAAACAATATTTGAGTTAGCTTATAAATAGTGATTAAGATATATTTCGCCTCACCGAGTATGACTAAGGAAACCAACCAACTTCTGCAAACAAACTACCAGAAAGCAGTCTAGTGAAACTCAAAGGCACATACAATTTTTAGGGTTGCACTGTATTATCAGACACATTATTCCTACTAGAAGATCAGACTAATCTACACAACATAAACAATAAACAACATTTCTCAATTTATGACTAACAACTTGTACAACTAGCTCATCCACTGGTTACATCAAAGCAAAAAACAATGCATTGCTAAGCCTCCAATATGCTGTCATGGATATGAAACAATTGACAAAAGAAAGTATCCATATAGAAATTCAAGAGTTCAGTGACAGTAACCTGCTCCCGATTTCTATCAGATCCTTTATCATTTTCAGCAAAATCCACCCGCAGTTGCCTCCCATTGATCTCATAACCCTGAAGGTTTCGACGAGCACTCAAAGCTGTCTCCTCATCCTTGTATTCACAGAAACCGTAACCTTTTGGCTTTCCAGTTTCTCTGTCAATTACCAACCTGAAACATGGAAGCAGAAATAGAGCAGACAAATTGGAGTGAAAATGCTTATCAATAGAGAAATCAATCACATTGAAAAAAGATGATCGGAAGGAGAGCTAAAGAGTAGAATTTACTATAAGCCCCCGGGATGCTTCATTACTTGCTCATTAATTGCCCAAGTATTATTCTAATACCAGCGTTTTTAAACCGAGACTGCTTAAAGAACCAATCTAGCTTCAAATTTGCAGGTCAATTGGTTAAAATGGTGGAACCACTGGAATGATCATTATCACGATTTTCAACTAAATAAGGCGATTTAAATAATTAGAGGTGATTATTCATTAATGAGCACCCAACTCAGTTAATTAGGGAGGTGGCATACATTCTTTGGGTCAGGGGTTCGGTTCCTCTTGTTACTGCCCCTGCAAAATTATTTTAGGTCTTAAGAACCGGTCAATCAGTGAGTCATCTGCCGGATTTACTGGTTGAACCAGGTGAAAACCGGGGTCGACCAGTTCTTCACCAACCAGGTCATCATATAAAAACCGTACTGGACCATGGTCCAGTTCTCAGTTCAACTAGTTCAACCGGCTGTTACAGCCTGGGTTTAAAAACACTGCCAATAGCAGAAAAGTGTTATGCGAAGTAGCTCTAGCAGTCTTTAAGAAACTACATTCTTGCATTAAATCCCCAAAGTTTTAACTGTTGATATTTTTTCACTCTTCAAAATTTTCACTTTTTCAATAATTGAACTCTCAGCCAATTGAATGAACATCTGACAAGATAAAACCAACTCTTTTTTTTTTTTTTTTTTTTTTTTTGTTCTTGAAAATAATGTAGCCAGAGCATCATCTGAGAAGAATGCCGCCCACCCCATGTAGGGAAGCAATTATACATACTGCAATTCAAAGAAAAACCGTACTGGGCCACTGTCCAGTTCTCAGTTCAACTAGTTCAACCGGCTGTACGGTTCAGGTTTAAAAACAATGCTGATAGCAGAAAAGTGTTATACGAAGTAGCTCTAGCAATCTTTGAAGAAACCACATTCTTGCATTGAATTCCCAAAGTTTAACTGTTGACATTTTTTCACTCTTCAAAATTTTCACTTTTTCAATTATTGAACTCTCAGCCAATCCAACCAATATCTGACAAGGTAAAACCAACATTTTTTTTTTTTTTTTTTTTTTGGTTCTTGAAAATAAATACAACCAGGGCATCATCTGAGAAGAATGCTGCGCGCACCCCTTGTAGCTTTTTTCGCCTTTCAAGAAAACATATCACAGGTAAAGCAAATACACTTACATCCCAATTTGGGATGCGCCAATACTTAACATCACTTGAACGAAAAGAAAATACTTAACATCACACATGGCACTAGAAAAACATTCCAGGAGAAGCCAACGAGAACTTCGCAAGCACCACCACAAATATCAGTATAATTCCGCAAGCGCGTCACTACCGAAATCTCACCGAAGTGATACACACCTGAAAGACACAACAGGGCCGACCTCCTGACAGATTTCTTTAAGCTGCTCCTCGGTGGCGTCATAGGGAATGTTTCCAACTGAAACAAAAACACCAAGGAAAAGAACAGACAATTACTTACACAATCCACCGCCATGCTCGAAGCCTCAATTCACAGTAAAGAAGAATTGCACCCCGAAGGAAAAATCCAGTCTTTAGGAGGAAATCGCGGTTCGAGAAGCCCCAAGACGAGATTTTTCCCCGATTTTTTGCCGATTCGCGATAAATCGAAGCGAGGAGGAAGGTGGGCAGGCACGGAGAGAGATAGAGAGGGAGAGAGAGAGTACCAAAAACGCAGCGATGTTGGGAAGAGGCCATGAATCAACAACATGAGGACCGGGAGAAGGTGAAGCTCGGCTCCATCTCCTTCTTCCTCCTCGTGCTGCTTCTCCTCCCTCCTCCGTCGCCCTGGCTCGCTCGATCGTATCTTCGTTCGTCCTTCGCTCCGAACGCGATCCGTCAACGGAAGCACGGCGAGTTCGCGAGACTTCCTTTTTGACGGATTCGAGGAGGCGGTGCGCTGCGGAGGCGGAGAGGTCGGTCTGAGGAATAGGGAAGGCGGCGGAGGCGGCGGAAACGGAGAGGAGTTACTCTTGCGCTGCACAGTCGAGGGGCTCGAGCTGAGAGGCGGTCTCGTTCCCTTCGTGTCTCCTTCTCGTCTGCTCCTCTCTTCCCCCACCGGCCAGCCTGGCCAGGCCCAAAGGAAACCAAAGAGGATATATTTCTTTTTTAATTTAGGGAAGGAGACTTTAGGATGTGTTTAAGATTTAGATGCTAGTTTTGTATACAAATTTTTTTTTAAAGCATTGATCAAACAAAAATCGAATGTCAAGCTCTTTTTTTTTTTTTAATCGTTTCAAATGATCTGCATAACCACGGTTCGTGTGATCAAAATCCAATTACTATGATATATTGACATATAAGCTGTGTCTGGCAATTAGGAAAGGAATTCAAGAGAGGACAAAAATACCATTCGTTTGGTACTTGCTCAAAATAAAACAAAGTCAAATATAAGGTAAATATAAACCAAATAAATTTATCTAATGAAGGATGTAGGATAAAGATAAATAAGATTTCTAATATTTATATTAAGAAATTTATTTTCTGTCGAATAACAAGCTTCTTAAATTAATAAAATTAAAATTATATTAAAAATTCAAAATAACATAAAATAACAATTTGTTTTTAATTTAATATAATTTTATTTATATATTCAAATTTAATTATATTTTATAATATAAATACAATATATAAATAAATATATTTATATTTATTGCATATTCTAGCTATTTTATTATTTTAGGTGTATTTGTGCAGTTTACTATCTGAATGATGGAAGAGGAGAAAGAAATAAAACATAATTAAAAAAGAGAAGAAGATAAAGTTAAAGCAAATAGAAATAAAGTAAACAAGAGTATCGTAAAGATTTTTGTCATCTCCATCTGTAAAAAATTTTATTAATTTATACGATAAGTTGTCTATACAAAATAATGTACTAACGTGAATTTCTAACTTTATTACTGTAATCAATAAACATTCGATAGGATATAACAAAATCTTTGGACCGCAAATACTATTTTAACCAATTATTATAAAGCAAAGATCACCAAAAACCACAAACTTTGCCCAAAGTAACAAATTTACCCCAAAATTTTTTTTTGTGATATGAAAAATCAAAAACTTTGTTAACCATGACACATTTACCTCACCAATGTCATTTTCATCTTATTTTTTTATGTTTTTCCATTTTTCTTCTTTTCTCTTCCCTCTGGCGGAGGGGAGAGAGAAGAAGAAGGAACAAAGAAAAAAAATTAAAAAGTAAAAGATGAAAATGCCGTATAGTTTAGGGTAAATGTGTCACACGGATACAAATTCAAGATTTTTTGTATCACAAAAAAAAAATTTGAGGTAAATATATCACGGTTAGTAAAGTATGGAGTTTTTCATGTTACAAAAAAAAAAGTTTGGATTAAAATTGTCACTTTAAGCAAAGTTTAAGATTTTAGTGGTCTTTTCCTTAATTAGAAATCCAAATGATCAGATGTATAGAGAGATTTGACACGTATTGCGCAGCGAATATTGACTATTTATGTAAGTCTTAGGAAGAGGTGGGAGGAGAATTGCAACATTTCCATATTTCATGAAGGCATGGAGAGAGGCATGAGGGATGCAAGATTGATGATACAACTAGATTGTGAGAGTCCTATCAAAGAGTTTTGTGTTAAAGTTAGACAACAAAAGGAATTTCACATGGAAGATGTTCGAATGTGGAGTTAGCCACTCGTGCACACATTGATTAGAAGCTGACATTACTCTACTGATGATAAAGCGACATCATTTGCTGCATTGAATCAAGATGCATGATTTATTCGAAATATGAGATGCCGCCCGAGTTAAAGTGAGATTCGATATGATCCACTATTATAAAGTATATTGCAATACAAATCATTAGAACAATCCTTAGAAGAGATGGTCGGTCCGATAAGTCGACTCACTAAGCATCACGGGATCTCATGACCAAGGCCAATCGACTCAAACAATGACATGACCATGCATATAGATGATAATGATAGGGCACCTGCTGAACACTATTAAACTCAGACGACCACAAAGTAATGTAACAATTACAAATATCAACTCAACAAATCAAGAGACTGATATGCATGCGAATATTTCTTACACACCAACCCCATATAACATTTCGACCAAAAAAAACTACATATAACATTAGCAAGACAATGCATTAAAAAATATCAAAATTTCTTAAATTGAATATTCAGGCTTCGCTTGTTTCATGGAAATCGTAACATTTTCGTAAAATATTTTATGGACGGTTATTTTTAAGGAAAATGATAATATTTTTGGTATTTGGTTAAATCTTAAAAACGAATGGAAAAATATTTTTCATTGTTTGATAATATTGATTTTCCTAAATAAACATACACTATTTAGGCACTAGTAATTTGCATATAGGAAACCAATGAAACCTTCATAGGCACTCATGTCTCAAGCTTGGATCGCCGACTCTTGAGCACTAGCATGGGGACTAATCTTGAGTCAACAAAAATGTAGCCCAATAAGTTGATGCCCAACAACCAAACTTTGGTCTATAGAGGCAGAGGCTGAGCAAAGGTCCTCGATGCTTGGGCCTATGCCTATCGAGGTTGGGCTAAGACCCTAGTATTCAAGAACTAAATATATATTGGAAAATGATTTTTGACTTTTTTAAGAGGAAATTATTATCCTGAAGTTGTGGGAGGTGGGCCCCGCGCTAGTGCTCCCTAGTTTATATCGCCGGGCCGCCTGTTCATACGGTGATTCCCTGACCATTAAAAAATAAAATTATTATTATCTTGAAGTTAAACTTGGGTAGGATAAAATTTTCCGTTGAATAGAAAAATATTTTTCGTTGATTTATTTTCTTAAGCAATTTAAATGTCAAAAAATAAGGAAAATGTATTTTCAAAAAAATATATTTTGCGAAATAAACAGAGGCTTAAAGAGCGCTGGAAAAGGAAAATATTCGTTAACAAATTCCAAATTGCAAGGGAAGCAGATCTTTTTTTTTTTTTTTTCTTGGTCGGAAAGGCAGGTCTTCGTTTCTTATTCAAATTGGGAAAATCTTCGAGCGACATGCGGCCCACCGCTGTGCCGAGCCAATGGCTTCCCCCCGAATTCCATGGCCTCCAAAATGGCGTACTCTCCGCTGACGCATTTTTGAACCGAGAAACGCATCAAGATCAAATCTTTACGCCCTTCTCCGTCTCGCGGTCGAGACCCGGAACGGAGCGAAGCCCGGATCGATCTCGGAAACTGCATTTCGCTCGTCTTCACGCGCCGCATTTCACGAACCAATCGTGGGTTCGTGATCGCGTCGAAGGAAGCCATGTGCGGTGCTAAGAGAGGTAAACGAGCAAACCCATCTCTCGCTCTCTCTCTCTCTCGCCAGAAAATTTGAAAAATAATGATGGAGTTGTGAAACTGCCTGCGTATGTTTAGTGGATCTGGAGATTGGAATCATCTTCTGGTGTTGAATGCGTTGGCTTCGGTGGGAGCTCGGGACATTGTTAGACATTGTTAGATTGGGTAGCGGGGAAGCGGAATTGTCCAAAAACAGATGTAAGAGGGGGGCAATCTAGCTGCTTTCTTGTTAGATGCGTGGTCCAAAGGTGATGTCTTGGGGCTGAAATGGGTGTAATGTAGATCCTTGATGTTTGGGGAAGTGTACAGCGTCCGGCACCTCCTTTCTATTGTTCAATTGAAATGTTTCTGTTTTTACAAAGTATATTGATGGACAGTTTTAGTTGTATTTTATTGTATTTCCTCTGGCTCTTTGTTTTTTTTTTTGTATTGGTTCCTTTATGAGGGGGAGATTTGACAGAACATGGAATAAATTGCAGGGCACCAGATTTTTCGTTCAGTTCTAGGTCGCCGACTGCAATAAGCTGTTTTGGTGTTAGCATTTCTGGAGAGACCCGAAGTTATCTGAGCTGACTGGTTCTGTTGAGAAGATGGTACTTTGGGAAGGATATGTAAGTGATGAAGCAATGGGCACATTTGCCCCTATTGTGGTCTATTGGGTGTACGCAGGATTCTATCAACTTTTGCCTCCCCTGGACAATTACCGGTTACATACTAGAAAAGAGGAGGAAGAGAAGAATTTGGTACCCCTTACAATGGTTGTGAAAGGTGTGTTGCTTCAACAACTTGTGCAAGCTACCATTGCCCAGGGGCTCTTTGTGGTTAGTATTTCGATTTGAAAACCATTTTTCAGCCGGTGTCTAAGTCTTGGAGTTAATTTCACAGGTTTATTTTTATGGTCTTCGTGTAATAGTTCATTAGCTTGTATTTTGGTTTTAGAGAATCTAACTGCTACAGTTGAAGCAATGAGCTACAATAAATCCATATCAGATAAGAGAATCTAGTGCTTTAAGTTCCGTGTCGAGAATACGTGATAGCTGGAGAAGAAGGATATGTTTAGGTTACTTCTTGGGCGGTTAAGATAATTGTGACATGTGCTAATTAGCAAACTTTAGCTTCCTTCAATAGGGGAGATTTAATCTGTTGAATATTATTTTTTCCCTTTCTTTTCTATTAGTTTATTTGTTTTTCTTGTATTGGGGGCGGGCGGGGGACTTTCGGCCTTTTGGATTCTTTCGATTGATATAGATGAAGGTTAAAGTGGCTTCCATTCTTATTTTCACCATAGAATTATGTTGTTTATTTCAACATGCTGTACTGCAAGGTGTTGGTCTGGCCCTCCTGGAAGGAGGAGGGAGACTTCGATCATGTGTAGTTGCTCAAAATTGACAATACAGCGTTAATATATATCACCTGGCAGGGTGCTAGGACACCAATCTCATGGAGTTAATCGGACATAGAAGAACTTAATGGTTTAAATTAGAAGTTATAATTGTTAAAGAGTTGACTAGAGGAAACAAATACACAAATACTTTCCTTCTTGTCCATTCAGGAGGGTGCAAATACATCAGCACTCATTAGAAATTATCACCTTTAATGGAGATGTAAACTAACATCATAATATGTCTGGAATTATAGATACTGATTGTCATCTTGTAGAATTAGATTTAAGTCTGAGCTGGAAATTAAGTGGAGTTGCACAAAAGATCCATGCGCTTGCCTTGTTGCATTAGTGTGAATAAGATAAGGTTGATATGACATTGATCAAGTGTTTCCGATGACGGGCCCAAGTCCTAGTTTTGACTTTTCATCAGCCTCATTTCAGTTGACTTCTTTCCTTTGCAATTGTGATGTATGACTGAATGTTGTCAAAATTCTCAGTACCTTTCTATTATCAATGGGAAATCCCTGTTTGACTGTATGGTTGAGCAGTTGTAACAATGGCAAGTTTTGTGACATGGTTTTGCATACCTATACATACCTATGTTTATTGTCGTCACGAGGGAGGTTGATATCTGGCCTAAAATATCATTCTGTTTCCGTCTGATTGCAGTTGACATCAAAAGCAAATCCATCAGGAGTGACAGTTCAGCCCTCCATACCAATCCAAATACTGCAATTTTTAGTTGCAATGCTGGTCATGGACACGTGGCAGTACTTTGTGCACCGCTATATGCATCAGAACAAATTCTTGTACCGCCATGTCCACTCGCAGCATCATAGGCTGGTTGTCCCTTATGCAATTGGTGCTCTGTATAATCATCCACTCGAGGGTCTCCTGCTTGACACTTTTGGTGGGGCGATCTCTTTCCTTGTGTCTGGGATGACTGCGAGAACTGCTGTGTATTTCTTTTGCTTTGCTGTGATTAAAACAGTCGATGATCACTGTGGGCTGTGGTTGCCTGGCAATATCTTTCATATTTTCTTCAAGAACAACACTGCTTATCACGACATCCATCATCAGCTTCAAGGCACTAAGTACAATTATTCTCAGCCATTCTTCTCCATCTGGGATAAGCTCTTAAGGACTCACATGCCCTACTACCTTGTGAAGCGACCAGAAGGGGGTTTTGAGGCACAACTGGTGAAAGACAAATGACACTATGACGGTTCTATTTTTTTCAGCATTTCAAGCATTTTCATGATGAGAACTTTCATTCTCGGGATGTTGGGCAGCGATGTTCTCAGAAGGCTCTGGGTTTAGCAGGAAATCGTTCGAGGTTGTGAATTTGTTTTTAGATGATTGAATGTATTTATTTTCTTTGTTGACTGGCCCAATTTCATCAAGGTATTTAAGTCTTCGGTAGCTATTCTGTCATTCACTGTTCAGTCCATTTCCTTTACGCATGTGCTAGATTTTTCAGGCATATTGACGCCGATTTAAAGTAAGAGGATGAAGATTCATTTGTTGCATTGTATTGTTATGAGGCTGCTTAGAGAAGGGAAGTTTTGTGTGGCGTTGCTGGTTTTTTGGTCTTCTAGGCGTTGATGTCTACCTGCACTAAACTTGTTACTTCGTGTCAAACAGACAATAGAACAGATTTCCTACTCTTGTGGGAATGAATGGCTCTCTCTACTTCTGTAATAGATTAAACATGAGACTATAGGAGGTGCTAATCTTGATTTAGAGGGCTCTTTTATCGCATACTTGTTTTTGCAAGTGCAAAATTCCTCGTATGAGGTAGTTCCCCTCCCTTTAATTCTCTTTGAGAAATCAAAATGTTGTCTGGTGCAAACAAATTAACTAACTTGCTCTAAGCTACCAATTAAGAAAAAAAATACCTTGCTATAAGCTTCAAGTGCTATATCAGATTACGAATTTTTATCAAAGCTAATCTGAATTTTTCAACATAAAGCTACTATAAGCCCTGTTAAATATCTTTCATCACATAAAACCTTTTTCCAATATCGTCGTCAGTTTTTATTCCCTACTCAGCACCCACTAACTGGGGATCGCTGTTCTTCACTCTGCAAACACGTTTAATCATGGATTGTTAACAGTGCATAATTCACAGATTTACCATAGGTCTATTTGCTTTGGTTGCTTAACGTTCACTATGCACAGTTTAATTGCAAGCAGAATTTCCAGTGAAGTCCAGAATAAGATATATCCTGAAAAAAAGAAATGCAACTTTCCAACAAATCCAACCATAGGTAATGCACCTGCCAAGCAACTCATCAGCCTGGAAATTGTTTTAATAGAGTATCCGCCTTTCGAATGTTTCATCTAAACTAAAAGCAATAAGATAGGCATATCCTTTCACATGTACAAATCATGTTTGAGCATCAGCACATCAATAGCAGGGCAACATCCCCTTCGAAGTTTCTGAGTCCTAAGTAAGAGCAATCAGACCTACCACCATCCTCCTCTTGACAACATGCTGCATGCAGGGCTGAAGTTCCAAAGTTGGATAATTAGACAAAATATCAGACATTGGGAGAGTGGCAACATGTAATTCATGGCAACACAGCGCTATATCAGCTCTCAGGCATTCTCATTTGCGTTATTTCAGCTGGTGGTCGCAAGGTGCAGACCATCTCTTTTGTCTTTCCAAAATAGACCTGTATTTATAAGTGACAGACCAACAAATTGCATGAGATTCTAGGTATGCCGGTGGATGGGGAATAAATGCAAATCACTAAGGAAAAATAATTATAACAAAAAAAGATCAACAAGATTGCAACAATGGAATTTACCAAACCTGATCAAGCGAGTTCCTCATCTTGCTCTCCATTTCCTCTATCATCCGTCCCATGTTACAAAGATGGCCCTCAGCAACTGAGAGGTCCATATTCATCTACAAGGCAAGAAAACATGAAAAGTTCCATAAGAAAAGCAAATTGAAGTGAACATGCACATGATGTAAACTACATATCTTGCTCCCAAAATAATTGCTTCAAAATGCAATCCTCATTAATTCCATGATTAACAAAGCCTTAAATAACATAATGATGCAAAACTAGATCTTCAACAATTCCATGACTAACAAAGCTTTAAATAACATATTGATGCTAAAACTGCACTTGCTCCCTAGATATTCCAAAAACTAAGAGAACCTTCCCTCTCAGTGAACCTAAAAACATTATCCCTTGGTTTAAGAAACAATAATAGCAAACCAGTAAGAAGTAACTCATAAATAATATTTCAGGAGACAACCTGCTTACAATTACATAGATCATTTCTTAAACATTATGCAGCCATCATGCAATGGTGAAGAACTACCAGAGACGCATGCGTGCATATATGAATGAGAGAGAGAGAGAGAGAGAGAGAGAGAGAGAGAGAGTAGAATAAGGCCCAATGTGCACAGTTTTCCTAACTGCAAACTTCGTGGAGCTGACTGAAAGTAACCTACGTTAGAACTACTTTATTAAAGAATAAAAGTAAAGAGCCCATTCAAGTTCATGCACACATCTATGTTGCGTTGAAACTGGTACTTAGGCCTCAAGTGCCAAGTCCAGGCAACATTGATATTTAAAAATAGGAAGGCCTGTCTGGGTCCAGCTTTCTACTAAAAATTTAGACATTTATATGCTTTTCCATCCTGGTAACTCTCACGTTTCAGGCAAACATCATCTTCCCTTATTATTATAAACACTATATTTGAATCTCCGAATATATTAAGGAAGAAATTTCCTCTTCGACTGAGTTATTAAAGGAGCTCTGCTAAAAGTAGGGTCAACAGGTAATAAAAAACCTTTATGTTCAATGTAATCAGATTACCTGTCTTCTAATAGACCCAGACAAACTGAATGTGCCTGATGATTCATCATCTGTAGTGAGAGAGAGCATAACAGTGCTGGTTAAACAATAATGAGCTGTCCCATCTTCTTCAGGACCCACCTACATACAAAACCAAAGAATGTGACAGCAGATCAAAAAAAGAGAGAATGGAGGAAACAGGGAAAAGATGAGGCTAAGAACAACTAACGGTTAAACTGATTGTACCTCAATTACATGTATAGCATCCCACGCCCCTTCCTCCAGGTAACCCCTTCTTCCATGAGCCATCTTTGATCCATCTTGATAAGGAAATAGAATGTGAGAAAATTAGTAATTGGTACACTAAAAAATGGGCTATCTAGAACAATAGAACCTCACCTTTCTTTATCAAAAAGCAGGCAACAAAACCTTCATTATCGTCTTCCCACATATAGACCGACGAAATGCCACCTTCATAGTACCTATGCATCCACTGGTTAATCAAATTGCTATATCTATCAATGTAAATGGCATTCATTATAAAATACAAACATCCACAAGCTCAGATGAGGACATCTGACATGCTTAGATTGTTCCTTAATATTTTCACTGGCAATTATGCCGTTCCTTTGTCATAACCAGAATAGAGAACGAGGTAAGCAAAGGACCTCACTGGTCACGATATATTGCAAAGATCTCATTTGCCTCGATCTCCAATTTCCTTAATTCTGGAGACGGTTGCGTGCCATCTTCCAATGGCGGATGGTATTTACTAGACCAGGGTGACCTGCATGGACCAAGCAGTTCGCACGGTAAGAAAAGAGATAATTCAATACAGACCTGGCAACCAAAACCCAACAGCAAAATAGATAGTGACAGTAGATCCCAAACTGAAGACTTTCCAACAATTTGTTTACTCCAACAAGTTATTATTGATTCATAGCATGCCGTGCGCCCATAATATGATTATTCTGCTTTGTTATATGTACAAGAAGGTAACTTAGAAAAGCACAGCAAAAATTAATCAATAATATCATTGTCATGCAGTCACTATGCTATATCTGACCCATAAGCAAGTAATGTACGTTTCTTTTCCCAAAGCTGAAAGCAAAAACTGCAACATTCAAATAGGAGTATAAAACTTTGACAAACTTCTAATACAACGCAGATAGCCCATATAATAGTACCAGCACACTATAAGCAGCTATCATATTATGCTGAGGTTCCTCACTATTCAAGAGTAGACAGGTAACAGTCGCACCTGTAAGAGTCGGCATCTCTGTTGTATTCACACAAAATAAACTCCTTTCCAGAGTCTATGTCGCACAAAACCTGCCATTTGCTCCATGAGTGAGTTCTGTAGTGATATTATTGCTATTTTAAACAGTAGATATTGCAACCATCATACGCTAGCTTAAATCCAGCCTCTTTCCAGCCGCAAGTTCTAATATACAGGAATTGCATTTGACCACGAGAAATTTGTCATCCCAAAGTCACGAAATTTAGATCAACTCCAGAGTCAAGCCAGTGCGAACCAAGTTCTAACATTTGTAGATGAAAAGCAAGAAGAAAGGACAGGATCAATCAACAGCAGCATGCGATTTACCGCAAAGCTACCCAGTAACGCCTCGACTACGACCTCATTATGTTCTTTCTCCGCATCATTGCCCGAACTATCGTCTCGTCTCATCTGGTATCAAACTCATCTTGCTCTACCCAACATCCAAAATCAACGTTTCACTCAGGACCTCATTCTATCTAAATCCAAAACAGCCTATTCCCACGTTCGCCGGCATTGCCACTTTCTAGCTTCCGCTCCCATTGGACTCCTACGTCCAGGATGTGGACGGACTAATGACGATACATTCCGGAATCAATCGACGCTGAGGTTAAACAAACGCGACGGCTTCGGCTCTAAAAAAAATAATCCAAAAAGGGAAACACCAAAAGAGACCGCGAAACCCTAGCGCGACGGTACCGGGAACGTCGGCTCGCGGCCGACCGAAACGCAGCGGGTCAAAAGGGGTTAGAATCCCCAATCGCATTGCCAATCTCTGGCTCGCATAGAGAGAGAGAAACAGAAGAGAGAGAGAGAACCTGGAGAGGCTGGTCGACTTGGGAGAGGAGATCGGAGGAGTGGCGAGGCAAGAGGCTGAGGAGAGCGGAGAGCGCCGTCTCCGTGTGCTTCGGCGGCATCCTCCTCATCAATCCCAACGCCGCTTCCATCTCCGACGACGACGACGACGACGTCGAAGCGACGAAACGTGCGGCGCAGAGAGAAAGAGAGAGAGAGAGAGAGAGAGGAGGGGCGACTACTCGTTCGATCCGAGCTTCCCCCGCGGGAACATCTGATCGATTCAGTCTTCTCTGTCTCTCTCTCTCTTCGAACACGGACTGTCAAACAATGTCTGAAATTCTTTTACATTTTGAGTTTTTTTTGTTGGGGGAGGATGAGCTTTTAAATTATTTGGGTGGGAGATCAAATCGAGTTCGAAGATTAGAATTATTATTATTTTTTTTTATCAACGGAAGATAGAATTATTTTAGATAGTCAAAAGGCCAACAGTTCCCAGATTTAATTACGAACTCTTTATTTGATTCTTGTACTTTCCTCTTTTCTCAGTTTAATGACCCCTTTTTCTCTGTCCTTGTTTAGCCAATTCTCTGGTTATTCGCAACGAAAACAAGGACAACAGCGAGCTTTCTGGTAATGACAGGTGTTTGGTCCGGAAAAACTTTATCTTTCGGTTTTGTAACGTAAGAAACCATACAGAGAAACATGGATTACGATAAATTAGGAGGGATTGGTCAATATATATTCTTTATGCATTCTAAATCCTTTGAATCTTTCTCCATATGGAGAGATTCCAAGGGATTGAAATGGTTTGATGCATCAACACATATATTCTTTTGCCCCACTTCCCTTTCCTTAAATCACTTCCGATTAAATTCATATGTTGTTATCATCCACTAATATGAATAAAGAGTGGAGATTAGACTTATGAAACTAGAAAACCCCTGTCAAGCTAAATGCTTGGGGACATGGACTCGGACCAAAATTGCCTTAACCTGTATAACTTTGATCTCGCGCAACTAGAAGTGAATTACTCTTTCGAAATTGGTTTGCTAGGCTTTGTAAGCTTTAATTTAGCGTGTAAGAGGTGCCGAGTCTCCTCAAATTACCCTTCAAGGCTTCTTATCCCGCAACTAGAACTATCTAAGAAAAGGACGAGGAGTAGAGTGGAATGCACTTCACGTACAGCAGGAACGCATGCAGCTCGGGAGTTGCTTTTGATAAGGAGGAGCCCGACAGGACCCTACGGACTGACAAGACCGCGGCTTTTGTCGATCCAGTTGATTGCCCTCCATGTGACTCGCTGGACTTTCCCTGCCTTTCATCATCCTATGATGTGAGATGTAAGGGGCCACTTAAAAGCTAAAAATGCCCGACGAAATCATTGTCTGTGAGAGAGAGAGAAAGAGAGGATGATATTTTTATGCTCATTGAGTCATTAAAAAGGACCAACAAAAATTTCCTCAATCACCAATGGTTTCCCGGGACCAACTCTTTCGGATAACGCTAATGTCATTTCGTGCGCAATGATGACATTATTTCGATTGGGATCGTGCATTGAGGACATTCTCATTGATTCGGGTACGCGAAAATGTATGTACCCAGCAGAGTCAAGGATATGAGGCTTTCGCCATGGCACGCGATTCTTGTAGATTGTAATGCATATTAAAGCGAGGTTTTTCTAAATGAAAATCATAGCTTCACAGCACCGGACAATCAATAGAAGAAAGCAAAGAATCTCGCATGCCCGGTAGGAGTATTAACAGTATGTTGCATTTGACAAACGTGCCGAGCCGAGATAACCTCTTATGAGTGCAGTGTTGTGCGACATTTCAAAAGCATGATTACCAAATTGGTAAATATAGATCCCCGGGTACTTTTGCTTGTGAGGTATTCCAAGATCAGGACTATGCGAGCCTTCACCTTTCTACCATTGCGAGTTACTGATCCACTTGCAAAGAATGACCAAGCACCAGGCATTTTGCGACATAACACCGGCCTGGAGGAATAGATGGAGAATCAAGTAAAAATTAGCTGCTTCGCCAGAGCAAATATTTTGATTCACGAAAATGTTACACATACCGCACAAATAGTAAATGAGAGCATCTCCATTTGACAGACTATGTAGATTGGTCAGAAAGCTTGCGAACTTCTGGTTTTGGGTTTAATTTGGCACGCCGCTCTTCATAAGATGCTGTGGCAGAATAAGGGTAATGAATCAGTAGAATGCCTCATTGTTTTCCCACCCCCAAAAAGAAAAGCACAGAAGGAAACCATACACACGTCTCTACCCCTCTGGCAAGTGAAGGTCGATGGGGGAAAATGAGCTTAAATTTACGAAGATAATCCAACTATATTGCAGCCCCATAAAGCAAGCAAATATAACAAAAGCCACGCCAGGATCCCAATTACAATAGTCCTATATTGAATTCAAGAGTCCTAATGAAGCATTTTCCCCCTCCCCCTGGTGAAGAAATACAGGTACAAGCCAGGTTTTGCAGAAAGAAATATGCTGAGCACAGGAAGTATTAAAGAGCACTTCACATCAGAGCATGACACCCAGTTTCAAAAGCAAAAGAACATAAACTTCGGCAGTATAGGAGGACTTACGCTCGGTTGGGCGCGACATGAGAGAAATATGTGAGGCTGCCTTCTTTTTTTGTTTGGCACTCGATAAGCTCTGATCTGAGAAACCGGAATATGTTTTCATCGATGTAAAATAGCAAAGACATTTGGGTATCATATCAACATGGTTTAAAACAGAGCATTGCTTCCTCCTACCATGTTCCTGAGGCAAGCAAGTTAGAAGAGCCTCATAAGCCATTGCAGCTTCGAGTTCATATGTTCGATAGGCATCCTCCAAGTGCACATGCAATGCTTGCCGAGCATCTGTTTTGAGATCATCAGCATCAATACGATTTTGAAATGAGAAGATGCTAGCAAGCAAATAAACTAAGATGACTTAAAAAGAACACAATCGATAGATAAATGTTCAAGCAAATCACCATTTTTTTTTTCGAGAAAGAAAATCTATGAGGAGTTGTATCCAGAGGACATTATCAAAAGCACGAACAATTAACTAAGATGAATAGATTTTCTTTAATGAAGCAAGTACCTGAGGAACAAATAAGCCTGACACCTTCAAATTCACAAGATTGAAGGACTAATGGCATTTCTGGAGCCATGGTGTATTGTGGCTTTCTCGGTGTCCCATCAGTGTCCAATAAGGCATCCATTACCTATAGACACAAGAATCAAAAGATTATGTCTGCTAACCAGCCAATGAAGTGATTCGCTTTGCAGCCAACTCTGTCAATGTAACTGACGCTCCTAATTTCTGATTCCAACCTGAAGAGTTTCCAGGAAGGTTACGCTCTCGTCACATGCAAAGCAATTACCTTCAGATGTATAGGAGAATTTTCAGTACAACTGATCAATTTGTCAAAACAAAAAACACTCCTCTTTTTTCTCATGACGCCTTCACCCTATTTTGAGTCTTGTATGCTTGGTCTGAACGCTAGCTCTTACATTTAGTAAGCCATGTCTCTTTAACAGCTTGTACATGGGCAAGCATGTGCATGCATTACAAATTAATGCCATAATTAAAGACTTCAACTAATGTCAACTGATCCACCGCATTTTAGCTACCTTAAGCTAATTACATCTCAGACACTTCGTGGTCGATAAATTCAAATGCTAGCTTGCCAATTAAGTCAGTATTTTACTGGTAAATCCAGAGCCAAAAACTTGGATCTGACATTGCTGCTCTTTGGGAATTGAAATTAGTGATGAGGAATGGTGATGGCAACCAAAATCTCATGGCTGCACTTGATACAGCAAAGTGATAATGAGAAGTGACATACAAGGGAATGCATTTTGCATTCCTTTTTCCAGAGCCTTCAATTTTTAATAGCATGTTTCTTGTTCATGCCAATTTGTGTTAGCAAAGCATTTGAAAATTACATCTTTATTTTCCACATGCCAAACAACTGACTCACTAAAAAAGGATTAGTTTATGTCACCATATGGTTATGCAGATCACACAATGTCATCTCATATAAAGCCTTTTCTCTGTAAAGTCTTGTCCAATATTGGTAGTCCCATGCATTTTGTTGCATAAACTAATAGATATCAAACAAACTATCTCTCACCCATTTCCTACGTTCAACTTATGGTAACAAAGACAGAGAATGGCGAAGTATCTTATATTACATACATCGGGAGATTCAAGACCTTGGCCAACCATAAACATCACAGCAACCATGCAACGAACTTGGTGCCACAAAAATGCACTGCCCTTAATTTTGAAACACCATAGTTCATTACTTTCCAACCTGCATAAAAGGAAGTTAATTAAAATCAGAAAAGACACTGCAAACTAGATTGGTCTTATTAATATAATAACCTTGTACATGAGAGAAACTAGCCAAAATGAAAAGGCCCTTTTTTTGCCTTTTGATTTCTCTTTTGTCATACCAACAAAAAATGTAGATGCATCTTTGCACCTTTTCTTAACTTATAAAGATCTCAAAAAAACATCTACCAATACCAACCTCTTATCACAAGAAGAGAGTTCAAAGGATGTTATATGACGCTTGTAGTTGTGGACATTAAATGCATCCATCTTACAAAAATTTCTGAAATCATGATCCCCAACAAACTTTTGGCCTGCACTCTCCATTGCCTAGCATAATAACAGAGAAAGGACTTCTATCAAATGAAATGAAATAGTCATATAGCAAATTTTTGGTTCAAAATCAGCATAAAGTTGTTTATGAAATGAAATAGTCATAAACTATAAAAATGAAGAGATACCCTAATATCCAAATTATCTCTCCAAAAGAAATATTTGTACTCCCTGCTCATACAGCTAAACCTGCAAGATATTGAGGAAGACAGAATCATGTGAAAAGGCAAACCCCACCTATGTTTCCGCAATCATTAACATTATAAAATCAACAAATTGGAGGCACCTCTAACGCATTTCATCAACAGAATCCCATCATATCGAATCAAAATAAAGTACACCATGAGAAGGAAAACAACCTTGCGCTAAAATCAATTGGAACAGGACACCAGCCAGTTACTCGGATATCTTTGGGTAAGACTCGATTCAACACTCTCACATAATCAATTTCCGCGTCTAAGACTGACATATAAGTGAAAGTAAGCATCATATTAAACATGATAATTTTTCATCATAAATAATTCGTTGCAGCAAATCAAATAAAGTAAGAAACTGTAATGACTGCATAATCCCAACAAATATGCACTTTCCTGCAGAATAACCCTGCTAACTTAGAAATGCTAACCACTTAGTCTGAAATAAGCCACTTTTGATTAGGAAAGCAGTGCGATGTGTACACGTATGTATAGGAATATGTATATTTAATGAATGCTTTATTACTGTACCAGCAGTTTATTTCCAGCTTGGTCATCAGCCTTGCGCAAAATACACCAATTTTTAGCCATTAATCTTTTTTCTCTAATGGGTCTGTAGCAATTGAATCGAGTCACGAATTTCCAGCGAAGTTCAAACTTCATCATTCAAAAGCAATTTAAAGACTCATAGCAATAAAATAGAGCTCAAAACAATTAAAGATCAGTCACTCAAACAACATACCATCTCTATCTATAGAAAGTCCCCAACTGCTTGCATCATCCGTGTTCTTAGGTCGCAGGTTTGATCGTAGAAACAGGGAAATGACCTGCATCAGAAAGCAAACCATAGCCTACTCATGATGCACCTAATAAAAGAAGCAAACAGGAGATAATAGAACAACAACATGAATCATAAAAGAAAGAGCCAACTGCAAGCATAATTATCCTAGGTAAAATGACAATTGATACTAGACACTTGTCCACGTCATAAAACCTTCTGTGGTGGCATCTCTATCAACATTTCAATCATCTTGCAAAGAGACTCCCAGCTATCAGAACGCTCGCTCTTTGGTACTTTCTCATCTCCAATTCACATAATTGCTTCTCTAATATAAATTCACTTCAAAACTTGCACTCCAATTACAATATTCTATGATCTATTTAACACCCAATCTCAAATTCCTTGAGAAAATCAAGCTTCACATATTGCTCCTAACTGATTCTTATACAGTAAGATTAATAATGAACAAAAGCACTCGTGAAAAAAACATCATCATGAATTCACAGTAATCAAATCTATCACGAGGATGGAAATATATGGTTGTTATAAGGAAAAACTCTGATAATTGCCCCTTGTGCCCACACTTCCACAATTGCATTTTAGTATTTAAAAGTACTAAGTAGTACACATGCAACAGCTAACTATCTTTTTCCAGAAGCCCTTAAACAACACGTTTCTGAGTAGCCTTGTCATCTGTTTTTCCAAGCTTAAGAAATAATCAAAAATTGCAAAATATAACTGAGATTGTGCTCGCCTACTAAATATAAGTTGACACGTGTTTTTGCAAGAAAATGCTCAACATTTAATGCAGGTTGAAACAAAGACCCAAATTCTCTTTGTAAGGAAATGGTGATTGCACGGAATAACGAGCCAAAGATAAAACCCAATTTAGCATCTGTGAACAAAATAACAATCTACTGATCCATCAAGAAACTTAGAAGCGGAGTAGCAGTTTTTGAACTTACTTGCCCAAAAGATGAAACTCCTTTGTCTGTTCTGCCACATCTTGAGTACTGTGACTTTTTCTTGTCACCAACTAAAAGCCTAGTCTTCTCAAGAGCTTTAAAAATTTCAGACTGCATGACGCCAAAATCAGCATGATGGGGTTCAGATCGAAATGAATCATGTGTCCGCCAAGAATGTCAAAAATGCCAAAACAGAACATTTGCTGATTTTAAATTGATAGCATCCATGATTTAAACATTCACATTGCACAATATTAAAAAACTCTTCCGTGTATCTTTGATAATAAACAGAAACTCAGTGACTTCGGTTGCATGGTATAAACTGATCTACTAGCGTACCGAAAGACAGGTGTCCTTACTGAAAACATAAATTTAAATCTTATAAAGAAGTAGAACCTTCTTTTATAGCACATATTTTCCATTAGGCCTAATGCTGAAAATGAATGAAAATTTCAAGGAGAAAATGGAATATAGGACCGGACCTCGACAGTTGGATCCAACTGTGCTTCAGAGGCAAAACCATAAAACCTGTAAAATAAAGCATAAGTGAAGTGATTTCATTGTGCCAAAGAAAAGCCACAGTACATTCAATGCCTAAGGCACAACACATTCAGGATTTCATATGTCTAGGAAATTAGTCAGACTTGCCATGTAGTGTAACAGAAAATTAATCACATATTTCACGAATCACATCCACTAGCAATTTACTTGTGACAGATTCTGCAACTTAAGAGATTTCTGCAGTGACACCCTAGCATTTCGTTTTTTTTCGGAACATGAATGCTTCCATAGTGGAGATATCTTCAAATTATTAATAATGGCTAAACTTTCACAATTTCCAGAGTATTTTATATTCCATGCTGCCTCTTAAGAACAGACAAAATCCAGACCAAGGGAAAGATAATATGTGACACCAGTTTAAAATCGTATTTATGATGCAACAGTTGCATTGTAAGACAAACTGTACAATGGCCACAATCTGTACCTTTGCCCAAAATACATTAATCTTAGAGCAACGTATCTCCTTGGATGGTTTTCGAGGATTCCAATTTTGAAATCTGCAGCAGGAGGTATCACAACATTCACTTAAATATGGCTGCGCATTGAAAGAACTTCAGCCGAACAGCATGCACATCTCTATGGAAACAGGGTTGTTAGAAATAACTAACTCGAACCCTATAAAACTTAGAATTAAAAACTATTCGCACGACAATATTGCTGCTTTGGTTATGTCTAGTTTTAGTGCCTAGGGTTGCTTGTTTTTCTTTCAGATTGTTTGGAGCCGCAACTAACACAGACCGTTATGCAACTCCACGAAACTTCAGCACTACGGTATCCTATAACCTCGCAAAATTTGCAAGAAGGCCACTTAATTATAGTTGGCTTTTGAACTTAAACCGTTCCCCCCGTTCCTGAAAACCGACTGACCTCACAAGTCACTGAAAACCCCTCGACTGGAACTTGAAGAGCAATAAACATACAAGATCTCGGTGGTTCAGATTAAACATGCAATCAGAGCTCAAAAAGTATGACCAGTAGCACCTTTTTTCTTCCTAGTCTTCTTGTCCATTTTCATTGATTTGCCATTCCCATCGACCACTCCGCCTCCCTCTACGACACAACCAATATTGTCTTCCATCTGCACAAAATGAAGCAGCAAGTCAAGTACATCATCCTCAGCGTGGAACACCGAATTTCGCTTATCCTCTGTATGCGTGGCCAATAACAAAGAAGCGCCAACCAAAAGATGCATGCATTCACTCAAACCACCGACAAACAACGCACGCCCAACTCAAACGCGCGCTCGACCCAACACCGAAACCGGCTTCGGGCTGCTCTAAAGACATCGAGATTCAATCGAGGAGTCGTAAAGACAGTGAAATCCTCCCGAAAAGTGAAAAGGGAGAATCGAAATGGCTCACCTTTCGACAGCAACATCCAGAGAGTCGAGAAGAGAGTTCCGCGTTCTGCTTCTCCAGCTCCTGAAATGCAACGGGGGCAGGCAAGTCGCGAAACCGACAGAGTTAGCACGCGGCAGCTCGTACAGGCAATCGAAACTCCCACACACGCACGTGCGGGGTACGCACCGCTCGATCGACTCACGACTTCGGGGAAATCGCAATCGAATTCTAAATAGAAAGGAAAGGAGGAAGAAGCGTTTCCAATGGCGCGCGCGCGCTAGAGAGAGAGAGAGGAGTACGTTGATTGTCGTCTGGAGAGAATGGATCTGGGAGCGAAGGGCGTCGACTGAATCTGCATCGGGCGAAGTCGACATCGCCTCTCTCCCGCCTCGCTTCGCCGCGCTCGACGTTCTGCTCCGCGCTCCTACTCCGGCGAGGCTCTCTCTCAAAGGGTTTGAGGAGGTTGGAGAAAGATCCACGGCGGACATATTACGAAACAATAAAATTAAATAAAATGAGGAGGTGGAAGAATAGAAAAACTTTACATTAAAGCACGATGGATAATATCACGAAAAATTTCAAATCAATACATACAAAAATTTATTTTTCATTAATTTTCGTTAAATTAAATTAATACCATAAAATTCACAACATAAGCTAAAATCCCAAACTGAATCCAGCAAAATTTATTATTGATTTGATATATTAATTTGAGATTTTTTATAACAAAAAAATTAATTTTGAACATATATTTTTTTATCCATTTGGAGTTTTTCAAGACGTTAGTCTTAACTTTCGATTATTCGAGAATCTCACGTTTATTCAAGCTCGATATTCTTGCAATTTTAGTCGTTCTTAAGATTGTCAATTGCACATTTCATTCTTGGCTCAATTGCAAATCCGTCTACTTCAAGCTCGATTGAATTTGAAATCGAGAAAAACAAGCGATACTCCAAATCTTATTTTAGACATAAGTATATAACTCCGTCTCTAGCTCGAAACGCTACATCAGCTTTGACTACACTCGATTACCCGTCCCTTCCTTATAATTAGGATTTAGGATGAGAAACAGCCCTTTGAAACCATTAAACCAACACAAACCAAAAGTGATTTTGGCTTCAAAGTCAAATCGAAGCATGTTGTTTGATTTGATTTTATCCTCCGTTTGTTTCTTTAAAAGTATTCTCTTAAAATGATCATTTACGTTACTTATAAACATGAATGAATGTATTTTCATTAAAGAAGAATTGTTATCAATAATAAAAAAGTTGTTATTGATTAATCAGTTTACGGGATACAAAAATATTTTATAAAATATGTTTTTCAAATTATTTGTTTTCGCGAAATAAATCGTATTCAATTTAAATTTCTTTCTAGTTAAAGATCAGAAAATCCACCCTCTATGTGAGAACTCCGGCATTCATAGGAAGTGGCTGCTCTCTCTGCTTTTGATCATGACTATAACACACAGGCAATCTTAATTCTGTTTGCTGGTGCTGGTGCCCATGCTAGTGCCGCCACCGCCGCCACCACCGTGGTGTACCATCCATCCTCTAGTATCTCTACGACAGCCATTCGGCACATTGATATGAGCCTTTTTGATTCGTCTTTGAAAAAATATCACTGAGAAAATACAAATATCTTTGGCTAAAGGAAATTTTTGAAATGCAAATAATGATTGGTAGATTATAATTTTAAAATACATTGAGAAACAACTCTTACTTAAATGCCGCTGGATAAAAACTACATTTTGCAAATGACTTTTGCTATTTTTTTTTTTAATAAAAGTTTCAAATTTTTTTTTTTTTTTGGGCCTTGGGGCTCAACTACTAGCAGTGAGCCAAAATAGTTGATTGGTCGGGAGCCAGATCTGGTCACCAAAGAGCCTTGTTTGAGGTCGCATGTAGGAGGTGATTGCGATCCCCAAGCGACGGTTGCTTAGGTCACACAACTCAGGCCAACAGTCGCGTGGGTCACACGAACCCAATGACTGGTCACTAGGTAGTAATGACCCCTAGGCTACGGTCACTGAGGTCGCGCGACTCCTCGAGCGGCGGTCGTTGGCCTCCATTAAGCTCCTCCATGCAAACCAAGAAGAAAATGAACAGTTAACAAGAGGTAAAACTTGCATTTTGAGAATGTTAGTTCCCAAAGAATTTCCGAACTTGCCTTGGCCTAAAGGCTTTATAAGCCTTTTGGAAATGCAACTTGTTTTTGCTCAATTTCAAGGGAAATTCCTCAAAATTGAGCAAAAAATGAACTGAACACTATTTATTTTGAACTCACAAGTTAAAAGCCTATTTAAAATGCCGAACCAAACGAAATCGATGCCATGTCACAACAACGATTTAATAGCGGTTTACATGCAAAAACGAACCAAACGTTTCCCAAAATGCAAATACTTTGGGTGAATGAGATTTTTCGAAATGCAAATATCGTTTGGTAAAATTTGCATTGAGATACAACTTTGGCCAAAATACCATTTGGTAAAATTTGCATTTGTAAAGGACTTTTATTAAATTAAAAAAACAAAAAAAACATTTTTTTTTTAAGTCTAACCATCGGATTGCTGGATCTAGCTGCCGAATCGCCGGATCTGGCCCTCGGATGGTCGCTTGGGGTCGCTCGACCCTAGCGACCGTCGCCGAGGTCGCGCGACCTCGGGCGGCCGCCCGGGTCGTGCAATTCAAGTCATCAGTCGCCTGGGTCGCACGACCTAGGTGTCGCCTAAGGTCCGGCAATGGTTGCTGGGGTCGGGCGACCCTCAGGCGGCGGTCACCAGCGCACGCGACCCCTTGGCTAGCGGTCGTCGGCCTTCAATCGGCTTCCGTGCGGTGATTTTGGAGAAGATGAACAGTATCGGGGATTTGCATTCCGAAAATACAACTTCTCAGCACTCAAGACTGCTTTAGCAAATGGTTAGAAATCCACTTGGAGATACAATTACATCTTTGTCACAAAGCCGCCCAAAAAGTCGAAAACCAAACGCGTTTGTATTTGGGCGGAAGGACTTTAGTCAGCCAAAGTTGATTAAAAGCTTCAACCAAACACCTTAAAGCCCATCTCAAATGCAACAGTTTAACCGATGTTTACTACACGCAAGGGGGAGGTATCCGGAAAGCTTGCAAATCGGGTAAAAACGAGAATGGGCGACGTGGACTCAGCCTGCCCATGTTTTCGGTCTCTCTCCTGGACTTCCATGCCCGATAAAGGCCGCCAACTCTCTCTCTCTCTCTCTCTGTTTTTTCTCTCACATCTCTCTGCCTGTTCATGTCGCCTGCAAGTGAAGATTCGTCGGAGCAAGAAGGACGAACTGAGCATATGGCGGGGTCGGCGGTCGCGACGGTTCTGAAGGGTCTCTTCCTGGTGTTGGGTTGCTTCATGGTGGCCACTCTCGTCTACACCATCGCCGTCGATGGCCTCCCCTTCCGCTCTGACCTCCTCACTCCGTAATTCTCTCTCTCTCTCTCTCTCTCTCTCTCTCTCTCTCTCTCTCTCGTGTTTGTGGTGCCTTGGTTATGCCAGCGTGAAGACCGCGTTTTATGCATGCGTTTTAGAACGTGGAAAGGACTCGCACGTCTGTCGTCTCTGCTCGATGCGTGTGGGAGAGAGAAATGAACATGTGAAACTCTTCAGCTGACAAATTGTCTGAGATGATCAAATTCCCCTTTTTTGCCTTGCCCAGCATTTGTGTAGTTTGAGATGATCCTACCCAGGTGGTCCTTGAGAGACAAATATTTTGGGTTTTAATCCTTGAGAGAATGACTTCTAGATGGTTGGTCTGGACTAGTATTTAGTTCTTGCATATTTTGGTCGTAGCTCGAATTATCGATCACTTGATCTTGCAAAATCTTTCTTTACTAGAACATGCCTATGCAAAACGTGGATTACTGATAAATTTTTGCCCACTACATTGCAGGTGGATGGCAGCGACCTTGGTTGACTACTACATCAACGTTGTTCCGCTTGCGGTATGAACAAATTATTTGTCTCGGCTATTACAGATCACACCTCTTTACGCAACTCATCAATTGATAAGTTTGAAAACCATCTTGACTATAACACCATCTAAGAAAGCTGCGTGTGTTTTATTACATAACTACATATAGTTAAGCCCGGTAATGTTCAGGTAATGCAGTTTCCTGTCGCATTGACCAGCTTCTAGGAATAAGAAAAACCAAAACATGGTACCTGATGTGTTTGCCGGTCGTACTTTTCAGTTTCCACTGACAAGTTTTCATGGGATCAAACTGACCCTGATTTTATATATGTTGGAAAAGTGACTCAAAATTGCATGAAGGTGAAAGCTGACACTCGAATAATGCCGTATAAGGAACTCGTGATTGCACGAATTCAATCTACTTCTATGTCAATACAAGATGATATATTTCATTTGTTGTTGAAGCTTTTTTTTGTATGGAGTTCTGTGAAGAATTTGCGGTGCATGCTTACAATTAATATGTCTTCAGGCTTGGGTTTGGTACAAGGAATCGAACTTTTTTAGCGCTTTACTTTGGACAGTGCTTCTTGTCTGCCTAGGCAGGTATGACTTAAATTCTCTCAACAGGATTTCGGCTTCTTATTTTGTAGTTGCAAGTGGCACAAAAGCCACTTTAAGTTGTTTTAACAGGAAAAATCCTTTCAATTGATTTCTCAGCTGACATTATGTGCATTATGATGCGATTCTTATCTCAGTGTCACAACATGCTTCTACATTCTCTTGCAATTTTTCAAGCTCTCACCTCAAGAGTCTTCACAAGATCCCATCTACCATGTTCTGCTGCAGCATTCTAGCAAGTATGTTTGCACTCCATTTTATTATATCATTGTTGTTTCTATGGGATTCTGGATACAGGGTTTCACCGGACTATGGTAAACGAACAATTTTCTGCTCTGGAGCTATAAATCTTAAGTCTCTTTCAGACATTGCTTAGGTTGCTCTACATATTCAGTTTTAATAACGGATTACTAATGTGCGCAACCACTCCAAAATTATGCTTTAAATTTTGAGCTGCAGTCTCTTTCTTGAGGAGAACAACAAATGGAAAGTTTTGATGTGCTAATTCTGTCATTTCCGACTATGATTTTGGGTGTGCTGGAATACCTTTTTATCTGAGCAATTTCTTTCTTCAGGGATGACGTAGAACAGAAGAAGCAGCATTTTCCCGTTATAATTGCTAGAATCACTTTCATTGTTTTGGGTTGTTTGATGCTGGCGACTCTTCTCCACACTATCTTCACCGATGGTAGCCCTTTCCGGAAAGAACTTTTAACTCCGTAAGTTAATTGTTCTGTCTTCAATGGGTCTTTGTCATTTGGTTCCTTAACATTTGGAGTTATGTTGGAGAAGGTATTAAAATAGGTTGTTTTTTACTTGGTCATGGTGTACTATGAGGAATACACATAGGATTATTATAAGTGCCCATGCATATTTTTCTATTTATGTATCTCAAAAACTGGTTAGGGACTCGGCAGTTTTTGGTTTAAATACCTTTTGTTGCATTAGTTTTCTTACTTATTCAGCTGCTAGGAGCCGCCATTTTTTTCCCTCGTATATACGGTGCGTAAATCATCTCAAACTGTACTAGAGTGAAGCGACGTGTCTTGGATGCTGGTTTGAAGAATATCACTGTTCATGGGAAATAATTGTTGGGTTTTGGATTAGATATGCAAGTTGTCAGTAGGAAGAGTTTACTGATTTAAAAATGTACCTTTGACCCTAGCAATATGTTGCCTGCTTCTCTTTTTGTTTTGTGGTGTGCTGTGCCTTGCGTATGCCATATATTATAATTGTCATAGGAGTATTTTCGCTTGCTAGAACCAAACTCTCCCTTGGGATATTAGATTGACGTTTTAAGTATGGAGGTTTCTATGCTTTTCTTTCTGTACTTTTATTCTTCAATCATGAGATCATGCAGTTTAAGCAGGTCCCCATGCCAGGACTGGACTCTTTTTTGTTTTTAATATAAATATGAGGGGGGCCTACTTCTTTCATTTGCATCTGAGTCAGTTTTTTAACATGTAAGCATATTAGTCTCTGTCCTATGAATGTACTGAATGGGGCTATCAATTTGCAGGTGGATGACAGCGACGCTAATTGACTTCTACATCAATGTCATTGCTCTTTCTGTATGTCTCTAATGCTTCTGTTGGCTAACTTTGGTGCATGCAATTTTTTTGACTCATCTGATATAACAGAGGACATGCATAAAAAGGACTCTTTTGTGTCTGTTAGAAATGGATAGGACGATTGTGAAGCGATATCATATAGTTTCATCAACTTCAGAGTTTATCCTTCATAAGCTTATGGAACCATTGCCTGCAATCATGCCTATTAGATTTGAGAGCAGCACCTTTGGTTTTAGACACCCACAATTAGGAGTTCTTGTTTGATGGTTACAGTTTGGGAATGAGACATTTGTCTTGTTTTACCCTGTGTAACTCATTTCTATTTCGATCTCATGGTCTTTCAGGTTTGGGTTGCTTATAAGGAATCAAGTTGGCTTAGTACATTTGTGTGGATCCTTCTCTTGATATGCTTTGGCAGGTAATATATCCATATTTACCAAGTTTATGTTACTGCTATGAGTATTGTCCGGAGCATCGAAATGACCGGTTAACAAGCATTAGAGAGAACTTTAAAGTTGTTGGATGATTATTGATCACATTATGCAGTGGTACTCGATTGTCTTTTTTTATTGTTTATATGCCAATGATCAATGACAAAGACCACCTACCTACATTTTCCAGATTTCTATCGTAGCCCAGTGATCCTGTATCCATACCTAAGCTTCAAAAGTCATACTTTATCCTTCCCTCTTGCATTGCGTAGCGCAAGCAGCAGCCTCTACTTGATATAACAAACTCTCACAGGCTTTGTTTAATTTGTAATATGATCTTCTCAGCCAATGCTTAGTCTAATGCAAGCTGTGTGTGAAATTTTCCATATGTTTCCACATGACAAATTGAAATGGAAGCGAGATTTTGAGGACTTAAACATGCTATTCAGCCTCTTGGCGCTTGCGTGGACATCCTGCTTGGACCTTGTTAGTTAGTAAGACCTTGGCCAATATGCCAAAAACCTGAAAATGGCTCCCGTCATGATCATAGTCCCTTGTTATCTTGCAAAATGGACCATACTAGTGGTCATTGTTTATAACGGACAATTTGGATATCTTCTAAAATGCTCTAGCTATCTATTGTGTTTTCAATTCGTAAGATGTCAAACTGAACCTTTTCTCAGTAAGGCGCTGACTTTGTTTAATGTTTCTTGTAGTATTAGTACATGTGCCTACATAGTACGAGAACTCTTCCAGCTTTCTTCCCAGGATCCACTCTACTTCGTCTTGTTTAACAATGGTTATAGGTATGTCAAATTGTCTTTGCGTTTCGATTTCAGTTCTGTCAGTGCTAGTAGAGAATTGCAATCCTTCTGTCCAAAGATATGATTCTCCAGAGTGAGTTGCCATTGATATCTATCTGATATCCCCAAATGTTTGGGAAAAGGCTTCCTGGAAACTTTTCTTTGGTATTTTGGGAGAATGCAGCTTCTTTTTGAATTTCAAGAAGGAAATAATGGAAGGAGTAATGAGAAACATACTTTGGCCAAAACCAAAAATATTTAAGTAACTTGAGCTATATTGACATCCCTTTACCTCGGGCTTTGGTCATATTCTATGGGGTGAACAACCGGAATTGCCTTTTGGTTTGCCAGCATTGGCACTCCTAATTCTGCATGCTTGATTTCTCTCTTTATTGATACTGTTAATTAAGTTCCACACAACTCATGCAGGCATCCATGATGTATTCTCTGGTCACTCCGGCTTTTGTGTAGTTTGCCATCAACTACTACACCATAGTTTTGATTGCTAAAAGGAAAATATGATGATCATGATGCACAGATCATCCAAACACAAACAAGACTTAGTTTATTCCCCTGATAATTTCTGAGCATTGACAGCAGAAAGCTGAAAACTGTGGTGTCTGCCATATCATTGACAATAGCTTTGTCATACCATATTTGTTCAATGGAAAATGGAAGAACATGCTTATCTTAAATATCATTACTACTGAATATCCATGCTTCCTGTCTCCTTTTGTATAACTGAGTTCAGCATAGTTGAGGTTTAGCTACCTAACTGTCATGGCATGGTCAATATATTTGGAAGTGCTTTTTTGCTATTTTCTCCTGCGGATTGAGGTGATTCAATTGGAAATGCTAGGGCAGAAAAAAGGCATGAGAGAGCTTTGCATGAAAAGGAGCACACGGATGAGTGACTGACGAGTGAGGTACTTGTGGGATTTGTGTTGAAGACAGTTGGCCACAGGCGAAGCCAAAAACTTCCATTTCTTACTGGAAAGTTTTTATGCTGTATTATTCTACAGCATTCGCATAGCAATGATTCATTTTGAAAACACCGACAGTGTAAATATTCTTTACACAAGCTGCTTTGAATGGGAATTTCTACTACTAATGGATTGAATGTGGTTGCCAACAAATAACAAGTGTTTGTCATTGCTTAAATCCTGCTCCATGGGAAGGATTGTTCCAAGATGAACTCCATGGGAAGACACGGTCTCTTTCTGTACGAATGGGGATGTACATTGTCTTCTTATTCTTAACCCTGAGCGATTCATCAAGCTGCTCGAAAACCAGCTCCGGAGTTGCTCCGAAACGTGTTGGTTCTGACCACACTTTCTGGGCCTGGTTTTGGTAAGTAATCACGAGGCAAGTTTTGAACCTGGGATGGACCGAGAATGGCTTTTCATCAAACAAATGAATGAAGTGTGGCATCGACTGGAATTCGAAAATGAAGGATTTGAAGGAACGGATGGTTTTGGACTTCATCGATCATAGGTATCGCCATTGCCATTATTGTACCAATAGTCTTACTCTAGTACATCGCGCACTGATCAGGCGAAAGAGAAGGCCTTCTAGGCAGGCAATATAGACCTGAGAATTCTAGGTCAAGACTATTTTGAGTAGTCAGAGAGTTTGCACTAGCGATGCATATTTTCCATCATTCAAATGGATTTGAGTTCGAGTTAGTTCCATACGACTATTGCGGAGGCACTTTTCTATAATCTTACTCATCTGAAGTGTAAACATAAAATAAATGGAAGCCCGTCATACATCTGATTTATCCAATTCAATAGGTGAAGCATGTATATATTATAGGATCTTCAGAAGAGAGACAATCGGTAAAGATGTGGTCAGCTTGACTTTACAAGTTATTAGAGGAGGGTATTCATATTTGAACAATATGCATAGGAAAGGAAATGAGCTATTTTAAGAATCACGAAATGTTAAATAATATCCCTAATATTTGATAATATCTCTAATGATATTCTCTAATAAGAAAATCTCTAATCTCCATAAATATACTTCATCACTCCCTCTCAAGCTGGAGCATTTGGCTTGCATATGATTGATACAATTTTTTGTGAAAAGTCTATGATCAGGCGCTGTGTAAGCTAGACCTTACACTAAACAAGACAAGTTTGACAAGCGCTAATGCATGCTCATAGAACCTTGATAGAATTGTGTGGAAACCCAACTTGAAACCGCATCATCCCATAGTGCTCATCTTTGGCTACTTAGCGTGCTCATATAACCTTGATATAATTGTGTGGAAACCCAACTTGATACCTACTCATACAACTTTGATGGAATCGTACGAAACCCAACTTGAAATCACATCACCCCACAATGCTCATCTTTGGCTACTTGATGTATGTGTGCTCGACTTTGGTGCTCACGGCTATCTAAATACTTGGTTACAACCTTGATAGAATCGTACGGAAACCCAACTTGAAATTGCATTACCCCGCAATTATCATCATTGGCTAATTGATGAAGGTGTACTCACAGCTACCCATATTCTCAACGATGTCATCCCACAATGCTATACTTAATTTGGTCTTTTTGCCTGGTACTAGGCGTAGACATATTTAATTGGGGAAACAAATGGCATATGCGTGGACATGTTTAATTGGGGAGGCAAATGAAGCCTAAAAAGATTTGAATTCAGGACCTCCAGTACTAATACTATATGAAATTTTGTGAGACTATAACCAATTGTTTTAAAAGCTTAAACTGTTAAATTGATGCATGGTGTATTATTTAAATATTTTAATACTCTCCCTCATATTTAGTCTGGCTTTTTGCCTAGTATTAAACGTGAAAATTTAATTAAAAAAACAAATGGGACCTATAAAGATTCAACTCAAGATCTCCAACTCAACTATTTTAAGGATCTTTAAGAGAGAGGGAGAGAGAATTAGTAAAGAGTTCATATTTACTCAATTGGCTTGACTTTTCAAGTTATTAGACGAGGGTATTTATATCTGAACAATATGTAAATGAAAGTAAATTAGCTATATTAGAGAATCACGATATATTAAATAATATCCATAATATTTGATAATATCCACAAGGATATCCTCAGACAAAGAAATCTCTAATCTCCTTAAGTATACTTCATCAAAGCAGGGCCCGATTTTCGCAACTGAAGTGAAGAATCTTTACATGGGGGCATGTAAGGAGGGGGTTCCCTGATGCTAGTCTCGGGCGTCCCGCCGTTCTTCACAATGAACACGGTGGTCATTCCCCAGCTGTAGTGTCGATCCAGATGACAGTGCCATAACCATACTCCTGGTATTGGAAAGCAGATATTAGACACGCAACGTCAAAAAACGCAGATTCATTTCAACCGACATTTGTGCAGCAATATAAGACAGAAGGTGGCGTTAAAATGAGATTACTCCGAAATGACTAGGTAGTGATAACTGCATGATCGAAGCGCAAAGGCAAGTACCAGGATTACTGGCTCGGAATCTGATGGCGACCCATCCTTTTTTAGGCAGTGAAACGGTATTCACTTCGGGAGGATCGACCAGATTGTAACTCTTGGGGTCTGTCTCGTTGTCAAAGTTCCCATAACCGGCTCCGACGACATAAAAGGCATACCCGTGCAAATGCATTGGGTGATCCTCCGATGCATCCATGACGTTGGTTCCCTGGAAAACTATCTCCACTTCTTCATTGTAGTTTAGCATCTTGACTTTGGTCCCTTGTACTGCCACCTCGTACTCATCCGGCACATCGTCTGCTGTAAAGTTGAAAAACTTTTCTGGCCAAGCTGGAAAATCCGTGGTGAAATAACCGCTCATGTTCCTGTTATGGACATTCATCAGTGAGTCGATTTCAACAATGATCACGCTAAATTGATACTGTACATGAATATTTCTGCATTGCGTCGATTAATTTCCTTTCATGAGGAGAGGTTTAACATTCCTGTCCTGAAATTGTAGCTACAAATTTGAACAAGCTCATCAAGAAAATGAGCAAAGGAATGCTTGACGAATACCTGTAGTAAGCCATCAGGACATCAGTCGATGGGTTTACCCAACTAACATTGTTTAAGCTTGATGCAAGGCCAATTCTCGTTTCTGAACCATTGACAAAGTCAACTTCACCCATGGAAGCCGTGATATACATGAAGGTAGTTATATTTTTGGGGACCTCGACAGGGTATTCTTCATTTGCTAAGCTCCTGATGTGGCTCATGAAGTATATTGCAGATTTATAGTCATAGTAGATCGGTAGTGTGTCGGGAAAGAAAGGACCCGATGTATCAGTGTAGTTGCCAGTGTACTGAAGAATCGCAGTGGCATTCACTTTGTCATAATCTGTGACGTCCGGCTTAACACTGTCATACTGTCTAGTTGCCATGTAGTATTGACCGAGAGATTGGTTTGCTGTGACCAGTATATCCATGGTTTGCCCTGGGGCAATCATTACAAAACTCGTGACAAGTGGTTTTATGTAGGCCCCGTCCATCCCGACGACAGTGAAATTATGTCGTCCAATGGCAAAGAACATTTCTGCATTCATCACCGCATTGACCAGACGAATGATGTACCTTTTCCCATAATCAACTGACCAGCGATAGGTGAAATCTGCAATCAAAAGCCTCGTAAATGGCAAGACATAAAGAACATTTTCGTTATGAAAAGCCAATGAAACAGTTTGTCATGTGCTTTCATAGCAATGTAAACAATATAAGTCAGGTTCATTTCTCTAGTTGAGCAAATTCCGCTGATTTTACATTCCCCGAATTGGTCAAATGCACATCAAAGCAAGTGAATGCACTCTGACTTTCTGGCCGTCGGTTAGTGTTGCAAACGAATTGCGCAATTGTTTTCTGTTTCTCAAAAGTCTCCTGTAGATAATAAGTGTCACTATTGAGTTTCTTTAGCAGCGATGGATTACCTTTAGAACATTCACAAAAGTCTCCCGGTTGGCCGTTGATAACATATGCATCCGAGCGAGGAGTGTCTGAACCCGAACTCAGGTCCTCCTCAACTTCCTTGTTCACATCTGCTGTGTACCAAGACCCTATGGATAGGCAAGTAACATAGAATTTGGGTAATCATACAGAGAGACCAACAAAGATGAATATGCAATCACTGTGGAGCAAGAGAAAACAAAAGGGAATGGCAGAAGAAAAGGAAGTGTGTAATCCTGAAATTTCACATCTTGGCATGTTTGACAGAAGAAAACATGTCCTAGCTTCCTTGTGGTGCAAGTTCAGACTGAACAGAGATGCATGAAGCGTGAACACATAAAAGCGACAAGAGAGATGCGCGCAACTCCTGAAACTCCATGGCTGTTTCATAATGCTTTCTCTCTTTCTTTTCAGTGAAACATCATGCTGTCCTTGTCCTAGACCCCAACCATATTAACAGTATGACACAAACCATAACAGATACTTATTTCTTTTCATTCCATCCCTGAAACTTCAAATTGAAACTAAGGATTCATGAAACGTCAACAGATAAAAACAGACAAGAGAAGCAAATCTTTTACATCAGAAAGGACCGAACAAGGAGGTCATGATGATTGCTTACCCAGTACTACCACTTCTTCACCTTCTGGTTCCTCAAAAGGGTAAGTCGTGCCCTCCTTAGGGTATACAACGATGGCCCCATGAACTCCAGCTCGGGTCCAATCGCTGTGAGCATGCCACCAAAGCGTGCCCTCTTCTTTTGAAAATATGATCTCATAAGTAAAGTTCGATCCGGGCTGGATCGGGCATTGTGTTATGTATTCTGGACCGTCTGACCATGGATTTCTCGGCTGCTTCACGCCATGCCTGCAAGTATTGCAACAAATCGGAATATTTTCAAAACTCAGGATTCTTGAATATGTCCATCGAAGATTAAGCTCAAAGCCTGCAATTCTTTTGTTTCTTCCTTTTGCAAATCGAGATATTTTCAAGTCTGTCTCTCTTTTTGAGGAGACACAACCAATTGCCACTACCAATTAGGGGACTCTGTTTTTAAGATTGATTCAAGCAACAGATGACAAATACAGAGGAAAGTGTGTTCGTGATGCACTGACCAAGTACCCAAGACACTCAAAACTAGCGGTAACACTTATTCTTGAATATGTCCGTCCCCACCCTCTGCCTCTTTTTTTCTTTTTTAATGAATTTTAGTCTGTCCTTCTTTAATTCTCAGGTTTTTTTTATTTATTATCGGGGCCACATCAGGGTCCTCGCGCGAAAGATAAGAGAAAAATTACTTTAAAAAGCCACATAGAATAATTGCACCTGTGCAAGAAACGACCTTGACTTAACGTACGGACTGTTCGTGAGTAGATGGCAGCGACCTTTCAACGTGAGGAGAAAAGACAAAAGGAGGAATAAAAAAAATTGACCGTTGAGATAATGACCCGGGCAACGGGGGAAGGCCTTTTACCCGTTTTAAAAATTGAATGGCCCGGGCCCGGGCCCGCGCCCCTCCATACTTAACACGTGTCCCGAGTCTCCTTTGATCTGTAGACGGGTGCCTCGAGGTGAAAAAGCACCGGTTAAAGTGACCGATCGAGGATATTTCGTGGCTTCCATTGTGAATTGTGATTGTCATTTCGTGTCATCCGTGATCGGTACTTTTAGAAGTGAAGTATTCTCGATATCAAAACACTCGGACTCTGTCATTTATTGTACCAATAATATAGCATGCTCGTACTTTTCGAGCCCTTATGTAGTCCCTAAGATTTGGGGGCCCCGTGATTACGGGCCTCGCCAGGTTGAACGGATGCGAAAGAACGCACGACAGAAACGAGAGAAAGAGAGGGGCGAGGTACCAGTGAATGGTGACTCCGTAGCCGCCGTGGTTGTGGACGTTGACGTAGACGGTGTCGCCTTTGTGGACGCGAATCACCGGCCCGGGCAAGCTGTCGTTCACGGTCATCATGCTCTTGGAGCTGCACAGCCTCGTGAAGTTGGTCTCTTTCAGCTGCACGACCGAACCGGAAAGCGAGAACGAACGAGAGAAAAGTAGAAGAGTTAATGATGATAATGATATTCTGCGCCGCTTCCATCTCGAGCTTGCGGAAGCGAAACCGGGAGCGAGAACTTACGATGAAGTCATGGTAATGGACCGCGGCGCGAGCGGAGGGAGGAGGGAGAATGCAGCAGCCCAGCAGCAGAATCAGTCCCGCGGACTCCAAGAGCGGCGACGACCTGCTGCCCATCCTCATCCGTCGGTGTTTCCTGCTGTCGGCGGCTGCGGGGACGAGGAGCGTGAGGGCATCACAACGTGCTCTCCCGAGAACTTCTTGTCTCCCGCGAGAGTTCCGACTTGTGGGAATGCACTCCATTCTGTTGAAGGGAGTGAACGAGAGCGAAAGCGAGAGAGTGGCTGAGAGTTAATGCAGAATTTCAAGGTGCTCTCGTCACTTCTCGACCGTCAGAGGATTGACCGACTGCTGTGGTTTTGATTTAGTTAGGTGGCTGGCGGTCAAATAAGCAATGGCGAATGGTAAAATGGTTACTGTCTTTTCCATTTTTAAAATAGTGGATTCCTCGTCCGCCGAAAGGTCCTCCGGTCGGGAGAAAGCCTGCCTCGGGCGCGCGTGCCCCCGTAGCAGCTTCTTGCCTGGGCCTGCGCACACTATCCGGTCGGTCCATCGCAATCAATGATCATCTCAGCATCGAGCGCGATCACGAGCCAGATGATCATCTCAGCCTTGAGCGCGACAAATTATGCTCGAGTGATGCACGCCTAAAAATGCTATACTAGAGTGGACATGATGAACATCCATGGTTCTATCTCGACGCTCGGTGTGGGAACTCTACAATCTGTCCGACTTTTCGAAGGCTGTACGTTCCTCGATGACGCTGCAAAGATACGTATAATTAGAGATGACTCTTATCACTCCTTAATTAAATTAATTATGAAAGAGCGGAATGATACATAGATACACACCATGTAAGAATAACTTTTTTACAAAAATTATGATAGATAATCATAACAAAAAACTATATACCGCAAGATTGCCCAAGTCAGACAACTAAATGACATCATCGAAAAAGTAATATTTTTTTTTTTATGGACATTGTAAACCAATTATCACGATACCGAAAAAAACAGTGTATCAAGAACAGTTCATCAACACCCAAAATTTTTCAATCGGCTATCGGCAATTGGGTGATTTTGTTATGATTTTCTATCATTTTTTCTTTTTGTTTAACAGAGGGTATTTTCACAAAGTGTACTTCTGCCGTAGAAACAAGTTTTAAAATATAGTATGGATCACACTTCAAGATATCTTTTATTGATGCCTAGTGAAGCCACCCTAGCCTAGATAAGGGTCGGCCTCATAGGCACTCGATGAGGCCCACCCTGGCTTGTGACAAGGGAAAATTACCAAAAAAGTCATAAACCTATTATAATTGTATTAATTCAGTCATAAACTTTTTTTTTTGGCCAATTTAGTTCTAAACCTTTTATAATTGTGCCAATTTAATCCATCCGCCAAAATTAGCCGGTCAGTGCTGACGTGGACGCCGGCTAGGGACAGCTGGCCGGCGAACGCTAATGTGACAATTTTTTTTTTTGAATTTTTTTTCCCTCACCTTCTCCTTCCTCTGGTCGGCGAGGCTCACCCAGTGACGGCGAGGCCGCCGTCGCCAAGATGATCTAGCGAGGTCGAGCCTCGCTGGCCACCAGCGAGCGCCAGATCTAGCGACGATTGCCTCGCTATTGCTGGGTGAGGCTCGCCTTCGCCAGTGGCCAGCAGGGGGTGAGCCTCGCCAATGGCCAGCGAGCGGGCTCGACCTCCCCATGGCTAGGCGAGGCTCGCCCTCGCTAGTGGCCGGCGGGGGCGAGCCTCACCAGTGGTTGGTGAGGTCGAGCCTCGCCGACCACCAGTGAGCGCCAAATTTGGCGACAACGGCCTCACAATCACTAGGTGAGGCTCGCCTTTCTCAAGTGGCCGACGAGGCTGACCTCACAGTCGCTAGGCGAGGCTCGCCTTCACCAGTGGCCGACGAGGCTGACCTCGCGGGCCAAAGGAATGAGAAGGTGAGGAAAAAAAAATTCAAAAAAAAAAAAATTATTAAAAAATTGCCACATTAGTGTTGGCCGGCCAGCTATCCCCGGCCAACATCCACATCAACGCCGACCGGCCAATTTTGGTCAGATGAACTGAATTAGCACAATTGTAAGAGGTTCAGGATTAAATTGGCAAAAAAAAAAAATTATGACTGAATTGGCACAATTACAATAGGTTTAGGACTTTTTTGGTAATTCTTCCCTTGTGACAATGAGGGCGACCCTTCCTGACCATCCACTCAAGCCATGGAAAAAAAGAAACAAAGAAAAAACTCAAATAAATTATTAAAAAAATGTGCACGTCAATGTTAGCTGTGCTACGTAGGACGACTGATATCCACGTTAGTAATTTCTATCCTAAATTAACTAAATGAATTCGATTGGTACTAATATGAAAATGTTTAGAGCTAATTTAGTTCAATTAAAATATTTATAATTTAATTGTACTAATACAATAAATTTAGGATTTTTTTGTACTTTTCCTAACAATCAACTATCAACAATGAGACTCGAAAGAAGAACATAAAAACAAGATCACTGGGATGGGAGTTGGAAGTGGTCTCACAAATTCTCACATGATATCAAAGTTAGATGTTTTCAAACTCCATTTGTCATTCCAATTAAATTTTCACGCTTAATACTAGGCAAAAAGAAAAAAAGACTAAGCATGAAGAGGAAAAGGTTCACTTTTCATCATGATCGGTTCAAACTATTTCTCTTCATTTAGTGCCTGCTCCTCCAAACTGGTTCTCTCTAATTGGCAACTTTTAACTTAACAGACAGAGGATGGGCCTACCAATCGTGAATGGTTCAATCTTTTTTTTTTTTTTTTTTTTTATTTTCTATATAAGTAATATTTTATTCATTTTTATAGGATTATGAGAGAGAACTCATGCAATCCAATTGCAAATCAAGACGGATCCTAGACAACTTCGAAATAAAACAAGTTCCAAATAACAAGATGAATTATAGGTTATAACTCACACACTCCAGAAGCAAATCCATGACTTTTTTTTCAAACTAAAATTGGCAGTTGATCATCGAATCCCTTTTTAGTAAAGTACACACAACTGGATCTCCATACATTATTATGCTTTGCCTTTTAGTGGTGTACGTCTAAATCATGACTTTTTTTTCAAACCAAAATTGGTAGTTGATCATCAAATCCCTTTTTAGTAAAGTACACATAGCTAGATCTCCATACATTATTATGCTTTGCCTTTTAGTGGTGTGCGTCTAAATTTGGCATTTCAGCACTATTGCCATTCAAAGTAACCAGGTTGAATGAGTATATATTTAACACTTGTGAGAGCAAAAGCTTAAAAAAACTCCTCCAATGTCCTTCAAAACTAGACTTGTACACTAACGAAACCCAAAAAAAATGAAACCTTGAAATCATCCCATAAAAATCCCAAAATCAAAGCTAGATTCGGATTGAAACCTCCGCGAAATAGGAGTGAAAAGTATTCAGGTCTAAACTAGATGAAAGGAGAAAAATTCCTCAAAACGGAAGGAAAGTGAAGGAAAAAAGAAAACAGAAAACTAAATCAGCCAAAGAAAAAGAAAAAAAATGGAGGAGAGGGAGAGATCTAAGGAGAATGAAGAAAAACGTTCTGTGAAAATGAGAGAAAAAGGAGACAACCATAGGAGGAGAGAGAAAAAGCGTTGGATTTTGTTCAAGTCCTATGAAAGAGTTCTCCTGATTTACATTCTAATTTCTTGTTTGCCCAGTTGTTTGTAAAAAGGGCGCCGCGTTTTGGGGGTGGGGGGTTGTGGAAGGAAGAGGATCTGATGGATGGGGGGACGTTTGTTCGTGAGTTGAAATTAGGTATAAGGAAAATAGGCTAGTAATGAAATCACACCGGCACCACGAACTGACCAACGGCGGCGGCCCAATCAAAATAGGTTGTTAAATGCGAGGTCATGAGTTCAAAGTAGGTTTAGACCTCTAATACTTTAGTGGTGTTGTTAATATATTTGAATAATAAATCACACTTTCGTCTAACAACTTAAACTTTTAGAACAGTTGATAGTAGTTTCACAAAAATCTAATACGATATTAGAACTAGAGGTGCTGAGTTCAGACCAAACTAACCGTAGCTTAAGTTTTTAAAACAGTTAATAATAATCCCATAAAAATCTAACAGGTGTTACGATAGTAGAGCTCCCCTAATTCAAAGCTTTTAAAACTATTGGTAATGATCCTACAAAAATCTAATAGGTGTTATGAGGGCAGAGCGCTTATAATGTTAAAATAATAGTTATTTCCTTTTGCACATTTTGCTGATTTGGTTTTTCAGTTATTGGAGTTAGTGGAGTCATGTGTGTTAGTTATCCTAGTTTTTAGGTGTTGGTGGAGTAAGTGATTTATGCAGAACATAAGTAGTTATGGGTCCTATTTTAGTGGTGTTTTTACATTATGTATTTGTCTTTTGTAAAAGACTTTATTGTTCTGTACGAAAGATTAAGTTTCAGCCTCATCTCTCATCTCTTTAGCAATTTAACAGTGGTATCAAAGCCAGAGAGAAAGGTGAGAGAGTTTTTAAAAAAGAAAAAGAAAAAGAAGGTTTAGAGGTGTGAGATACTTTCGTCAAATAATTGCAGCAGCAATATTTCCAATGGCCACTGACAATTTTATTCAACCAGCAATTCCATGCTTTGATGGTGACTATGACCATTGGAACATATGCTAATGGAGAATTTTTTACGATCAAAGGAGTATTGATCGGTTGTTGAATCTGGAATTCAAGAGCCACCAGTAGGCATGGCTTTGATAGATCCCCCAGAAAGTAGAATTGGAAGCTAGAAAGTTAAAAGGACCTAAAGGCAAAAAATTATCTCTTTCAGGCTATTGATCGTTCCATCTTGGAGACCATTCTTTGCAAAGAAACTTCCAAGAATATTTGGGATTCTATGAAGAAGAAATATCAAGGCTCTGTTAAGGTGAAGCGTGCACAGCTTTAAGCCTTGAGAAAAGATTTTGAGACACTAGCAATGAAGGATGGAGAATCTGTCACTAGTTATTGTGCTAGACAATGGAGATTAGCAACAAGATGCAATTCCATGGCGAGAAGATGGACGACGTCACCATTGTGGAGAAGATTTTGCGTTCATTGACACCAAAGTTTAATTATGTTGTCTGCTCAATTGAAGAGTCGAAAGACATAGATGCGCTCTCTCTTAATGAATTGCAAAGCTCCTTATTGGTCCATGAACAAAAGATGAACAGAAGTTTAACAGTAGAGGAACAAGCATTGAAGGCTTCTACCTATATTCATTCCAACAATTTTAGAGGAAGGGGTAAAGGTAAAGGTAGAGGAAGGGGAGATCGAGGAAATAGAGATATTAGCAAGAATTTCAAAGCCAACAATGACCAATTTCAAGGCAAAGGCAGAAGATGAGATCCTAACAAATCTAAAGTAGAGTGTTTTAGATGTCATAAATTTGGTCATTATGCATCTGAATGTTATACTAGGCTGTCTAATAATAAATAAAAGGCAGAGAGTTCAAATTTTGTTGAAGAAAAAGAAGTTGAAACGTTGTTGATGGTTGTTCAAGATGAAAATAAGCCCGGGTCAGATATTGGTATGTGGATACAGGCTGTAATAACTACATGAGTGGAAGTAAGTTTTCTTTTTCTCATCTAAATGAAGATTTTCATTTCATTGTGAGTTTTGGGGATCATTTTACTGTGAAAGTGATGGGAAAATGTGATATTAAGATAAAAACCAAGAATGGCTTTGTGGAAACGATCTTTAATGTGTTTTATGTGAAATTTATGATTCTGTTAGATGTGCTATTGCAGTTATTCCTATGAGTTCAAATAAATTGTTTTCATTAAAGATTGAAAATATTCAATCTTATTTGATAGTTGAAAAGAAATATCCCTCATGATTGTGGCATTTTTGCTATAATCACTTGAGTTTTGGTGGATGTTATGACAGCAGAGCTCCCCTAATTCGAATTAGTAGATCGTAAGTGACGTCGAGCAACAACCTCTCTACAATCTCCTAAAATTCAAACGTTCCCTCTATCCAGAGAGGACTAGCTGCCCCGATTGCCTCTCCCCATCATTTCAGTCCAACAAAAGGAAAAAAAAAAACATATACCAAGGAAATTGAATGGATGACGGGAAAAGAAAAAAAATAACCAGTCACCAGACGAAATTACGCACGCTGGTCAATGATTTTAGCTACGCCCAAACAACCAAGACAGGTAGGGTGAAAAAAAGAAATGTAGTTCATTCAATAACTAATATTCGTTGATGGATTGAATGGAAGGGCGACTTCATCTACAAAAACCATCTAACAAAACATCACTGTCAACAGAGACCCGACCAGTACTCAGTGGGATATGCACCTGCTACAAGTCAACCCTACTTCCGGAGTATAAGCACTATACAGCAGAAGCAAATGGTCCCATCCGAGATCAAGCTCCAGACTCCTCAGGGGCTGTCCGGTGTTGAGGTTTCTTCTTCTGATTGGACCTCGTACCACCCGAACTAAGTCCCCCCACGTGAAGTGTCCAGTCCTCGGCGGAACCGCCAGTCTACCCACGAATCTCGTCCCGGCCGCGCTGGAAAGATACAGGCTCCAGTTATCGATTGGCTCGCACACTGTTTGTTGACGTGGGGGATGTTCAGAGCCCTTTAAGCAGCTGGTGAACGCTCGTTGCATTTGAGATCTCCTCTCTCAAATCTCAAATCTCACGCATCATCCACGGTTTTTATGCAAACAGGGAGAAACCCTTTGCTCTGTGTCGTAATAATTTGCGAAAAACATGGATTTGAAGCAGAGAATTTGTAGGCTTTTTGGCACCGCACGGCATGACCTCTCCATAAAACTCTCCTTTCCCAAGTTTGAACCGTTAGAAAATCTAGGCATTTGCTCCAAAAGCTCTGATGTTAAGTGATGATGTAACATGGGGGTTGGATCCATTATTTGAGACATGGTTTCGTTTGGCTCTATTATGGAACTTGCTTCTTCAGCAACCATCTGAAAAGCAAGTTTGTTTTTCTTCCTCATTCTCTGTCCCTATAGTTCACAACACTATCGTGGTTGAAAATTTACTTGAGGCGAGCGTTCGGATCTATTATGGCATAGCTGGATCTACCGATTGGTCTAGGAAGTTTTTCCAATGGTATGCCTCTTAAATTTCGGTGCTTCCAATGTAGTTTCCCTTGAAGTGTTGGTCTTTTATCCAAATAAATCAAATTTGACACGTTTATGGAAGCGGATATTGATAAAATTCCATAACGACAGCTCGGGAGAGTTTGAGAAAACTTTATGAAATAACTTTAGATTTTGAGTGAAAATAGTTGGGTAATTGTTTTGAGTTTCGAGCTTTAAAAAACAAGATTTGGTCTCAAAGGGAAAAGGGATTTAAGAGTCCAAAATTGCTTTTCAAAGTTTTCTTAAAACCAACGCGTGTGGATTAGGCATACTATAAAGATTCAATTTCCCATGGTACCGATTGTCGGGCGCAAATAATCTCGTGTTTGGGACACTAATATGATTTTGATTTCATAGTTCATGAGATAATGAGAGTGATTCATGAGCAAAAATTTATTCACCTAAAGAGAGCTTCCTTATAAATAATAGGAGATATTGATAAACTAGAAATTGACATGAATATAAAACATACTAGGTTTTTTACAATACATTCTACAAAAGTTTTGTAATGACATGAAATTTGACAACAAACCTAAAACTCAAATATGACATGCGAACACGAATTAGTAATTTGGCAACCCCTTGAGATTATTTACACCGTTTTATACGGAATCCACAAAACTTACACCCATATGCATCAAACCTAATGTGGAAAACATAACTCATAATACAACCAACGATAAAAGTTTTAGGTGCTCAACAGTCCCTCAACGCGATGCCTTCATCTATCACTATCAATTGTCACGTGCAAAGCACCACCGATCCTCTTACCTTCCCAATAAAACCTACGGCACTCGTCAAATTCCCGAGAAAGCATTTGAAACTTCGCGTGGAGAGGACGTTCTCCATAGATTGGTAGAGAACAATGGGGAAGCGACCGGTGAGGAGCTTCGCACGTCGGCACGGAACGTGCATCCAATGGCTGGCGGAAGATCCGGCATTTTTAAAGTTTCGCCATCTGGGAACCTCCTCCATGATTGGATGCTTGATCAATGTCGGGGAAGACTGGTCGCTAACTAGGGATTAACGTTGGACAGGACAATGGACAGAGCCGATGGAACGCACGTGGCGAGCATCGTCGTCTCGACCCCTGTCGCCTTTGAATGGAAGGAGCGACTCCCCACTCCCACACTCCAAAAAAAAAAAAAAAAAAAAAAAAAAAAAATTATCAGCAGTGTCAGCTCAAAACAAACACTGCTGAGTTTTCGCTTCTCGAAACCGTCCTTGTACAATTGTATTTGATTGTTTTCTGATCAAGCATGTGTACCTTCAATCGGACGACATTATCTATAATTTTTGTAATTTTCTAAAACATGTGTCATGCTCCCGGATCATGGCAGATACCGACCGGCACAGATGATGTGTCAGATTCCTTGAATTATTTTATTTCTTTTGTTTATTAATTATTGTACTGGTGCACAATAGATTAAGAGGCCGATGATAAACCACCATTGTTTTGGAGCAAGTTGCATGATTAGAAAGAAGTTGGTTATACCCCCGATTAATTAATGAATTATTTTTTATTTATCTCTCTTAATCTAAAGCTTTTTGTTTGGAAATTTTTGTTTTGAAGATAAGCTAAAATATCTAGAAATAGACGTGCCAAAGAAAATGTGAGAGTCACCCGAAGCAAGTCTATACTTTTGAATAAGCAACTAACTTTCCCTCTCTAAAACCTATAGATGGTTAGTGAGCGGTCAATATCACTAAAATTAGGTCCCGCATTTGAAACTCCTGTGGATGATGTCATCATAATGGACCATATATGTCAATTGGGCATCGAGTGGTTAAAGTGAGAAGTCAAGAATTATTGTTGTTCATTTCATTGTTCAGAAGATAAGGACTTAAGCTCCATTTATTTCACGGATATTTCTAGAAAATATTTTTTCTAAAAGTCATTTTTCAAGAAAATGACAATATTTTTTAATGCTTGATTAAAATTTGAAAATGAGTTGAAAATTACTTTTAGTTTCCTAAAATGACACCTTGGCCGTTTTAGGTCATCAAGGTTCCTACCGTCTTCAAATAGAGATCAAGCAATCAAGGATTTGGGTCCGATTCGCAATAAGAGTAAGCCATCATTTTCGGATAGTCTTCGAAAGAAAAAAGAGTCAGAGAATTTTCGAAATTTAATATGCATCTACCACTAAATTCAAATCATAAATTTCATTTGGATGCACACACATGTTGAGATATGTTCACAAAAAAAAAAAAAAAAAGACTTGGCAAAGCGCAGGTCATGTAACTAGTTTCTAATAAACCACTTCCATTCTACTAAAGTTGGCATAGATGCCAACCTCTGATCAGAGGATACTTTAGGCCGACCTTGTGAGACCCAAACACCTTAGGAGCTCCGAGGCAGTCTCACCGAATGGCGCAGCCTCAACTTAAGGGTGCTCTCAAATCAGAGTAACCTGTTTCATCAATGTCTGAAGCAGCATGACTAAGCTTCACTACAGTTGACCATGTCACCATGTAACTAAGATCCTTCATAGGCAGGCATGGAAATTCCACACACAGGACTAGCGTACTCCTGCCAGATATACATGATATCCGAATGTATATAAGAAAGATACTCAGATTGTTGTTAACAACGAAGCATGGTTGGTTGATTAACGAGAGAAACCGATCAAGATGCACCGGGGAAATTATCATACATAATGAAGTTTCACATAAAATCTGGGTGAATATCTTCCTCTACCTCCTGATCATTAGTTTTAGATTCCAAGACACCATTACCAAATCGATCCCCATCATCTTCATACACACGGGACTGCACGGTAACTTCATCTTGTGACATGTAATTGCTCCATTTAGAATTCCTCGTGGCTGGAGCTGATGAAGTGATCACTGGGTCGATGTCACTTTCTCTTTTGGAATTTGTCCAATTCGAAGTCGTGAAAGCTAACCCATTTTGGTTCTTCTTTGGCTCTTCATCTGAAAATAGTGTACAGAAAATGCTTAGGTTAGGAATTTGCCATCACTTGTCACCATGGCTACTTCAGCTTCATGCGCCGCTGTTCATATAACAAGCTGAGAATGCTATATGGCAGTCAAACTCATCGTTTTTCGTAATCCTAAAGGCATAGATGACAGCAATTAGCAAATAGCTGCAGTCTCCTAATCTCGCGGTCTGCTAGCAATTTAAGCAGCCAAGTGGCATTCAAGACTCCTCAACTTATTGTGTCAGAAAAAGGTATCCGGCTTCAGCAATAACTGCGAAATGTTTGTTGATGACGATTCGCTAGCAAGAAATGTTAGCTGATGCCGATTGACTTTGAATATTCGACAATACAAAGCAACCATCAGCATGTCCTTGGTCATCAAATCAGGGCGTCACTCAGATCTGCTCAGAGAATCCGACTCTGGATCGAAACAACAGCTAGAACACTTAACTTTTCCTCTATTATCTTTAACTTTTCCTCTATTATCTTCGCAAATTCACATGGCGAACAGTGCATCTTCCTAATTAAAGCTCTGCAACTAACTTACGGAGAAGACTCCTCTATCTAATGTCGAGATGAATGTAAAGCCCAAATCTTACCTGGAAAAGTAGTCTGTTTTCGGTTACTTCTCTTGGCGAACGATGGCGTGAAGAGCTTGTCGCCCTCTGAACCAGCCGATTGATGAGAGGAGTCCCTCAGTTTGGGCTTCTTGAAAATTTCCTTCGGAAGCTCCGTCACAATCTTCATCCCCCCATCATCCTCTGCTCAGAAAATTCATCACGTGAGAGACGAGCGACAATGCTGCCGACCTCCGGTCAGTTCCGTCCCGGAGTAATCGTACTGAGACATGTCCAAACGCGGCAGTTCGACAGTCCAGGCAATCGCGTCGCTCTTGATTCTATGTCGGAAATCGAGCTTATATGATCTAAGGGATGCGAGTAAATAAATCAGAACCTTCTTCGTCGCGTTTTCTTGTTCGACGTCGAGAAACTCGCTCCAATCGCTTCTCTTCAGCTTCCTCCCATCGCTGCTGGCCGCACGATCGTGGACCGCTCCTCCTCTTCCTTCGAGCGGTGGATCTGGGGCTTCGAGATCCGAGGAGAGGCGCGACATGTTGAAGGACTGGACGAACTTGCGGACGTCCTTGGCCATGAAGGCCCGAGCGAAGACCTTCCTCACGGACTGCTTCTGGTTGCAGACGACGCACGTCCACTTGTTGCTGCTCTTCTTCTGCTGCTTCACCTGCCGATTCGACGACATCGGGACGACGACGCTTTGAAGCTCCGAAAGAGAGAGAGAGAGAGAGAGAGAGAGAGAGAGAGAGAGAGAGCGGAGACGCGGAGACGCGAAGACGGAGAAGGAGACCTGCATTGTGGAGCATTGGCAACACTGGAGAGCGATGAAGGTCGCCGTCGCCGTCGCCGCCGCCGCCGCCGCCGCCATAGCTCGGATCGCAGTCTTCCGGAGCGGCGGATTGATTTTGCCCGGGGGATTTGGGGATCTGTCTGTTCAAACTGAGGGAGGGTTTGGCGCCAAGCATTTTTCGGACTTTGCTGGGCCTGGGCTTTACCAGTTCTCTCATAAATCCTTTCTTTTGGCAATAATTAATAATACTATTTAACTTTTTGTACTTTTCCCCCATAATTTACAATTTAAAACATCATTTGGAAATATATATTAAATTTAATTAACGTGCCAATGTTTATGTATTTTAAAATTTCAATTTTACTTTTCTAAAGAAAGTCAATGAGTAAGCGCCTCAAAATTTGACAACAAAAATTGTAAAGAAAATAATATCAATTCAATGCACAGTAAGGGTGAGCACTGGAATCGGAGATTGAATCAAGAACCAAATTGAAGTGGACAGTTCCCTATTTCTAAAATTTGGAATTGGAGGTAATTGGTTCAATTCTTGATTTTATATATATAATTCTTATTGTTTTATTACAAAACAATTCTTAGTTAAGTCAAAAAACTCAAAATTCTAAGTCGCCCCCACCCTACTCTCAAAATTGACTCCTCTCGCTTGAGTTGCCTCCACTCTACTCTCACTGGCACCCCCCTCTCACTTGAGTCACCTCCTTCTCACAGTCTTGAGTCTTGTAGTGAATAGAAAAAAATAAAAAAGATATCATCGCCGATTCTTGAATTCACTTAGGAACTAGACTGAACCGATTAGTTTGATTGCGGGATTAGGTGGGCTGGTCCTCGATTTTGCAAATTGAGAATCAACCCTTCTGATTTGATTCTCGAGATTAAAGCGAGAATTGACCCATCTTGAAATCGATCACACTTAATGCACATCATATATGAAAGATATATACATGTGTGTATTTGTAGATGATTAGTTTTCAAATGGAAAAAATGTTCGATCTCTTGATAAGTCTGAATATAAGTGAATTAATCATCAATTGCCACACAATGAAAAGCTCATGTAAAGTGCATAATTTAATCGAATTGAACGAGTGTACTCATACATCAATTCAAGTAGAACAAATTATGCACATCTAGATAAATATTTTTGGTGAATGTCTAAGAATGTAAAGCACTAATTGAATTGAGTATATTAATCAAATATATAGTAATTGAAAGCTTGACTCGACCTAATCAATTACACACACTAGGACTGTCAAAAAAGTATGTGTTGGCCTGACCCTAAAATTTAGAGTATTTTGGGGCGGAGCTTTATTCTTATTCCGGTAGGGATTTGTAGATGTTGGTAGGGTTGGTCGGGTTGGGTCAAGTTGGCATGGGCTTTTTGACACCCCCAAAGCACATACCGATTTCTCTCTCTCGGCTTATATGATATTCAAGTCTCCGATGGGTTGGATTAGGTCATCTTTCCCCTCCCTAGTGGGGTTTTGGGTCGAATTAGGTGTCACAAAAACCTGGCCTAACTTAACCGTTGGCTCATTCCATACAAATAGTTGATTTGAGGTTGGCTTGACTGACGAGTGAATTCCAATCTAGGTTCCAATTAAGTTGGAACTCGAATCCTCAAAGTATAGTATACTTCTAAAGAAATGTTAAGCCCATAAATATAATTAAAATATGTAAAAGCTACCGTTTGATGAGTTCATTATTTATTCAAATAAATTATTTTCAAACTCAACCTCGATTCGACTAGGTGCTTGATTTCGAGAAAAGTTGGACCGAATCCATGTAGTTACAAGGCTTGAGTAGCTAGACTTGCTCACAATCCGACCTGCAAATGATAATGGATTTATATTGTTGGGGAGAATTCGGGTACAATAATTCACCATGAGCCAAACACAATCCAAGATCAATTTTTCCCCCGAAATTAAATCAACTTAAATTTTCTTTAACTCCCAGCAACAACCAGGAATATATAACCTCACAATATGTAAATATTATGCCGAAATGATAAGTAGACAAAGCAAATAATGACAATAAGGATTTAATGTGGAAAATCCGATGTGGGAAAAACCACGACCGCCCAAAACATCAACTAATCACTAAGAATAGTAGGATATACAAAGTATTATTCTCTAGTCACATACTAAAGACACAACATCAATATTACAATCTCAAAACAAATTCATAACAAGAAAATCCTAACAGTAATTGGAGAATACGGAGAGAATATGAATGAAAATATCAACTAGCTTCCGGTCTCATGAACAACGTACTCAAATTTGAGCCGATTCCATCTATGTTTGACATCCGAATCTGAATCACAAAGATTCGGTCCTCTCTTATCCTTTGTGCACTTTCTCCGGTGGATCTCACTTTTTCTACTTTTTCTTTTCTCTCCCTTCTAGTCTGCACAAAGCAACACCCCTTTTCTTTTCTCTCTCTCCTGACACATTGGGCACACGCACAAACGCATGCACGAAAGCACCACTTTCTTTTCAACTTCTCTTTCTCTGTTTTTTTTTAAGGCTAGATGGGCCCCACACGAAGGTGGACCCAGCCAACATATATATATATATATATAACCAATTATTCGAAAAAGGATTCGATATCTTACCTTATAGATATAGTTTTAATCAAATTGGCAATTGCCTAGCTTTATTCTTAGGCTGACCATAAAAATCTACCTATATATTTATAGATATATATATATAGCACTATTTTGCGCACAAAAGGACAAAGAATCGAATCGAGAAATGCGATTTTTCAAGTATTCGAATGGAAAGAGGGGAAAGCAAAATAGCTCATCTTCACATCCGCCGGCAATCGTCTCCAAAATGGACTCTCACATAGAGAAGGTCCTGTGGACCCAGGACCAGATTTCGGCCCGGGTGTCCGAGCTCGCCGCCGATATCACCTCCGACTTCAGAGCAGCCGCCGCCGCCGCCGCCCCGCCTCCGGTCTTCGTCGCCGTCGCCACCGGCGCCTTCCTCTTCGTGGCCGACCTGGTCAGGAAGGTGGAGCTGCCCCTGGTCGTCGATTTCGTCCGCTCCGATTCCTACGGCTCCGGCACGGAGTCCAGCGGGGCGCCCGCCGTGTCCCTTGACTTGAAGGTGGACGTTCGAGGCAGGCACGTCGTCTTGGTAAGTGGATACGTTTTCAAGTTTTGATCTTCTGGATGGAGAAGAGTCGACCCGCAAGCTGCTTTGTTGAATGCTTGTGCACGAGATGCTCCAGTACACTTATTTTCTCCTTCTTGGATGTGGAGTCATTATAGCACTGCTAGAGCTAGTATTTTCTGGGACGTTTTACTGCTGTCTCATCAAGAACTTCCCAGTATGGGAGATTGATTTGGAGTTAGAGACTTTGTGAGTTTGTTTTAGCCTAGAGGTTTGGATTGAGTGCGTGCCAATGGGTTGAACTTATTCAGCTCCAAAGGGATAATAAGATTCATTTCTAACCGAGCGCTCTGGTCTGACTAGTCTTATTATTGGCATAGACTTAGTACTCCTCTAGTTTCAGAACCTACTTCTGCTTGACTTGGCAAAGGAATCAGAACGATTGCATAATTCACACGAGAAAAGATAGATCTTATGGAGTTGTGGCTACCCATTTCTGATAGTCTAATGTTGATTTGTCAGAAAGCTCTGACAGGTGCTTAGTTCATTTTTTTGGGTTGGTTATATTGGGTGCATATATCATTTTAGGTTTCAAAAGTGAGTCTTTTTTGAATAAACAGTCGACTTGCTAGAAGGTCACCCTATAAAAAATGGTGTCCCTTTATAGTTCCAAGTCTTGCCAGTGCTTTTATGTGGCATGAGGTTAACATGAGCTCATTCATACACATCTATGTCAGTGACGATGCTACATTTATGGAACTTCTTGCACAAGTGTTGCCTCCTGATGAAATGAAATGTTCGTGCATCTTTCTTCTTATATCAACAGCTGGTTCCTACATATAGATATAGTCATCTTGGCAGACTTTTACTGGTGGTTTTCTGATCTGGACTGCAGATAACGAAGCTCGCTGATGTCTCCTAAAATCATTTGTATCAGGTTGAGGACATTGTTGATACGGGGAACACCTTGTCCTGTCTTATTGGCCACTTAAAGTCGAAAGGAGCATCATCTATTTCAGTTTGTTCTTTTCTTGATAAACCAGTGAGGCGAAAGGTTCATTTTCAGTTGGTGGGTGATGGAAAATTCTATCGTGGATTTGAGGTTCTCTCTCTCTCTCTCTCTCTCTCTCTCTAAGGTGCTCTGTGTTTCTTTTGTTGAAGACTTAAAAAGTTTTCTCTGCATAACTGTCTTGTTATATCTTTGTGTTGTCTGACCAATACAATGACAAGAATTGGAAGAGGTAAGACGAGACAAATTATATAGTTCACTCCACCTCTCTGAGTTGCACCAGGTATCCTGGCTGGGAAGGTTAGAGTCCCCTAAGAGAAAAAAGAATGAGCAACTTTCTTTGGTACATGTCATTTAGTTACTAGAGATGATATATATGTTTTGTCAGATGAAGAACTTGTTGCCTAGAGTTGCAAATTGTTCTTTACCTTTATTGATGTTGCTTGGTATGTCAGTTATATATTTGACCAGCTTTCCATGCCTGGTGGTTGCCTTCTGCATTTTCCTTTATCAACCATCTGGTCTAGACTATTAGTTTATTTTGAGGTTGTGGTCAGGATAGGATTCTGCTTTCTGCCTGTGCTTTGTCTTATGATGTTGATTTGCTTTAGGTTGTTTGATTAATTGGGAGTGATTCTTCCTTGTAAGTTGTGACCTGATCATTCATTCTCCCATGAATAAGTTTGTTGAGTGTTTTTCTTTTGGGCAAGTGCACTTCCTGCTCACCAAGTCTTATGATGAGCTATGTAAGTGAACCAAACAAACACAAGGTTGCGATACTAAATTATTTTAGTGCCAACTCTTGGCAATATCCCTTTGTTTGAAATTCTTTTTGTTAGTTTTTCTAGATGGGCTCTTTTGTGTTTGCAACTTACAGATCAAGCACGACTTAAAATGTTCATGTGATCCTCTATTTTTTGAGGCAGTGTCCGGATTATTTTGTGGTGGGATACGGAATGGATTATGCCGAGCTATACAGGAGCTTGCCCTACATCGGTGTCTTGAAGCCAGAGTACTACACATGATCTGAGTGGTGTCATCCTCAAATTGGTTAACTGGATTCAGGTACCAAGGTATACTATTTCGGTGAGCAACACACTTATTCAACATGGTTCATGATGGTTGACCCTTACCGTGATGGACTGAACCATTTTTATTGTTAAGACAGAAATTATACTGTTCACATGTTAAGATCGCAGACATGGCAAGGAGTTGCCACGCAAAGAAGTAATAAAAGAGTTTCCCTCACTGAAAATTTATGTTAGTTTCACTTTGTTCCCCCCTAATATAATTTGGGTCGATTTGTCCATGATGTTTTCGCAACTTCTTCCGTTCTGTCCTCTTAACTCAAATGGGAGAAATCATTGTGTTGTTCTCATGTGACTCGTTTCTAGCATCATCGTTGGCACATATAATTCGACTGTAATTATTTCGGTCAGGTGTCCCGAAGAGACGTTACTATGGTCTGTTTTCCATTGGCAAAACTCAACGGTATTTCTCGATGTCGCTCGTCTCTCGGATGCATGTCGAAGGAAGCAAATCATTAATAAAGCACGAGCGAGGGAAACTATAAACAAGGCCTGTGTGAATCAATTTTGCTCAAGTTGGAATAAGCTATTCGGGATTGGTAAATATTTTGCAATGACCTAGGTTTTTCTCCTACACGCACACCGTGGCATGTCAAATATCGAAACATATGGCTTCACTTGAAACTCGCTTGATTTGAAAAATGAGATGGTCTAATTACCCTTCCAATGCAAAAGGCTTAAGATGATTATTTTTGGGAAATATAAAAAAAAGGCACACAAAAGAGCGAGTCAAATGCAAAATAATTATTGAGGGGAATTGCGCAAACATTTATCACACCGTTGTCAGGATGCGTTTATTTTACGAAAAATGAATAATTTAAAAAATATTTTTGAAAAATGATTGTTTATGTCATTAAAAAAAATTAGCGATGGAAAATATTTTCATCATCAATGACAGTCATTTATTTTTTAAACAATATAAATGATCATTCTTCAAAAAAATATTTTTTAAACTACTCATTTTCTACAAAAATGGACGCACCCTAAATTAGTTGAGAAGATTCATCTCGGACAAGCGTGCAAGACAATTTAGGACTTGGTTGCATTGCTCTGTTTTGCGCCTCTCCCCGACCAGCGGGCAGCGGGTTTTACATAAGAAAGGAAACAGCAGCAGATGCAAAACTAGCCCCGGTAGCCACGGCCATGGCCATCAGAAGCGTCGGCAGAACCGTTCGGCCTCTCTGCTCGAACCTCCTTCCTTCTTCACTTCGCGCCTCCGCACCGCCTCCCGCCGCCGAGGCCTCGCGACCCGTTAAGCCTCTCTCCACCACCACCACCCCCGCCGACGATGCGCAGACTCCGCCGAGACCGGCCGAGTCCAACTCCAGTAGAGACTCCATGATTCTCGAGAGGTTCAGGCTCAGGCAGCGCGGAGGCTCTCCCGACCCGCCGCGGAGCGAGCCGCCCCCGACGCGTCCGCCGCCTCCCGGTGAGAGAAGCGGCGGCGAGGAGGTCCTCTCGGGCTTCGGGCCGCTGGGGCTGAGCGGGGAGGTGGTGGAGGCGGCCGAGGGGATGGGCGCCTTCGTGCCGAGCGAGATTCAGTGCGTCGGGATCCCCGCGATTCTGAAGGGGCAGAGCGTGGTTCTGAGCTCGCCTTCCGGGTCGGGCAGGACTCTGGCGTACTTGTTGCCTCTCGTTCAGGTACTCTTCTTCGTTCACCATTCGAGATGTGTCGTCATGGCCATTGCGCTGTCCTTGCTGAAATAACTTTTTATCTGCTATGATGAGAGTTTGATGTCTATTGAAAGACAGGGTCGGGGAGTGAGCCTGGGCAGTCGTTTCAAGTTGGTCGTGTTCGTATCATACTTGGGTTTTTCTCATGCCATGTCATGTTCTCATTTCTCGTCATGAATTGCCACCCCTTGCGGAGTTATTTTATGGAACTGCATATTTGGGAGCTCCTAGATATAGAGTTATAATGATGGCCATTGAAATGAAGTTGAAGTTACGGAAAACAACTCTCTTCTACGGGCCTTTCGACGAATCTTGGGTTTGCGGTCTTTCAGAATTGGGATGCACCATTTATGAATGCATACAGACTTTGATTGAAGCGATCGTGCTTTCTTGATTGTAGAATGTAAGACCTGGCTCTCTTTTTTTATTTATTGATTCAGTAGATGCTGAGACGGGATTCAGCATTGTTTGGAACTAAGCGTGACTCCCCGAGGGCTATCCTGTTGTGTTCTTCGGGCGAATCATGTGATAAGGTCCTCCTTTTTCTGCTCTAGCTTTTAACACTGATTGCATTTTCTTTTTGACTCCTATTGTGCCCAAGTACTAGAACTAATCTCATAGGGCATATAGGTATTTAGTATGGCAAGTTTCATCACCAGTCATGCACAAGTAAAATCAAGTGAAAAATTCAGTGGTGATGGATCAGAAGACAAGGGAGGTTCGCCAAATGCCCCGCTTGGCTTGTTGGTTGGAACCCCTGAAGAGGTCCTTCAGCAAATTGAAGAAGGCGATGTTATGACCACTGCAGTCAAGTACTTGGTATGTGCATATCTTTGTAATCAGAACAGATGGTTTTGCTCTCTCTGGTGTTGCTGTGAAGTCTCAATTGCATGTTAGTTCGCCATTATGCTGAATGATGGGATGAATTTTCCTTAGGTTTTGGATGAGGCGGATATCATGTTAGATGCTGGCTTGTTTCCCAAAATACAGAAGATTTCAAGCCACTTGAAGAACTTTGCTGTTGAATCCAATTCTCAGCATTTTCAAGCGGTTCTAGTCATTTCACCTATCTCAAAGGTATGTTGACCCCATTCTGATAACGTTACTGCCCATTATGGTTTGCAAGGCTTCCCACTTCAGGCTAAACTGTTAGAGCGTAAGTTTGAGTGTTCTTCAGTTAAATTAATTAAACACCCTCTAGACATTGCCCTCTTAATGTGTTCCACACGCATACAGGATCCCGACTAACTGGTTGATGATGACATGTTAGCTAACTGACAGATCAAATCTGCACTAAAAATCCCAATGATAGGGTACCCCGTGAATGGAGGCTAGTTTCAGAATCAAGAATCTATGCATGTAATTTGACTAGGAAATAAGGTTGGAAGAAACTGATATTTGTTTCATACAAGTACCAATGAGCCACATTTTTTTTCCGACCGATTTTTTAATGTTGTCATGTATTACAAACACCAGATACTAGAAAAACATGCTGTGGAGCGTCTGGAGCATGATCGAGCTGGTAAAGTGGCTGCAATGCTGCTGGAAATCGACCTGAAAGAAGTGTTATGTCTGATTGAATCTCAAGATGCCTTGAGGAAGAAAGTGGCGGACGCTGTAGAGTCCCTTCATGTGGCTTCTTGATCATAGCATTCGGTCTAGCTTTGTAGTTTGTACATAGGCATAACCAACGTACCATTGCAGGGTTCAAGACATTCCTTCATGATGCGCGCATTTGCGTGCTTGTTCTTCGTAAGCCTCAGTTTATAGACTGTGTTGCGCTTTCAGCGACTAGTGCTTTGACAAAATCTGAAGCGTTTCATCTAACATTGTGTGTCCATTCTGAGGTTACCTCGCGATTCTTTCTTTGCATGTGGTTTTGTGTCGTGATGACACTCTGTTTGACATTCATGATTGTTTAGAAGTTGAAGGCTGCTGTAAATGCGCATCTAGTATCAAAACAAGTATTACTTCATCCAGAATATGTATGGGTTTTCTATGGAATGGATTTCCTAACTTCATTATGATAATCAGAAAATTGAATATTAATTTTCGCGTGGAATTGACAGACTAAAATATGAACATGAAATACTGAAATTAAAACTTAGAACTCGATTTTGATGGTCGAAATGAAAGAAAAATATCGCATCCTTTTCAAAAAATGCGAAATTAGGAGTATGATCGGTATCGGTGCAAACATTTCTTGGCAATGCAAAGGTTGAGACATTCATGCCTACTTATCCGGTCAAACTTTGGCCGGGATGGATCTTTTGGAAAATCTAGTTGAAAAACCTTGCCCGGAGTGGAAAATTTGCCAGCATTTTTTTCTAAAGGGTGATGGAATTCTTATGGTACTTTGCATACCAACTAAGAAAACAATGCATTCTCATGTATCGAACGAAATAATTAAAAAATTTATGATAATTATCTAATGATTGAATGATTTTATAACTGATCTGCAAATCACATATAAATTCCAACGATTTTTAATTCACCATTCATTCGAACGCAAATACTAAACAATCTGCTTAATTTAGGTATTTGAAGGGTATTTACTTCGTGATTCATGTGCATATGGGTTTCCCTCTTTTAACGTCCTAGCACTATAGGGAGTCAATTGCGAAAAGAAAGAAAAGTCGAGGACCCAATTAGACTTTGCACGAGAACTTTTGTACCAAAATGGAACTCGAGGGTTTAAGTTAAACCCAGGATGAACCGGAGCACGACCCGAACCCGGACATTATCCACGCGAGAGATTTTGCCATCGTCGTCCACCGCCGAGAGTCGCGAAGAAGAAGAAGAAAGCTCACGCGGACTTCCGTTGCGCCGCCGCAGACGACGGCGAGCTATGGGGAGCACGGGCCGGGCAATCTTATCCCTCTCTCTCTCCTCCAACCTCCTCCCTCTCGCTCGCCTCTCCTCCGCCAGGCGCCTCATCAGATGGTCGCCGCCTGCGCCGACCAGGGCGTCGTCGCTGGCGAGGCTCAAGCTCAGGCCCATGTGCTCCGCCGCCGCCTCCGCCGCGCCGGAGGCCGCGGAGTCGGAAGCGGGGATCCAGCCCATGAAGCACACGATGCTTCTCGAGAGGCTGAGGATGAGGCACTTGAAGGACGCTCCGAAGCCACAGCAGAGTAGAACCCCTGAAAGTGAGAGCAGGAGTGAAATGGCGAGGAACACAAAGGAAGAAGCTTTAGAAGTGAAGGGGGAGAAGAGGAAGAAGAAGGCGGCGATGGTGGGGAGCTTCGAGGAGCTGGGGCTGAGCGAGGAGGTGATGAGGGCTGTGAGAGAGATGGCGATTGAAGTCCCCACTGAGATTCAGTGCTTGGGGATTCCTGCCGTTTTGGAGGGGAAGAGTGTGGTTTTGGGCTCGCACACGGGCTCTGGCAAGACTCTTGCCTACTTGTTGCCTCTTGTTCAGGTATATTTTCGCTCGCTTGTGCTTAGCTATGGATACCCTTCATGGTTAAGTCGAATTTGGTGTTGTTTTGTTTGCCAGTGTGGTTAGCGTTGAATAAACCCTTTGGAAATGTGAGTTGGGTCGTTTGTTTCGACTTGGAGGAGTGTTTCTTGGCATTAAGTCACTTCAAGGATCCAATTTTTTCATTTAATGGACTTAGCCTTTACCTGCTTTCTGGATTTGAGGCTTACCCTATCATTGGGCTCCGCTTCTTTGTGGTTTTTGTTTGTGCTTGAAATGCGCACCTAAGTTGTAAATACTGCCTATATGTTGATCTGTTTGTTTGGATCGAGGAAATATCAATTTCATAGGTTTATGTTGTAGTTGCTGAGGAGGGATGAGGAACTTTACGGGAGGTTGATGAAGCCTCGGCGACCTCGAGCAGTGGTTCTTTGCCCCACTCGCGAGCTATCTGAGCAGGTAGTTCTTCACTTGTCGCTGTGACTCTGTATTAACTTCGTGTATTCGCTTCTGTTAATCGGTTTGAAATTTAATTGTTGGACAGGTCTTCCGTGTGTCCAAGTCTATAAGCCATCATGCACGATTCAGGTCCACTATGGTGAGTGGTGGTGGCCGGATAAGGCCCCAAGAAGATTCGTTGAATAACCCGATTGACATGGTAGTGGGGACTCCTGGCAGGCTTCTCCAGCACATTGAAGAAGGGAACTTGGTGTATGGTGATATTAAGTACTTGGTTAGTTTTGCTTTGTATTGGATTATGCCATTTGTTTCTTCATTATAATTGTTATTTTTGTTGAAGGATCATATTTAGGATTTGGATCCATAATCATCTGAGAATTCAAAAGAAAATGTAAAGTTGGTTTCATGATTGATTGAGCTTTTTTCAGGTTTTGGATGAAGCGGATACTATGTTTGATCGTGGCTTTGGTCCTGACATTCGTAAGTTCCTTGGTCCACTGAAAAATCGAGCACTAAAATCTGATGGCCTGGGATTTCAGACTGTTTTGGTAACTGCGACAATGACTATGGTACACATCTATTTTTATGATCACCTCACCTGTTTTCACTTCTGAGGATTTTTAAATTTTATTTTTTTATTTTTGGGTGGGGGGGGGAGTGCAGAACCAACTGCACCACCGTTTTTCATTGTTTAAAAGACTCAAACTCCAGGTTTTCTTTCCTTGTGTGTGTGTGTGTGTGTGGTCATTATATATCTAGAGTGTAATCGAATTGTTTAATCGTACAAATTCCGTCAAATCATCTTAAACTTTAACAGATCTCGGTCTGTTGTATACTTAGTGCATGGAATGGATTGTACTCTTATCATGCAGTTTGCAATGAATTCTTTATGACCTCTAGTCGCTAATGTCTTCTTCTATTCTTCATTCTTTTGATAGCATTGTTGCGACTGAACTTTAAAAACATTCTTGAGATGCTTGATTCAATTACTACTTCAATTTGCATAACAGTTTTTTAGGAAAATGTAACCATTTATGCTCAATGAGATTGGTCTGCTCTGTGAAGATGTCCCAAATATATCGTGTTGTGGTTCAATATGTGAAAATTCATATATACACTCAATGAGTTGGTTTAGTCTTTGAAGATGTTCCTAAAAAGCATTACTTTGGCAGAATTTATTTATTTTCAATATGGAGGGTTATTTTTATTATGGTTATGGACATAGGACTCCAATTCTGCTATTGTTACAAGTGTTCACTTTCTTTCAGTGGATTGATTCTGTCCAAACAAGTGCCAGAGCTGACTGCTGTAAGTTTTGCAGGCTGTGCAGAAGCTGGTTGATGAAGAGTTTCAAGGAATAGCACATTTACGTACATCTACACTGCATAAGAAAATTGCATCTGCTCGCCATGACTTCATTAAAATTTCGGGTTCTGAAAACAAGCTCGAATCCTTGCTACAGGTCCATATCTATTGCACTTCTCGGTTTTTCTCTTAAGATTGTGAGGTCTAATTTAGATATGCCACAGCTAATCAGCTGATTTCACATGTTTCTATACCACTGGTATACATAATTTCCTTGTTAAATTCACGTATATCTAATGGACTGTCTGACCTTATATTGGCATTCACTTTATCATCCTAAAATTTGGTTCCATAAACCTTTTATGTGCGTTGTCTTGATTTGGGTTACTGGTGACTTCTTTCTTTATCACTCTCGTTAACTCTTTGAGATGAAAAGGGAATGGGGTCTGCTTATGTGAGAAGAGGCAATATGTGCAAGTCTTTGATCCTGATACATGTAAATTATTTTGTGTGTGCTGTGGAAGCGAGCTATTGCATCAGATGAGAATCGCCTTTTACCAGGATAGAAGTTTCTTGAAAGACATACCCTTGAATTCAGACTGGGAATATGTTGTCGCGCAAACTGCAAATTTAACTTACCTCGGTGTTATGTTACTGGAAGAAAAGAATCCAATGATATACGTTTGAGATATGCACCTCTGTACTCGCATATCAGTTATTGTTTTATAAAAGGTCTTTCTAGATTAAAAAAGTTGGGTTGAACATCTGAATTTACCTTTTTGGTATAAATAAACTTCCCTTGTGATCATTTGTCTGGTTATTTTTATAAATTACCTTCTGGCTGGAAGCATTTAAAAAACCATTATGTTAGAAACGTCCAACTCATTATGCCAAATGTGGAAGAGTAAATTCACCTAGTGCCTCAATCTGGGAATGAGGACACATGGATGTCTCACTTTGATTTTGTTCTTATGTGGAGGCAGGTTCTTGAGCCTAGCTTGGCCAAGGGAAACAAAGTGATGGTGTTTTGTAATACTCTGAATTCTAGTCGTGCTGTGGATCACTTTCTCCATGAAAATCAAATCTCTACTGTCAACTACCATGGAGAAGTGCCGGCCGAAAAGAGGTAAGTTAATGATAAGCACATTTTCTACCCCTTGTCCTTTTTCTACTTAGAGCCTTCAACGACAATTGATTGCTTTTTCACCTTTTCATCAAATTTAAGGTTGTTGCACGAGAACTGTGATCACAGAGCACCTGGAGATTTGATTTATATTGTCCACTTATATCCCTTTCAGTGCCCGTGGATGTGTTCAATCAATAGCAACTTCGCTATAGCCTGCCTGTCTTCTTCTGATTTTCCAGAGTCATTTTGAAGCTCTAGCTTTTAATGCTTATTCTCTGCCAATATCAGAGTTGAAAATTTGAAGAAATTTAAGAATGAAGATGGAGATTGCCCGACATTGGTCTGCACAGATTTGGCTGCTAGGGGACTGGATTTGGATGTGGATCATGTCATCATGTTTGATTTCCCACTGAACTCTGTAAGCACTCTCTCTCCCTCTCTCATGCGCACATTCACACACACAGAAACTAATGCTTTCTCTTGATTTTAGATTGACTACCTTCACCGCACTGGAAGAACTGCTCGAATGGGTGCAAAAGGTGGGTGGCGATTGCTTATGTAGAGTGTAGTAACGTTATTCACTTTCCTATAGTAAACTCTACTTCAATTACATCGTGCTCTTATACCTCCCACTCCATTACATCTGAGACAGATGGTTTGCTTGGAGAGCTGGTTGTCATTTTTGGCTAACGGCCGTCTGCTTATGCATGTATCCTATTGTCATAATGATGATGTTAAGGAGTTAATTTTCCACTTTCAGATACTGATAGCGATGGCATGGGTCGACTACCCATCGTCTTTGGAAGTTGTTAGAGCTCAAATATGCATCTAAACAACCCTTTTCTTTTCTTTCTACAGGAAAAGTGACAAGCTTGGTTGCGAAAAAGGACCTTCTTTTGGCCACTAGAATAGAAGAAGCAATCAGGAAGAATGAGAGCTTGGAAGCTCTTACTGTGGACAATGTCCGCAGGGACATAGCTAGGGCACGAATAAGCGAACCGAAGGGGAAGAACACCAAATTGAGTAAGGTATCAGATCAGAGAAACAAGGGCAAACCAGCTGCCACAAAATCTTCTAATTCTCACACTAAGGCGGCGTCCTTGCAAAGTCCTGGAAGGAAAACCGCTGGAACAAAAACTTTCAAAACATCATCCTCGGCCAAACCGGCGAGGGCAGTTAAGATTTCAAAGGTGACGAGGCCTTCCAGTGTCGGTAAGTCTGCCAAATCTTCCACAAAATCGGCGTCTAATGGGAGGAAACAAACGCAAAGCAAATCTGGCAAATTAAGTGTGGTTGGGTTTAGGGGTCGGAATTCTTCGTTGAGCAAGAGAGCCTTCAATTCTTAACTGCTTTTTGGCACCCCCAAAAATGGATCTGTAAATTTGATTTTAGTTGTCCTCTTTTTTCCCTTTTTTACTTGATATCTGGTTTGAAATCAGGGGCCTTGGCAAGGAGTAAGAATCAAAGAAAAGAGAAATCCTGGCCAGAGGATCGTTTCTTGAAATCTGTTTTCCATGTATGTCGGTCTTTACCTCGACTCTATTTCCAACATTTGGGGCTCCAATAACATAAGAGTTCAACATACATTCGGAATCAAAAGACGCTTGCTCGGTACAACGTAGGATAAATGCATGTCGATCGAAATTACATGTCACTTCCATGTGAGCAACAGAGGGCGAGGAGTCTTCGGAGGGGTGACTATATTCCCGTCGGCATCATAAATTATCACCCCGGAAAAATCGGGTAGCTGACACTTGCCGCCCAGGAGAATGTTCTTCTGCCACACACAGGTGGCGGCGGCTGGCGGTGGCGGCAGCTTCTTCCTCTTCGTTTTCTCTGCCATCCATGAACATGCTGCCTTTGCAGTCCGCTCGCGACTCCAAGATGACCGTGTCGTTTTGGAGCTCTATGACGCTCTCCTCCTCGAAGAAACCGTAGCACTCTTGCCAGTGCCGCCGCCGCCGCCTGGAATGGGAAGCGCACATGAACAGCGCGAAGGCGCAGAGGAGGAGGGTCATCGCGACTAGGCCGAGCTGAGGGGCGCCCATTGCCGGGTGCGTCGATCGGAGGGGGCGAGCCATGGGAGGGGAGGGTCTAGAGGAGTGGGGTGGATGGAATTCGGGAGCGACAGCAGCACTTATATACTGGTGCCAAATGGGGTCGGTGGATGAATGGAGGATTTGGTGATGGTTTGGTTTAGGTCAAAGGCGATTGACATCATCATTGTAGGGGGTTTAGTTCAGTTCTTATCTTTGACCTCCAAGAACTCACCACATCAGTTGGACTTCGACTTGAATCGATTGTCGATCAGGATTTGAGTCCTGGCGGAGGTTTGATTTTCGAACTCCAACGATGCCTTCTTTCCAGTCATCTTGGGCCTTCAAAATTAGGGCTTTTTCCTCAGAAATCCTCTTCTGGTTTTGGGCTAAGGAGGAGTGTCAAAAGAGGCTCTTGGCCACGTTCATCGGCTACCATCGATGGGGTCTTGAATTCAATTGGGATAATATCATGAATAGTCCTTAAATTTTAATTTATAATGCGATGTGATTCTTTAATTTTTAATTTATTTAATATAATTTCTTAATTTTAATTTAATATTCAATATAATCTTTAAATTTTTATTTATTTAATATGATTATTTTTGGAATGGACTAAATATAATATTTATAAAAGATTATGGAAATAGATTAAATTGAATATGTAAAAAGTTAAAAATTATATTGAGATTTTATTGAATAAATTAAAATTTTAGGTTTTACAATATGCATTGTGGCAAAAATTAGGACCGTTTGGGGCATTTTCTCAATTCAATTCCATCCGAAAGGGGTCCGTCTCTCTTCCCAGAAACTTGGCGAGGTCGCGGAAATGCCTCCACCGGCCCCAATCTCGCTCTGCAAATCTCTCCTCGGACGGAGCTTGCGAAGACCGCCGCCGCCGCCGCCGCCTCCGAGACCCCAGTCCTCCTCCCCATCTTCCTTCTCTTCGCTCTCGCCGTCCCGCCATCCGCTCAACCCCCGCCCTCAACGCCCCCGGGACCCCGCCCCCGGCATCGGGCGCCCCGCCCCGTTCCGGCGCTCCCCGGTTTCCGGTGCCGGACCGGCGCGGAGGTGGCTCGGCACCGAGCCGGGCGCCGGCCCGGTGGTGCCGCCGCCGCCGGAGGAGTACGACGCGGAGGTGGACGCGATAAACCTGAAGTTCGCGGAGGCGAGGGAGGAGATCGAGATGGCCATGGAGTCGAAGGAGACGGTGTACTTCGACGAGGAGGCCGAGTGCGCTCGGGCCGCGGCGAAGGAGGTCGTCGACCGGTTCGAGGGGCTGCTGCGGAGGCTCCCGGAGGCCGAGAAGGCGGCGCTGCGGCGGTCCATGGGTCTCAAGATCGAGCAGCTCAAGGCGGAACTCGAGCAGCTCAACGACTGAACTTCGGGTCCTCTGGCCTGTCGCCGGTTGGTGTACCGTACCCTATTTCTCTAGCTAATTTTGCTACTCGTGGATTCTTAATCAATTGAGGCGGTTTCGGACTTTTTTTTCCTGGTACTTGGCCAAGCGAATAGATTTTCAGGAGAGCTTGTGAGTACATTTAGATAGAGGATGTTGTCCTAGACTCCTAGTTTTAGCCAATAAGGTTTGCACTGTTGGTTCGAAACTCTATTGAATCTTGCCTGTACCCTTGATTTGTTTGGGTGAAAATGGCAATGGACATTGTCGATGAATGGGCAAAACACAGCCTTTAACCGAGACTGAGCTAATTGATTTTGTTCTGGGAGTAATGTCACTTCTGGTGGTTCGCATCTGAATGGAACAGAATCCTATCGCGATGGTAGATATGTTAGCCTTGCATCTTCTCAACAGAAGTTGGGGGCTGCGGTATATTAGAATATGACGAGACAATTAAGCATCTGTGGAGGTCATTGGTTTTTGCTGTTAAATTTGCTATGTATGTGCAGTCATTACCTTTTTTTGTCATTGTTCTCAGATTTAGAATCGAGAATAATGGTCGATTAGTTGCTTTCCTATGATATTTGTGCTTCCTTCATGTCTATCACTTGGATCAGTTTATCTCGGAGTTCATGTTCCTGATACCTATATTAATTACCTTAGAGTTCCTCATTTGGGCATGGACAAATTACACGAACCTGAAGTCGCTTTGTACTATCATAGCTCGCTTGCTGGTAAGCCTTTTGGATTTGGTAACATGTCAGCTTTGAATCAAACCCTCGGATTTGTTCCCTTGAATGGGTCGGGGATAAAGAACCATCTAACAAGGTCTTTGATGTTGAAGACCTGTGTACTCTGAACTCTTTCCTGTGTTTTCAAGTTTACCTGTCATATTCAGCGGACTGTTATTGTGCTTTTTGATGGATAGGAACTTGATTCACTGTTGATCTTAATAAGGATTCAACCCAATTAATTCCTTTCAAACTTTTTCCTAGATCAGCCGTGTTTCTGTATCATCTGGTCAAGATAATGATAATGTTGAATAGAGGCATGTAGTTTGTGTTGAGTAATTACCAGTTTCCCTGAAGTATAGCTAGTGTTGTAATGTCAACTTCTTGTTTAGCAACTTACCCCTTATGGTATGCATATGGAATGAGTGGCATTGTGCTCTGCTGGCCCAGCTTCTTTATGTGAAGAAAGGGATCAGATGAATTCCTTCTTAGCCAGAAGTGCTCTAAAGGCCTTCGCTTGACTGAAAATACTCCAATCGACTGCACTTTGCTACTTTCATCTCCCATTTGACTTAAAAAATCTGAATGCTCCTCGATTTAATGAGTAGAAAACTCAAACCACCTGTATGGAAGAAGTGAGAATGAGCTGAGAATGAGCTAAAAAATAGAGATTGTTAGAGAGTTGTGTATGTTGTGAAAAACCTCGTGTCCCCCCTTCTTTTTCCCCTAAAGCATTGTGCGGCATTGATTTTGGTGATGAAACACCATTAGTTTTAACACGACTCGAAGGTTTCATGAGACATTTGTTTCCAACGTCACCAGGGAACAAACATAACACTCTATCTGTGACCGTAAGATTAAAGCACTATTTGTCCACTCAGATGTTACCGATTGACATCGGCTTCCTAATCTACACTCTCTATTCCACCATGAGAGACACAGTTTTGCACCTGTCTATTACTTTGGTACGTTCGCTATCGAGATATCATGTCTTTCAGATGTTGGTGTAGTCTTCCAAAGGCAAAAATAGGATGGAGGTGGTTTTGCCTCCCACCATTTAACTCGCCATCTCAAAGTGAGAATATCTTGAACTTGTTGTTTGAGACGGCGAGGGCAATGGTAATCCTAATACTCAAGTCGAATGTCAAGAAGGCATAGATCTGCTGACATAAACGCTATGTACCTAAAAAAAACTATGGGGCAACTGCGTTCCGTCTATGTGTTTCCAATGTCGAACTCTTTGACTTCTTGCACGGTGATGATCGCACCTAAATTTCTGGGGACATGGAGAGCCCAAGTCTTCCTGGCTTGTTTTCGTTTCGCATTGCGATGGAACCTCGAGGCGCTGAGCTAGTCAATATGGCCGGGGAATTGCACGACAGTGTAAGGGATATGAATCGCCTAGTGCTGGGCTGACTGCTGAGGTTGCACCGATATGCCGAAAGAAGTTGTTCAGAATTGATGCTTTTCGAAGACTTCAGACCAGATGCTGTATGATTATTGGATTGGCCAAAAAGGAAAAACAGTTCATTGGAGAAAGTGTGTACCAGGTTATTCAATCCAACTAGGTAGAAATGGAATACAACTCGGTTGAGCATTCATGGCTAAAGCAACGAATGTTCGACCACCTGGGCTTGAAATTGTGTTTCCTTGGGTTTTGTATTTTTGTCAATTATATCTTGAAAGATCCATATGCTAGCAATGGTGATGGTTATCCACGAAATCCTAAATCTATTGTAAGCCAGCCAATACAAATTTAAACCACATAATTTAGTCGATTTAGTTTTAAATTGTTTAACAATATGTCAATGTAGTCTTTTTGGCCAAAATTACCTGGAAATAATTAATGTCTTCACCGACCGTATCATATAGGACGGCCAGTGGTATATGACTGGCACTATTATGAACAATTTTCACTATTGTTTTTTTTTTTTTATGAATTTTTATTCTTTTTATTCTTTTTTTCATCTCTCTTCACTTCCCGGAAGGCCTAGTGGGGTTGCTGGGCCTCAGTGATGGCCAACCACAAGTGAGGGCTTGCACACACTTGTAGGCCACGGGCAAGAGCTGCCTTTCGTCACCCTCGGCTAGATGGCCAGTGGACATTACTGCCGCGGCTGAGATGGTCGATTGTTGGTGTGTGAGCAAGCTGCGGACATGGCTTCCGCGGCTAGAGAAGGTGCTGCGGATTTCGTTTTGTTGTTCATCTTCAACGCCCTAGGAAGATGAACAGTAATCAAAAAATGAAAAAAAAAATAAAAGGAAAGTTCAGAAAAAAGTTTAGAAAATTCATAAAAATATGCAAAACAGCGTGATTTTGCTTAAATTCTTCCATGTAAGAGGTTGGCTATGCCACTTAAGACAAAAATATTGACTTAACCTCCACATCCCTGCCTAAATTGATTGAAGAACTACATTGAAAAATCAGTAAAAGATTTATAACTAAACAGGCAAAGTTGAAAAGTTTAATATTGAATTGACCATTGTACAATAAATTTAAGACCGACCGGGTAATTTCCCCCCTTATTGTTAATTGTTTTTGACAGAATTTTGCCTTTGATTTGTGTTATGGACAACATATATAGAAGATGAATGTAGAGTGATTAATTAATGTAAAAGATAGATCACAATCACCCATTACATTATGTCATGACATGTGTACACAACAATGGATGGGATGTAGATCAGACAAAAAAAAGAAATAAAGAAGGCCTGAAACACTACTGTGCAATGGTTGGGAAGGAACTTTGAGTCTTCAGATGACCCAAATATCATATCATATTATATTCATTGAGGACTGAATTTCAGGTAGCATAATTTCCAAGGCAAAGAGGCATCGGAAAATGAGGGAGGCCATGGCTTTCTGGGACAAGCTCAGATAAGACCAAAAAGCAAAAGCTGCTTCCCGTGGCGGGGAGGAGCTCATGTGATGTCTACACAAGTCCGAAAGTGCCGTGCAATGTACATGCATGCAATGCATGGCGTGCCTTCGGAATCTTTCTCAAGCCTTAGCTGATGAGCACCAGCAGCCCATGTCGCGGGTGCAGAGGCTGACAACGAGAAGTGCTACGACAAGAGTACTGGTTTTCAGTGAACATGCCCGCCAATGGTCGCTCATGTGGCGTTCCAGTCCTTACTGTCCCCATGGAAAGCGACATCTAATGATGACGGTACTTTCCAACGTTTGACGATCGCCTGAATAAACCGAGTTTGAATCCACGAAACGGGAAAGAAATTGAAGCAGCAAGTAAGCACCTTGGTATGTAGCAAAGTCCAAGTAATCAGCAACGTGTTTTGTGCAGAGATGATTCATTTTCCTCTGTTCATTTTCAGGTCGCAAAAGAGAGACTAGACTGGCGAGATGACACGCCGGATTCTGGGGCACCTCGTGCAGTCCTCTTTTTGACCGAAGAGATTCAAAAGCTACCTCGTGGACCCACTGGAGTCGGACGTGATGCGGAGACAAAATCAAAGAGTATTTTCAGGGCATGTGCCGAAGGCGAGGGAAGGCATGGGCTCCTTGCCTCGTTCCTGTCTGCTCCTCCTCCCCTGCACCATGCCCCTTGGGCCTTGACCAAAAAGACAAGGTGCAATATTGAAACGCAGAGGCCCACATATGATCTCAGCAATTGATCATATCTGTCGCATTAGCAACTCCGAAGGGACCCGCTGAACGTTAGCGGTCGAGACTTTGCTAGTCGAGCTAGTGTGAGATCTAAGATTCGATTTGTGCGCAGCGCAATTTCACGTGCCCCAGGCCCGCAAAGATTAACTCGCCGCGAGTGTTCTAGTCCTGAGGTGATGGCCCCGACTTTTGATTGGAGTAGAAAGACGAGCTTTGATCTTGAAAGAGAGCCGGCTCGAGGAGGCGCCTCACTTTCTCCAGCATGCCACATACTCCGCTCGTGTTCATGTCTACTTGTCTAGGACTTGCCTTTTCCTTTGCTTCCCAATCGCCACCCCGACTGGACCATCACGCGCTTCATCCGTGTCTACTGATCAGTTCAAGCTTTAAGCCCTGCCAAACTTCGCTGAACGAACCAGTCGACATGCAGACTAATGCAATTGGATCCGATTCATCCCATTGCCGGTTTAGCAACATCCCAAACTTTTGGTATAATATTTTCCAGTATTTGAATGTAGTGTCCTCTTCGTTTTTCATAGACATGTGGTAGTATTTCTATTCTGTTGGATGCTCTCCTGCATTCCTTGACAAAATGATGAAGCCCGAACGGTTTAAAATTCAAGCAAGGAAGGAGAAATAGGCCAAGAAATGTGAAGGATGAAGAAAATCAATGACATTGGCACATTTAAAGACTGTACATACCCAAGATTAACCCCATCCTAATCTAATAAATCACGGCCTAAAGCATACTACCCTGTCTTTCTCATTCGACAACTCTCGCTTATGCATCTTGGGGCCGAAAGGCGAATCGAATTACCAATGTCTCTGACAGTTACAAGAAAGAAAATCGAAGTCTAAATTAGCTCTGTGTCGAAGATGGCTTTATCAGCGGTTGAGAGGTCTTCCCCCACTCTTCAGGCACACTCTTCACCTCCATTAGCAATGCCACCACCTCCTTCATGGCAGGACGCTCTGCTGGCGAAGAGTTCACACAGAACATCGCGATCCCGAGCGTCTGAAGCATCTCTTGCACCATCTGATCCGGTAGGCCTTGGAGCTTCGCGTCGAGGATCGTCACAGCTGGTTCGAAGCTTCCCATCTTCTTCTTCACCCATTCGACAATGTGGAGCCCATCACCCGCCTGGGACTCCACGGCGCTGCGCCCACTTAAAATTTCAAGCAAGACCACACCGTAACTATAGACATCACTCTTCTCTGTTATGTTCATTGTATATCCATACTCTGCATAGAAATGATGAAACATCCATAAGATACTGCTCAAAAACTAAATGCACATTTTAAATGAGTCAATGAGGCATGATTTCCACATCTTCCCAGCACTGACCCAGAGCCAATAACGGAGGAAAAAATTACAATTCAGAACAAAGTTTGATGTATAAAGAACCTAACTTAGATGGAGACATGCTGAAGTCTCTAACCTTATGTGTACAAATGCCATTGTTAGTACAAGCACCAGGAAGATTGACCAATATACGAGAAGGAACTTCTATGTGTGGATTAGTATTGAAGTTACCTGGGGCAATATAGCCATAAGATCCAGCAACTCTTGACATCGCGTGACGGTAGTTTGGAGAATTCATCATTTTAGCCAGGCCAAAATCTGCCAAATAAGCCTCAAACTTCGAATCCAGAAGTATGTTATTGCACTTGACATCTCTGTGAAGTATCGCTGGAGCACAATCATGATGAAGGTAGGCGAGACCCTGTGCAGATCCCACTGCAATCTTATAACGAGTTTCCCATTCCAAGTTCCTATTTCCCTGGAGAAGCTGCCTCAGATTACCATTGGATATGTAGTTGTAAAGCAAGAGCTTCACGCTCTTATTAGAACAGTATCCCAGGAGCTTCACGATGTTCCGATGCCGTATATGCCCCAGAATTTGAATTTCAGCAGCGAAAGAATCCACTGCCAGCTCCTCATCTTGTTTGGTTTTCCAGAGCTTCTTCACTGCAATTATTTCCCCATTCGGCATTTCCGCCTTATACACAACTCCTGAGCATCCTTTGCCAATAACGTTCTCCTCTCTTAGGCATTCCAAGATATTATCCATAGTAAAGTTGAGCTTTTGGAATGGTATGAAAGTCCATGGAAAGGAGAAGTCTTCTGCACCTGATGATGAGGCCAACATCCCTAAAGATTTTTCAACCATATATCGATTATTTCGAGCCACCAAAATCCATGAAGCAAGAAGCGCTACAGTCAATATAGCTAGAATGACAATAATCAAAGCTACAGTTGCAGCTGATTTTAATCCATTTCTGCGAAAGAATGTGGAACAAGTCGACCCATCCATCGATTCGCAAAGGTTAGTGTTTTCTAGGTATGAACTTCCTGACCAAGTTCTGAAGAATGGGGTTATTGGTATTGGACCTGAAAAATTGTTATAGGAAATATTTAGGGTAGTAAGACTGGTCATGTAACTCAAGACGGCAATTTTACCAGACAGCATATTGCGTGACAGATCAAGCGATTGCAGTTGGGTCAACCCAGCCATTGACTCAGGAAGTTCTCCGGTCAACCCATTCGAGCTCAAGTCCAAGCCAATAGTGAGGCTCGTTATGTAACCGATCTCAGGTGGGATTGTACCTGTGAAGCTGTTAAAGCTCAAATCAAGCAGAGTCAGCTTCTGCAAATTTCTGATTGATTTCGGGATCGACCCTGTGAGCAAATTATTGTTGACAATGAGCTTATTCAAGTAACTCAAGTTTCCGAAGCTTGAAGGAATTTCGCCAGTGAAGCTGTTCTGGCTGAGATCAAGCTGCTCTAAGTTTACTAGCTTCCTAACTGAGGAGGAATTACTCCAGTTATGTGATTGCTGTGCACATCCAACAACTCAAGAACTGTGATATTGGCTATCTCCGGAGGAAGCCCGCCAGAGAAATGATTCACGTACAAGTCAAGAAACACAAGGTTCTGCAACTGTCCAATTTCTTTTGGAATGCGACCTGAAAGATGGTTTTCTCCAAGCCTCAACCTCACCAGTGACTGACAATTCGCTAGGTTTGGTGACAACCCTCCTGTTAGCGAATTTCCTAATAGTAAAAGCTTGCTCAGCTTCTTCAAACTGAAAATCTCTTCTGGGATGGACCCAGTGAGCTTATTTCCTGAAAGATCGAGTGTAGAAAGTTCGGTGCAATTAGCAAAAGCGGATGGTATCGTTCCAGAAACAAAATTTCCCCACAAGAAAAAACTCTGCAAGAACTTCAAGTTGCCGACTTGCCACGGAATGGGGCCTGACAAATGGTTCTTATCAAGCTGAAGTGCAGTGAGGCTTGTGCAGTTGCTTAACTGCCAGGGGATTGAACCTGTGAGCGCATTATCGGACAAGTGAAGCTGTTCAAGAACTATCAACTTCCCCAGATCACCGGGGATTTCACCAGAGAGATCATTGGCCGAGACATCAAGGACAACAAGTGACGAGCAATTTGAAAGTTGAGCCGGTATACGCCCAGTAAGCCCATTGTCCCACAAATACAAGCTGGTGAGCTTCTGCAACTTACCCAATTGAGGAGGGATTGGACCAGTGAGATTGTTCTTGTACAGATACAAATTCGTGAGCTTGGAACACGACCCGAGCTCGGGAGGGATCGGACCAAACACATCAGTTTCATAAAGTGCCAAAATTTGGAGATTTACCAAGTTCCCAAATGTGGGAGGTATCACACCAGAGAGCCCAGTAGCAGCAGCACCAAAGGTGGTCAAATTGGTGAGTAGCCCCAACTGCGCAGGAATCTCCCCTGTTAAATATGGGTTCCCACCAATTCTGAACTGCTGGAGAGAAACCAAAGAGCCTAACTGGGATGGTATTGACCCATTGAGGAGATTATCTTGGATACAGAGCACTTGCAGTGCAGTGAGGTTAGAGAACTGTGGAGGGATTATGCCAGTGAGCTTGTTGGAGTTTAAGTAAAGGAACTCAAGTGAAGAGAGCTTGCCAAGCTCAGGGGGTATTGGGCCAGAGAGAGAGTTGGAAGAAAGGTCAAGATACCTAAGGTGCGAGAGCAAGCCAAGAGAAGAAGGGATTGTTCCTGAAATGTTGGTCGAGGAGAGATTGAGGAGTTGAAGGGATGAGAGAGATGATACATCTTGAGGCAGAGCGGAGAGATTGAGGAAAATATCGGGCAGAGACACAGAGATGACTCTGTCCTGAGGAGAGCAAGTGACACCTTGCCATGAACATGGAGTCTGGCTTGATGGGTTCCATGAGGAAAGGACTGATGAAGAGGAAGTAGAAGAGCCCAAAGCAGTGAGGAGAGAGAGAAGGGCTTGCCCATCAGAAGAAAGAGAAGTGACTAGGGTTTTGGAGCTAGAGAACCAAATGAAGAAGAAGGCCCCAAGGAATAAAGGGTTGGTATCAAAATGGCTCCTTTTGGCCATGGAAGAATCAAAGTGTGGCCTTTGAGGTGGTGGTGAAATTGAGGGAATGTGAGTGTTTGATCAAGAAATGGCGATTACAGTTCTCTCCCTCCCTCTCTCTCTGTGCTTCTTCTTCTTCTTCTTCTTCTTCTTCTTCTTCTTCTCGGTAGTATCAACACAGTAATGACGGTGAAAGTCCACTCTTAGAAGACAAGTTCCATGTGAGAAAGGATTTTGTGGGGGTTGTATATGGATGCTTAATTTTCACACAAAGCTTTCGAAACCATGCATGTGAAAGAAGCCCCAAGAAAAGGAAAAAACAAACTCCTTTTGAGTCATCGATGGGTGCTACAACATGGAATTAAATGCAGCCATCAAGCCGTTAGTGAAGAAGAAGAAGACCCTATCACTCTGCTTACCGGAAAAGAAAAGAGCTCCTCTCCGGCGCGGCGGAGCAGCGGGCGAGTTCGATTCAAGAGTCGGCGCTTTTCAAGACAGATGAAAAATACAGAACGAGATTGTGTTCAGCGTACTCCATGCGAGACGGCCATTGAAAAGAGTTGTTTGCGAGTGAAGAGAGAGAGAGAGAGAGAGAGAGAGAGAGAGAGCATGCAATGCTACGATATACAAATATGAATGGGCAATGAACGGGAGCTCCGGGCTCTCAAGAAGACGCTCTCGTCTTTGCTTGCAGTCGCAGCTGAGATGAACAAAACTCGGGATGATTTCGGATACCAAGAACACTCTCCCTTCCTTGCTCCTTATACTTCTCATTTATATCATATTTCAGGGAGAAGTGTCACCTTTTGCACTATTTTAAGGGAGGAAGCTGCCCCTCTTTTTTGCGCCAATTCTTCCATTTGAATCAACTTTGTATCCGAGGATTCTTAATTACTCGGTTGCTTATACTTCTCGCTTTATCATCGATTTTTTTATTATTTTAACACTGTTTGATTTTACAATATAATTTGAACGAAGTTTATTCTTCATTAAGTCATTATAGAGACAGGACATGATCTTATATCTAGTTCTATTAGTTGATCTTTTAAGAGAAAGGAAGCCTATGCACTTATTCTTGATATAGAGTTGAAGCTCTTAATCTTTTATATACATAAAAATTGATATAATTTAACTTTACCTAAAATTTTTAACATTTATTCAATTGACAAGACTGTTGATAATAAAAAGAAAGAAAAAAAGCTTTCCAATCAATTAGAAAGTCAGATAGGTGAAGATTTAAATGTTTATAAAGCTATGATTCATCTTGTAATTGTTTTCTTGTCAATTTATACGTTATCAATTAATAGTTAGAAATTATTAATTCTTGATAAGAATGCCTTAAATAGGAGAAACTTAAGGTGACGTCGAAGCACGGCAATTTATAATTCTATCGCTACTAGCCGCCATGTACAAGTGTAATGAGCTTTCTAAGTTTTCCTTTCGCTGAAATGTGGAGCAACTGATTATCGATTTTAGCAAATAGAAATGTCATATTTCAAAGCACTCTTTCTCATTTGAGTAGGTAAGAAAATCTAGAAAACTAATCAGGTAATTAACTAGACAATGGGCGCCATCTAACGTCATATGTGGACAATTTTTGCTGCCTCATCGTTTTCTTACACCTAAGTTCACAATCCTTGTGATACTCCTTTGAAGGCGCACAGCTCAACAAAATCTTTTAGCATTCACTTGAGTTTTGTAACAAACCAAGTACGACGCCTCATTAATAAAAAAACGTACTATGCATGTACAATTGATGGGGGGAAATTTCATGCACAGTGATTAGCAAATTAGGGTTTTCAAATAAAGCAAAGAACCGAGCATAAGATGGAGGAGGTTAATTATTATTTTTTTTAAGGTTTTCATTAGCAAACAGGTACGGATAGAATCAAAAATTTCAGAGACACTATATGGGAGATCGTGGAAAAAATGGCAGAGCCTAGCTCCTAGGGAAGAGAAGGCCCAAAAAAAGAATCAGAAACAAAACTTTGGTGATAATAAGAGGGTGAGGCAAACTTAGGGAACGTGAAAGGTGGTGAAAAATAAAGGGTTAAATGAAAGCAGTAGCAAAACCCTCAGTTCAATGTCTTTTTCCCAACGAAATCATTATAGAATTGCATTAGATAATGATGTATGTTTTGATGCAATAAAGAAATGGGTTCCCTCACTAACGTGGCCTGCCTCATAATGTTAAAGCTAGGGTTTTTTTAATTAGCTGGGCGTGGATGTAGAGGGGAGGTCTCATTGGGGCGTGGTAAAAATTGTGTGCTCTGTTAAAAAGAATTTCCTGCTTTCACTGTCTTTTTATGGGTGTAAGCTGGTGAAATTAAAGTGTGACGGGGTTGCAATTTGGTTTCCGAGGAAGAGGTGGTGGGTTTGTTTTGGGAGTGGAGCTAAAGAGGAAAAAAATAAAAATGTCTACAGTCACATGAGAATGAGATAGAGAGAGGCTTTAAGGATTATATTAGGGCACAGGTCCCGATTAGGGTTTTACGCTTTTGACTGCATACCAACATTTCAGCCGCACGAGACACGTATTTTCAATTTTTAAGCATATATTACGCTTATGGGAGAAGAAACATTGAAGCTTTACATGTGAACTTATGAGTTGAGATGAGTAATGCCGAGAATCAAATTAACTCTTGACAGCAAAGTAGGATTGGAAATAAAAAATTTATTTTATAACAGTAAATTAGGTATCTACTATGTCAATATATATTAATCAACTAATTTTTTAGCCGAATTTTCGTGAATCTAACATTGTGAAGGAAATTTTCTCCACATGGAGAAACCCCGATCTTGCACATCAAGCAGGAGAGAGTTGTGATGCTATTACTTGAGTAAAGATCCATATCGAAAGTACATAGATAGAGGTTCAATTCGCATGAATTAACCTACGAATATGAAATAAATGCCCCTTAAGCAAATGTTTTCAATTCCTCGAGGAATTGTGAAAAGGGTTTCATCATAATAAATATCGTCCATTCAACTAGTCTATTCTTCGATAAAAAATATAGTCTTATTGAATATTTTTTGTATAATCATAACTCCATAGCAATAGTAGCTTCTTCCGCAATCATTTTACAACTTTCAATATGTGGACTATTCTTACAATAGTTACACATAAGACGCTATTCATTCAGGTTGTGAGAATATCATTAGCCATTTTTTAAAGTAGGAATATTAGTTTCTTTTGTCTCATAAGTACGGCTATTTTGAAACTAATATTTATCATATGTGTGTGAGTCCCAAAAAAATGCAGGCAAAGTCCCCCTCACGGGGCCAAACCCTAGATTCCATTATAAACTAATTAACAAATTTTACCAGTTACTTACCGATGTTGCAGCTTCTTTTAGGAAGACAAGTTGTGAAGAAATGTCTTCTCATCAGCTCGCTCTGGAAAAAAATTTTTTAATATGGTAATTGGTGACATGTAGGGAGCCAGCCAGCTTATAAGCTGTGAAGAAATTAGGTGACACGTATATAGTCATATAAGATATGATCAACTTCTGCATGCTGTTCGTTTCTGAAGTCTTGAGGAAATTCCAATGATGAAATTGTGGTGAAGACTTTTCTATGATGAAATGAGATGATGCTTCTACAAGGATTGCAACTATTGGATCAGCAATCTCAGCTTAAAAAACAAAAAGCAAAATCCCAAGATGCGGTCTACAAGTAGAAGTTTACAGTTTTAGAAAACAAAATTCAAATGCTTTGCTTGGGTCGCACCCTAAAGAAACGTAGTTGGACGTATATATATCTTAGAACCCATACAAAATTACTATTCTAATCCGTTCAAAAATCAAGATTCAAGGGGTAATTGATCTCCAAGGTTTGACACATCAATGGCTACCTCCCGGGGCTAGGGACCAAAAACACCTAATTTGGTGAGCAGCTGCATGTTTATATACATGACCCCACGAGATTGATTTAATGAAAAAGAATCGATACTCATGTAGATATGATTCTCATATGACTGAATTCATAGATTCGGAGTTTACTTATCTAAAGTGAATTTTCCAGTCACTTAAAAGAATGGTCGATAGTAGAGGAAATCGTTTGGCGGTCAAAAGAGGGCTAATGTATTTACTAACACTTTGCATTGGGCACCAACTACATAACTTCTGATTCACTCAACAGCCAACAACATGATAGGGTTTGCTCCAATTTAGACCCCAATGTTGCAGGATCACCACCATGATAAGTGCACCGATTTAATTCGTCCCTTTGACTAAATGGATTGGGAAGCATTAACGTAACGTGGTCGCATTTCCAGCCACATTTTTTTTTTGTTGTACCCTAAAAATGGGTCATCAACTTCTAAGAAATTAACATTATTATATACACATACGATCATATCACACATAATAAATTCCTTTCATGATACTGTGGGTACCTTTCAAGGGATGTTTAGATTAATCAACGCCCAAGGGTAGGACAGACGACTTAAGCTGGGTGGAGCTTTTCGACGATTAAGGTGCAAGAAACTCGCGGTGTCCCCTGCATTACGTTAATGCGCCCCTCATTTTCTGCAATACTTGGCATCCAGCTAATTTCTTTTCTTTTTCTATACTATATCTTCACTTATATATGTGTATATAATATACTTAAATATATGCATGTATGCATTTAGTGTTTCAAAAGATAGCAGCACGCTGCTTTTTGAATGCCTAAGTGCGGCGTGTATGTTTTGAGGGGGGTTTAAAGAGTCTGCACAAATGGGAGATTAATAATTCGAATTTCATGTTTTTAAAGCCTATGCTATACATGGCGATTTTTTGTATTATATGGTTCGCCGGACCTCTAAGATTTCGAGGGAGTTAGCGCTGCGCAGAAGAGTGAAAATAACATGAATTTAAAATATAAAGAGAGGAGGGTTTTATCGCTATCCCCGAGCCTAACCCACCCCCCAAAAAAATAAAAAAAGACAGAAAAGAAATGGACATAGGTCTGCACCCTGCAGTGGCTCTACTACACAAGGGGACATTCAATTATTACAGTATCTATACTTAAGTAATATAGAGCAATTTCTTTAGATACAAACATTTCAATTCTCCTTAATTTAATATATATGTGCTGAACATAAACCGGTCCACCACAATTTGGCATCCAAGATGATTTACAATCAGACACCGTTCATTTTTTGTCTTTCTTTTCACCGGGTTTGATGTAGCTGCTCCTGAATTCATATCTTACGTACTTTTTCGTTCAAGAGCTCAAATTGCTCAACATATGGCTCGCTTTTATTAACAAAGTGCAGCCTTAGATACGAGAGAAAATAAATTTCATCATGACGTGATATCACGCGTCATTCCGACATTATGTCTCAAAATGAGTATGCATTCTTATTTATTATGAGTTCTTAACATGCATTCAAAGTTAGATAAATTGATGGGTGTTCCACATAAAGTCATTTCGCCTCGAGATTTTAACTGTCGGATGAAGCACTTTTACTTGTGAATTAAGAAAAAAACTCGAATCTCTACAGTAATATCTTAATTAGGCATGTGAAAGGGGTAGGCTGTAGAGCCTAAGTGCTATTTCTGTACTTTGATTTAGAGGGCTTTTTGGTTTAAATTAACATAATTTACTTGAATGCCCGGTTGTTTAGTGCCGAAAAGATAAGAAAAAACTAGAATCGGAAGGAAAAAGGGGAGTGATATGCTAGTGATTTAAAAACCTAGGTACACAGACTTTAGGGCAACTTTCTTGACCTTTTCCCATCATAAATTTTTTTGGAGCCCCAAACCCTAGCCACAGTACTAGTGAATGTAGCTTAGGCTTCACCTGGATTGCAATTACACAAGTCGACAAATCCCCAGCTCTTTCAGGGGGAGACGCTAAGGCGACAAAACCACGCCATCTACATCCTTAAATTGTGAGGCCAATCATGGCCAAGGCATTCATTCATCTGGATTCTTCATCCTGGTCAACACTCATTCAGTCATTTGTATTGAGGAAAGAGGACTTTGCTCTGCTCGGAGGTTGTTCTCGTTTTGATTCAGCAAAAGGGTGTGAAACTGATATCATTTATGCCTGAAGTAGTTGTCCAGGACGAAAGGCATAAATATAATATGCCTCGGTGAATTAAAGATTTTGCATCATCCGCCGCGATTGTGTTGCACATACCGCCAATGGAAAAGTAAATTCTCAACTGGGCTCGGCCTCATGTGGCGCCGCAAAAGGCTCCGGCCGACCATAATCAGCTCAGGGCTTGTTTTCCAGACGGTCATTAGCCCCGAATATGCAGCACAAAAGATTTCGCCCTGAGCTCGCACAGACTCAAAACGCTTCGTTCTGATCCAAGACCCAAAGAAATAGAAGTACCGCTTCGGGGAGCAAAATACATCACGTTGAGGAAGAATATTAAGATACATTATGCCCAAGATAACGCGTGAATTTAAATTTGAGCAAAAAATGGCTACTGATTTCATAATCAAAATGGATAAATACACCATCTCGCAGGAAAGGGGAAGCTACAGAAAATCTTGAATCCTATCAAGTGAGGCTGCGTAGCAACATGTTGAGGTTGACTCACGCGTGCTATTGCTCACTGTCAAATTTGAACCACTTCCAATTTGCATAAAGTGAAGCTTCGCTATCCAAAGGTACCTGGACGGTCGCAGAGGCCTCTGGCTTTGGAGCTCTAATTACGGTAGGCAGCTTCTGCCTGTATTTCTTCACCATCATTTCTGCTTCGGAAAATACTTTCTGAACAGACCGAGTATTAAGAGGAAGGGAGAGACGCGTGTTAGTTAACATCTCGTGCTTATGTTATGCAACCGTGATGACATGGTGCCAAGGAAACATCACCCACAATAATATCACTACCTCTTTGTTTGATATAAATAGACCAGGCTCGCTTTCAAGGTCCACAATGCTGAAATCAACAAATGCAAGAAGTTAGAGGCATATCTGATGACTGGATGATGTTAGTTTGAGTTAGCCCGAAAGAAAAAGGGCGTTGAGAGAGCTTCATGAGGTGCCATGAGGATATGGAGCTAATAAGTAAGCAAGGGGAGGGAGTTCAGGAAATATCACTTAGAAAATTTTAGCGGTATTTTTTTGCTTATAAAGAGATCCACTCAAAGCAATTTAATTTAATCGATTTGAACTCCCTCAGAGAGAACTCAATACAAAAATGAGATTTGTTGAACTTGAAAACAATGTCATTTAACCAAAGAGAGGCGATGTTATTCACAAATGAGAGGAGCATGACCAGAGCTTGTCCAATTATTAGAACTAAATGTTGAAGTACATAAATCAGTCAATGATCTCCATTGAGCATACATTATCAAGAATTCAGACTAAGTGGCAAAGCACTAAACAAGCATAAATGAACAAAAATAATAAGGTATTTGTTTCCAAAATTACCTGAGAGAGATTTTATCGGGAATTATTGACTTCACAACCAGTACTTTAACCTTCTCGTCAACTGAGAGGACATCGCTGATAGAAGTGATCCGGGTAGAGGTAATTTTCGAGATATGCAACAAACCACTGGAAAACACAAAGAAGGTATTGGCAATGCAGGTACATCAGCACAGACTGACCAGAAAGTAATAACGCCACTCAAGGCCAGCCTATTAGGATTAGCGTGTGAAGCTTTTACAACCAACGAGCACGTTAGACAGTTCGAGCCCAAAGATCTTTGATTCACACAAAGTGAGGATAAAATTTCCAATAGTCTGATTAGCACTAGTCTTGCATCCTTTCTATCATATCTTTTAGCTATAAAAAGTATTGCAATGGAAAACACATGCATAAGGAAAATTTGTATTTTGATGGCATACTAGCAAGAAAAAAATGTGTTCAGGCCACCAGCACTCTAGAAACACCTGTTAGTCCTGTCACTAGAGTAATAGGTTAACTATATTTTGCTCAAACAGCATGTAATATCAGCATCAATTTCAGACATTATCATGTGATCAAAGAGTGGAATATAGGATTAAGCAAGGGATGGTAAACTAGGAATCTGGTTTTCCCTTATCAATAAACTTCAAGACAAATCACTGACCTTCTGCCATATTTGCTACATACAATTGAAGGCAATAATGGCAGTTTTCCCAGTAAACAGTTCAAGCTTGTGCTGCCAATATGGACAGATTTCATAAAAGACCAACAAATCTGCAGTCCTACATCCTTTACTTCCGTGGAACTTCCTGGACAAGTATGATGTTCATATTTCCAACAAACCACCAAGTATGATAATGGATAACTTTAAGAGGTATCCTTTTATGAATTTCCATGCCTCCTGCCACTATATCTATTTGAGGCCAACATAGCAACGACACGTTTCAGAAAAGAATAAAAGCTTCTGTTACCCTCTGAGATCATTTTCAAACTCAAGGAATTGCATCTCACCTTCTATTAGTGTCACCAATCCTTATCTGAGCTCCATAAGGTAAGATTTTCTTTACAGTTCCATCAAGAAGTGTCCCCTCTTGTAGGTGCAGCCTCTCCTGCAGGTAACACATAAATCTGAAGGAAAGTTCAATCAAAACACGGAAAGAGCAGCAGAAATGCTAGGCCAAAACTCACCCATGCGTCTTTCTCACTCAAAATCAAGTCATTCTTATCCTCGTCCATCCTTGAAATCAGCACTTGTATTTGGCGGCCCACCTATTAAATCAAGAAACCATTTACTTGAAGAAGTACGTACTTGGTAGGTACTGCAGGTGAAAATTCACTATAGAAACCAACGATTGGAAATTATGCTAAAATAAATGTGTCAACTGTTTTAAGTTTAGAGCATCCCCTATAACTTAGCTCAACAGTGGCGTTGGCATTGGCAAGGGCAATGACATGGCTGTCCCATATTAACCATGTAGAATTGATAATGTTTCACCTAAAGACCACAGTTGGGCTTGAATAGCAAGGAAAAAGAGAAATCAACTAGATTGTCAGCTACCCCCTTCCTTGCTGGTCATCCCATTGACCCAAAACTTCAAAAAAAACATATTTGGCACATCCCTGTGCTGTACTCTTTTCCACTGCCAGAGAAATTAGGAATAAATGCAGCAGTAACAAAAATTTCAATTATGCATCGAGTACAATCTGAAGGTAGCTCACTTTGACTGAACAACTTAACCAGTGGGAACAATGAACAACATGCAGAAGCTTCCTCTGATACTATTCATGTAGTAAGGAAGTCACAAGCTGACTCCAACCACTAGGAACTCTATACGAGCAAGGGTAGCAATCAGATCTGAATAAGTCTCCAAATTACAGAATCATCAAACATGTCCATCTCACAAGAAAAATTATAACTTTTAAAAAATCTTATAAAGGATTTTACTCTAAGTCTCATTTTTCTGCTGTTCTTAAAGCTTTTCAATGTTTATGGAATTCCTGCTGTAAGTCTTATTTTCATTGGGGTTTTCTTTTTATCCCTTTCTTCATATCGTTCTTTTTGTTTTGGATTTACAATTTCTTGAACAGTCCCTTTAACAAAATCTCAAATAAAAGAGCAAAAGATAAAAAAAAAAAAGTCAACCAGCAGACAGTCAAAAGGATGTGGACTAGTTATAAAGAATCAGTCTACACAGACAATTCATAATCATTAACCTAAGCCTGACCACTCGATACAATTATATTGTCCTTGAAATTATCTGTCGTGCATGCAGAGATGCAAGATCTGAAGGGTGCTAATTTGGTTTAGATAGACTTTGTTCCTCTCAAGAATATCCATTTCCTAAGTCTTAAAGTTCTATGTAAGACAATAAATGCAAACATGACCATAAAAAAACTTTGGAAGGGACAATAAGACTATCATCAAGTACCAAGTCCCTTTGCTGTTCCATGCAATAGAACAATCAAGTGAATCTTGGTGGTAAAAAAACGAGCACATGGAAAGAGAACATAAAAGGGCAATAGGATGAACTTGGGTCATATTCAGCAGCCAATATGGACTTACATTTTCTTTCAACTCAGTGAAATTGTTTACTCTATTGAGTAACTCTGCTTTTGGAAGGAAAGCTCGCAACCCCTTCAATAAAAAACCAAAAACTTATCAGCAATGATCTAGGGAAGATAGTAACAAGAGTTAATCAGGATTGGCATATGCATCCGATGTATGATTAACTTATATAGATGCAGATATCAGCACAACACCAGTCAACCAAACAAGGCCTAACCTCAATTCTCGTGAGAAGTCCCCCTGTGTTCCACTCTGTGATTTTGACCTCTAGAGGCTCATTCAGTTGCTTTATCTGCTCAGAGAAATAGTAGAATCTCATAAAAGCATTTCAAGTTTTTCCACCAAGAAAATAGGTACAGAGTCGGTATGCTAGGATCTAATGAATGACACCTCAGTCCCAAATACTTCTTAACGAGCCAAGGAATTGAATAATAGATTTCTGTTCTTCATACAAAGGAGAAGGTAATGCACCGCCACTTCTAATTCACTCAATAGGCCAATTATTCCAAATCAAATTCAAGCTCTACACAGTACCTCACACACTATACACAGCTAAAAAATTACAACTTTCTATCGAAGCCAAGTAAAATAAACCACATAATATCGATATCAATCCTAAACCAATTCTACCAGCTAGAATAAGCAAAGAAAGTGAGAAAAGAACCTGCCTCACTCGATGCCAAGCAATCCTCCTAAAAAGCCGCCGAGTCGAAAGCAAAGGCCGTCCACTAAGTGTACGCCCAAGCACCTCGGCGAACAACACTGTCCCTGTCTCCACCACCGGCCTACCTGGCCCCGGCCCTGCGCTCATCGCATCATCGTACTTCACAATTCCCATCTTCCCGCGAGCCATAAAAGCCTCCGAATCATTCTTCAAGTCGCACAGCAAATGATCCATCTCTTTCTCGTACAAAGGCAACACCTCCTTCGTCAACATCGTGCCCAGCAAATCCGCCCCCACGTTGACATCGAGCCTATTCTCATTGCCCGAAACCACAACCCCGACCACGAAATCCCCCGGCTTCGGCTCGTAATACTCTACGCTAACCTTCTCGCCCACACCATCGCTTCCGCTCCGCTCATCAAGAACCTCTTCTTCATTCCTTTCCTCCTCCTCGTCGCTGTCATCCAACGGATCCTCCTTATTCTTAAAGAACTTCAAGAACGGCGCCAGAGCCTCGTCCTCGCCGGACCCACCGGCGGGTTCGTCCGTTTCCGGAGCGGTGCCACCGTCCACGTAAACCGGGGAGGGCTTGTTCCGCAGCTCGAGCTCCTCGTTCTCGGGCTTTTCGGGGGATTGGGTGACAGCGAAACCGTCGAAGATGTCGTTTTGAGAGCGAAGGGCGACATGGGTCGTCCTGTGAGAAGAAGAAGGGCTCGCGGAGAAGTTCGAAGACGACGAGAGGGGCGAGGAGGAAGAAGGGAAGGGGATAAGGCAGGAGTCGCGGAGAAGCTCGGAAGGGAAGCGCCGCGGTTGGATGGCGAAGAGGGGAGAACCGGGGAAGTTGTTGAGGACGGGAGATGGTGGGGAGGCGAGGGAGGATATGGAGTGGCAGGGCTGAAGGAGGGTTTGCATCTTCGCCTACACGAGCAGCTTCATGAGCGGAAGAGCTCCGTCTCTCTCGCGAGCGAGCGAGCTCAGCCTGCTGAATATCTTTAAGTTTATCCTTCCGTCTGCTCAAGAATCTGAACGAGACGGAAATTACCGCCCGTCGGGGAATTCATCGTTTGATCAGTATTCCTTTCCACTCTTTTTCCCCCGTCAAAATGAATGGATCATGAATGAATTTATAATTTACTACCTATGACTCTCTCTTTATTCTTTATTCTCTTATTTATTCTTTATCCCTTACCCCATTCCGTGCTCCCATCTCAATTTGGGTATGGATTTTTATCGATTAGGTAAAATATGAAAGTGTTATAACAATATGAGTCGAGTCGGATTGAGTGGAATTTGGATAATTAGATTTGCATTATATGAAAATTGATTAAAACGAATTAAATGAGTATATTTAGATTAGACTAATTTCGATTTTGATCTAAACTCGACTCGACCTGCCTGCTTGAATGGTCAATTTGGACCTTGTTATTAAACTTAAAGGGCATGTAGATTAATTTGATTTGATCTGCAAAGGGCTTTGGAGCCAAATGCATTTGACTCTAGTATCACACTTTCCAGCTATTAAGGACGCGTTTGATAACCATTATATTTCTAAGAACAATTTATGAACATAAAAGAATCTTTTTTATTCTATTTCCGAGAACAAATTTTAAGTATTTGAAAGTGTTTGGTAATTGCACAAACTTTTTAGTCTCGGGACAAAATTGTGTTTAGTACTTTCTTCAAAATTTTTAATCCAAAACCATTTATTTCTAATTTTTTAATAATTTTATTACTTTTTTCCTCTCTTATTTTATTTTATTTTATTTTATCTTCTTCCTCGGTTGGTTGTCGACCTTAGGATGATCGACAACTAGCCAAATGAGGGTTGGCAACCTCGCCAAAGGGTTGCCATCCCCTAGCGAGGCCGAGCTCGCCCAATTGCCAAGTGAGGTTGAGCCTCCCCTAACCTAGCCAAGCGAGGCTTGCCAGTGGTCGCACAAGCCTGGGCGAGCCTCAACCTCGCCTCCTGGCGAGCTCGCAGGAGCTTGTACAACCAACCGTGGGCGATCAATGGTGGCAGTGGCTATGACCGATGGCGGCGGTGTGGAAGAAGAAGAGAAAAGGAAAAAAAGAAGAAAAATTGAAAAGAAAAAATTTCGATTAACTTAATTTTGGAATTGTTCCCGAGAATAAATAATTAACTTTTTTTTTTTACTTTTTGATTCTATTCTTAATCTATTCCCAAGCATTAAATATTTATCAAATAGATTTATGTTCCAAATTTACTCCCAAAAATAAATTATATAATCAAATATTATTTAGCTAATTACCAAATGCGTCCTAAAAGTTAAAACCTTGAATTGACTTGAGCTCAAGTGACGAGCCCGCGAGCTCCTCCAGGAACGCAAGATGAATTCTCTGGAGCCTGTCAAATGGGCTTTTTTCGCCTCTCTTTTATGTCTAGGGTTGGGTTGGGTTGTCAATGGCTTGAAAGGGAAGAAGATCGATCGCCTCAAGAACAAGCCCAATGGGCCCAATGGGCCCAATAGAAGAAAGATGAAAGTTGGCAACAACCCAACTCCGCCTGAACTGCAACTCATTCCCCCATGTATAACCCCCCAAAAAACCCTCGTTGATCCTATGCATCAAATAACCCTCGAACGAACGCTTTGGATAAATCCCAAAAACAACTTCGAACGACCCCCAAAAAATCCGAATACAACAACCCCTGAACTCGAAGAACCCCTAACTTGAAAATAGCCCCTCAATAGACCTAAATTACCCCTAAACCCTAAAATAAATGTTACTTTAGCCACAATTGTTAACTTTGTATTCTCTTTTTTTTTGTTAGCACGTACCATGCACACAACTTTGGAGGGATAGATATATTATTTTCATCTCATTCTTTAAGGAAATTCATCTTTCATCCTTAATTGTTGTAAATGACGAAAACAGATGGTAAACGAGAGATTAATAAATTAAACTAAAATGCTAGCAATAGAGGAAATCCATGTAGATATTAATGTTAAATAATGAAAGTCGTGTTAAATATTTTATCGGCCAGCAAACACGTACATCTCATGTGCCACTTTTGTGAGATGCACTTTTAGATATTGGTCTACAAATTGCTCGTGTGTTATTAGGCAAAGTTTAACATTAAAATAAGTATACAAAAAGTCCTAAAACTTGTGGCGCAAATACGATTAAGTTAAACTTTTGGAAAGTACAATTAAGCCCTAAAACTTGTCAAATTGATGCAATCAAATCCTTTCATTAACTCCATCTATTTGGACAACAAAAAATGCTGACATGGCATTTTTATGTTATTGTCTCTCCGGTGTTTATTCAAGTTTAAATTTTATTACATTTTCAGTTCTTATTGGAAATTACAGCATGTTCCGGGCTTTTCTTCATTGAACTCTGTTAACCTTTGTTTCCTTCGTCTTAAAATGAAATCACTTCATTTTGCTTTTGGCTAATGCACAAAATCACTTTCTTGATATCTATTTGCGCCGAGGGAGAGAGAGAGAAAGAGAGGGAGGCAGAAAGAGAGTCCATATAAACAGTATGGCAGTATCACTCCATGAACACCTACTTGCACGTCGCGGGAAGAGAGAGAGAGAGAGAGAGAGAGAGAGAGAGTCTATACAAACAGCATCGCAGGACTGAGATCATAAGATGAATTCAGACGGTAAGATGGAATTTCCCACCAGGATCGAGGTTCGACCAACTTGATGAGGAGCTCATCATCCCTTCCCTTCAAGCGGAGGTGACGGACACCAACTTCTCCGTCTAAGCCATCGGAGAAGCGGACTTGAACCGCAAAGAGTCTCGGGAATTATCTCATAAAGCATCACTCATCTCTATTCTCATTCCGAAATTAGATTTGGTACGTGCTTAACTTTTACATAACCGCAGGGAAAGCGAAAATGGGAGATGAAGAAAAATGAAAGGTCACGTACACGGGGATATCTCTGGCGGGTATGAAGAAAAGCACTCGTCTTCTATAGAGGGAGGGCTCCATAAGGTGAGAAAACAAACTAGGGTCCTCCACGAGTGCGCATTAAAGGGAGAGCTCGCCGTGTTACAGAACGAGTGGATCCTCCGCAAGGGCTTCCCAAGTGGGCTCTGGTGGGAAGAGAGTGCAGATCTTGGGTCGCAAGGTGGTTGAAGGTGACGGTAATAAAGGGAGAAGGGGAGAGAGAAGCGACATAGTAATCTCTTTCTTTGTGAGTGATGAATCGGGCTAGTTATGCTATAGTGTTTAGTTAATTCATGAAGAAATCGAACCAAAAGCCTCATGAACTTTGGAGGCGGCACACATGTTTGTGCCCGAACTTTCAACTGCCACGTAAAGCGGTGGGTGTTAGTGCGTGAGTGGAGTTATTTATTTGTTCTTGCAATAACAAAAGATAGTGTTCATTATAATTGGCAACGGCTTGATTCTCAACAAAGTGTTATCATAGTCAAGCTCGACAAAGGCAACCGCACGGTGAAGGATGGCAGTTTTTTATTCTTCTTTTTTGGATAATAAGACAAACAATCCATAACCTTTGACTCATTATGCAATTTGGTCCATGAATTTTTAATTTATTCAATATTATCTCTGATTTTTTTTGGACATGTTTAATACAGTCCTTGAGTTATATGAAAATGTTCAATGTAATCCTTGATTTTGAATTATGGAAGAATTACATTGAATATTTTCATACAGTTTAGAGAATGTATTGAACATATAAAAAAAGTTCAATGACTATATTCACCAAATTGAAAGTCCATGAACCGCATTGTATATTGAACTAAAGTTCAAAGACCATATTAAATAAATTAAAGTTGATAGACCAAATTATAAATTGGGCTAAAATTTAGGAATTATTTGTGTTAATTTCTTTTCTTTTTTTTTTTTTGGGTGACTAAACGATGCACGGTGGAAAAGAAGAAGAGAGAAAGAACAGGGTAAGAACAATGGGAAATAGATTTGCATCCTCCTATTTCACTCGTGAGTAATGCCACTGTTTGTTGTTTTCTCAAAAAGTGTAATCCACGACTTCAAATTTACATTGTAAATCGAGAAGATTTCGATCCACTTACAACCACAATTCCCTATAAGTCAAATGAACAGTGAATTCATATAAGTTAGGTGATCTCAAAAACACCGTAATTATGGAAAAAAAAATCGCCCAATTTATGACTTAGAATTAAGACCGACAAACTTTCAGCTAGCACTTATTGGGTACCTATGAATGCAATCGTTCCACGGATTATCCTCCTCCTCTTGCTCGCGTGAACTCCTCAGCGACCTCCACACCAAACTTCCCACCTTAAATCCGGTCCCGAACGCCAGCATCCACACCCGGTCCCCTCTCTCGATCCTCCTCTTCGCTTCGAAATACGCCAGCTCATAGAACACGAGACTGCTTGACGTGTTGCCGAACCGATGCAGGCTCATCCGAGCCGGCTCGGTGGCCTCGTCGCTCAGCCGCAGGACCCGTCCCACCTGCTCGATCACTGCCTTCCCCCCCGTGTGTATGCAAATGTGCTCAAAGCACGTCGTGAAGTCCGGCACTGCTGGTTTCACATCCCCGCGAGATAATGCCGAGACGAGCGCCGAGCATGCGTAGGAGACTAGCTGGCTCGGCGGCAGGACCCGGGGAGCGAGTATCCTGATGTGCTCCCGGAGGTTAGTTGCGGCGGCACGAATCAAATCCTTGGTGATCGCAACCCCCGTGTTGCCCTCGTCGTCCTCTTCCTGGAACGCCGCCCTGTAAGCGCGGTCGTCCGCCCCATGGTGAGTCCTGAGTGAGCGAACGAGCTCGAACTTGGCAGCAGGGCGGCGGGCTGCCTCATTGTTCAACAATGCGGCGGCGCAGCCGACGCGGAAGATGCAGTTGGTCACGAGCATCGACCGGTTGTCCCCAAAATACCAATTCAGGCTGATGCACTCGGTTATCACCACGAGGGCATAATGGACATTACCGCTTTGACGCAGGATTTTCGCCGCCAGGTCTATAGAGAGCACGCCGGAGCTGCATCCCATGCCGCTCAAGTTATACTCCTTGACGTCGGGCCTGAGCTTGTACCGATTCACAATAAGTGACGAGAGAGATGGCGTCGGCGAGAAGCTGCCGCACGTGACTACCAGCACGTCGATGGCACGCGGGTGGACGCCCGTCTTCGCGAGGAGCGAGTCGACGGCCGAGAAGATGCCTTCCCGGGCTTCTTGCACGGCGGACCCCAGCCTCGCCTCCTCGTAGTCGGCCAGGAACATGAAGGGCGGGCCGTACGTCTCGTCGCCGAGGCCCGACTTGAGGTATATCTTCCGCATGAACTCCTCGCTCTCGGGGCTGAAGCGCCGGCTCCTGCGCACGAAGCTCATCGAGGCTCCATACGTGCACTTGCGGCCGGAGCCCGGCTTGAAGCACGAGTAGTCGACGAGGAAAACCGGGGCCGCGCGAGAGTAGCACCGGCGGAGGACAACGATGCCGACACCGATGCCGATGCACGCGAAAGGAACGAACGAGGAGAGAGGAGAGGGAGAGAGGGAGCGAATGCGGGGAAGGAGGAGGAAAGCGGAGACGATGAAGAGGCATGCGGCGGAGGTGATCTGGAGGATTTGGAAGATGCGTTTGACGAGTTTCATGTCTTAGCAGGAGATCACGCTAGGGTTTCTGGTTTTGGTTGGGGCTGGGAATATATATATGTTGGAGGTTCTTCACCTTTGCTTTGCACGTTTTTCATGCCAGGCGCCGCCGTCGGTCTTCAATAATTCGATCCACCTGTACGTGTTAAAGTATCGTACGCGTCATTGTAAATGCTGACGGTCGGTAGTTGATAACTTCGCATTAAATTTTTTTTTTTTTTTGGTCAATAACTTCGCATTAAATTTAAGGATAGAAGCCTTAGCGGACAGCACTGCCATTGCCCTTTCAACGGTGCAATCTACACCCCATATTTTGCCAAGGAAATCAAAATCCCGATCGTTGGGATAATCTCACCGAGCGGGATTCCCATTAAAAATGAAAATTGCCAGTAAAAAGGAGAAAAAGGAAACATAAAATTATTAATTATCAAAATTCACATAATCACATTATTTGATTTGAACCCTTCTATTACGAACTGTTCCGATGCGACGACAAACATTTTTTTTACCTAGGATTTATGATAAATTGTCGATTATGTCAAATTTCAAATGGACCACATTGTATTACGTCGTGTTCAATTAGATTAGGTTTTCTCGATAAATTCATATGAAAAATTGTGATCCCTAATATTAAAAAATTATACTGATTTTACTTTCTATGATACATTATTGATTTGATTAATCTTTTCTATTTAGTGTCGAAATCCAAATCAAGAGAGATAAGTAAATTTCCTTTTTCAAAAAGGGAGGCTAACTTGAGCTTTAGTGTGCAAATAAAAGAGTTTGCATGCATTCACTGAATAAAAACACTTTGAAAAAACTCAAAGTCCAATCTATCTATATTATTTGCGTATTGGATATTTAATATCCTTCTTTTGGAATTGTTAAATAGCATGTATCCTATTTCGGATCATAATATGTCCTGTAGCTCATATGAAATTAGTAAAAGATGTCTGCAAACGAAAGCCGATATTTGATAGAAAGTTAATTTTTTGGAAAACGGTATTACAATATATGAGAGAAGGCATTACACCTCAGTGTTGTTATTTGACTAAATTAATTAGACTTTGCATATTTCTACTCGATATTGATGAGCTTGGATAATCCTATTTATAAGCTTTATTTTTGCGAAAATTGAATGATTGAGAAAATATATATTTTTTTAAAAATGATCTCTTGTATTTTTCATTAACTAAGTTTTATTCAAGCAACACAAATGATCACTTTAGAAAAATATATTTTTTGAGATTGTTCATTTTCTTAGAGTCGTAATATTAAATTATTCATTTTCTACAAAATAAACAAAATATATGACATTCCCTCACGATGGGTGGGCCGTCTAATCTTGACTATTTGACTACACATGTTATGGTACTTCATAAGTATAATAACAAGCTCGATTGTTACTATTGTTTTATTTTGGCGAGAAGTCGCGCGGATATTCCTCTTCATCACTTATATTTGACTCCTGTTTTGAAGAGATTATCATTATTATTGCTCTTCTTCTTCGTTGTTTTATTTGTCAGCTATTAACAAAGTTCCAGTTTGTTCGTCTTCTCTTATTACGAGACTAAGTGGGCATTATATCTAGGGAACATATTTTCCAAAAAAACAAACTGCATTAAATTAGATATTGATTCGTGAAAATCACTAATTTTAAGACGTATTAGTGATACGCATTGTCAATTTTCTTTCTCCATGCTTTTTTCTCGATTTTCATTTCTCCATTAATTCTTCCAACAATGGGAAAAAATACTAAAAAAATCATAAACGTATTTTATTAATGTCGATTTTTCCTAAACCTTTTAATCGAACCAATTTAATCATAAACCCTTTCACATTAGTACCAATTTAGTCCATTCGGTCAATTTAGACTAGAAATTACAAACGTGGACACCGGCCATCCTATGTAGCATAGTTGGCGCGACGTGGATATTTTTAAATAATTTTTATTTTATTTTTATTTTATTATTTTTTAACCTTTTTCTCCTTTTTTTTTTTCCTTTTCTTTTCCTTTGGAATGTGGCCAATACTAGCAACGGTCGACGACCAGCCACAAGCAAGAGCTAGTGAGGCGTCACGACCCTTCTTGGCCACATGCACCCTTCATCGGATTTGGTGAAGGCTAGACTGTCACGTCCTCACAAAAGCTGCAAGAGTAGCCCTCGCCAAACTCCGTGAGGGCAACCCTTGCCTAAGCCACAGGGCTGTGCCCTTGCTAGATCCGGCAAGGGGATCGTCACCTATGGCTGGTCGCTGACCATGGCCGATATTGGGCCAGCCACAGTCCAAAGGAAAAGAAAAGCAAAAAAAGAAAAGAAAAAGAAAGAAAGAAAAACAGAAAAAAGTAAAAAATTGAAATTATTAAAAAGTTATTTAAAAATGCTCGTGTTAGCAATAACAGTACCATGTAAGATGCTTGACGTCCATGCCAGCAATTTTCGTTAGTGCTAGTCGTGCTACGTAAGATACCCGACGTCTATGCCAGCAATTTCCGCTCTAAATTGGTCGGATGGATTGAATTAATATCAATATGAAAATGTTTAGGACTAAATCGGTGTCAATGCAATAAATTTAAGACTTTGTTGGTACTTTTCCCTACAACAATGTATATAGCTAATGTTTGCCAAACTTGTCTCCTCGTTAATCTTTCTACCTAAATTTGATATCTATCAAGATTCATCCAAAAAATAGGGATTTTTAGCTGCACTGCGATACATCATTCCATCCATCCAAATAAATCACTGTGTGAATTGATATAGAATTTTATTTTATTTAAATCTAGAATTGGTTCTAGAGATGATGTAAAAGTGTTTATCGAGAGTATCATTTTAATAGCTTATAGGGAAAATCATTCCCCAAAAAATCATTGTATGCCAAATGGGACTAAACTCTTTTTTTCCTAAATGGCATTTTTGCATGGAAAAATGAGTTGGATGGATGGAAATAGATTTTTTGGGGAATATGCAGGCATTTAGCTATATTCAATTTCTCTTCTGTGAACGCAAAAGAGAAGTTTAAGAGTTTCGATGCCATATAATGACGAGTGGATTCATTTACTTTATTATGTTGTTTATTATCCTCGGCGTCTTGAAAGAGGAAAGCACAAATTCTGGTGATTGTTAATGAGGGTCTTTCTATATTGACAATCATCCGCCTTGAAACTTGCTAGGAAAGAAAAGCACAATTATTTTTACAAGGTGAAAGGGACCAATCAATCCAGCAACCCCTCGAATTGCCTAATCATCTTCTCAAATGCATCAAATCCTATTCTAGGATACGAACGCTGGTTCTCTTCTGATTTTGATAACGTAAATTGTGATATTGCAAATGTCATGGAATCCATCTAGGCCTGATAATATAAGAGGGGCCATCTCTTTCAAGACGCTATATACTTCACCCTCCGTCGGAATCGTCAAAAGATCCAAGTTCTCTTCTTCATAAACAATCTTAGGGAAGAGTTCCCTAATGAGAGGATGTGGATCAAGTGATGATCCCGAGAAGAGCTCTGTATATTTACATAAAAAGAAGCTTTTAATTTCATCCATATTCGTAATCCACCGACTTCCATCATCCTGAACTGTCATTATATAAGTTTTGGGCCTTCTAATAGTGGTAGAAAGATGGAAGAATTTAGTATTTTGATCACCCTCCGGCAGCCATGATTGTCTCAATTTTTGCTTCCAAAACATCTCCAATCTCTCCTATTGCTCATTAATAGCCGCTTTGATTTCTTTTTCCCTCTTGCTGTTCTCCTCTGAATGGTCATCCGTTTGAATGGAATCAAGTGCTACCGTCAATTCCTTGAGGTATTGTTGGCAAATATCAAAATGTTCCTTATTACACCTTTTGAGAGCTATTTCGATTTCAGCTTCCTATGCCATGTAGTCAGTGACTTGTCTACTACATTGTTTTCCAAGCCTTTTCCACTTCACAAACACAAGTTGAGTCCCGTAGCCGTGCGGTTTCGAATTTAAAAGGACGTTTCGAGTTATCCTCAAGAGAAGTTGGATTCGGCAAAATAGGAGAATCATCCGAGTTTACCATTGGCAAGTGGACAAGCCCTCCCCGAGGGAATTCCTCACACCATGATGTTGAACAAATTCTCAATCAAGTCTTTTTCCTAACGCTTGCAAAGCCCTCTCTACCATTTGTCCAAGGAGAAGGTTTGCCTTTGAACCCAGGATCAACACAACCTAATGTTCCCATAAAGTCCACTAGAAAGTGACGAGATGGACCTGGACCCCTTCTATTGGACGCCTTGGAATCATAAATAATCTCATTGAAGTCTCTAATTCCGACCCAACCTTCACGTAAAGTTTCGAACCCGACTTGTGGAGTCTTGCCTAAACACTCGGTTAAAGCCCACAATAGGGAGTTGCATTCACCAACGACAGCCACCACAATTGTTCTGGGTTTTATTTGTTAGAAACCTCTGTGTAGATTTGGTTTTATTTTGTAGAGGAAAAGGATAAAGCTATAGCTGGTATAGAGACGGACTAGTGAATCCAATCCTTCTTATAAGAATCTCTATCCATCTAGTATCACATGTTGTCATCAGTAGAAACATAATATCGGGGTCGCAAAATTGGCATGTGGCTTTCAACTCTCTCAACGTCGAGTTTATAACGATGCCTCAACAACTCCACGCTATCATTTTTATGGAGTGCCGGACACCTGAAGTGTCAAAACTTAACACGGAGGGATACTTAAGTACAAAAAATTAGGAAAGTGACACTTAAGTGTCAAGATCGGAGTAAAATGGATTACTTAAGTGCCAACGGTGAGAAAATGCGGCCAAAATGCTAGTATGACGATTTTCTTACGAGGTAAGTGCAAAACGACATTGTTTTGCATGCTGACATAACTAAACAAATGCAAAAACGATGCAAACATGATGTCGTTTTGTCTCTAACATAGTAAATAATTAATATAAAAAATAATTAAATTTAATTTAAAACTAAATTTATTTTAAAAAAAAAATTAAAAAGAGAGAGAGAGAGGAGGCACGTGGCTGAAGGCTAAGCCCTCACCGCCGCCGTCTCCCTACCATCGCCAGAAGGGTCGACGACGATGGGGGCGGCGTCGCTCGACAACTCTAGGGAGGGCCGCGACCTTCGCCCTAGATTTGGGCGAGGGCTCGCAGCCCTTGCTACCTCCCCACGGTCGTTGGGAAGGGCCGACAACAGTGGGGGCACCGTCGGCCGGGGGGAAGGGCCACGACCCTCGCCCTAGATATGAGCAAGGGCTCGCAAGCCTTTCTCGTCGGTCGGCCCCCCACCTTTGCCGGCCTTCTTGACGATGGCGGGAGGCGGGGGCAACGATGGCTCAATCCTTAGCCGCCTTCTTCCTCCCTCATTCTCTCTTTTCTTTTTTTTAAAATTATTATTATTATTATTTATTTTTATAATAATTAAATTAATTTTTATATTAAAATTCAATTCACGTAAAAATAATATCGTTTTTGCATTTCTTTGCCGAGTCGCTCTCCGACTAACCACATAGGCGAGAAAAATAATAAAAAATTATCATGTAGGTTTCCGGTGGGGTTCGTCGAAAATGTCATTTAAGTGTCTCACTTTAAAAAATGTGACACTTAAGTGTCACTTTCCTAATTTATGATACTTAAGTATCCCTTCGTGCCAAATTTTAGCACTTTGGGTGTACTTCCTCTCATTTTCATTGCTACAATGGAGACATAATTTGGCCTACCTCCGGTATTCCGCTAAACATGGCAAGAGTCACTCCTCAACTATCTAATAGCTCGAGCTAAAAAACTAATATGAAGAGAAAGCCAGCTGCTAATCTATGAATTGACCTTTGTACTAGACATTTCACCAAACGCTTGGTGTGCACTCTTTTCACATATCTCAGCAACTCTAGTAGAAAGACACTCGATCACCTGCTCTACCAATCACGAACGAGCTGTCATAAAAAAATTTCCGTGACCACATTTCGGTGAGCTCATTGTCTATCTTGAACACTTCATTTTTGTCCTTCTTACACTTGAGGATCTCGGATGAACCCTAGATTAAGGAGCCGTCAAAATCCCTTGCTTCGTTTGGAGAAAGACTCTGATTTTTTTAAGTTATATTTTTTCTTTCTGGAACGAGAAAAGATTGCGACTGATTGATTAAGACATTAGGTCCCACGTGATTGGCGGAAATTTCTCAATTTTCGTCTATTAACGTTGGGCGTTGGACCCAAAACTTCACAATCTTCCAAACACGCGGTCCCTATTGATTAGACGGACAAAGATAATCAGCTAGATTTTTATGATCCTATGCTATTGCTTAGATCATTAGGATCTTGGAAAAAGTTTATGTGATTTCATCTCCACGTTATTAGATTTATCTGACTATGGAAGATGAGATTTTTCCCGAGTTGTGATCTCTATTTGCTTGTTTCCTGATTCGGGGAAATACCAAGAGTTCTCCACATATATAAAACTACGTCTTTATTTATCTTGTGACATGGTTCGCTATTTTTGCCCTCCCTCGACTGTAAATTAGATTTGCATGGAGTTAGTTCTTATTTGCAATGGCGACAATGCTAATATTTACAACTTTCCACTCCTCATGGCAGGATTCTATTGTTCCCTACCAAAAGAAATATAGATTTTCTTTTCCATTATCATAAATTTCTACATGTGTTTCTAAAGCGTCAAAAATTGTTGATGAAAAAAGCCAATGGTTGATTTATTTATTTATTAAGTATAACACGTCGGTAAACTATCAACAGTTTTGTGAAATTATTAACTATTTTTCATAATTTGCAAATTATCGATTTTTGTACTGACTTACCAGTTTTCATTTGCGTGACTTATTAAGGTTCTTATTAAGGTTTCAAATTTGCTCACTCTTATATGAAACTAGGTGAAGGCTCACACACATCTATGCAAATATCGCTTGTAATAAAATAGATATGTTTCTCATGTTATATGATTGTAATATTAGTTAACAAGGTCTACTTGATATTGATTTCATTCTCTAACAAAAGTAAAGAGACGAATGACTAACATTAAGCCACGTTATCCTCTGCGCCTAATCCCTCCTTTTTCTAAGCTCCTCACATCCTAAATATATGGACCGCCTTGTACAAAAATTTAATTCAATAAAAAAAAAATTAATCAAATTAATCATCGTTCTACAATCTCGTTACACACACATGTATTCGCATATGTATAAAGCTAAGAAAATGACCAAGGTTGAAATTCAATAGCATGTAACTTTCACAACCATACTAACGCATAGTCATTAATAGATCAAACCTTATATATCTCTCTACATCATATTGCACTTTGTAAGTAAGGTCATCAAAAGGTTGATAGGCAACATGTGAGCTCTAACGATGTGCAAGTATAATTCTGACACCATATTAGCTGTCGTCATATATGCTCACAAATAATATTCTGACAAGCATTAATAAATCTAACCAATAATTAATAAATTTCCAAAGAGTAATATGTGGCAATGGTTGTCGCCTGTCTGATGTAGTCCAAAATGAGAATAGATTAAAAATTTAATATCGTTATTAATAAATTAAATTGCATTAGACCTCCAGGACGAGAGTAGGAGGCCAATGATTATATTATAAGTCAATGATAGATGACTTGAAGAAACAAAACTGGCAGATGACTTGTGCAAATGACGTACAATTGGAAGCGACAAATAATCGCTAAGACACATAAAAGCAAGTAAAATATAAGAGAAATGTTTTTCTGTCGATGATTAGAGAAATATGTAATTGAAAAAATAAAAAATGTCATTAACTAAAGTTGATAATAATAAATCAAATGATAATTTAATTAGAGAAAATTGACAATCACTCTAATTGAGGTTGATAATTTCTAAAACGATATGATAAATATAAAACAGTTAACAAGTAAGTCAAGTAAAGCTGATAATTCAATGAGATTGATGAACTGAATTAATAATAATGAATATAGTCGAGATTAGGACGATTTCGGGTAGAAAACGACTTAGTGGTGAAAACAACGATCCCTTTGTTCTTATTATACACGAGCTATCCGGTTTTGGATGAACGGGACGGTGGAAGGACCCCAAGAAGATTAAATGAAATAATCCTTAAAAAGGATTGTTTAGTTCTTTTGATTTGACTAAATAGACGTTTTTCTTTGCCATTTTAGTCTAATTTTGTGAGCCTATGATAAAAGTTTTCTCCTCCCTTTTGTATTTCATTTGTAATTCTGGTGAAATTGAATAAAAAAGGGAGATTCTTCATTAAATTAAATTTAACAGGTAAGTACAGCTTTATTATGAAGAGGGAGAAAAAGGGTCGACAATAGCTTCGCAAAATTTTCCTCTAGAATCATTAACAATGTCCATAAAATTAAGGGATGATAGACGTGTCTAAGTACAACTTTATTTCATTTGTTTGGTTCTTCTAATTTGCCTAAACATTCTTTGCCATTTTAATCTAATCTTCCCAGCTTACAATGAAAGTTTTCTCCTCCCTTTTTTAATTCATTTGTAATCCTGGTGAAATTGAATAAAAAAAAGGAAGATTCTTCATTAAATTTTACACGTAAGTACACCTTTATTCTGGAATAGGAAAAAATCAAATAAAGGGTGGACAATGGCTTTGAGAAATTTCCATCGAGAATCACGTATCGGTGTTCATAAAATTAAGTGACGATAGGCGTGTCTAAGAATAACTTTATTTCACTTGTTTAGTTATTCTATTCTACCTAAAAATTCGTTGCTATTTAAGTCTACTTCCCAGCTTATGATGAAAGTTTTCTCTTCCCTTTTGTAATTCATTTGTAATTCTGGTGAAATTAAATAAAAAAAGGAAGATTCTTCATTAAATTTAACATGTTAGTACAACTTTATTTCAGAATAAAAAAAAAAAAATAAAGGGTGGAAAATGGCTTCGTGAAATTTCTCTTGAGAATCACATATCAATGTCCATAAAACTAAGTGATGATAGGCGTGTCTAAGAACAACTTTATTTCATTTGTTTAGTTCTTCTAATTTGCCTAAAGATTCTTTGCCATTTTAGTCTAATCTTGCCAGCTTATGATGAAAGTTTTCTCCTCCCTTTTGTAATTCATTTGTAATTATAGTTAAATTGAAAAAAATAAGGGAGATTCTTCATTAAATTGAACATGTAAGTACAACTTTATTCCGGAATAGAAAAAAAAATAAAAGAAAGGGTGGACAATGATTTCGCAAAATTTCCCTCGAGAATCACATATCAACGTCCATAAAATTAAGTGATGATAGGCATGTCTAAGGACCCAATTAGAAAATGAGATCGTCAAAGAATTTTATTGGGTGGTTATTACTTCCACACTTGTAACCTATCTCATTTTTCACTTTAAGGCAATAGATGTGTATAAGTATGAAAAGCCAAAGAAAACTTTTAATCACAAACAACTTTGAAAAGAAACCTAGATAATAGGAGAATGATACTAGAAGTGCCAAAACTTATCTATGACACTCACTTTAATTTCAAAAGTTTTCGTTGGCTCACTTAAGTGTTAAATCAGATAAAAAATGATCCTTTAATTACTAATTGTGAAAAATTCCAGCTAAATTGATAACGTAACATTTGTAAATTATAATTTTAAGTGACATATCTTATATTTTTAAAAACTCAATCCACGTAGATGTGTGAAACAACATTGTTTAGTCCAACATGACTAGGTAATGAACAAAACGATGTTGCAAGCCGTCCAAGGCAAAAGCGACATCATTTGAATTTGAGTAAAAAAGGCTAGCCTCCTCGCATCTCTCCCTGTAGCTCGCTTGCCGTCGCTTGCTTGTCGTCACATACTCCGCCTTGCTTGCCATCTGCTCTCCGTCGCTTGCTCGCGCCCATGGTAAAGGTGCATTTCTTCTCTTGCGTTGATCAATTGGAGGGGAAAATTAAGGTTCGTAAGGGAAATGTTAGGGTTCCTACGAGAAAAATTAGGGTTCATGAGAGAAAATTAGGGCTCGCGAGGGGAAAAATTGGGGGTAGTGAACCACTGCTAAAGCCCCTGCTTTCTATTTGCAAGATTGAGTTATTGATTTTGGGGGCAAATCAAAATAGGGAGTGAATTTGGGTTCACTAGTAGGTTAGGGTTTAAAATTGGGGGTTCTCTTTCAATTTAGGAATTTAGGGTTCTTATTTGGTAGAAAGATACCAAACGGCATCGTTTTAGGGTTTAAATGCGAGCCACATTGGCTTAAGAAACTAATTAAAAAAGGCCATATCAAATTTCTAGCCAAATAGACCGAAGTTGTCATTGAAAATATCGTTTTAAAAAAAAATTGCCACTTATTTGATCCAGAATAAACTTTTAACATTAAAGTGTGAACGCCGTACAAAAGTTCTAATACTTTTAGTGTCCTTCTCTTCCTAGATAACTAATGCTAAGTTGATTTGCATTTTTTCGGTAATAAAACCTGGCGTAATGCAAGCAGAAACGGAAAATAAGAACATACTCCACTTCTTTTTAGACCGGATCCATCTGTAAATGTTTCAAGGCATTGTTCTGAGGAATTTCGGAAGATTTATCACTTGGTTTAAGCATTGTCTATTTGCTTCGGATTGCATCTTCTTCATTGCACGTATACACCATTCTCATCTTTTTCAAAAAAATTTCTCTATGATGGGCGTGTTTCAGGTTATGTAAAGACAAGGCGTAGATGTGATGAGACATGAAATTGGAAAATTCAGTTCCATTTGTCTTCCCGAAAAATGATAATTTAAAAAAAAATCTAATTTTAGCTGTTTTAAAAAAATGAGTCAATAAAAAAATTTATGTACGTAGGTTGACGAAGCATGATGCATTTGGTTGGCGAGCGTGGATGGTTATATACGACAACATCGACAAAGCATCGTCACTTGGCATTAGATTTAGGTGCGTATTTATAAAAAACACTCCGACACAAATATATATAAAAAATTACAAGTAAAAAATGAAAATGCAGGAGGAAGACAAGCTGCATCTTTCTGAAGATGTCATCCGTTGACCATCGTTTAAACAAATTTAACCGCATAATTAAGTTATCAATTTATTATGATTTATATCATGTCATCTGTCTCGGTTCTTTTCTATCGTATCGGCGCGGTTCAACGATACGCTCCACCCATTATTAGCTAATATTTTTATTTTCTCCATGCCCTTTTGTTTAATAGTTGAATATAGAAAATTGATTAATGAACGGCTATAAGAGGTTGGAAAATTTGTTTATTCGCTGTCGAGATGTTTATGGGGGCAACTAATTTTATTTTTGTCCTTTTCCTCGATGAAGACATGTGCGGACCTTGAATAAAAGTTAAAAAATAAAAACTGATGCTACAGTATATATTAATTAAATTATTATTCTGCACAGTCAAAATTTACACGGCGAATTCAATGATTCGTCCAGGTGTCTTCTTCCCTGGAGGTCAAAAATAGACATATGATGCGACTCCCGTTTTAAACATTATTATCTTAGAGCTTATATTTTTTTCGAATTATTATTAATTTTTTTTCTCGATTTTCGCTAACGACGTAGATAATTGGAGCCTCGTCATCGACGAGAAACAGTAGTGGCCGTGACCCAATAATTAGGAGACAAAGTCCCAAGTGACCATGTGGTAACCAACATATTATTGTCAGATGAGAACTATCGTGGAAATAATGAAATTTTCCATACATTTTAAAGTCCTTACAAGTTCTTCTAAGGGCATGAATTATAATGAGTTTGTTCCATAAATCAGTTTTGACCAAAAATAGATTTTTCCAATTTCTATTCCCTTAACGAATTTTTGAATAAAAATACACGTTTAATAATGATATAAAATTTATGTTCTTAAAATATAAATTTATTTGATAATGGCAAGAAAAATTTCTTTCTCCCAAACAAAGTAAGCAACAAATAATAGCGGATGACAACTAATAGCGCACATGATTATCATTATATTTTTGTTCCAAAACTACTTTTTTATTCTAAACTTGTTTTTGGAACAAAAATTGCCGTCTGCGAATACAATTTCAATTTTATAGTTTTGGAACAAATTTTTAGTCCGAAATAGGTTTAGAAAAAAATGAGAAGTAAATTTTTTTATATTTTTTTATTCCTTGAATAAAAATAAGAAATAAAAATTCTTTTTATTATTCGTTTTTCTAATAATTGGCCTCTCACCTATCGTTGCTGCTCACCATCGGCTGCCGCCAATCGCTGCCCCCACCAACCAATGCCGCCTCCAATCATCACTCCATCGCCACCCCGTCGTCGTCCGCTATCGCCAGTCATCGCCACGCCTCCTCCCCTTACGCTATCCACCATCGCTTGGGAAAGAGAAAATTTGTATCGTTATTGAACAAAATTTTATTTTGGGAATAAAAATTTCGTACCGTTATCAAACGCGAACATTTACTCAAAAACTCATCCAATAATAGAAATAGAAAAATCTATATTTATTCTAGAAATTAATTTTTAGTCAAAATAGTTATCATCCGCGTCCGAATAGTATTGATTATGTAGATATAAAGAAATAATCTTTAGCAAAAACGAGGTGAAAGAATAATAAAGTTTACCATGTTCAAATGCGGGAAGCCTTTCTTATGTTTGCTAAATCTAGGCACTAAGTTTTTGATTGATAATTACATGATAAATTGATATGACATGACGACACCGAGCCTTTTGATTGTCTTGTTTTAAGATTTGACATGATAAGATGGGACAAGGGTTCGCAAAACTGTCCTTACGGCATACTCAATTTTCAGATGCCAGATAAAGGCGAAGAGTAAGTTAACGAGTGTTTGGTACAAATTGCATGATTGTGAATTGAATGTGACACGATCCATTAGCTCGGAATTTCTTTATGGCATTAACCCATTAAAATTCACTGGAGAAATACAAGCCGTCGGTTTACTGGGCAAATAAAGCTTAGGATAAAATCTGATTTTATTAACATTTATCTACTGTCCACAGTCTTATAATAGTAAATTATATCAAATATTCTCAAGCCCATCACCATAACAGTATATTATGTTTCAAAAAAAAAACAAGCAAAAAAAAAAAAAGCGAAATAGTACAATTTTCGAGCACAATCTAACAACACGCAGCATTTGACATTGTTTTGATACTGAAACGATGGAGTCAATTGATGCTGTAAAATAAATTGATGGTCCACATCTCAACCGAATATAGATGTGGAGAAATCGACAAGTTAGACTTACAAGGAATATGTTAATAGGGGTGTGCGACCGCCGACCGGACCGGGTATACCCGGGAACCGGACCGGCCCACCTGGAAAATAGGGTCAGGAACCGGTTTCTGTTGAAATCGGTCTGGGAACCCGTTTCCAAAATTCGGAATCGGTTTAAATTGGTTCGAGAACCGGGTCCGATTGATTACCCACCTAAGAATCGGTTTTATAAGTATAAGTCCAAAACCCTATTTTCCCCCTTATTTTTATTCTTACTCTCGCAATCACACGTCGTTTTTCCTCTTTGTTCTCTCAAACACGCACGGCACTCATTCTTAATTGTTCCTCTTCCTCACTTGCTTCCCTCCCTCATCGACTCCCTCTCGCATCGTCCGACGGATGGATGGTGTTCGTCACCACCAAATTTTTGTGTATCACGTGGATTGACTCGCCTAATTTCTTTTTGTAGGAGGAGTTATGCTTGCATAAATGAGTAACTTCATATAATAGTTGTAGGAATAAGATTAATATTAGACCTATGTTTGTTGTTAATCCTTTGCCTTATGATTTTATTCATTCTAATTAACTCTGTGGATCTTTAATTTTTCGTTTAGTCGAAAAGTTAATGTTTTTATTTATTACAAGTGCTTAATGCTTCGATACAAATTAGAAGGATTATGTTATTTTCTCGTGTATTAATATAAAATTCGAAGTCGTATAATATATTGGGAGATTGCAAAACAGGTTTCAGTGGAAATAGGGTTAACCTTGAAACCGGGCTGGAAAAATAGGGTGGGTCAAGTACATGATCCAATACAAACATGGTCGAGCACAATGTCTTAAAAAAGGGAACCGGTTATAATATGGTCGGGTATAGGGTCCAGGTCTAAACCCTACCCACCTTGGACCCAATCACCTCTATATGTTAACGATTGTCAATTATCTATTAAAAGCACTTTCGAATAAGATAAAATTTCAAAATCGAGATTTTTGAACATAATCATTCACAAGTGCAGTTACTTTCCCCCTTTTTTTTCAATTTTGTATTGGAACTAGTCATTTTCCATAATATAAAGCCGATGTCACTAGTTGTCTATCAATAAGATATCGGTAATCACTTATATTACTAAATAACATCGATGATATTGTTAATTACTAATTAAAGGTGTGCTTAGCTCATCGAAATAATCATTTCTCACTCCTCTTTCCTCAGGCTAATATCTCCCAATCTTTGGGATGTGAAATCTGGTGGGTCTTTCGATTCCCCCTTCTTCTAATCTCACGTGAGATTCTATATCTTTCTACCATCCTAGAAAATCCCGATGCGTGCTTGATCTTCATCAACCACGAGATATCGTTTGCTTTGTTCACAAGCATTAGATTTCCACTCTCTTGTCCTATCATTTGCTCGGAAGGTGCGCAGTAAGAGTAAGGATTCCCAATGACGATTAAAGATTAGTCGTACCTAATGTGCCATTGGAGTTGAAATGCTTTCTCGGCACACTTTTTTCTACCTCTTTACACCCGCAAAAGTTTGATACGAGGTTCGGGAAGTCAAAAGAGGAATTCCCCGACATACACACTATCATGTCTATGCTAAAACTCTCTTCACAACCTAAATCCATCGATAGCAAAATGGCCTGTAGACCGAGCCAAATGTGTTTTATTCTACGTTGTTTATATGTTCCATGTGGCCAAAGACCGGTCTGAAGAACTGAGTCACGCATGTCTGGCCGGTTCGCGTATTCTGGACGTACTTCTCAACCAAGGCTGACCATAGATTTGCATTTGGGGGCCTGTAGAATTTTGTCGTCTGCACTGCACCAGCCAAATTTTTAATTCTCTGTCCTCTCAATTGGTCCCGTCCAGCAATTTCTCCCCCAAATGAGAATCCCGTGACCGAATAAAAATACTCTTTCTAGCACCCGCCTGGATTGCGCCAGCGATATGGACGTTTCTGCTTGCCAGGGCCAATGTATTAGAGGTTTCGAGTTGGATTCTTGCCAAGTGACGCATTCATCGAATACGTGGGAGATGGTTCTTCATGATTCAATTTTCTTAGCGAGCTTCCTTTCGATGCGCTGATCTTCTTATGTTAGGGTGAAATTAGCGATCTAGATACGATTACATCGAACGTTGACTTCATTTATTTATTTTCCTCACAGAAGGCAACCTCCGCAGCTATTAACACAAAATCGTTATATTTTCAGAAACTAACCCCAACCAAACCAAGTTGAATCATGATGGAAGCAACTTGCATTGAAAAAGGAGCAAATGCACTCATTTCGTACGAATTATATCGTGGAATTATTGTTCATGAAGTATGCTTCAAAAGAGGGTCATTTCCAGACTTTACTTTTCACGACAATAATTAAGCAAACAGTTTTCTCCTCTTTTTTTCTTTTTTCCTTATCGGATCGGCACTTGTTTCGGTGGACAAGAACCACGCGGCGCGAGGCAGGAGCAGCTGTTGAACTTCGGAAAGGGACGAGTCAAGTTGAGCCTGAAAGTCCTCTCTATCTCCTCAGTATATATATAAGCAGCAGAGCCTGAAAGTCTCTCTGCAAGTGCAAAAACCGGTCCTACTCCTCTCCATCTTTAAGCCCATCTGGGATCCGGCAAGAACCTCGCAGAAGAGTTGTCGTCTGGTAAGGCTTCTGGGAAAGAAGGGCTTCTCATCCTTGCCAAGCTGAGATCGGATTTGCGCTGGACTCGAGGTATGTTATCTGCCTCGCAATGCCTGCGTCTTACCTCTGGTTTCTGCCCTTTTGCCCGAAAGGTTAAGCACGTATAGAACTTGGTTTCTGCATTGGGGAGGATGTTCTCGACCGGCCGGCGATGGTGCACCTCTCCGCCGTATCGGATCGAGATCTTCTTCTCACCTACATATTAGCTAGCTTTCGTTCAAGCTCGCGGGAAGATCGCTGTGCATCGGATCGTTTGAGCGCGATGTGATCCTATATAGAGCTCCTTCGGCTCCTCGGAACTACTCGATGATTTTTCCCAGGCAGATGTAACTCAAGAACTTAGGCCAATGCTCTCGTTCATTTCATTTTACCTTTTTGGGTACTTTGATCTCCTTCATTTTCCCATCACAAAGGGATAGATTTTTTCCCCTTTGGACCAATAATTAAAAAAAAAAAGTTAGGCCAATTTAATTATTTCTCCTTCTCCTCCTCCATTTTCTTTTACTTTTTTTGGTGCTTTGATCTCCCTCTTTTCCATCGCCAAGGGATAGATCCTTTCTCCTTTTGGACCAATGAATAGAAAAAAAAAAAAAAGTTAGAGCATTATAAGGACAAAAGTAATGGAGGGTTGGCCCTCTTTTCTCTTAAGGATGATGGCGAGGCGCGGGGGCACCTAATGATGCATGCTATCGATTAGGGTTTTCTGAAAGATTTAATCGCCTGTAATTTGAGTTCGCATGCATCATGCATCGGAAACACGTCATTTTTCCGAAGCTCGATTGATTTTTCTGGGACCGCCCGGCCGTCGCTAATGAACGCTCTTCCATGTTCATGTCTAGCAAGTTGAATATGTAGTTTTGAGTATTCTGAGTTGATCCTCGTAGCACGAATGAACCCTAGTGCCCGATCTTCTTCTTCTTCTTCTTCTCCTTCTCGTCTCTGGTATTTTGAGGAGGCCATAAATTTCTCGTCGCTTCCAAGGTGTCGTTTTCGTAATCGTCTTCGTACGAAGTTTCCAGGTCTTTTGCTGTGGTGGTGGTATGGCAGAAATTAAATGCGCGTGGTTGCCGTGGCATGAATCTTGACCTAACGTCTACCGACGTTTGTCGCGTGCTCGCTTTTTTTTTCTGTGCACCCTGCGAAATATTATTCCACGTCACTTCACTCGATAACGAGGTAGATTTTTAATAGATTTATTTCATTTATCGAGAAAAAAATGTTAGTTTTAATAAATTCATTTCATTTTATGAATCGAGAAAAAGAATTGAGCCCGACTTGTCTCGCCAAAAAGGGCATCTCGCGCGGGATATCTTCTTTTCTAAAAATGCCGGTTCATGAATCATCACCTCCCCGAAAAGTAAAAAAGGGGAGAAGAGGAAGAAAGCAGACCCCGGGCAATGTCTTGTCCACGCCCGCCGCACATGGCCGTCGCGGGCGGGTCCCGCGGCGGGGACCCGCCCCAGCGGGGTCACTGTTCTGGGACCCTCCAGGATGGGTCCCGGCTTGGCCGATGCTTTACTCATCATCATCGATCAGCATTACGGTCGCTCGTGATGCCTCCACACGGGATGTCCACACACTATCATCCCACTTGCATCATACATAAGACATTTCCCCTTTTCTAATTATTAAATATTTAACCATATATTATACATTTCGGACCAAACAACAAAACCATATATCAATACATTACGGGGTTTGACCTTGACCAGCATAAAAAAAAAAAAAAGGTTAAGTTTGGGGAAAAGGAAACCCGAAAAATTAGGTCCCTAAGCAATATCACGCTGGCATCTGTCTGTTCATATGCCGCATGCCACGGCCACCAAATTGATTCCTAATTTACCTGCTCCTCATATTCTTCTTTTTCCTCTCTTTCCTTTTTTATTCCGGAGAAATTGCTTTTATGAGATGACGTGACAGTCCAAATTCGATGCCTAATTTACCACCTCCTCATATTCTTCCTTTTCTTTTTTTTTCTTTTTATTCCCGAGCGTCCCGGAGAAGTTACTTTTGAATTGCTCTTGCGAGATGACAAAGAATCGAAATTCGATTCGAGGAATTTCTTCCCCTCTCTCTCCCTCCGGGGTGGGGGGAGGGATCGTTGACCAAAGCGGTGATGAACATTATAATAATAATGCTCCCGAATTTGTCTCCTAGCAATCTAGGGAATTCATCGTGTGATCGATAATGACCGATGGAGGAGGGGAGGTCCAGAGGGCAATTGCTCTCCATACAGAATTCCATCTTCACTTTTGCTTTTGCTCGTCTTGGGCCAGAACTCCCGGAGCTGTCGCTGCTGAGAAAGGCCTCGAACGTCGATTGAGCTTCTCCCCATCACATCGAAGTTCGAGCGAGCCCTTGTCAGCCAAGCCAAAAAAGTGTTCTTACATTCTCTCTCTCTCTATCTCTCTTTTTGATGAGGTTTGTCCTTTTGAATTTTAAAGAAAAATACTATTAATTGCTCCTCTGGTGCGAGGACAAAAGTGGGCCAGGGTGAGTTTAGCAGCGATTGGGTCGTAAGTTGTGTCCAGAGAGTTCGTTATCGACTAATTTAGTTACCAACTAGCGTATGAGAATTAGCACTAGGCTTTTTGGATTTGACCGTGCTCATTGGGTGGGGCATATCCAGTAAGATGCTTTTCCTCCTTGGACTATTCAGGCCTTGTCAAACTTCATATAAAAATATGAAATGATTTTTAATTGTGGGCAAAGCGTGGATAAGAAACTACAAAAGAAGGGCATTTAATCCATGTAAAGGCCCGATTCGTTCGCACATCATCAATCACCGAACATCGTTTTTTCGCGGCCAAAAGGAAAATAGCTCAAAATGATTTTGCCATCGAATGCTGGTTATGATGGTATGACGTTAAATGAGAGATCGTGATATATTAATGTGAAAAAAATCAAAAATCCAGTTTTGATAAAAGGTTCAAAGCAAAAATTACCAACTCCTTGAGTTTACCCTATTTTGGCTTCTTTCAATTTTACCCTTATTCCTTCTTTTTCTTTGTCTTTGCCATTTGGTCTTAATACTAAAAAAAAGGGACCGCATTTGCTTCTAGCGACGGTCCCGCCGGCTGCTTTATGGCGGTTTTACTGGCCGGCCACACCGGCCATTTTGCTCTTCCGACGTTCGGTGCTAAACACGCTTTTCCACTAATTTAAACCAATCGATATCTACAGATCGGGTCCCATAAGAAGGAAAAACCACAAATTTTTATCTTTTTTCTAATCGATAACGGATACCGTAATCCCATAAAGTGAAGTCAACTTTCTAATCCGCGTTCTCGTGGGAGAGTCGGTTTTGGGTTTTTCTCTGCGACGGTGGATAGAACTAATTTAGTACACAGCGGTCAACTCTTAGTTGGCTTAAAGCTACGAAGTGAGACCCCACTCCCCCAGTTTTTCCACCAACAGTTATTAATGTTTTGCATTTCTTGCCGGTTGCGTTGGTTCGGTCCGTTGGTAGTTTTTGGTTATTTACTCGACCCTTTGTTCGTGACACGCCCTTCATCAATTCCCTCCCTCAAAGCTCTGGTTTTTATCTCCGGTCGGATTGAATTCTTGCTCGCCACTTCGCGCTCTTTCATCCTCTGTTTTTTGCCCTCTGTTTTGTCATTTTAACCTTCGAGTCATCGCCAATTCTTTTGCTCAGAGATATGAGGCAACGGTCGAAGAATCAACCGGAGGTACTGTCTCTCTCTCTCTCTTCCCCCCCTCCCCTCGCTCTTCTGCAAAGAAGAGTGTTATGTTGGTGTAATTTGCTTTGAAGTTTTTGTGTTCTTTTGTGTTGTTTATGGGGCTGTGATTTTTAATTGGGAAGAGAATTTGCAGAGAAGTTGGGCTGAAATGTGTTGTTTGGGTTGGTGCTCCCTGCAGCTGTTCTGGCCGAGGGTGGTCGTGCGCAAATGGCTCAACATCAGCGCCAAGGAATCGGATTACAGCGCCGATTCTGATGACGAAGACGACGACGTTGAGTCCGTCTCCGACATTGAAGGTGAGACTGACCCAGATCACCAAATTCTCAAATTTAGCAAAAGAGTCCTTCAAAATGTGAGCTTTGGTTCTGTTATGTCTTTGCTTTGTTCCTAAGGTTTATGAGTTCTTGTTAAGATTGGATGTACTTGTATTGGAAGTTCTTTTCCTTAATGGTTTTCTTTCATTTAGCTGGAGATTCAGGTTTAATGATGCGATTATTGTCCGCGGTTTTTGAGTACCTGTGGTTCTGTCTTTAGCAGTCTTTCGGTATTGAGGAGTTCCTTCTAATCTTGAAGTTGATGAACTGTAGAATTTGATCAAGCGGGAAGGGGGTCTCGGCTTAGGAATTGCTGCAGCAATGATGCTCAAGTCGCTCCTCTTGGTAATGTTCCCACTGCAGAAACACGTAATTGTTCTCCAAAACAAATGATGGGTCTCATACGAAACTCTGTGGTTTTTATCCTTTTCTCGTATTATCACTAACCTATAATTGGAACGAATTGAAATCAGATACTATTCCAAGAATGAGAAGAAGGAAGTCAGAGACTTTCCGGGCTCAGTATATAAACACAAAAGAAATCAAGTACGTGCGTATAGCCAGCTGTATCTCAATATCTGAGTGTGTGTGATAGATGAACCACATAGCAGTACTTCAGTATTCAAGATTTAACTGTTGTACCACTTAATGTTTTCTTCCTTCTCTTCTTTCCCTCCAAATCTAAGTATTCTTGCTTGTTCGTAGAATACGCGTTGGGACATGGAACGTCGGAGGAAAGCTTCCACCCGATGATCTAGATATTGATGAGTGGCTAAACATCAGTGAGCCTGCTGACATCTATGTGCTTGGGTATGTAACTTCCTTTTAGTCTTCCAAAGTACTTCTGAGTTCCGATTGTAGGCTTTAAGCTTGCCACCTCTGTGGAATTATTTTCCGCAGAGGTACTTCATTGGTTCTTCCTGGGAGAGCTTATTTTGAGTAACTGAAACAATAAAACCGCCATTAACTTTTTTTGTAGTATTAGCTTCATAAGTAGTGACTTACACTATCCATTGCAGTCTTCAAGAGATCGTGCCCTTAAATGCTGGAAATATATTTGGGGCTGAAGATAACCGGCCGGTACCAAAATGGGAAAACATCATACGTGAAACACTGAACAGAGTCCGACCCACAAAGGCCAAGGTTAAATGCTATAGTGATCCTCCATCTCCATCAAGGTTTAAACCATCTGAAGACATCCCTGACATAGAAGAGGAGTTACTACTTGAGACTGACAGTGATGGAGATGAGGAAGTTCATCCTATTGATGATGAACCCGACGGCTTTGGCGAGGAAAGACCAGTCACGGACAGAAGTTCATTCATGACTTTCGGGGGTGCACACGATGCTGACGGTGGCAAGTTTAGTGAACTGGATGGCCAAGACTTGGAGAGGCAATTCTCTTCTCCAAAGAGGTTAGATCGATTGAATTGCTTAAGGACACAAGAGGAAGTTGAAGCTCCATTGGCTCAGCGCAACACGAAATTGACAAGAATGCTGAGTGGTTCTGAGAGAATTGGTTTAAGCTGGCCAGAGCCTCCATTTAATTTGATATCTGAGGGTGTTCTTGAGAGACCAAATTCTTTCAAGTCAATAAGATCGTTTCAAGTGTCAAAGTCTTTCAAAACATTTAATTCCTTCAAGTCATGTACAAATGAAGCTCCACTGGATCTGTCTTTGCTGGCAGAACTGGACATCGAATCCCTTTTAAAACGGAAAAGACAAAAACCTTATGTCAGGATAGTCAGCAAGCAGATGGTTGGGATATTCCTAACAATTTGGGTTCGCAGGAGCTTACGCAGGCACATTCAGAACTTGAAGGTGTCGACTGTTGGTGTAGGCGTTATGGGCTACATAGGCAACAAGGTTGGTCCTCCCATTGAAGTACTCGCAATTCTTTTATCTTCTATTAGATAATTCTAGTACTATTTTTGCTGACTAAGATTATTCTAGTACGTTACTTTCATTTCGTGCTGCTTCCTGGTAACATAGTGTGTTCAGGATGCTCGTGCCTTAAGATTCACTCTTTGCAATCGGAAACTTACTTGCCATGTTTTTGGGCTCATTCACCATTTCATTTGTTTGACCTTTTCTTTTTGCTGCACAAATACCTTTTAATAATCAGAAACGTTCAAAAACTTGATTCTTTCAGGGATCAGTATCAGTCAGCATGTCCATTCATCAGACGTTTTTCTGCTTTATTTGCACTCATCTTACCGCGGGAGAAAAAGATGGGGATGAACTGAAGAGGAATGCTGATGTGCGTGAAATACATCGTAGAACTCACTTTCGTGCAGTGTCTGGAATCGGACTTCCCAGAGATATTCTCGACCACGAGTGAGTTCTAAGACTTAGTCCATATATATTTTCCATTAGTGTTTTCATTCCATTTCACTTCAGCACATAAACATGTTTTTTGGTTTCCATCTCTCTTCAACTTCGGAATAAAGTATCAGCTGTCTCTTACTCATTTAGACAGAATGAAATGTTGCCATCTGATAGATAAAACCACCTCGGTTCTATGTAATACAATTACTGACATTGCTTGCGCCTGGGTATAGCTCTCTGTAGTTTTCCCTTTTCTCTTGTGGGATTATGTTGCCATCCGTTCCATGAACAACTTTTATCTGGTTTATATGACTGCAGACACATTCGATTGTTTGGTTTTATATCAGGTAGAATGTTGGCATCACCTTTTCAAGGGCACACACTTTTTTTTCCAAAAAAAATGTGATTACCTTGAGAGTATGGATAAGATTGTGATTTTTAGTTCATTATATATTGAAAACACAAACATTAGAGTCATAGTTGTTTATCATGTTACCCTTGTAATGCTTTAGGTAGCTGCGGATGATTTGGTATCAATTGATATAACTTGGATCATTGTTTGGTTGCTGACACATCTAATGCCATTGAGGAGTTGGAAGGATCTAATAAATTCAAGTTATGCAGTCTTAGTGAAATCTTGGCTCTACCCGATGAAATGTTCAGATCCTAGTCCCTAGGTGCACATATTAGATTTGTCTGTTTGATATCATAATTGGATGTAGAGTACATAAAGGACCTTTTTCTATAGTTACCGTGTAATTGCCAGATGGAAAATAGGATCAAACACATCTGATGAAGTGATGCATGATGGTTATGCTCTCTTGGTTGGAGTCATGCCTGACCTGTTTAATCTAAGAATCTACTTCATTGACCTATTCAAGAGAATGAGTCGTTTTGGGGGAAAAAAGGAGGACAGCTAATTTCAATTCTAGTTTGCAGAATGTTCTAACGTTTTTATTTTTCTACTTTCATGAAGATTGACCTTAATTTATGTTCTCTGCAGAAAAATTATTTGGTTAGGTGACTTGAACTACCGGATCAACTTGTCATTTGAGAAGACAAGAGAACTCATCTTAAAAAAGGAGTGGTCCAAGTTGATTGAGAGAGATCAGGTAGACATCTCACAATCTTTTATTTTCCACATTAGCAATGGTTTTGAGGGTCAATCTATCTATGTCCATTGTATTCATGAACTTTACCGTTTACAGAGCCCACCTTATAGGATTGATAATGGCAATCTAGTAAGAAGATCATTTTTAGTAGGAGTTGTCTACTTCAGGACATTTTAGCTGCTTAAGCAAGTTTGCTTATGCAAGATGGTGTCATGCTGTATAAGTTAGGATTTACAGTCTAAGAGATTGTTTTGTACAATTTGTTTGAATTATTCTCCACATGAACCAATTGTCCTAGTAAGTAGCATCTTTTTCTATGGTTTTCTGCAAATGCATGCAAATTGCAACGAAAGGGCGACATGTATTTTGGTGGGATGCCGTTGCTTTTCTCTCATCGCAGCTTTATCTTAGAACGCCAAATTGAACTCAATTTTATACGACCCCAGCTGACTAGTGCCGTAACCTTTCAACAGCTTATGCGAGAGCTAAGAAAAGGCCGCACTTTTGATGGGTGGTCCGAGGGTACTTTGAATTTCCCACCCACATACAAGTATGAAAATAATTCAGAGAAGTATTTCGGAGAGGATCCCAAGTTTGGAAGACGTACTCCATCCTGGTATGCTCATGCTTCTCAGTGGTCGAATCAGATTAATGTTTGTTTCATATTAGTCGAGTGATGCATCCCCGTATATTACAACCATTACTTTTCCCTGCTTCCATGGCAAATTTTAGTTTAGCTTACTAAAAGTAACGTCAACTCCAATGCCATGAGATCTCAAGTTGATGGTGGTGTGAAGTGCTTTACTCTTTGATATCCTTCAGAACTATGCATTCAAATGAAGTTCCCTAGGAAACGTGGCTTTGAGAATACATGGCATTCCTTATATCATGGCATTGTACCATTGTGGATACTTAGATGTCTGGCTTTGATGTTGAATAACAGAGTGGCATGATTTTACTGCAGAAGTTCTACTGCATGGACATTTGAATACATGAAAGTATGTATTTTTCACATACACAACTCCAAACTTGTTTTATGATGTGTTAGTTGCATGTCATACTCAAGATCTTATCTATTCATAATCAAGATTCTCTGATTTGCAACAGTAGCTATAAGATATATCTTGATCTATGGAGTACCTATTTGTTCATATGATCACCTCAGCATTGCTGTGGATTACATTGAAATGCATAAAGCAGCCGTCAGATATATGTTGATTTTTCATTGTTTTCTTTTTCCTGCCGCTGCCACTTGAGCTTAACTGTTCAGCATGGCATGATCTAGCTGAACATGTTTTATGGTGTTGAATATGCTTAATTATTGAAATCCTGAATTGCCCCTTCAGGTGTGATCGCATTCTTTCGCACGGCAAAGGAATGAGACAACTCTGCTATAGGAGAGCTGAAATAAATTTCTCTGATCATCGACCTGTGATTGCCACATACGTGGCAGAGGTTGAGGTGTTTTCTTCTAAGAAGTTGCAGCGTGCCCTCACCTTGACTGATGCAGAAATAGAAAACGAGGAATTTGCGGCAAATGTGGGTTTTGATCCTTGAACAGGACCGATTGTAATCGAAGAGGCGAACAGTGTGGAGTTAGATGAACGGGTCGCATATTTTTTGACACTCCAGTTTCCATTTAGAGTTACTCCGGCGGTGGAACGTGAAGCTATCATTAAGGGGCTGGGATCTTTTCTCCCACATTCTGTGTTTTTTAGGGGGTTGATGTGGGAAACGCCTAGTTGGGAGCTCTAAAGGAGGATGAGGTATCAGGAAAGAAGAGGCAAGGATTTGGTTGATTCCAAAACTTACAAGAATTTTCGGTATTGCTACCGCGTTTTTCCATTCATTCATTGGTCTGTGTTACTGTCGCCCATTCTGTACATCGCAGTTCCGTTACTGTGTAAATACTCCTAGGAAGAGAGAGGCTTGTGAAGTAGGTTTAGCAAATTGGGGTCTGAAATATGTTGTCTGTACATGATTACCGGAGTTGTCCATACGGGATTGCGCTCAGCAAAGCGTCTTTTTTCTCTGAGATTGCCTTTATAATACACGCATTGTCTCCCCTCTCGTGCCATGCTGACATTGATGATCTTGTACCGTTCCGCTACACCGATTCGTGATGCGGGATATGAGTTTATGAGTTGCGACGGAGTGTCGAAACTTTCAGTCCTTTCATCTCTTTCTCAGCACCATTTTACTGTCTCGCTGTTCTAAAACGCCGCAGTCGTTAAGTTTGTGCACGGTGTCAAGTTAGATCTTTTGCTGTCTCTGCTGAATTCTCTATCTGTGCTTCACTGCTCTGACATTTCTCTCTACTGTTCTCTGAAGGAAATTCAGTGTATAAGCATCTGGACAAGCAATGAACCTGAATCCATGAAGTCCGGACTCGCTCTCGGTGTCGGGCTATCCCGAGGGATCACGGGTGAGTTTTGGGTTCTCAACATCTCGTGCGAGACATGAACGAGACATGATCCATTTGGTTTCTTGATTCTCAAAAGCGCACATAAATGGCGAAACATTTCGATGATTCCTTGCACCAATCGCCTATTGAGCAAGCTCGAAGCTCGCACACACCCATGCCGGAACTTTCTGCCTAGCAGACCCGCCGTGCTGTAATCAGCGAACTTGTGTCAACCTACGTGTGCAATTATTGAATGAATTATGAGAAAAAAATGTCTTAACCATCTATTCTTCCATTCCGGGTTTCGCTGCTTCGGAGATAGCTCTTCGGCTTGCCGAGGATATTACCATTTTCGCGAACTGTCGACCGGAAATAATCGGTCAGCAAACAACGGACACCATGTGAGTAGCAGGCGAAGCTAATGGCAGGTTTTCCATGGTGGTTCCGAAGTTGTGCGAAAGTTAGATGGATGGTGTGGTTCAAAATTTGTCGAGGAGAAGGGCAATTATTGCCACCGAACAACTCCTGCAATTCTCAATTCGATGAGGCTTGGCTAAACAGCAGATATCAACTGCCAGCCAAACTGAAATACAACGTGAAACGAAACTCGGATTGATTCCATGGTTAAGTAGCAAAGCATCGCGGAAGTGGGCTTGGCCTAATCGCTGTTGTCGACAAGATAAAAGGCAAGTTACATGGACCGTTAGGATGAGATGTGTTAGGAAAAATCCCCCACATTGAAGAATTCACGTGGAATGGAGTGGTTAGTACATATCAGTCGGCACATAATTTATTGGCCTAAGATTTTATGCGAAGGCAAGTCCAACTAGATATGTCGGAAGGCTCGAACTTAGACACCCATTTGAAATTAATACGCACCCAAATAATTTGATTCGATTATGGTTTTCTAAAAGTCCGAACCAGACTAAACCCTCGATGCCCTCGCTTTTACCGTTGTTGGTTTTCCGTTGGAATATTGTGTGCGTGGTTTTGCCGTTTCGTCCGTTTGTTGCGTCAATCAAAGGTCAGGACAGCGATTTGAAGTCGAGGATTAAATTAAGAGGAGAGAGGGAGTGGCAAAAGGGCACGTACCTCACCCTCCCGACCGACCATAGCAACACCAGCCCCTCCGATTGGCCAATTCCCTCAATCATGGCGCTCCGTGGTGGCCCGCCTTTGAAAACCGCCGTCCCTCCTCCCGCCACGTGTGCCCCCTCGGCTGCCGCCAAGTGCTTTACAAAACTACTCTATTTCCCCCCTCAGCTTTCCGCGTGTCCGGTGCGGTTCGGCATCCAATGCGCTCCCGACGCGTCCGCTCCGATCGGTTTCCGTCTCGCGAGAAATTATCACCGAAGATTTTAATCCCTTCGCCGGGATCTCGCCTGTCGCCCCTTTTGCGAGATGCGTGAATGTGTCGAGGCGCGTGGACTCTCCACGTCGGAAGCATCTCGGTCCACGATAGATCCGTCCTATGGTCGTTGGCCACCTGTGTCGACACGCAGTTGTCGTGACGGAGGAACGAGTCGGATGGAGGCACCGGTTCGTTTGTGTCGTGGAGTACCGATTTATGATTTATATAATTTGAAAAAATTCAAGTTCTCTCCACCCCTTTTTTGTGCTCATGACGAGTAGGCCGATTCCACGTGGGTAAATTTCGATTCGTAAAGAATTTCGTCGTCAGACAAGATAGCCACTATCGAAAATTCATTTTTTTTTTTTTTTTAATTTCGAAAGCATGTATATTTACTAATTATAAATTTAGAGAATTAATTCACAAAAAAAAAAAAAAAGAAATTTATGGTCGCTTTCGCATGGAAATCATTAGTGATAATTAAAATTCGGGCACCTGATGTGATCATCATCGTCACCGCCACCGAGGGGAGGAGGAGTTCCAGTTGATCTTTTCTTCCGAATTTAATATTTCTCCCAGTGCTAAAACGACTTTCCACCGCATCCCTTTGACTTCTCTCCCACTAAGTAGTGCTCGTGTCTTTCTTCGGTTTTGATTTTTTTTTTTTTTTTACTTTTAATTTTTTTATTATTTTACTTTTTATTTTATTTTATCAATGTCAGCTCCACTTTCGGTTCTAGATTGATCCGCCTGACGCTAGCCCTTGCCCCGGATTTCGAATACACTCCGCTGCCTTGTCCAAAATCGATTACACCAATCGTTCCGAGATTTTCCACGATCACTTTCGTGCTCATTTTCGATCCACTAGGTTGTATGTAAATTAAGTTGAATTAAATTAATATTCCTTTGTAAATACACGAATTACCCTTATAATATGAAATTGACTTTTTCTTTCTGTGTTTTCGGCTTGATGGTGAAATTCGTGGAATTGGAATTGCTTTATATGTTTGCTACCCTCCTTGCTTATGCGTTGCCATGGAAATTTGATTTCGCCGTATTTATTAAGGACGAAATTGGAATGTAGAGCGAGGATTTGGAAAATACCCAAAAATGGATCCCATCACCGGTCTTATCTATTTCACGAAGAGTAAATAATTTAGAAAATATTTCCATAAAAATGACTGCTTTAATCTATAAATAAATGGAAATTATTTTCGCCATTTGTGAAGATGTTTAGATATAAATTATTATTATAATGAAAACTTATTTTTATCGATTAATTATTTCAAGTAACATAAGCTGTCGCTTTATAAAATGTATTTTTAAAAATCATTTGAAAATAAACGGAGCCATATTATGAAACTCCATCCGACTCCTTAACTTCAATGACAAATAATAAAATGAGGATAAAAGTCACAAAAATTCAAAAATTTGCCAACTATGACACTTTTACCTTAAAAAATAAAAATAAATTGTATTTATATGACACATTTAACCTAAATTTATATAGTGTGACATAATTACCTAAAAACATTGACGCCATAGGTTTTGAGTAAATATATCATATAAGTATAAGTTTAGGCTTTTGATGTTGTAGAAAAAGTTTTGGGTAATTATGTCGTATTTGGTACAGATTTTTATTTTTGTATCATAAAAAATTGGGGTGAATGTATTGTATTTAGCAAAGTTTTGAATGTTTTGTGACTTTTTTAATCAAATCGAAACGGATAATCATTAACACGTAATTCATCATTAAGGATACCGTCCAAGTGGTGGTGGTTCAGTGGCTGTCACTCGCGCTCTTCCCAACTTGCGCCCCCGCGGCACTCGAAATTAAAGCCAAAAAAAAAAAAAAAAAAGGGGTAAAATCCGTCTCCGACACGGCATTTGCATTTGCCTTGCATGGCATGGCATGGCATGGCGTTGCCCATCATCATCCCGCGCGCGGGCCCCACGGCTTAGGGCCGCGATTGGTTTGGGGGCCTGCGGGGCCCACGCCGCGTCACCATGGGGGGCAAGTGGAGGGCGAGGAGCAAAGCGCGGGGAGCGGATCGGACGGTGGAGAGGCGCGAGATATAAATCCCGCGCGAGGGCGAGCCACGTGTGCGTTGGGTGAGATCTCGGGAATATATCAAGAGCTCGTCTCCCATTGGTCGCGAAATATCTATTGCTCGCGGGGGTTAGATACGCGATCGGCACAAGATATTTGTTGCCCCCCTCTGCCCGTGAAATCTGCCCGTCCGTGCCATCCACCCAACACGCCACGTGGAGGTCGCAGGACGGTCCTGGTCCTTTTTGGGCAGTGCATCCGCTGCCCCGTCGCCTCCGCCTTGAGCTTGGTCTCTCTTAGATTGGGGAATCCGAATTTTGCCGTGGCTGGCTTGTTTTTCGCGTCCAAGCACGAGTTGCTTTTATTTATTTATTTATTTATTCGCTTATCGAATTTTAAATTAATATGAATAATTCATAATTGACCCCCTTTTATTTTTTCCATTTTATTGACTATATGGAGATGTTACTTTTTGCAAATAGAAATGGTGTCCTGAGTAGAAATAAAGTGACGATAATTGTTCAAAAGTTCTTATGGATATGATCAGAGAGGAAGGAGCATTAGGTTCTTGTCTGTCACCATCGACGATCGGCGGTTTAGATCTAGTTGTTCGACAAAGACTCGCCACCTTCGTCGAAAGGGCAGCAAAGTAGTTTTAGGTTGCAGGACTCGTATTTGCCATCACTGCCAATGGCAGTGCCAACCTAAATCGCAGAATTCAGAGTTGTGAGAAAATAGGTTGCGTGCTCATATTTCCATTACTTTCTTTGAGTTTGGGTTCTATTTGGGCGATGATTCGGCGGCGCCTCGCTTCTCGTCGAGGAGGGTTGCGACCCATCTCAATGGGTATGTGACAGCCGTGCAAACTAGACCCTTTCTCTCTCGTCCCATCTCTCTCTCTAGAATTTTTTTTTTTTTTTGCTGTTTATGCTTTTTTGGGTCTGTTGATCTTGATGCCATAACGTCCTGCTTCAATTAGTTTTCACCGTGTTGCCAAAATTCATATTGGTAAAGTAGTCTATAATAGTAAAAAGAATAGCCATCTATCTCGATATGGTCTAGTCGTTATCTACATACTAACGAAATGAAAAGAATGTTTTGGGTTTCATAATTGATATTAAAAAAAAGGTTGTTTTTGTTTTTGCTTAAGTTAATGTAAAAGAAAGACAACCAATACCGTAACTCTCACCAGGCATAACAATTACCAACCAATGGATGTACGAAACCTTGTCATAAAGGAATTCAAGTATTTGTCGCCATCCTGGTCTTATGAAAAGGAAACTATAGGGTTGTTTAAAAAAAAAAAAGATCAACTTTTGATTATTATGGACAAGTGATAAACTTAATTAATGATAATAGAATTTGGAGAATGATAGAAGTCATCGATAAAAAGAACTGACAACTTGATGAATATCAAGATTTTCAAATACTTAAGCTCCTTTAGATAAATGTCAACAATTTGAAGAGCATTGACCATCGAAAAAATTATTGATAGCAAATGTCGATTATCCGAGATGAAATCATCAATATCAATATTGATGTGTTAATAGCAATATTTTCGGATATTTGAGCTTCTTATAATCATAAATAGGACAAGGAAGTTGTTTATCTAAATTTAATAACCGTATGGAGATGAGAAGTTGTGACGACGTGAAGATATGAAAACATAAACTTTGAAGATATGAAAGCATGGGCAAAAATTCCGACGTATATCTTAATTGGAGTTTCTTGATACTTTATCTTCAATTAAATTCTGGCCTGCATCATTACTATAGTTTTTGAACACTTCATCATCAATTAATTTTTTTTTTATCTCGTGTACATTAAAGTCGATTAAATTTCATCAAAATATTACTATCGATCTTCTCGTGTATCCACGAGACGTCTCGTTCGAGCTCGTCACAGAACCCATCTCTTTTAAGTACGATTCCCGGCGGATCGTGTTCCGTCGCCCACGTAAATTTCGTCGAAACAAAGGGTGTCCTGTCGCATGCTGTCCGCTCAAACCATCCATTTCCGCAAGAAAAAGCAAAAGCACCAGCCGCAGCCGAGGCTCGCCCAAGTTGCCCAAGTTGCCCAAAACCCTAATTCAAATCAGGCAAATAAAGGCAAAAAAAAAAAAAGGAAAAAGAGGAAAAAAAGACATCTGCACGAGTTGGACATACAGTCCAACGTTCGTCCCACGAAACTTCAACCGAAAATATCTAGCACAGTACTCGATAAGACTCATTATTATACTCGCGTCGCCTCGCCCCGCCCCGCCCCGCCTCCCCTAATTATCATTATTATTTTATTTTCTGCTCGTCGTTTTTTTAAATAATTTCTCGGACGCCATCATGTTCCCGACCATTGACCCCTCCTTAATTGCGCAAGTTAAATATGCGAATAATTGAAACAGTTAGTGCTCGTCTAGATCACTCTTTAGCTTTATTCTCCGCCTTTTCAGCGTTTTGACGAATTTCCCCACTCCCGAACAGCCCACTCACCAAAGCATACATTATAAAAAAAAAAACGGGCAGAGTCCCAATGAGTTAAGAAGTTCCGATCCCGTCACGGCCTCCTCGACCGGGATCGGAATATAAGTCGACGGCCACAATTCGTTCTAAGAGGAAAAAAGAAAATTATTTTCCTCATTCCACGCAACTTGGGTTTTTTCCACATTCGATATTTAGCATTTCACGGCCTGTTGGTTTCACGAAAAAAAAATATGGACAATATTTTCAAGAGAATAATTGGTTATATTAAAAACACAGTAGTTGGCGAAAGATATTTTCATTACTGGTAATAATTCATGTTTAAATAATACGGGGCCGCCATTTCTTCGAAAACATATATTTTTTTTTGAATTGGTAATTAATTATAAAGAAGAGAAGATGAGATTTCAAAGGCCACTTGCTTTCTGACCCAAAAAAAAAAAAAAAAAAAAAAAAAAAAAGGAGGCCACTTGCTCAAATATCATTTCACGGCCTTGTGGTGGTGAATGGGGGGGACAGAGAAAGGTCAACCATGGGGGGAGATCATGAGGTGGGCACCGGGCATGCACATGTCATGGGGAATGGGGCATGTCATGGGGGGGGCATGGAAGGGCATGACGTGGCACTCGGCCTTTCACGCGAGGGGAAAATATCCCCTTGCCACGTTCGCAGCGATCTCGAGCTCTCCCAGGCTCGGAAAAGATCTTCTCTCTATAACCCCCCCTCCGTCTCTCTCTCTCTATCTCTCTCTCTCTCTCCTCTGTCTCTCTCTTCACCACCAGAAAACTTCCTTCACTTCTTCTCTCTTCCTCCCGACGATAATGATAAATGTTTCAATCTCCGGTCTCATCACTGCGCAGCGCAGGAATTCCGGGTGAAGGACAGCCTCTTTGAGAATCTCTCTTCTTTTTAGGGAGCACGAGATTGCAAGGTCAGTTCATGCTGTTGTCTGTTCTTCTTCTTTCTTTTTTTTTTTTTTTTTTTTTTTCCCCATTTTTTTGGGGTTTTCTCGTGGTCTGGAGCTCGACCTGTGCTGCTCTTGTTTAAATGCTTCGAGTTTTCTTGGGGGTTGAGCCGGGGGAATTTCTGATTTTGTGGATGGAGATGTCCTCCGGTTCGGTGTGAGGAAATATTTGTAAGCAAAATAAAATGTAAAAATTTTTAAAAAAAAAATTTCTGGTGATTTTGGAGGTTTGTTCTGGGCTGGCGGTGGTAGAATTACGTAGTCTGGCCGGAATGGAAATGGGTCGGCTCCGTGTTGATCTCGTGTGACAGTATGGCGTCTCTCGGGTTTGCGCTTGCTTGAATTTCTTCCGGCTGAAGTTTTGTGATGATTGACTGGTCCTTTCCGCAGGAACTTTCGGAGTTTGATTGAATTCGGCGGTCACTAGCCTACCAAGACCCGAAAGTTTGAGTCTTGGAGGCTGGGGACGGAGACTAGCGGACGCCGTGGGATACCAGTGATTTATCTGGAGTTGGTTTCCGCCGTTGATTCGGGTCGTCTTCGCCGAATTGCTCGTCCGCAGGTGTTGTTCGTGGCTTGCCATTCCATCCTCGGTCGGGGTTGTTGAATTACGGCGACTAGATTCCTGGTTGGCGGCCCGCGAATTGAAGACGGATGGTTTAGGCACTGGTTCATCGCTCTCGTACTATCTCCTGCGGTTGAGGGGGAGTTGGGTTTTCCTTCAACGCTTTTGACCTTCTAATGGCTGCGTGCGAGAGGTGGATTGACGGCCTTCAGTATTCTTCGCTATTCTGGCCTCCTCCACAAGATATACTGCAAAAGAAGGTGCGGAAAATATCTTGAGATTTCCTTGTTTCGTTCTAGTAAGGTCTATAGGCAATGGATGAGACGCTCAAACCACTGGACACGCGGGCTGCGTCATATAATAGTACATATACAGCATCAAGTTGAACAGACTCTTTCTATGCCCCTAGACCTGGGCAGCTTATCTTTTCATGACTGACTTGACGTGAGCTTGGAGCAACTGTATTTGTGCTTAGGGTTGTATGGTCCTCTTGCATGAATGGAAGTTACATGTCAAAAAATAGATGTGTTGGAAGGACCTGGCCTCAATCTCTTACGTGTTAGTGAGTCCTAATCAGCTCCGTCCTGAAATGTCTTCGACACGTTTTGAGGGTGTAATCCCAGTTTTCAGTCTTGCTGGATTCATGCCTCAAGAGTAATCTCATCTAACCCTTTTACAACGAGGTCCGTCGAACAATTAGCTAAATCTGACGCATTAATGATTGTTTCAGTGATCAACAATGGTAAGGACATTTTAGACTTCTTAAAATTGATTAAAGAGGTTACTGATCCACAATCATGTGTGCTTCTGCCACAGTCAGTTTGCAATTCCAGGAAGCATTGCTTCCTGGTTTTGACTGCCCTTTCTTTGACATTAAAAGAAGGGCTGGTCAGAGACGGATTAGAAACTCGTTTTGGTGGGGGCAGACTCCAGATTTGCTTAGCAGATGCATTGTTGAAGTCTATTCAAGTTTCAGTAATTAATATGACATCTTTTGCTTATATATTCAGACATTATAAATGGAAAGGAGATTTAGTTAACATGTAGTGACTTTTTCTGGTGATGATTATACGATTGTGCATTAAGTTGACTGGATCTGGGGGCAAAATGCAATTACATGTTAAAAAATAGCTTTGTGAAGTATTTTCTATGAATTTTTGTGGGGCACCAAACATGAGATCTTTAAAAGTATAATACTAGACCATGACTTACTGTAGGTAGCAGCAGAGGCAACTGCTCTGTTTCTATACATAAATCCATCCCTGGCAGTATTGCATATTAATTTTAAAATGATACTTGACGCTAGCCTGTGAATTCTTCACTGCCAAATTTGGTCTTCTTCTAGCTTATCCGAAAGTCATGTACCATTTTGTTCATATTGTCTATGCTTCTTGGCTATCCTCCCCAGTCAACTGTTGTACATCCTCATTTGCAGGCTCAGGTTAATGCTTATGTTGAGCTTTTTGGTCAGTTCACGTCGGAACAATTTCCAGATGATATTGCTGAGGTATGCCCTTGTCCGCTTTACCCCTAACAGGCTTCTTAATTTTTGAGATAAGATATATCCCTTACTGTACTGATTAAGTTGTTTACACATTTTACTCTTATTTAGAATTAATCAATCTTGCTAACTAATGTGTGTTGTTGCAACAGCTTATCCGAAGCCGTTATCCATCAAAAGAAAAGTGCCTGTTCGACGATGTATTGGGTATTGATGCTATATAAGTTTGTTTGCGTAGTAACAAGTACAACCATTAAGCATTAAGTGGTTATCATTTACTTTTTTGACAGAAATTTTGATGTTGGTTTTTTCTTTGGATTGATTGCCAGCCACATTTGTTCTTCACCATCCAGAACATGGTCACGCGGTTGTTCTTCCGATAATCTCCTGCCTTATTGATGGTTCACTGGTGTATGATAGGGACAAGCCTCCATTTGCATCTTTCATTTCTTTGGTCTGTCCAAGTAGTGAGGTATGCCACCATAGTAAATACTTCTTGCAAGCTTCATATCCGTTCTTTTATGAGCCAGCATTAATCGTACTCTATCTTAAACTTTAGGTTGTTTCATTGGTCTGATTCTTAAATTTTGTAAGTCTCTAGATTGGATTTTACAAATTATGGTAGTTCTGAGTGCTACATTTCACCTTTTCATCACAGAATGAGTATTCTGAGCAGTGGGCTCTGGCATGTGGGGAGATTTTGAGAATGTTGACCCTCTACAATCGTCCTATATATAAGACAGAACATCAGAATGGTGAACCAGACAGAAGCAATAGCTGCGGCAGTGCCTCAACAAGCAAATCTACAGAGGGAGACTCTGTTCCTTTGGTTCAGCAGGAAAGGAGACCTATAAGGCCTCTATCTCCATGGATTACTGATATATTGCTTGCTGCACCTCTTGGAATCAGAAGTGACTACTTCCGATGGTGTGTACACTGTCTCTCACAGACAATCCCATACCGTATTACAGAGCCTGTGACAACATGTAGCTTTGTCTTTCACAGATAAGGGGATTTTGATTGGAAATCAAATTCTGGACATGGGGAATATGTGCGCTCGTGCGCGCGTGGGAGAGAGAGAGAGAACCTCCCCAAGGCTAGGCACAATACAAATGCAAGATCACCAAAGATGAATACGGAAGGAATTCAATTAAGAAATAATAGATTTAAAAAGACTAGGTGCAATTTCCATACATCGGTCATGTGATGAACAGTTCCTAAAGCCATCTTTCACATCATGGATCACTAGGCAGTGAGCCTTTGCTGTTAGAAAACTCATGCATGTTCATCACCTCCTTTCTTTGGCATTGTATCCAGTTGAATATTAAATTTTTGACAAAGTTCCCTGACCCAATTTGGTGTTATAGTGGATAATATCTTGTTTTGGTGTATCCCTCAACCCCAACCCTTTTCTTCCTACCCACCCTTGCACATACACAGAAATGAACAAGTCTTGTAGCGGAAATGTAATGTACCGAGAACATTCTTTCTACAGAACTAATAATTTGTTTCATATAATTACAGGTGTGGTGGTGTTATGGGAAAGTATGCAGCTGGAGAACTGAAGCCTCCTATAACTTGTGAGTAATCTTATTTTGGTTTATACAATATGCTGATGCAGTCGGTTGTGCGGCACTACGCACTCTGATGTACCAAATGATAGCACATAATTTTGTAGGTAGTATGTTTTTTGGATATATATATATATGTTTTTTTTTTCTATCACCTAGTGCTGGGGAACCTATTTAGCTGGTCTGATGAACTAAGTTTTCGAGAGTTCACACAGAGAAAGGGCTCATCCAAACTTAAAAATGGTTTAGGTGCATTCATCCTTAGGATATTGGATGCCGCATTGCTTTAACATTTTTACTTTTAGGTAACTTTTGCTTGTCGTCACTAACCTGGGTGTGCCTTCATTGGGTTACTGAACCTCAGTTTTATTTACCGAGACATTGAACTTTGATTTACTTCCAGTTGATGCACTTTGACTGGTTTCCAGTTAATTTTCTGGTGAAGAGGTGTTGTGTTGTCTTATATGGCAAAAATACTGCCAAAAGAAAAAACACATGGAGTTGATGAGTCTGGGTGGCGTCAATGTAACCTTAAACGTCAAAAAAGAGAAAGATGGAAGAAAAAACGGGGAAAGAACAATAGAGAAGGTGGGAGAGGGAGGAGGGAGGAGCCACCAGGCGTTTTGGGTTTTCCTTTCCCTTTTTTTTTTTTTTTTCCAAATTGTTGAGGGGTTATTACAGATGCGATGCTAATTGGATACTACATCAGCATTTTTTTCTTTTTATATCATTTGTGGTGGTTAGTGCTGATGCAACACCAATTTGATTCTATGTCAGCTTGATGTATCCCTAAATGTGGCTTCTTTTTTTTTTTGGCCACATAGGAAGACCATCAACAGTTCACTTGAAACCCAAAGTGCATCAACTCAAAGTAAATCAAAGTTCATCGTATTTGATGAATAAAATTAAAACCCAAAATTCAGTGAATACCTATGAAAATTAGCCAAAGGGGTGAACTCTGATTGACTATTATTGTGCTTCTATGTTGGAATCAGATTGCTAGCGAATGTTCCTTTGTATCATGTATGCTTACCACAGGATATTTATCAAGGATAGGCAGTGATCCGGCTGAACATTTAAGTTGTATCCCTCATGTTAACTCTTAATAAAGCTGAAAATAAATGAAGCGGAAGTCAGATTTGAAACTGATACAAGGTTAATAAGGGAATATTCGAAACCATCCCCCCTTATCTGTTGCTGATTTTTAATCTCTCTCTATCCTTTGAGATCTGCAATTGTCTCTTGGATATTTAGCATTTTGCAGATAGACAACTAGGCAAAGATGTCCATAAATTCCAAATATACCTTTATAGCTTTATTACAATTCTGTCCAACTTTTCATTTGTATTCTCCAATTTTGAGTTTTAATGCTGAAGACTAAAGTTAGTCTACTCCCACCACGAGTGTCAAGAAGATCTGGCTCTTAAAGCTATTTATCACTGCCCTGGAAGAGCTGGCACTAGGAATCACAGTTTTGGGGAAATTTTGGAAAAGATTTCATAACTGCTCATGCAGCAATATTTTTACACTTTCGCCAAACCTCCCTCTCTCTCTCTCTCTCTCTCTGACGCTCGGGTGTGCACATAATATGAGGAACGCTGAGCTGATCACAAGCAAAGACGCTGAATACATCAAACTATATTTTATGGCTGTCAACCCCCTTTCTGCTTGATGTAGAGGCTCCTAAGTAATTGGAAAAGAACGAGCAGAGGGCAATGCATATATGTAACAGAAACAATAACTTCAGTACCTACTGTAACGCTGGTCGTGCTAAGAACTTACGTCTTCTGCTTGTTTCTAATCAGTTCACTTTTAGCTTGTTTATGGTAGATTTGCCCAAGGGAATCTTGCTTTTATTTAGTCAGGTGTAGCATACAACATTATGAAGATAATCTGACTTGGTTTCTATCATTAGCTACTTCTCGAGGATCTGGAAAGCATCCTCAACTCATGCCATCGACCCCAAGGTGGGCAGTTGCAAATGGTGCAGGTGTGATATTGAGCGTTTGTGATGAGGAAGTTGCTCGCTATGAAACTGCTACTTTAACGGCAGTTGCAGTTCCTGCACTATTACTCCCTCCTCCCACTACAGCTCTCGACGAGCATCTAGTTGCTGGCTTACCGGCCCTTGAGCCATATGCACGTTTATTTCATAGGTAGCTTTCGCAACCAAAGACTTTACTAAGGTTTCTCTTTTTCCTGTTTTGTTGAATTCTTCATGACTCTGTTTTCTTAAATTTTTATTTGTTAGATATTACGCAATTGCTACACCAAGTGCCACCCAAAGACTTCTTCTGGGACTTCTAGAGGCACCTCCATCATGGGCACCTGATGCGCTTGATGCTGCTGTTCAACTTGTGGAACTTCTTCGTGCAGCCGAGAGTACGCATCTGGAATGAGGGTATGTCGGATATAGAGTTGGAATTGATGTGTTTGATGTGATGGGATTTTTCCATAAAAGCTTATCGTTCTTTGGCATTCCTCTACAATGCCACTTTAGTTGGAGCTTGTGAAGTTCAAGCTTGATATATGAATCTGGATTAGGAGTACAAGCGAAAATTTAGGACATTTAGAAGTTGCAGGAATCTCTCATACATCCCGGTATCTGTGGTTTGAATGCTTTAAACGGGGCCATGTACATGAATAGATGATTTTTATTGAGGAGCCTGAGGTTAGTAGAAGAGCATGGATGTTTAATATCCGGTCAATCTGTCTACAGTTATAGCAGGCAGCATTGAAAATGCTTTGTTGTGGCTATGTAAGAACCATGGATTTCATCTTGAGATATCCTTAGATTCCTAATTAATTGATGATAATAAGTAGAAGCCCATAGTTCTTCTAATTTGCTGTTTACTTTGGAGGATAAAGTTCTTTAGCTTGTATTGCTGTATTATCCCATCATGTTGTGATGTTTCTGTTTATTGGTAGTTAGAAATATTCGTTTCACAGTTCAATATTTATATTGTTGACTTTTTTAAATGAGTATGCCTCTTACACCCTCAGTTAACTAAAAAGGATTTTAGCCCTCTATACTCTACAAATGGCTATTCATAAAGCTAATTCATGTAACAGGAGTTGAACGTGATGAACATGGAATCTTTGCTATTCAGTCACTTTTAAGTTGGCATGCCTCTTTTTCTTTAGATATTAAAAGATTTATTTTCCTCAAAGCTTGAGTGGGAGTATGATGAAAGCTCACTCTTCATGAATGTGATCTACTGGAAATTTATCACAGAAATCTGTGGTTTATCTCTAAATTATTCTGATCAATATTCTATGCAAATTTTTAATTTGAAATGTTCTATAGCTGAATTATCCACATGGGATGTATCATCCTAAGGTTTACAGAACATTGTTGTATATGTGTTTTTGGTTTTTCTGATTTGCATGTATTTATGCATTTGCGTTTGTTAATGTAGCTTCCTAGGAACTGGATGCATTTGCATTTCCTGCGTGCAATTGGAACTGCAATGTCTATGAGAGCAGGTGTAGCTGCTGATGCTGCAGCTGCCCTTCTGTTTCGCGTACTTTCCCAGCCTGCTTTGCTTTTCCCTCCATTGAGGCAAGTTGAAGGGGGTCGAAGTCCAACATGAACCTTTGGGTGGTTATGTCTCATCCTATAAGAAGCAGGTGATTGTGGTTCACATCAATTTTTTTCTCGTCATGTTTATTTGTTTCGTTTACCTTCCATGCGGATCTACAATTTTGTTGAGAGAATTATCTGTTTAACTGTGCTTGAATATGCTTCAAGCAGATAGAAGTGCCTGCCGCTGAAGCAACCATAGAAGCTACTGCCCAAGGGATTGCATCAATGCTCTGTGCCCATGGCCCTGAAGTTGAATGGAGAATCTGCACGATTTGGGAAGCTGCTTATGGCCTGATCCCTCTAAGCTCTTCAGCAGTTGATCTTCCAGAAATCATAGTGGCAACGCCTTTGCAACCTCCCCTTCTGTCATGGAACCTCTATATACCTCTCCTTAAGGTCCTGGAATATCTCCCTAGAGGAAGTCCTTCAGAGGCATGTCTCATGAAGATATTTGTTGCTACAGTGGAAGCTATTCTTCAGAGAACGTTTCCACCTAACACATACCATGAGGAAACTGTGCGGACACGACATCTTTCTTCCTTTGGGTCAGCATCCAAAAATTTGGCTGTGGCTGAGCTTCGTACTATGGTTCACTCACTCTTTCTTGAATCTTGTGCCTCAGTAGAACTAGCTTCTCGCCTTCTTTTTGTAGTATTGACTGTATGTGTTAGTTATGAAGCTCAATCCAGTGGAAGCAAGAGACCAACGGGTGAGACATTCAGTAAGCGGAATGAAAGCTCTGAGGATTCTCAAGTCTCATTAGAAAATAGAAGAGGAAGGAAAGTTAGAAAGATGAAAAACAAGGGCCTGTAGCAGCATTTGATTCTTATGTTTTGGCTGCTGTATGTGCTCTTGCCTGTGAGCTGCAGCTGTTTCCATTAATCTCAAGGGGTGTAATCACTCAAATGGTCAAAAAATGGATGGTCTAGTCAAGCCTGCTAAGATAAATGGATCCACTATTGAACTTCAGAATAGTTTTGACTCAGCTATTCACCATACACACAGAATATTAGCAATTTTGGAGGCACTTTTTTCCCTTAAACCATCGTCTGTTGGAACATCATGGAGTTACAGTTCAAATGAAATTGTTGCCGCAGCTATGGTTGCTGCTCATGTCTCTGAACTGTTCAGGCGTTCAAAGGCTTGCATGCACGCTCTCTCTGTCTTAATGCGATGCAAGTGGGACAGTGAAATTCACCAAAGGGCTTCATCACTCTACAACCTCATTGATATCCATGGTAAAGCTGTTGCATCCATTGTTAACAAGGCTGAGCCTCTTGAGGCACATTTATTGCATCCCCCTGTTTGGAAGGATTCTTTCCTGTATTTGGACAGAAAGACAAACAACCATGCAAGTGATAGCTGCTTGGAACTGGGGCAATCATCCGTCCCTATGAATGGAGAATCAGTCAATGTAAAGAGTTTAGTGAATTGTGGAAAAGCATCGGATTCAAGTGATAGTTCTGCTGGTCCTCTGGGTAAAAGCATTGCCAGTTTCCCTTTGGATGCTTCTGATTTGGCTAATTTCCTCACCAAGGACAGGCATATAGGATTTAATTGCAGTGCCCAAGTTCTTTTAAGAGCAATTATTGCAGAAAAACCGGAGTTATGTTTTGCTGTTGTTTCGCTCCTGTGGCATAAATTGATTGCTGCTCCTGAAACACAACCAAGTGCAGAAAGCACATCTGCTCAGCAAGGATGGAGACAGGTAATCTCCTGTTTCTGAAACTTCATGCTTTTAGCTCTAACTCTTAATAAATTGTCTGATAGAACTTACTGATTTCCATTTTACTCCTAATGCGTAAGATAATGCCAATGACATTATATATCTGGACCAAGCACTATATATATTATTGCGTATTTAAAAAAACTGGATCACTTATACCACCCTTCTGGAGTACATGGTGTATAATAAAGAGGCCTTGCTATAATGAAAGGAGCTCTAGCTACGAAGTTGATATAACGACAAAGTTGATATCTTAGTTTCCAAAAGTCACTGATGCATTAAGACATCGCGAGTCAAATCTGATGCTCTTGGAGATGATTGTTGATTGAGGAATGAACTTATGATGTTTTGCTACTTATTTTGGATCTGTGATTGTATGGTCAATTGTAGAGGCTACTATTTTATAAATATGATGGAGAATCATAGAGACAGCATAAGAGGCCTTGAGATTTATTAAGTCTAGCAGGGGGCTTGACAAAGTACATGTGGAAAGGGGTGCTCATCGCTCTGTAAATGAGAAACTGCTCTTCTAGTAGGATGTGGTACTTCGTGGGCAGTTGTGTTCAAAGAATGATGAAACAGGTTTTTGGGGACTATAGTAGTTTTTCTCTGCATAAAAATAAGTTGCGTATTAGCGGGCACTCTAAAGATTTTAGTTTATGCAAGTCCAAAAACGAAATATATGGAATATGCATTGATAAATGAAGATGCTCAAACAAAACACTTTCTAAGATTGGGAACCAAAAAGCACCAAGGGGCAGTGGAGTGGTTCTGATATACTGGCTCTAATTTTCAAGGTGGAGAGGTTGGAGGAGATTCTAATCTAAGCAGAACAAAGGAAGTGAAGAAGGGTATTGGAATAGATATACAAGGTGAGTGTGAGAGAAGTGAATAGGCCCTTAAAAGTGGATATTGACTAGGGATGAGTATATTTAAGAAGACTTGGTGTTACTATGATTGAGATGAGCAGTCTTTGAGTTAGCCTTGACGTATGAAAGATAATTTCTTGACACAATTGGAAGAAAACACGTTTATGATAGGAGTCAAGGCTAAATGGGGTAGGGAAATCTAAGACAGCATATATGAAGGCGTGAGTCCTTGAATCTCACTGAATGTTTGTACTTGATATAACATTTGCAGATTTTTCAGATATGGCAGGTAAGAGTTAGAAAATTTCTCTTACATGGCTTTGAAACTAGTACTAGTAGGAATTACATTTGTAAGCAAAACTGAGACACGTCAGGCTGAGACGATCCCATAAGATTGTAGAAAACTAGTTGGCCATAATACATAGTGCCAATACTTATTCTTTTATCTCTTCATACGATTCCCTGAATCAAAGACATGATGTTCTTTATGTCAAAGGAAACTAGAATATTTGCTGATTCTCCAGACATAGATTTACTTATTCTTTGAGGATGCCTCTGCTTTAGTGAAATGAGTTGTCATGGTTTTTGAATTACCAGTATGGTTTGCTAGCAAGCATCCTTCCTATTAGTTGCTTCCCCCATTCCCTCCTTTCCCTAAATAACTCACTGTTGTTGGTTGCCATTATGCCAGTAGCATAGTGGTCACAGTTGTATTTGGAAAGCCAGGAGATGCGTGGTTGGATCCCCACAACTGGGTTCTCCAGTGGGGGTTTAAGGGATATTTAACCCACAAAATATAATTGAATTTAATAACTGGCTTTTAGCTTTAAACTCAAAATTCCTTTCTACTTGCCATATATATTATTGCCAACGAAATGGTAGAACACCATGGAATTCTCCAGCGACCAATTCTGGATCAGTTTATGCAGCTTTTTACTCTTGGCTATCCCGGAGACTGCCCTGATATTTTTCATATCTGAATATATGTTAGGTAGTTGATGCTATGTGCAACGTCGTATCAGCATCGCCAACAAAAGCAGCCGCAGCCGTTGTTCTTCAGGTCCAAATTTTGTTCAACTTGTGAAGATGTTGCTTGATCTGATGTTTCTGCTATTGCAAGTTGTTCGATGTTAATTGATATGATTAACATAAATATTTAATAGGCTGCGATTTTCAATTGTCTCCCAATATAAAGTAGTTCTGTACTGAAATTAACTATTGTGAATACTTATATTAAGATAAAATGAAACATGTGAATTGATCCAACAGATCCTTTTTTATGACTATACTATATTATAATTGGAGTGGAGCATACTTACTACTTTGATTTAAATAATTAGGAAATCAAAAAATCACTTTTTAAGTGAACTTTATAATCAGAGAAGCTAGTTTTATTGATGGCTGCAAATCTTGGGGTAGATTATATCGAGATAATATTTTCATGCACTAAACTATGCTGTAAAATTCTTTTCTGGGGTACACTTCACATTTGAGAGTGAGATAGAATTAATAATTTAAGAAAATCCTTTCTTCAATATAATGTGAGTCCATTCCACAAGTTCACTAGATATGCTTAGGCTTAATACATACTTGCATACGTATTTTTGTGTATGGTATTGCCATGCATTTCAGCAGTTTAGTCACTTCATGATCATTTTGCTTGTCAGGCTGAGAGGGAATTGCAACCATGGATCGCTAAAGATGACGATCAAGGTCAGAAGATGTGGAGAATCAACCAGCGTATCATTAAACTGATAGTGGAGCTAATGAGAAACCATGAGAGACCAGAATCATTGATGATACTTGCAAGTGCTTCAGATTTGCTTCTACGGGCCACAGATGGGATGCTTGTAGATGGAGAAGCTTGTACTTTACCACAACTTGAGGTAATACCTGGGAAAGCATATGCTTTTTTCATTGAGTGGTATGTAGAGATTCCTATGACGGAGTGCAGCAGCTACGTATGTATGTGATGCTTGCACTTTTGGCCTTCTCCATTTTTTCACTCCATATAGGTTCAAAGATTTTTCGGGCGAGTCTTCTAAGTCATTATCAGTCTTATGCTAGTATGTAATGACTAATCTCCTCAAATTGAGCAGTTACTTGAGGTGACGGCTAGAGCAGTACGACCGGTTCTGGAGTGGGGGCGAATCTGGCTTGATTGTTGCAGATGGCCTTTCCAATCTTCTAAAGGTAAATGAAAAAAGAAATCGCAACATGTTTTATGATACTACAGTGTCTTCCTAGATACGTATGTGTACATGTAGGCGCACTCAGCAGGAAATTGCCGCATGCACCCTTGTCTTGTGTCTTGCATGTACAACTACATATAATCAAACCAAAATTTTTCAAAATATTGGAGAAACATTCCATTCCGGTCTGTACTTTTCTGACTCAATCAAATGGTCTAACCCTTGCAGTGCCGTCTACCGGCTACCGTCACATGCCTTTCTCATCCAAGTGCGCATGTCCGTGCGTTGAGCACGTCCGTTCTTCGTGATATCATGCAGACTGGTTTGGTTGATTCTAGACAAAATGTAAGAGAGAGAAATGGAATTCACGGTCCTTGCCAGTACTTTAATTTGGACGTCATCAGTGGCAAGCAGACATCGAAAATGCTTAAAATGGGAAGCTCATAGCCGACTTTCCAGTGGAATGTCAATCCAGTTTCTTGACATCGCGGCTAAGGAGTTAGGCTGTACAATATCCCTATGACATCAACTAGCATTTTTTTTTTTTTGATATTAGGAGAAAAATGCTTGTGAAGCTCATCTTACTTTCGGTCGGTATGCTTTTTACTAGCTGAGACTGGCTAATCATAGGAGTCATTATTTTGGGTTGAAGATCTCGGACAGAGAAGCATCAAGTCTGTTGTAAGTTGTAAACATCTCATGACCATCGTCCTTCGAGCAAGGATGTGTACAGTGAGAAAGTCAATGGCCATAATGAGGTTGATTGTTTAACGTAAGTTAGATTTTCATATTTCTTATTGCTCAAGCTTTGAAATGTTCGCGCCATAGAAAATTTTATTTGTTTTTCGCAGTTTTGTAATTCTAGGGGGTCCATGACCAGGCAACTTTAGCCAAATTCATGTCTCTTTCTCTTTGGGAACCGAGCGTGGATCCTCCCTATGGTGTTGCGATGCTTTGGTTGCTCCTGCCCACCAAAATGCCGATGCGTAATCTCTTCAGCTATGAAAGCTCAGCTCCTTGTAGGAGAGGATTGAGATGATGCTACCACGACATAGCCATGGTGAAATCTTCTCAACGGTGTGGCAAACAAAAGAATGTTGGAAATGTGGAGAAATCAGGCAGACGTTCATCGTAACTTCAGAATAAGTAACTGACGCAAATAAATAGAAAGCCCTGGACCTAAAATGCAGGTTCTGATAGTCCCCACAAATTTTCGGTAATTTTTAGAATTGCTGAAGGTGATGCGTATACTCTCAAATTCACATATACAACGCAAGTACCTGGAAGCACTGTTGAACATTGCCCCCGTTAGATACAGCAAGTCACGAGTTCTATTATGAGCAAGTGAAATGAAATTCTGAGATTCCGTGGAGTTTTTTCCTAACAGTGATTCATTTTATATCGTCGTCCTTATGATCTGGGTTAAACACACCAAGGAATGATTGACAGATAAGTATTACTAACAGTCCCCACCAATAAAAATGGAAAAGACAATCATTACTTCGAGCTCTTGATGAACTCATGCCGCTGCCTAAATCATGACCTCCGAGTTCTTCCATCCAGCATTTCCAACAGGTTCCACAAGGAATCCACACCAAAAGCAGCTCGCTGTCTTCAAACAGAAGTGTAGATCCAGAAGTTCATCCTTTATGTGCTTGGGCCAAGTTGCATGGCCCATTCTTTGCTTCTCGTATTGATGGTACAAAGTCGCCTCCGTATGAACTCTGGCTGCATCCGCCAGACCCATCCCCTTTCAAAATAACAGTTGCCCACCATATCTTGGATCAAACCACGCTATGCGTATTATACCTAACGTCAAACTTAAAAGCTCATCGGAGTCAACCTGGGACCAATCTCCAGCAAAAAATCCTCCAGCAGACATAAATCAGCACGTACTTCCAGTGACATCTCTAGCAATATTACTCAGGGCGTGATCATCCCTGTAAAGGTATCAGTACAAAAGCAGAAATGAGTGGGGCCAACTATTTTGAATGACAGCAGCTACTAATCAATACGTATGTTTAAGAGCTTCAAACACAGATTGCATCAAAAGTGAATTATTCAAGTGAATTTGGGAGAAACCAGAATAAAGTGTAGAAGGAGGTGCCCAATAATTGACAGTGGAAGAGAAGCATGACAAGGATTAAATTTTCGAAAATCCACTAATCAGGTATTTTCCTGTCCAGCCATAGACACTAAAATGACTTTTAACTTTCCATGTCTGCCATAAAGAATCTTAACGTTGCACTGGTAGTTGAGTCAATACCATGAACAACCAGGCCATGAAGAATGTCTTGTCACTCTTGGAAACAGAAGCATCAAGGAACCCCAAAAAATTACATAAGACCTCATCGTAAATGGTGACCTGGTTGACCTGCATGCATGTGCAGTTGCAATTTGTCAAGCCACACTTTTATATCTCATAAAAAACTAGAAATTCAATAGCCAATCAAGTACAATAAACGCTTGAATCACGAAATTCACAACACAATAATGAAGCACACCTGGCCAAGATAGACCAGCATATAAGACTGTTAGAGCAAAAGCACCCAATGCTGCACTACTCAAAAACATTTTAACTACCAGAGTTAAAGGCTTAAGCACAGATTATCCAATCTTAAAAACAATGACACATACAGGACAGTATAAATACACTCAAATTTCAACTGCAAGACAAACAAGAGATAATCCAATATCTCAAGTTAACAGGGAATTACCTCAGAAGGGACATTCTTTCTTTTTAGTCACAATAGACAAGATTTTAAAGAGAAACGGTTCTCCGGTAAAGTACTTCATCATCACTCTCAACTTCCTCATCTGAGACTATCTGACCCCCTGGTAGCTCTAGTTTTTCCTCCAATGAAAGATGGGCCTTCAAATCTCTTTCAATATATTGAGCCTGCATCCGCTCTTCAAATCTATGGTCACTGCAATTGAGAAACCAATTCAGCGAAGATCTGATTCCCTTGCTTTGTAATCTCTGATACCGAGGCTTGATCCTAGATTCCAAGCTATAGGTGAAGTATTCAGGAAACTCTACGAGCTCTTTCAAAGGTCTCCCCATATCGCTCTTGAAGAA